>OY744515.1:47473647-47838647 GCA_963556195.1 Sepiola atlantica | reverse complement strand
TAAAGAAAGCAGAGCTTAGGATGGATAAAGCCAGCAGAGCTTATGGGAAACTTCATGATACACTGTGGAGACAATGGAGAAACCAACATATTACCATCCGATGAAAGAGCACTATCTACAAAGCAGTTATCCTGTAAACTGTTTTGAAATGTAAAGGCTCAATGGCTACATGATGAGTAATCTCAGAGAGATTGTGAATGTAGTCATGCAGGAAAAAGTCACAAATCAGGAAATGCTGGAACGTGCAAGTCTATGGCAGATTTATTAATACAGATAGGGCAGGTGGAGAGAATGGAATCTGAAGTAACAACTGTACTCTCAACTATGTGAAGGCCCAGACAAAAATTCAAAGATACAGTAAAAGAAAATCTGGAAATAGAGGAATATCAGCATCAGCTATTGGCAAGATTACATAAAAGACAGAACCAAGTGAAGAAGTATAATCATGGTCTGATAGCTTTCATGAAACAGTCATCATCACTTCGACAGACTACTACTACTACTACTACTACTACTACTACTATGTATACTAGTAAAACAATAAACACATATAGACTCTGAGACTATTCATCAAAATATTAACATATTTGGTATAAGTAACCCTTGGAATACCAAGTGTGTCATAGGAGATCATAATTTTTACTACTACTACTACTACTACTACTACTACTAATACTACTACTACTACTTATAATACTAAAAATACACACTGACAGTTTACAAAATTATTGATCAGAATTGCACTAAATTTTGCATGAAGAACCCTTGAGGTTTAGGGTGTGCTCTAAAAAATCTAAATAATACTACTAATAATAGTAGAAATTATTATAAACATCTATAGGCTTCAAAACTATTATTACTATTATTATCATTTATAAATAGACAATAGATATTGAAAGAAGTGAATTTTAAGTACACATTTTGGTGCTTCTTTGCAATAGGCCAGTTTTTAGGTGTAATTCTCCAATAAGCATAAACTCTCTGAATCTTGGAACATTTTGATAACAAACAAGTTTTTTTTCTCTAAAATTTAGAACTTTACTTATTTCATGAGATGGTTATGAGTGTCACCATCTTGTTTTTCTCTGTATAAAACTACAGTAGCACAGCATGCTCACTATATTTAATGTTTAAGCACATCAAGTATAAAAAAACAAGTTTCATGAAACAGCCAAGCATCAAAATAGCGAACGTTTTGTGCTCCCATAGTCCAATACAGTGACTGGGAACATTTGTAATTGAATGTGATCAGCAGCTGAGTACCCAATCTATTGCGCTAAAAAACTCGTTAGTAACAATAGAAACAATTATATATTATATCATATATGTACTTTCTTTTTTTTACATATATTTTTTATCCCACTACCGATAAACTGTGAAATCTATTCTTTACATGAGATTATCGATTTACGCTTCGTGCAAACCATCATTTTCGTGACCAGAAAGTTCAACCTATAAATAAGGGGCATATGCATATATAAAATATAGTCATCCACAGACACCTGTTTTGTCTTTTCATAGTAGAAAACATATAAACTGTTGGCTCACATATTGAATTCGGTTTAGATTGTTTGAATTAGGAAAAATGAGTTTTCAAAGCCGATTTGATTTTAAAAGATAATGACAAAATCCCAAATTAGTCTATTTCTGCTTGCTATATTTCCATTTCTCTCTCTCTTCACTCACTCTATCCTTCTCTCTTTCGCTCTCCAACTTTGGGTTAAATAGTATTATTACTTGTGATGATATTTCTTTTTGTTTATAATAGACTATTCCAATCTTATGTTTTATAGTTAGTTTTATTACCTTTGACTGTTAATAACAAAGGTAGAGAGAGAGACAGAGAGAGAGAGAGAAAGGGAGAGAGAGAGAGGGGGAGGAGACAGAGAGAGAGAGAGAGAGAGAGAGAGAAAGTGATAGACACTGTATAAAATAAAAAGAGTCGGGGTGTGTCAAACAACATACAGTGATAGAGAGTGAGAGACATAAACCTAGTAAGGGTCGCGTGATGAGTTAATTGCAAATTACGACTAATAAGAATGATTAAAATGTAAATGTTTTCAAACATACCTCCATCCCAAAACTGACAAATATTTTAACATGTGCTTATTGAGATTAAAATGTAGAGGAAAAGGGCTTTAGAAAAACAAACGTTTATTAACCCAGCTTTAGTAACTATAATAATAGAATCATAAACCCTAAACGAGAAATAGCAAAAGTATTCAAATGTTAACGATTATAATTATACAGCTTATCCCATCGCTACTGATTGTTATTTCATTAAATAGTTCTAATAATAATTGCGTTATCAAAACTTAATGATGAGTCTAACAAAAATAAACAGACTAGAAGAGATTTGGGATCGGGTGCGACACTTAAAATAGGAGTTTTATTTTCCCTGATGGGACACTTTGATAATTTATATTGATATTGCAAAGAAACCCGGAACAAAAATAAATATAAACTATTTCTTATTTTCATATGAGACTAGTCCCCCCCCCCCTAAAAAGAAAGAAAGAAACGCTAAGGTTGCTTCTAGATGAATCAGCGCTTATGTTAATATATATTTTTGATAGATCAAATCAGACCTTACAAAGCACTTATTTATGAAAATCAGATTTTAAAAATTTTTGGATCATCATCATCATCATCATCATCATCATCATCATCATCATCATCATCATCATCATCATCGCTCTTTTGGTTATCATGCCGGATTGGGGGCAATGTCAACACCAGTGGATCCCCATTCAGACAGTTGACTAGCTGCACGCATGGAAGTCCTCACCATAGACGGTCAGCGTTTAAGAGCCTCCAGTCTCTGCAGTCCCTCTCTGTCAGCTCCCTATAAGACAACTTTGGCCGGCCAACTCCGCGCCTACCAGAGACTTGTAGGTTTAGTGCACAGTTGATTGCACTGCTGGATCTGTCCACGTGGCCATACCAGTTGAGTCTTCTCTCCCTCAAGATGGGATCGAGCTCTGCAAGACCAAGTTTTCCCAGCAACTCATTTGTTCGCACGGTGGAAGCATCTCTTGGCTTGATGTTACAAATCCATCCAACTATTGCCCTGTCATTGCGCTGCAGACGTTGGAAGTCTGGCCTTGTAAATGCTCAGGTTTCACTGGCATGAAGCGTAGCACTCCGCAAACAAGTACTATGCATTTTACTACGGGTCCTGTACGACAGATGACATAATGTGAGAACTGTTAGCAGCTCCCTGAACTTCTTCCAAGCAGTTTTCACTATGGATAACCATAATAATCTATAATTTTCTCTATCTCTCCTGAACTCAAACGCAATCTTCATTTCACCTCATGAGATTATCAGCATCTGGTGGCGCTGGGGCTAAAAATTTAGACTTTACCCATTTCAAACAGGATATCATGAATAGAATTTTGTTGTAGTTTTTCAATGTAAAAGTGACATTTATTTCATCCATTTAAAGGATATTTAAACCGAACCAGTTATACCTGGGCAGGCTATGCCCGCTTCCTCCAAAGGAGGAAGTTTACAAGGAATATCAAATTAACAAGCGATCCACAGCTGCATATATATCCAGGTTATGAGAAGATGACATACAGTGACTAGCATTCCCAAATGGTCACCCATCTGGTACTGGCAGGCCCATGTGGCTTAACTTCGGTGATCTAACGAGAATCAGTGTATCAACGCGATTCAAAGGATATTTATCTGAAAATTATTTTTACGATCAGAAGAACGAAACAATTTATTTAAAAAAATGTAAAATAAATAAATTAAAAGTGTAAAACGTTCGTTTATTTATTTAAAAAAAACCCAGATATTTAGCTGACGACAAGTATTTTTACGGTCAGAAGAAAGAGGAGACGGTATGTAAACAACCGATGAATTTCCACAGGCTTATGCTAGATTAATAAAAACTTACAAATATTAGTTCGTGAAAATCAGACGTTGTTTTAGTTATGGAGATCCCTAATAATCTATAATCTCATACTTTCTCCATCTCTCTTGAATTCTAGCACATTCTAATAATACTAAACCAGTAGTGACAAAGGGCGTATATAAAAGATAAATTTAAATGATTGAATCTAAGACAGGTGTCTGTAAATGCGTTAAATAGAAAACAGAACAGAAAGAAAAAAAACATTGAGTGTCGAAAAAAAGCCAGTGGCAGAAGATGTAAAAAAAAGAAAAATAATGTGAAAAGGAAGGAGTGAAAAAGACTAAGATAGAACACTGAGAGTATAAATCTATGCCATTGTCAGAATTGGGCAATAAACCCATCCCCACTCTGAAAAGAGGAGATAATGAGGGTGGCCTGTTCAGATCCAACAGATACTACACTTTGATCCTATTCAAAACCTCAGATAAAAATAAAATATAATTCGTTATAGTATACCTCATCAGGAATCCCATTTCAATTTTTAAGGGAATATATATATATATATATATATATATATATATATATATATATATATATATATATAGTCATTCACAGGTAGCTTTTTTTAAGGGAATATATATATATATATATATATATATATATATATATATATATATATATATATATATATATAATCCAGGCGAGGTTTTCTTCATTAGAGTTAATCCAGTGAATTCTTACTGTGTTTATATAATAGTGCTAAATAATAAATAGAGCTGTATATTTATTTGGTAGAAATTTTCTTTACAAACATTTTTGGCTACACATTTGCAAACATGTTACAGTTCTAGTGTTATGTTTTCACTTACCGGTGCGTGTATAAACCATTTTACCCTGGTGTCGTCGTCGGTGACCTAGGTTCTTGCTTGACTGTGGATACAATCACTCGGATACTAATGTTTAGTTTTTAATAAAGGTTTATTATAAAGAGTAGAACAGTCACAGAAAACCTCAGAGAGATGGGTAACTTCGTATATGTGTGTGAGAGAGAGAGAGAGAGAGAGAGAGAGAGAGAGAGTAACAGAGAGACAGAGAAAGAGACAGTAAAGACAGACATATAGATAAACTGATAAGTCGTCTCACTACACCTAGTTACTTTGTGTGCGTCCGCCCATTCCCCCGGTGACATGCCTTCTTCTGCTTGAAGTATAACCAGACAAAAGACAGAAGTCACGTGGTTTCGTCGACTTCCATTCTGGAGACACCTATGACCCTTAAGGTGTCACTCAAACTTTTCCATTCGTTATATAACTCTATTTGGTAATCAGCTGAACTTCATCAGGAGTACGAAGGTGGAGATATAAGGTTAAAAAGTTTGTAGAGGAGTTTGTACCTTTTCGAGATTGCTTATTTGTGACATCCTTGACTGGTGTCCATGCATCCCAGCACTATGTGATTCACAAAATACAACCTTTCCATAGTGAATGACCATCGATGTGTGATAAAGAGTAACATCTGCCACAAGGCTAGCCTGTAGATATGCATGGGCATAGACACACCATGTACAAAAATCCCTCTATTCTTTATGAGTAGTGTAGTAACTATGGCGACCATCAACAAAAAGATACTTCAGCAGAGAGAACATCACAACTTCGCAGAAGACCATTGTAGACAATGGGAAGGTGCACTACTTTGGTGAGCAGAGAACCATTAAGTGTAAAATGCACAGGTTTGGCGAGCCGTATAAACCAGACCTGAAGATGCTTTTTACAAATACTTCAGTATAACCTCTTAAATTATACATGTGATGGCACAACAAAACAATCGGACCCCTGGACGGAGTTTTGTTCTCAAGCATGTAGTGAGGTTCTCCAGAATATATACATGGATGGATAGATTGAGGGATGGATGGATTCATATATATATATATATATATATATATATATATATATATATATATATATATTACAGCTTGCTAGATGGCTACCGAATTTGTCTTTTAGATGTTAATTCACTCTCCCATTTCCAGACAACGCGTGGTGGGCATATCAGTATGTGCTCCGACCAGTAAGTCAAATATGACTTTCGTATTGCGGTTCGAACTATGTGACCGGCAGGGATTGTTTCCTCCTATAGTGATGATGACAGGTTTGGCATGAAACACAAGTGTATACAGGTTAATTTAAAAATCTTATTTATATATATATATATATATATATATATATATATATATATAAATGGAGAAATAATAAAGATAAAAATCATATCTTTAAATTAAATCCTATCTTGACTAGTCAATGCTCGATATACACTGTTCGGGCAGACACTGTCATTTCTTTTTGCTCTGCCCAGGAAGTATCAGTATGGCAATTAACATTTTTGCTATTTGATTTTTCACCAATTTCCTCGAGACATATATTTGTATTTGTTTGGTGATTCACTTCACTGCCAACAATGTTTTACCTTGGACTTGAATACTTCCATCTCTTAGACCAGAACTTTTCACTACTCAGATTCCTTTGGATTGCCCTCTACTCTTCACCCTACATGTGCTTCATATTTTTGATTCCTCAGATTGCTTACACAGACACTCTATGCTTCTTCAATGGAGATGATTTTCTTTGCTAAAAACAAAAATTTAATTTAAAATTTAAAAAAATATTCTTTCATATTTTTATATTTTTAAAATATTTTCATATATCCAAATGTTTGCTCGACAGTAATATACACTTTACTGATTTATCCTTCGACTTCTCCTCTTCTTGGCCTTTTGGCTAGGAGCTATGTGTGGTATCTGTTTTCGTGCTTTGCTTAGTTTTTTTTGTCCTCGGTCAGTGAAGGAGAAATCCTTCTAGACTGAAGCAATTTAAATTTGTGTTCCACTCCAGAGTGCCCCTTATTCGGGGAGCTGGTTTTTCCCCACATTAAAAATCGACCTTATGACTAACTTTGGTCTCGTGGGGAAGCAAGTAAATAGGAACTACATTCTTATAGCATATAGAATCGTAATATACCGATTGAATTCTTTTTGAATATCTCATCAGATAGATTCCAAAAATGTCCTTGTCAATCGATTCTTTTACTATTATCTCTGAATTCATCCAGTTCATTCTTTAAATTCTCCAACACAACAGCTTTTTTTTAATATGATTAGGTTATTTCCCCACCTCCCCTGAAATACATTACTTTATTGTAAGTTAATCAATTTTAATCCATTAAATTACGGTTTTTATTTCACATTCACCATGGAATTTCTGTACGTTATATCAAATTTGATTAATATTATCAATTATCATCATCATCATTAACATCCAGACTTTTATCATCATCATAATCTCCATAATGAATAAATAAACGTAATCAACAATATTAGCATTATTATCATCATGGTTATCGTTATATAATTGTAATATTTCTTATTCATCTGGTCCCCAGTGGACAGCCGGTAGGGGGGGTGGGGGTGCGTTCGAGATATCTTTATGGAATCTCTGTTTCTATCACCCACACCAGCACCACCACCACCATCTCTGCCACCTCCATTTTATCATTGCAGTGGTTGTCATTTTTGTCAAACCATTCCGTCATAATTGCCATGCGTGGTGGTTCGTTGAGGATCTAGCCATAACCATCTGCCATAATTTCTAGGTAATGTGTTTAGAGAATTTCTTTATTTATGCATGACCAGAGGACGGAGGTGAGGACGGAGGTGAGGAGGGGAAGGGTTGCCTCGATGACCTGGACAAAATTCTCTTGCTTTTAACCATTTTGATGGAATGAGTCAGGAATTGTTTTTAAGACACACACACAAACATACAGATGCTTATAAATATATATAGTCATCTGGAGACAGCTGTTTTGTCGTATAACGGCTATTTAGTGTGGCTAGACGTGGCGAGTGTTTTCATGCTGAGATTCGAAAGTTGATCGCCTGATCATTGGAAACTGTGATCAGTAATCGGTCATTTTACCCCTATGTTATAACGGTCACCTTGAAGAGTAAAGGAGATTATAGCACTTGTGTTTTTTTGTTTACATTCACACTACCAGTTGCAGAGAGATCACTATTCTAATTATGAAGAGTAATTCTTTTATGCTAAGAGGAACATTTAATTCCCCTACTATCTAGCTCAACCCACGAGTGTTTTACTCTGCCTTAATGGGAAGGGAAGTAAATAGGCAAGTAAATAGGGGCATCCCAAAAACATTGTTCCAAATTTGGATGATCTCCTGAGTTTAACATTTGTATAAAAAGCAATGTTGTGTATTGGATCTTTCTGGGGTGATGTGAAGACTACTCAAAGATCTGAAAACTTCTTTTGGCCGCATATTAGTTCTGCTGGCCAGGACTATCTGATAGAGATTCTCTATGGAGCTATCTGTGGCTGGATTAGTGATTCTCATCCATAATTAAAAAATTGTAACCAGAATCTGTATGTGAAGACAAGGTATGGCATGCATTTTACATAGAACAAATATGTATTGAAACGCTTACAAGATTTCATGATTGTCTTGTCTTTGCACGTTTTATCCATCAAACATAGCAAAAACATGGACTAAAAGATTTCCATCGAATTTTTCTTCATGAGTCCAAACTATGGAAAGATGTATCGAATACTGCAGGATACATCAACCAAACTTTGATTATGATTTCGTTCTTGTGTTCACCATACAGTGTTTGTCTCAGAGTTTTTATTGAGCATTCAGAAAAGAGCGATCCTGTGATTCCGGCACGCTAAGTAAAATAATATAGAATCACCTGCTATCAGTATAACTGTCTTAGAGTTTGTTGAGGGATACTACTATTTTAAATTTAGCGTGACAGACAGACAGACAGACAGAGTGATCAATGGGCAGATCAAATCTTTTATATAGAGGATGTGCGGATGAATCTAAAAATACTATTTCAAGTGTGACAGATCAAACCTTTCAATGGACAGATCAAACCTTTTATATAGAGGCTGTGTGGATGAATCTAAAAATACTATTTCAAGTGTGACAGATCAAACCTTTCAATGGACAGATCAAACCTTTTATATAGAGGCTGTGTGGATGAATCTCAAAATACTATTTCAAGTGTGGCAGATCAAACATTTCAATGGACAGATCAAACCTTTTATATAGAGGCTGTGTGGATGAATCTCAAAATACTATTTCAAGTGTGACAGATCAAACATTTCAATGGACAGATCAAACCTTTTATATAGAGGCTGTGTGGATGAATCTCAAAATACTATTTCAAGTGTGACAGATCAAACCTTTCAATGGACAGATCAAACCTTTTATATAGAGGCTGTGTGGATGAATCTCAAAATACTATTTCAAGTGTGACAGATCAAACCTTTTATATAGAGGCTGTGTGGATGAATCTAAAAATACTATTTCAAGTGTGACAGATCAAACCTTTCAATGGACAGAGCAAACCTTTTATATAGAGGCTGTGTGGATGAATCTAAAAATACTATTTCAAGTGTGACAGATCAAACCTTTAAATGGACAGATCAAACCTTTTATATAGAGGCTGTGTGGATGAATCTAAAAATACTATTTCAAGTGTGACAGATCAAACCTTTAAATGGACAGATCAAACCTTTTATATAGAGGCTGTGTGGATGAATCTCAAAATACTATTTCAAGTGTGACAGACTGATCAAAATGTTATTCCAAACAGAAATAAATTTCATACATTTCCAGAATAGAATAGCGTTTTTTTTTTCAATTGTTGACATTTTATTTAGAGTGGATATTTATTGAAAATATTTTATGCTTTTACATTAACTAGTCTTAGCAGTCTATTTTTCTATTATTTGGTTAAATTCAAACTATTATTCTAATCTTGGTTGTTATTTCCACAACGTTTCGGCCGATGTAATCTCCACTCTTCTTCAGCTGCATATTTTCGAATTCGTCAGTCTTGACATCAAACTTGGAAATTTTGAACTGAACTTTTTATTTAATCAATGCGGGTAAATTGTTTTCGTTCTGTCAGCGATGAGTGGATAAAAGTGTTAAGTAATTCTTATTCTTAGTTATCATCACCTGGAGCGAGGATTGAAACTTCAACCTCCAGAAAGCTGTCACTTAGAACTGATTGTTACTCAACGCCTTTATCTGCTGTACCATGGGTCCATGTGGAGTTCGAAAAGATGCACTTGGAGCGAGGATTGAAACTTCAACCTCCAGAAAGCTGTCACTTAGAACTGATTGTTACTCAACGCCTTTATCTGCTGTACCATGGGTCCATGTGGAGTTCGAAAAGATGCACTTGGAGCGAGGATTGAAACTTCAACCTCCAGAAAGCTGTCACTTAGAACTGATTGTTACTCAACGCCTTTATCTGCTGTACCATGGGTCCATGTGGAGTTCGAAAAGATGCACTTGGAGCGAGGATTGAAACTTCAACCTCCAGAAAGCTGTCACTTAGAACTGATTGTTACTCAACGCCTTTATCTGCTGTACCATGGGTCCATGTGGAGTTCGAAAAGATGCACTTAAAAAAATGTCACAGGTTACATCGGCAGAAACGTTGTGGAAATAACAACCATGATAGGAATAGTAGTCCTAATAATTCAATTAATGCAAATTGTCACTCAACGTCTGTATCTGTTGTGCCACGGGTTCATGTTGAGTTCGAAAAGATGCACTTGAAAAATGTCAGGGATTACATCGGTCGAAACTCGGTTAAAATAGCAAGCAAAATTCAAATAATACAAATTATCCATCTTCATCTCAGAAGTTTCAAAACAAAAGGGATTTTTTTATGATTTTTAGATATGTCCACACATCTCTATAACAGATTTTTATTTACTCCTCGCGGAGTTAGGCACAAGGCCAGTTTTATCTTACTCCCACAAGTAAGATGTGACCACAGCTTGGGTCGAGTAAGTGGGGTTAAAAGCCAGCGCTCGAGAGGTGAGCACTCTGGCCATTTAAAAATTGCCTGGGCAGCCCCGTCGGCATTCCCCGGTAGGGGCGCCTCAGACAGTAAGCAATAAACTTACTCCTCCCCAAAGAGGGGAGGCGAAGAACAGATTGGTAGGTCTCTATTTACTTGCCTCCTTACAGGGGCAGAGTTAGAGACAAGGTCGGTTTTTAATGTGGGGAAATCCAGCTCCCCAAAAAAGCGTCACTCTGGATTAGGACAACAATTAAAATTGCCTCAGTCTAGAAGGATTTCTCGTGTTTCTGTCCGAGGATAGAAAAGATGAATCGTAGTATCAGAACATATACTACACTTTGCTACTAGCCAAAAGGTGATAGGTTTATCGGTAGGTTTGTCATGCTTACATTTGAAATAGCATTTTTTATATATGCTCATGCATCTCTCTAAGAGGTCTTGTCTGCCCATTGGTCAGTCTGTTGGTCTGTCATACTGAATTTTAAAATAACATTTTTAGATACTTTTGTCTTCTTTTCAGTCGGTCAGCCTGGTGGTCTGTTACACTTCAATTTCAAATAGTATTGTAATGCTTAAGTTTGAAATAACATTTTGGTCGATCTGTCACTATTGAAATAGCATTTTCGTTGGTCTGTCATGCTTTAATTTGAAATAACATTTTGATTAGTTTGTCACGCTTGAAATAACGTTTTTAGATGTGCTCATGCATGTCTTTGTTCTCTTTACAGTCTGCCGATCGGTCACCCTCAGTGGCATGCAGAAGAAGGGGGGCGATGGAGTGGTGTCTTCGGGCATCCAAATTAGGGTGGGGCATCCAATCATATTCAAACTATCTCCCTTTCTCATAATATTTCTCACTACTAGGACTTATACTTGAGTTTTTAGGGCATACACTCAAGGAGGAAAATAGAAAGTGAATCTCGGGTTTACTTTCAGCAGCTTCGTAACTTTCGCTTCACTTATTTTGTCCTTTGATCCTCACATTCCATGAGCGATGTTTCTGACAAAAGGGGAAGAATTGCTGTTTTCTGGGTCGGAATCTATCCATCTAACACTTATCGTTGGCTAGTTTTTGATCTTGAAGTAGTGTTTTTTTAGCTCCTTACATCAAGTGGCTTCATGCCTTGTCTGGAGCGATTTCCATAAGAAAGAATTTGCCCCGGGCATCACCAGGGCATCACTAGACCTCTGCATACCACTGGTCACACTTAAGTTTGAAATAGTATTTTCAGTGCTAAACATGCCGATTGAATGGATACATCTTAAAAATACAGTCTAATAATTTAGAGAAATGTTGTCATTGTTTATTGTTGTTGAAGCCTTGTGGATATATAAAGTTTGTTAATGAGGTTCATTAAGCTTGGAACAGAGCATAAGTAACAGTTTTGCGATATTTGAGAATATATACTCCAGCAATGAACATAAACTAGAAGCAAATTATGCTAAGAGTGTAGACCAAATAAGGTCCTCTCTGGTGAAATAATTTCTGTTTTTTTTTCTCATCTTCTTCAATAAACAAGCCACACCCCAGACACAACATCTGAGAACAGATCTTGCTAATCATTTACTTAATACTGACACCCTGCCCCCTCGTCTGGAAGCTAGGAAGCGGAGGGGGGGGGGACCTTCCCACTCTCCTCTTTCTTTTTTTTGATATTCCTACAATAAATAAATGAATGCATAAATAAGAAGAACATCACTAAACCTTACCAAGTACACCCAAACATTGAAATGGATAAAATTCTGTCTAAAAGGGAAATCAGATATAACGCTCAAGTGTGAACCGATATGCCACAAGCTGGCAGGATTGAGTTTTAATGCTTTTGGTTTATGAAAATAAACAATGAAACATATTCTTTTCGAATATGCCAAGCCGTGATAGTGCATTAGAGACGAGAGTAGGATAGTCAGATTTTCTGTAACTTGGCTTTGCATATCAGGTTAGAACATAGGTTTCTTAGTTTTTATCATACAGGGTAGTCCACTTAAAAGTAGTCCGAATATTTGTCAACTAAAATAATGTAAGTAAGAATGAAGCAGTAGAAGTAGGTTTTCCATTGTATACTATTTTTTTTTTCAAAGCATGTTTTTTTTTTTACTTACCTGCACGTTATAAAATATAAAAGTGCTCTGCGTTGATATCTATACACTTCTCGGCATGTCATACCACAGTAACACAAAAGTATCGTCTGAGAGATCGCAACCTCTTCTATAAATCTAGTAAGTATTTATTTCATCCAATTGTTCTCCTTTTGTATTCCATCTATTTTAGGTTAGAATTATTTTTTAAGTACCTTCACCATGGATTGAACCCACAACCTCTAGGTTTGGCCGCTTAAAAGTAGCCTGAATCCTATCGACTGGTAGAAGACAGTGGACGTATGTGTTTCAATGTGTGCTTGTCTTTTAAAGCGTTTTCTCCACTTACCTATATGTTATAAGAGATGCTGAAAGTGCTTCCTGTTGGAATCTAGGCCTTTCTGGGCACGTCGCACTACGTTAGCTAATACTGCCTGCTGATACTGGCTGAGAGTTTGGGCAAGAAAGACATTGATGCTTATTAACATCATCATTAGGGTTTTTGATCACTTCTGGATGAGGAACCCCTTCCTGGTTTCTTTCAAACCTGTTTTGTACCTGACTAGGCGTGGCCACATAAGACCCAGGTGGCTGTCAAGGTTGTCTCTCCACCGGGTTTTTGGCCTTCCTCTTGGTCTTGTCCATTGCCTTGGAGTTCATTCTCTCACTCTAGATGTTTACTTGTTGTCTGTACATTTTGAAAGGTGATCTGCTCATCTGTGTTTTTCCATTCGAATGTTGGTGATGATGTTGTTTACTCCAGTTTTCTGACTAGGTGTTTCTTATTCTTTCACATAGACTAATGCCGAGCGTTCCATTTTGCATCATGCCCCTCTTAGCTTTTCTATTACTGCATGATTAAATTCCAATGTTTCGCTACCATATGTCATAACAGGCATGATGTATTCGTTGAACACTTTCTGTTTAATGTTTATCATGGACTTTCTACTTTGGAAAACGCTGTCCATCCAAGCGCAATTTACCGTTTGATTTCAGGTATGATATCAGCGTCGTGGCTGACCATCTTCCCCAATTAGATGTAGTTGTCAACTTCCTCGACATTGGGTTTTTGTGTCTTATTTGTTAGACATGACATTGGTTTTTCCAGTGTGCATTTTAAGACCAACTTCATGGCTAGCATTGTAAATGTCGTTAAGAATCCCTTCTAGTTTTTGAGGTGTGTGACTTGTTACAATGATATCGTCAGCAAATTATAGATGAGCAAGGTATTCTCCGATTGTATTGATACTTCTGTCTTCCCAATGAATTTAATTGATCACGGAATCTTGCAGGCAGGATTTAAAAAGGTTTGGTGAACTGATGTTGTCTTGTCTGGTACCTATTTTTATATTGATCTTTTCACTATCCTGTTGGAGTTTTAAAATTGCTGTGGCTCCATCGTAAAGGTCCTGACATTTCAACTCGTAAACATTTCAAAGCTGTGAACATAGGGGTGAATTCGATGGAATCCAATGCCTTTTCACAGTCAACAAAGGCAAAACAAAATGGTATACCATGTTCATTAGCTTACTCTTGGAGTTAGCTTACAACTGTAATGTGCTCCATGGTAGAAAATTCAAGTCGGAAACAAGTTTGTTCTGTGGGTAGGTTTCAGTCAAGTGTGTTTTGCATCCATTTTACGAGAATTTGGGAGAATACTTGTAAACAATAGAAAGTAGGCTTATTGGCCTGTAGTTCTTAATATCTTTCATGTTTCTTTGCTTGTGGAGGATGGTAACTGATACATTCTTACAGTTGCTAGCATTTTGTTTTTGTTAAGGCATTTGTTTTATAAGCTGGTGAGAATCTCTGTGATTGGTTTTCTCCCATCTTGGAGAATGTCTGTCATAATTCCATTTTCACGTGGATATGTGTCTCTCTTTAGTTGTTTGATTGCAGACTCTACTTTGGACGTTAGTATGGGATGGGTAGCATAGCAGCCCTTTCTCGGTCTGTAAAGCGTTGATCTTGAGGTTTCCTGGTTTTGTAAAGCTCGATGTAGAACACTGAACATATTTTGATGAACCGGTTTAAGTCAGTTGTGATGGTGCCATCGTTTTCTTTCAATGTGATCATGTTTCTCCCAAGGCATTGTTTCTTTTTAGTCGCCTTTTGACCATTGTTCTCTCTCAAATGTTTGCTAAAATTAAAAGAATCTAAATGATTTCGTGTGATGTAACTATGGTGTGAATGTCATTAAAATCAGAGGTAAAAATGTCAATGGGAGATGGTTTTGCTCCTTTAAGAACCTGTTTAAAGAAAATCGATAGATATGACCCCCAGCTAGGACAGTCGGTATAAGTAGACGATCATTCTTACCAACTTTCATGTTCTTAGGTCTAATAACGTATATGTATTAATGGAGGGACAGACAGACATACAATTTGGGTCTTTTAGATTCTTGATCTACTGTAAGAATATATGATCAATATGTCCAGTAAGGATCAAATAACTTTTCAGCCCTGACGGAAGTTGTTCTGAGCTTACTGAATATTTTAACATATTAATGTAATCATGCAATTTGTCCGTCACTTAGTTGGTTAGTCTGTCACACTTTAGAATTTTTCTTAGAAAAATACAGATTAAGTGGACGCATCTTATTTTCGATACGTCCAAGCATCTCAATAAGAGGCTATGTCCGTTGGTTGGTTTGTCATGATTGAGTTTAAAATAACATTTTTAGAGTGTAGATATCTCTATTGGATCATCTGCAAAAGATTGACCATCCAGTGTAGAAACAAGTCCTGCGAACATATACAAGAAAGAACTGTGGAAAATAAGTCATACATCATCCACTATGACTATGCAATTTCTATAGCTATACACTTAGAAATTGCAGCTGTTAGACCTGATATAGTGATATGGGACAAGATAGAGAGTGTAGTAACCCTAGTTGAAGTCAGCTTAAACAGATCAGATATTGAGAAGAGAACTAAATACAAAAGACCTATGTGCGACATGAAAAGAAACTAGAACCTTAGAAAAATCTTAATCATTCTAGTAATTATAGGAGCCATTGGGATCACAAAAAAAAACCACTTAAAATACTTTCCAAACTATTGCACTTAAAGAGACGGTTAAAATCCTAAAAAGATCTCTCGGTTGGAGTCTCTGAAATAGAGGGTGAATTCTGGCATCCAGTAGGATGCTCCATCCCCATCAAAAATAAAGATAAAAGAAAATGAAAAAAGAGACACATGTCTCTATAACAAACTCTGTCTTTGTCAGAATACTGATTTGTTAGACTTAATTTTGAAATAGTATTTTCATCATTCAACGCAGAGATTGAATAAAAGCATTTTATTTTTAATGTCTCCAAGCATCTTTACAAAAGATATAGTCTGTCATTCAGTCTGTCACGCTTAAGCTTGAAATAGTAATTTCATTGCTGAATGCACATATTGAATCAATATCTATCCTTGTTTTTTGTTAAAGTCAATATATTTGGATGGCAAGGCTATTCAGGTTGTTCAGATGATTTGTTACCTTGGTGATACCATTGTAGTTGGTGCTAGTGTGATTGCAAGAGTTAGGAATGGATGGAGTAAGTACAGGGAACTTCTGACATTACTAATTAGCAGAGCATCACCACTGTCGACCAAGGGAAAGATTTATCAGGCATGTGTACGCAGTGTGATGATGTATGGAAGTGAAACCTGGTCAGTAACGGTTGAGGATATGTGTTGCCTGGAGAGAAATGATATGAGAATGATATGGTGGATGTCTCATGTAAGTCTTAAAGACAGGTTTAGATCTGATGCCCTCAGAGGAAGATTAAATCTGGATAGTATAGATATTATAGATTTTCCAAGATCGGTCATCAGTAATGAACTGGTTTAACTACTTGTTTGACTTCAGAGGAAGATTAAATTTGGATAGTATAGGGAGATGTGTGCAGAAGAGGAGACTTCGTTTGTTTCGTCACATTAAATAATGGATGAGAGTTCTTGGGTTAGTAGGTGCAGAACAGTTGTGGTAAAAAAATTAGTTTTCAGGAAAAGGCCTAGGAAAACATGTGAGGAAATGATCAAGGAATGATTTGAGAGAAAGAGGGATAAATACCTGGGAAGAAATCGGATAGTTTGAATGCCAATTTCTGAAAGCCGTCCAACACATGGCAGCATGTAAGACGGATGTTAAAATGATGATGATGATGATGATGATGATGATGATGATGATGATGATGATGATGATGATGATGATGAGTCAATTCTATTACAGACGAATTGTCTGAGAATAGCTATAAATAAATAAACCGTTAACTTCATTCTTCAAAATTAAATCGAGAAAGTTCAAATTCATCACGATAAAAAAGCCATAACATCTATTGATTGAACAAACATCATATTAGCCTGATGGAAATTTGATAATTCAATTTACAATCAAGTTATAAATTGGTTTCATACTAACTGAATTTCAATTTCTTTTATATATGTTTGAGACAAGTAAAACTTGTTTTTCCATAGTCATCTCTCTGATATATTTTTTTATATTGAGAAATATTTTTCCATGAAGAGAGTAGAAACTGGACCTTGGGTTTACTTTCGGCAGCTTCGTAACTCTTGCTTCCCTTATTTTGTCCTCTAGTCCTTACAGTCCATGAGCGATGTTTCTGATAAAGGGGGAAGAATTGCTGTTTTCTGGGTCGGAATCTATCCATCTAACACTTATCGTTGGCTAGTTTTTGATCTTGAAGTAGTGTTTTTTAGCTCCTTACATCAAGTGGCTTCATGCCTTGTCTGGAGCGATTTCCATAAAAATATCAAAAATCTATTGGGTTTTATGGACTGGTAAGAAAATAATGGTGACTTTTACCTTCAATTTTAAATGCTTACGAATAAGCTTGAATTCAACTATATTAATCGAAAAAAAAGAACAACATTATATTTCAACACGTTTTTGCCACACAGACATAAAATATTTTGCATAAAATTCTATCGTCCAGGACACTCAAAAGAATTGTATCCTGCAAGAATTTTTACTGGATGCTAGAATAAGTGGAAGTGTGTAGGCGAGAATTTTGGTGAATATGGTGAGTGAGATAAAATTTCATAGTCCAATTTCTTTAGCTTTCAAAAAGCGATATCTGAGACATATGGTGGAGCATTGTCATGCAGCCGAATGGGCTTTTCATATTGACACATACCAGACACATACACTGAGGTGTCTAGTGTATCACATTGATTTGCTGACGATAATTCACTGCAGTGACCATTTGGCCAGGATTCAGTAGTGGATTAATGCTCCTGTATATCATCAATCAGTCACCATTCTTTTGAAGCTTCTGGGATTTGGAGAAATGTTTTTGTACCTACCTGGTACATGGTGCGGCAGTCCCTGTGGTCTGGTTGAGTCGGCTTCCTCTGAAGGAAATTAAATCCATAAGCAATCCCCAGTCGCATGTTTATCCCGGTCAGAGGAGATAACGATTTTGGCTTTTTTGCAGTTTTATTTTTTAATTTTTTGCAGGACGATGTTGCCGTCCTCCCAAATACAGTGTCTGGTATTTTCAAATGGTCACCAATCTGGTACTGACCAGACTCAACGTTAATTAACTTTGATGATTTAAGAAGAACCGGTGTGTTCATGTGATTATGCCGTATATTTCTTTGTGCTTCCCTTGAGCTAGCCATTGAGTTAATTGCCGACGATTATTATGAAGGATCCATTTTTTATCACATATTCCAGAAATTGATCTTTTTGTCGTGCAAATTAAGCAGTGAACACATCTGAAACCGATAACATCAATATAATTATAAATCTCTTTCTTAGCCCAAAAGATGCTTAGGTCCAAAGCTTATTCCTGGTCTGATAACATGAAGAGGAATGGTAAGCTTAAACCATCCCTGTGACAGGACGCTAGTCTGTCACCAGTTACACTCCTAACCAAGGCTACTACCTATTCATGGATCTGACTAGAGTGTTTGTTTACAGCACCTGGTATTCTCAAATGATCACCCATCTAAGTATGACCATGCTTAATATCATTGGAACCAGTGTGTCGACATGATTTTAGTCCTTACTGATTGATTTCTTTGGTTTTCTTTAAGTTTGTGTGGAACCATTTTGTAAAACCTTTAAAATTTACCCAGTTGCTGGAGGTGGTTCAGAATTTTCGGATTACAGCATGTTCTTGAAAAGTTCTGCTTATATCTACTTTCACTAACATCTTCAATTCTTGTTTGCCAATGGCAGAAGGACACCCACAACCTTTATCTTCCAAGGTGTAATCTGTATCTCTCTTTCTTTCTCTCTCTCTCTCTCTATATATATATTTAGAGTCGCGTTTCACTTCTCCAGGAGTCAGACGTTTTTTGACACTTTGCAAGCTCACTCCCTAATCCCACAGTTTAACGAGTCAACTGGCTCCAACTTCTGCTCTGTACAGTCTTGTCCAATCATTTGCTTCCAAGTCTTCCTTGGTTGGCTAGCCTTCCTGCAATTAAAGACTTCCATGATTCTACAATGTTTTTTCCAGGAAGTTGAACGCTCTACATGACCATACCAGCCCAACCAATTCATTCTTAGGTGAATATCTATGCTTGTAAATTGTACTGCTTTAAGCGAATTCTCTGACAAATGTAGTCATGGCCACTAGTTTTAAATTAGCATAGCTAATACATTCGTTTACAGTCAAATGGACTCTGTGGTTTGATGCTTTATAACACAAGTAGAACCCATACAAGATATATAAGCCATCATTAACCTGTTGACACACCTGGGTTGATGCATCAACCACCAGCCTCTCCCACTTGAGTGGTTGCAAAACAGAATTTCTACTCTGACAGCTTCTTTCCACAGACGATTTGCCTTCGAAATTCCTTTCATGCTCTCGGTTTCCCTGACCGTAGCAATATGCAGAAAGTAAAGTTAACTTCAGTTGTGATAGAAAGACACATTCTTGATATGAATGTCTTACAAGGAGGAAGAAGAAATTGAGACTCAGTCGTGCACGTTAGGCTTGATATATTTTGAACATACTTTGAAGAAGTTGACTCTACTGTTCATTATTTATTTCCTTTCTGGTGAATACAACTCTCGTCTTAATACTTTTTGAACTCATATCACATTAAAATATCACCAATTTTTCTTTTTTTAGCACCATGGACTAACATAATAGTATAAGATGCATTGCTTTCTGCAAATTCCTTATATGTCATATCAGGTTGGTAGTGTTATAGACAATTTGAAAGCACAATATTCCATGTACATTGCTATGGTATTAGATTTATTTTAAACGAGCAAATATATGCTCCCTCCAGCCGCA
This sequence comes from Sepiola atlantica, assembly GCA_963556195.1. Classification (NCBI taxonomy): domain Eukaryota; kingdom Metazoa; phylum Mollusca; class Cephalopoda; order Sepiida; family Sepiolidae; genus Sepiola; species Sepiola atlantica. Next base: position 47,818,541 of record OY744515.1, on the reverse strand, counting down.
TACTTTTGCTAGCCTGAAAAGATGATATCATGGTGAATGAACATATACTACACTAACCCCAAAGGAGGAGGTAATGACTGAGAGGATGATATCATGACGGACGAACACTACCCCGCCCCCCCCCAAAAAAAATAGAAAGAGTTAGTTCCTGATAGGATGATATCATGACAACAAAATAGACAGTACACTACCCTCCTCCTAATACGTAGAAGGTAGTCTATGAGTAGATGGTCTCATGACAACAGCATAGATACTACATTATTCTCTTCCGCAAAGGAGGATGGAATACCTGGGAGGATTATCCCCTCCCCATTAAAAAGAAGGAGGTCATTCCATGAAGGACGGTCTTATGACAGCAGAACTGATACCACCCTATCAAAGGATAATACAATAGATTAAATCAGGGATTTGTTTTCATTCATTTAAAAATACCAAGTCATAAAAACATTGTTTTTTATAGTTCCTTTGCCTTTTGCCTACGATCAAAGTGTAGTATCTGTTCTCAGCATCCCATCAACATCAGATGTTTTTCTTTCAGCGAAAATATTGTGTATATATAAGAAATATGACAATGCAAATTACAAATATATATACAGAATATTAATTTATTAAAAACTGTTTAAAAAATGAATATGAAAATTAGGCATACTTAAAGCTGTTTGTGGGTGTTTGCAGATGACTATATATACGGTATTTAAAAAAGTTTGTGTTGCATCATGGAATTAAGTAAGCATAACCTGTTTTGATGTTGATATAGTTAAGATAGCTGGAAAAAACTTTGGCATTTATTCATTTAAACTAGGGTTATTATAAAGAAAAGATGGACCTTTTTTCGTTTTTTTACTTTTATTGACCCTAAACAGGAGGGGGACGCAAGCTGGGTGGGGAGTTGGGCAGCAAAATGTTTACATTACATTTAAATTTCTGAATGTTGGTACTGTCAGGGTAATAGGAAGCAGGAAGGAAATTCTTAAGCCAATGATCCAAGGAAAGAAGCTATCAAAGTACACAATTTTCCAACATCTTGGGACGTCTACATTGAAGAGGTGTGATTAATCAGCTAGTTGGATGGGTCGGATGTATTTTCATTTATGGGGTTCAAGTGCAGTACGTTCATCGGAGCACATTCTGTGGAGGTACTTATAAAGCAAGCACATAGATGCAACACTGCAGCAATGCAACAACGGTTGGAGCTTGGCAGAAATTCTTTTTTGTATCCTGTCCAAGAAGGAGAGGCTAGTGGTTAGTGCATCAGCTCAGATCTGGCAGGTGTAAGAAGTTTTCTAGTCCAGTGGAGGGAGTCTACCTTCTTTGCAGCAAGCTTGGCAACATCTTCTATGTACTTATTCCATTTCATGTTGCCTGAGAATATCAGATCGAGAAGTTTAAACGTTGTACTCTCAGGAAAGGGTGCTATTGGTCATGATAATCGATGGTTCGAAATGTTTTTTATAATTGTTAAAGGAAAGAAGCTTTTGTGAACGTCCATTTTGGGTCCTATTCTACTACAGACTGGAGGTCATTTTCTAAGGATTCAGCCATTGCTTTGGGTATATGGACATTTGATTTGCCTTCATGCTGGGAATAAAGTGTTATGTCATCAGCAAATACACACATCTCAAACATGATTGCATCGGAGAATAATATAGGTCCAAGTATCAACCCCCTGGGGCACACCTGTGATGTTGCTTAGATGTACGACCATTGGGAATGACCTGGATCGTTCTTTTAGCTAAAAAAGTTCTGATTATATTAAATAATTATCAAAGACCTTCATGCCAGATTTTGCCAAAGACTTTGGAGATATCTAGCGCCATCTCGCTAGCTTCACCTTCTCTATCCAGGGTGTGGTTAAGATATTAGATATCGATTAATATGTATTTCCCAAATTTCAGTTTCTTTGCAGTATTTTAAAGGTATTTTCAAGGGCAATTGTATGTGCACAACCTCCGATTTGAAAATCAAATATTTCAAATTTGCATTAATTGAATCCATAGTCATTAAACACGAATTAAGGAAGATTCTCTTAATTTCAATTTTTTCTTAAGACTATTTAAGCTTAAGCCTTAGATTTAAGACATTTTCTAAAATAAAAAGCATGTAATGGATTTTGATCAAAATTGGAATAAGGATTCTAGACATAATGTTTAGTAGCATTATATCTTGATGTTCATCTTCGTAATGGCAGATAAAAGTCGTACAAAGCTGTTCTTTGTGGGGAATTAATTTTACCCGTCCTGGGACGGGTATTCTGCTTATACAGACACACACACACACACACACACACACACATATATATATACATATATATATATATATATATATATATATATTGTAACAAGTAAATAAATATAATTTTAGAATTTTCAATGGAAAAACAACTATTCTAAAGGCAATTTAAAATTATATGTTTTGTTTAGGTTTATGAAGATGCAACATTTGAGTGATGTTAGTCTTGGTGACATGCTAAACCTGTTTCTTTCAACTGTCATCATAATCGGGGTGTTGAATCTAATTCATTTTAAATAATTATTCTAAATAATTGTCTAGTGACTAAACAAAATAAATCTTTTCTTTACAAAACAAATCACAAAAAAAATGTTCCTGCTTAAAATAGTCCCAACCTACCTTGTTCAATAATTACTACACATGATAAAGAAATGCAGTTATCTAAGAGCAAAGAAGGGTGAGGAGGTAGACAAGAATGTTTATTAGTTGTGAAGTGTTTGGGTGGAGGCATGGAGGTGGAAGGTCACTTAGTACGAGTAATAGGATATTATGTTTCTGAAACAACAAAGAACCAGAAACCATCTTGAAGGTAAATATCACTTTACCTCCTATATTTAATTAAGAAAATATTCCTTATGCTTTCTTTCCTATTCGCCCCTCCTCTCTCCAAACTCAGTTCTTGACCCACAAACAAATTAGATTTTACTTCTCAGAGACAAGATATCCACTCAAATTCCATTTTTTTAATCCAATCGTTTTTGGACTATTTTTAGGTCAACCAGTTCTGAAGAATTCTTCCTTTGGTCATGTGACTTTACTCTTGTTTTCTGTTGGTTGATTATCTAAAAATAAATGAATAAATAAAATAATTTTATTTTAGAATTACTAATGTTTTGACATAGTTCTCTATATGTAGAACTAAAAAAACATTTCCAATTCCAAACTTGGAAGTAGCCGTCCCTTTGCTTGTTATATATATATATATATATATATATATATATATATATATATATATATATATATATAATTTTTGGTCTTAGTTCGTAGAAAGAAATCCAACAGAGTGCGCAATTATTTGATAATAAGAGCATAATATTTATTTATTTATTAATAGTGCTACAGAAGATCAGGTCAAATCAACATGATACAATAGGTTTCAAGTCTGGAGTGGTCTCAGATCGAAAACCAATGTTTCGTTGGGTTTGTTTATATTAATAAACAAGTTGCCCTGGCTATCTTCAGTCATATTTGATTTCAGAGGAAGTTACGAGTCCTTCTTGGAGACATTTCACTAGTTTTTTTTAATATTTATTTTTTCTTTATTTTCGGTATTTAAATTAGTGTTACTGTAGATGACCTCAAAAAAGGTTTATGGAGAAATTAATAGACAGGAAAAAATTATGTAGGAGGAGAGGGGAGGATAAGAAGAGAAACAAAACAAAAGTAAAGTTAAATTTAATGGTCGCTCCCTTGCAATGTTTACTATTGCATTTCGGGAGTTAGAGAGTGTATATATTTTTCCTTTGCCTTTCTTTACCGCTATCGATAGCATCTTTCACATATTTTCATGGTAAAAATATTCAATCGATGTAGGTTCTCTTACAGATTTTCTGAAATTTGAAAATATAATACTCAGTCTTCCTGCACTGGGTTTTAATCATTATAATCCTTGTCAATATATATATATATATATATATATATATATATATATATATATATATATATATATAGGGTGTTCTATGAGTTGCAAACGATCCATGTTTCCATAAAAATACAGATAATATTAATTTTACTGATCATTAGCTTAACAGATGCTAAAATTGTTCACCCCCTGCATTGAAACATTCATCATTTTTCTTTATAAAACTGTCTTGGACTCTTCTGAGGGATTCAGGGTTGATCCTTTGGCACTCAGTTGTTATTGCATCTTTCAGTCATTAAGAGTGCATAGATGATTCTGTTACACAATGGGTGGCTACTACATGAAGATCAGTATATTGTGCGCGAATTCTGAGACACCCTGTATATATATATATATATATATATATATATAATAAATAATAAATATTTTTTGTTTGTTTATTATCTATATACGTATACGGTTCGTCCTTAATAATTAGGACTCATCAGCATAGAGATATGACTATTCACTACCGGTCATGTCATTCGAAACCCCGGATTACGAGTATTTTGCAACTCAAATCTGACCCCTTAATCACTCGGCTAATAAACGGTGATAATTTTAACACTTTATACGGCGGCTTGACGTCATAGAGCGTTCGACTTTAATGAAAGGAACGATGCATTTAAAGCTAGCGACGTCATGCTGTGTTAATACTACACTTACAGTGCTCTACTAGACGGGTTTTTTCAAGGAGCTACAAATATATATATATATATATATATATATATATATATATATATATATTGTGTGTATTCAGGCAGCATTTTCTCATTTGTGCAATCATTGTTAAAAATAACAGAATTCGTCTGTTTAATTATACCTTTTTAATTTCTTCAATTTTTCTGATAGTCTCATTTGTATTAAAAATCGAAAAAAATAATAAATGTTCCATAGGTTTCACGAACGTTTTTGATTCTTCGTCGAGTCATCCTCATGTGTCAAAAGCAAATGAACAAAAAAGCTGGAGAAAGAAGAGAAACGTGCAGGAACTTTTTTCGCATTGTTCCAGGAAAGTCGTTGACGATTTAAATTCAGCAACACTGGATGACATCACAGAACAAAATCGCATGAAGTTAATCATTTTAAAATGTTACCACTGGTTTCATATGATGATGTTAATTTTAGGCTGTTGTGTTTTTATGTAAATAGCTTCCAGTATTTAACATTTTTTTAAATTGGTTTCGGAATATATTATTTTAGTGTTATTAACTAGAATTTGTCTTAAATTAGAGAAAGGGCAGTTATGTTTTTGTAGATGTTGGTAAATTGATCTAGAGTTTACAAGATGCATGGTGAGGTGGTAGGATAGGGTAGTGCTTGTAAAACCAATCTAGCTATTAGCTTTATTATTATAATGGAAGTTACATTCTCCTAAAAGGAATTTCAAGTTATAAATAAGATTGGTTCTTTCTAGTCGTGTTTGGTTGGGCAGAAGTTGTTTTTTACTACAAGATTTTGGGTTTTAAATTTCTTATAGTTTACAAGTGTATGTAGTGTAGCTGGAATACAAGTCTGTCTCAAGAATAATTAATAATACTGAAACACACCTGCAGGTTTGGTCCCCAAATTACTTCAAAGCAATCAGACAGATACAACTGTGGAGAAAACTGTGTGAAAATACATCTTATACAACTGAAGTTATGTGCTTAAAATATTTGAATCTTTTAGAGTTAACCTCCTTTAGAACATCTTAAAATGATGAAACATAGGTCAACGCTTGATAATCTTTATTATTATATCTTATCTATTTATCACATTGAACAACAGCAGCAGGCTATAGCAGGTCAGAAGGCCAGCCGGTGATTCTGCAACCATTGACTCACTATAAACATCTCACCGAGCAGATATTCGAAACTGAAGGAAGCCCGTTAGTAAGTAGTGTGTGTGTAAAAATATTACGAGTATAGACATAGATTTAATTTGAGTCTAATGAAATCTATTAGATATCAAGCATGTTAACTCAGAGATATTAGAATACGGCTTTAGAATAAATCAAGCCTTGTGTGTGAGATAGATAGCAAGATTGAGGGAGATAGATAGAAAGGGGGAGAGAGAAGGAGGAGGGGAAGATTGGAAGAAGGGTAGAGGTGTGTAACTCTTGAAGACTGCCTGCCTGAGGAACAGAGGTGCTCCCTGCCCTGCACCCATCATCATCAGCCCAGGTGAGAAAACTAATGACAAGTGTTCGTGGGAGAGAGGGGAAGGATAGTGATATCCTACTCCTCTCCTTCCACCTGCTCATCCACAAGAGATTTCGTTCCCAATATCTTTGATGACTCAAAAGCCACCATAGCTTGATTAATCATATCATCATTTCTGGTGTGCAAATGTGCCGCAGTAATTTATTTATGATAACTGTTTCATCTTTGAGTACAAATATCTTGATATCATTGTGACAGTAGGCAGATGAAAATTAAGCAAACAGATTTTATATATATATATATATATATATATATATATATATTAGCAGAATACACGTCCCAGGACGGGTAAAATTAATTTAAAAAAAATTTTTTTTTTATGGAAATCACTTAAGACAAGGCATGAAGCCATTTGATGTAAGGAGCTAAAAAGAACGAAATATGATTATCACAAAGAGAGAATATGCCTCCTGGCTTTAATCTTGAAAGGACACAGGCTATAGGTAGGAGGAAAACAGTGAGCAGGAAGAGAGTTCCAAAAGTTTGCAGTTCTTAGAAAGAAACTACTGGAATAGGAAGCTGTATTACAATGAGATATCAAAACAGCGAATTGATGGAGACCACTAGTCAAACGAGCCGGAACAAAAGAAGCAGGGAATAGATCACAAAATTATGAAGAACACATGCCATAATAGTATTCCTCGAAAAGACCAGTTTTGCACCACTTTTATGCCCTCTTACAAATATCAAAATCAAGATATAATTCTAATAAACCTTATGTCTAGAATTCTTATTCTAATTTTGATTCTTGAAAGTGTTTAAAATCTAATGTTTAAGCTTACAGAATTTTAACAAGAAATTGAAATTCAGGAAATCTGGCTTAATTGGTGTCTAATGACTCTGGGTCAAATTTAATGCAAATTAGAAATATCTGAATTTTCAAATTGTTACACCGGCCGTTCTTACACAGGAGAAACTACACCGGTTGTCACTATAGATAGTGCGAGTCACCAGAGACACAGAAGACAAAGCACAGTCTTCTAACTGTCTAGCCAAGTACTAGTCAGTTTCTTACTTTGTTAATACACTTGTTAAACCAACCCTAGACTTGACTTCCTTTATTTATTATTTACTGTGGGACAACTTCACAACACAAATGAAAGTTTGTTCTCATAAAACTCGTTCAAAATATTCTCAAGAAACTGAAATTTGGGGAATATTTATTAATTAATGTGTAATAACTATTGTAAAATTTCACAAAAATCAAAGGTATCTGAATTTTCATGAAGGGTTTCCATCCATGTTTGCTTCCTTTGAACAAAACTAAATTAAACAAAATATAGCCCATATTATCGACTCTTACACCTTGCAGCCGTGTTCCAAAATTAATGATGATAGGTTAATTCGTTTAGGAATAAATCCTATGCATATAAACATATACACATATCTAACTTTATATAGAGATATATCTTATATATGAAATAAAGTATGATTTCCACCTAATTCAATCCCTGCAATAGGCTAATAAATACATAAATGCAAAGAATCTTGTGTTTCTCACAATCAATATCTATTGGTTTGTGTTCTGAAAAAAGAAAAAAAAACTAATCCTTTTTTTACATTTAGATATTTATTCCATTGACCGGTTCTACTTTAATTACTAATGTGATAGAAGAAGTCAGAGTAGATAACCCCCTTTCAGTCACAAGTACTCTTACTGCTACCAGTATCACCGGGTTTGAATATTTCTTAGGATAAATAAATATTAGTTACACGGCTTGTATATCATATATTATACGAACTGGATACCTGTCCGAGAACGAGTATTTTGCTAGTTAATAATAAACTTAATTCACAAAAACGAACAGTTTTCCACCACTTTTATATTCTCTTATGAAATTCACATCAAGATATATATGCTAATAAACTACCCATGACCCTGTTAGATCAGTATTTGTTATATTTATTATTAAATATATAATTTCTTAACTTTGACAGTGGTTGATAATCATGTTTTTTCAAGAAAGTATTTACTTGAAAATGAATGACGACATAAAAATGAATGGTCGCTTTTGACAACTTTTGAAAAAACAATAAACAATAAAACTTATTTCAAGTCAAATTTTATATCTTTCTTGATAATAGTCATTTCACTTTTATCCGCTCTTCTCTTTTTCTCTCCCTCTATTCCCTTCTCTCTCTCTCTCTTGGTGCGATTCGTTTCCTCTCACTACTTCTTTTATTTATGTCATCCACCATTTTGTGACATCATCCAGTGGGCATGTTGACAAGCAAGATCATCAGTGTTTTAGTAGTATATAGATAAAACCTTTCGTCTAGAATCCTTATTATCAATCAAATTCCATTGAATCATTTTGATTTTGATTCTAGAAAATGTTTAAAATTTGGGGCTTTGTCTTAAGGGGTCTTATGAAGAAACTGAAATTCAGGGAATCTTGTCTAATGACTATGGATCTACTTTCATGCAAATCAGAAATATTAGAATTTTTTAAAAGAGACATTTTGACCATATTAGCCACCCTGACAACCCTTCAAAACTTTCCAAAGAAACTGAAATTTTCAAATGTCAAATCTGACCGTAGTTTACCTGTATAAACACCTAATAGTTTAGTAAAACATAGTGTTGTACTGAAGTTACAGATGTTTCCTATGGGCTAGGGTTAGGGTTAGGGCTTAGCATGTCATGTTTTAATTTTGTCTAAATTGTGGCATCACTTTCACTTGTACACTCTCCCTCACCTGGTAATGAATCAAATAATAGTCTAGACTAGACCTTCAAACCTTGGTTGAGCAATTAGTTTAAGAGAAGAAAAACTATGAAACAATGCCTGCAACCAAGTAGGTCACTTCGCACCTGCACATATTTTACTTGCCTGGTGAGAGAGTAGGTCTTGTTCTCCATAATGTATGATCCACTATAATGCAAGACGACTGACAATCAGACACTCATGAGCTTTTATAGGCATCAGAATTTCACTCTTTCTATATATATATACTTATAAACAGTGTTTTATGACCGCTTATATATTTATATAATGGGTAAGAAGTCCAGCTGTCGGTGAAACAGTTAGGTTTCAATCTCAACTTGAAGCACTTGTGAGTCTAGCCATACCGAAAAGATATAATAGAGCAACACAATAGCTGCAGGATGTTTCTTAAAGTAACTATACATGGTTTATGTAAGCGTAAATTAAATAATTTTTCTTGGATTAAATATTTTACGAACTAGAATTCACCAAGACGCACCTGAAGAAGATCGAAGGTTACATTGGCTGAAGCATTGTGAGAAAAACATCCACGGTTAGAACAGTAAGTTGGGACCTAAACCCAGTCTAGAAGCACAGAGGTATTAACCCCCAATCAGTTAAAGACTTTTTTTAGTGTAACAAGTTTCACAGAAATATCTATTCTCATTTTTATATTAAGTTGTTCAAGTTTTTTTTTTTTAAATGTAATTCTCGTTCCTCAGTTGACGTCCAGTTCTGTGATCGACCCCAGTCTGGACTTCTGATCAATGAACACAACATGAGAGAGGTCCAGCCCAGTCAACTAAGATGGTATGAGACCACCAGCTTTCTTTAGGAAAGATGAAACTTTGTCAATGCTGGTGTCCTGAGAATATAGCCAAAGTCAGCGATGCTACATCGACCCTTAACAGAAGTATTTACCCCCAGACACGAGTGGAAGCAATCAATTATTGGTTGCTGCGAGGGACTGTGGTACATTCTTTGGTGTAGTGTACCAGGATAGGGGTACCCGGTCACATTGTTTTTTGGCATTAATGGCCATGTAAAGTCATGAGTTACATCCCTTGAATCAATTTAAAGTTATCTCCTATGATATCTATACCGGCCACAGTGAGAAATTAATCTCTTGTTTTGAAGTATGAAAAGAACTCGCACATGCATAATGAGGAATTTGAAATCAAGGTGCGGTTTCCTTCCAGCATTGGGCTGAAGGCTGACCAGATGTATTTGACCAAGCTCTCCGTTTGTACATTGTTATACACTGCTGACACATTGTCAGCAGATTTAGCTTTTGGGTAGTTGAGACGGGACCCCCTAGAAAGCTAGTGATTTCAGCATGGCAATTTTTCTATACAAAGTAAGTTGTATTTTGTTTTACACGCCTAAGTATTCTCCGTGTTTACCCTGGCAATATATGTTTATCTCGATTTTCTCCAGAGACTTATAAGGTAGACTTTTACATAGGTAGTGTGTTTGTTAATGTGTCCATCCCTTTTTGTGTATCATATATTATGTCCCTCTTACGTTTGTCTTTGACAAACCGTTTGTAAGAAAATAAATATATGTTTTTATATTTATATATAGCCGTCTCTTAATCATTACCGTTTTCCTTATCATTGTCTTTTTCCTGTTTATTTAAAACTCTTGTGTGTACCCAAGAAAATACTTATCCAATATGGTGGTATCTGCGCTGGAGAAAGGTATCGACCATGTGTGTCACCATTAAAACGCATGAAATGGAATATTCAATATCTTAATTTTACAGCATTAAATAATCGAAGGAAAGAGTCGATATGCTATGAAACAGGCAAAACATATCAACTAATCACTTGTTTTTAATAGGTTTTGGGGTTTGGCATTAAATAACCCAGAAATGTTGATATGCCATAAAGCACACAAACCAAACTTATCAATCTGTCTTGGGTATGACACAAAACTGCATGAAGAGGTGTGGGTCTCAGTTTGGGAGTTTTAGAGAGTATGTAGTCACTCTTTAGTTGCCATTATTCCCAGGTGCACTCTGATCCGGAGTAGTAGTACCTTTCATGGCCCCAAACCTTAGCCCTAACCCTAACCCTTTCATGGCCCCATCTATCGATTAAATATAAACTATCGTTTACAGACTATTGTTTACAATATATATCTATATATATATATATATATATATATATATATATATATATATATATATATATATATATATATAAATTAGGAAAGTTCATTTTATAAAGCATCTTTTGTAAGTTAATATAAATATAGAGGCAAAAATGCCTTCAAAAACCATGTATTAGATGCGAGTAATTAAATCAAAATAAAAATAAAAATATTTCGGAACATTTAACAAAATATTTCAAAATACCTTCTGTTTTTTTTTTTTCATCTTGATTTTTTTTTTAGCTAATATTTAAAAAAAAATCAAGATGAAGAAAAAAAAAACGGAAGGTATTTTGAAATATTTTGTTAAATTTTTCGAAATATTTTTCTTTTTCTTTTGATTTAATTACTCGCATCTAATACATGGTTTTTGAAGGCAGTTTTGCCTCTATATCTATATATATATATATATATATATATATATATATATATATATATATATATATGTTCCTACAAATCAAATTAGTCCACAAACCAATCGTATACAAAACATATGTATGGTTTGACTTTAAAAATCTCAATGATGTTCGACCGTTGCCGTAAACCCCCCAAACCAAACCAACCAATGAATTGTTTCAAAAAGGTAAACATTTTCAGCAAAAAATCTATTATAATCATTATTATACTAAAGCTGAGTTAATCAACGTTTGTTTCCCCTAAGACTTTTTCCCTATATATTTAAGTCACAAAAACTACATGCTAAAATATTCCTCAGTTTTAGGATTGAGTTCGGTTTGAAACAACTTTCATTTTAATTAATAATACACTAATCAAGTGATCCATCTCATACTAAGTTTCTATCTGTCAAACTCATCATCTCTACCTGTGTGTTTGACCTCACACTCTTATTCTATATGGTATATATACCTCTTGCTTCTATCTCTCTCTCTCTCTCTGTATTAACACTCGAAGGTAATAAAGAAAGGAAAGAATAAAACAAAGGTGTATATCACCAGTTGTAGTAATATTATTTAACCTGAAACTGTAGAGTAGAAGGGAAGAAAGAAAAAGATAGGAGGTATATAGCGAGCAGAAGGATACTAATTTTGGATTTTGGATTTATTATTTATATTTACCTGGCTTTGCAAACTCCCATTTTCCTGGTTCAAATAATCTAATCCAAGCTCAACGAGTGACCCAACAGTCTATTTTTTTCTTGTAAACATAGAAAGGGTTGAGAGGCTGTAAAAGAGGCAAAAGTGGGTAAATAAACGCAGTAAATCTGATTGAATTTGAACTCGGCTTGCCAATTCTGTAGTCCAAACATGATTGTTATAACAACAACAACAACAACAAAACTAATCATGATGATGATAGCAGTGATTAAAATAATCTAATAATATAGTGAATAACAATTATAAAAGCTACCAAACATTACGAACGGTGAAAGCAATAATAACGAATGTATTTACAATAGAGTAAAAAAAAAAACTGAAATAAAAAAAGAGACAAGAGAATGATAACCGTTATAAAACAAAACAAAGAGGAAGGGGGGGGGGAACAATAGCAATGATAATAATAGACTGTCATGTTCTTTCTCGATAATATTGGATTTAAAAATCTTAATTATGATGAATTGAATTTTGAAGTAGACACAGGGAAACTTTCATTCTGACATATTGTCAACTTACGTCAATTAGAATTTGTCTGAAAAGAAAATTAAAAAGAGAAAAACGGACAAAAAAAAAACAACAAAAAATGGCCGACATAATCAAATAAATTTCAGTCGATTTATTTTCTTGTCTTTGTTCCGTTTCGATTTTTTATTTTTCTAATTTTTATTTTTATATTTTTTATTTCGTTGTTCTTAATCACGTTTTATGTATTTGTTAGAGCGAGGTTTGATGCATTGTCAACCGTGTCAGTTAATTTGTACTAATTTTGATTTCTGATGTAAAGAATCCATGAGGTCTTCGCCTCGAGTTCTTTATCGATTACTATAGCAGACAACAGGTTGCCTTGATTTATACCAATATTTCCCCCCTAAATCCAAGGCTTAATGAAGTCGATCTGAAAAAAAAGGTAATGCGATTGCGTGTGCTGTGTTTTTTTGTGCTGCGTGCGCTATGGGCAAAAGATGGATTAGTGGAGTGTGTTAGAATCTAACATGATATCTTGAAACTATGTATAAGTGTAATCTTAGTTTTCTGCAACCATTGCATTTTCATTACATGTTTTTTTCACACCAGTGGTGTGCAGAGGTGTGGTGATGCCCGGGGCCAACTCATTGACTGTATGCCTCAAGTATTCAAGTATAAGTCCTAGTACTGAGTAATATTATGAGAAACGGAGATAGTTTGTATATGATTGGATGCTCTACCCCCTCTCTTTGCATGCCACTGCAATACACTTGCTTAGAACACTTTTAGTATCGTGCAGTTCCTGGTCAAAAAGAATATCGCCCTACAAGAACAATCTCCCTATCCACCTGATCTTGCTCCGTATGATTTTTTTCTTTTACTCCAAGCTCAAGGGATCATCAAAATTTTCAAATTTGAAGTACAAACCAAATGGTTTGTACTTCAAATTTATAGACACTACAACCTTCAGGAGTCACAAAAAATAAGCCAATATTAACACAAATGCAAAGCACTCTTTCTCTTTTATTACAAGTAAACCTGTTTAGCTCTCTTTCACTCTCTCTCTCCCTCTCTCTCTCTCTCTCTCTCTCACACACATACACACATACATACATGCATACTATTACTCTCCCTCTTTTCAATATAGAATAAGTCAAGTCCTATTACACCAAAAGTATTTTTATTTTGCTTTTTATATATCTCTCTATATTTCAGATCATCCTTTTTCTTGAGAGATAATGAATACAATTTGAAAGACTGCATGCATGTCCAAGAGTCTATAGTGAAGCAAGGGTTGGGCAATATGCGACCGCATTTTCTTCTGAGTTGATACAGATTAAATCCAGTGGCAAGAAAAAGTCAAAATATACAAGAAACAATGCAGCGAAGGATTGGCCTTATTTTTTTTGTTAGTTTTCTATCTCCTAGACTAGTTGCTGTACCACAGAAAGCTTTCTCCCTTTTTACCCCTTTTGTTTGAAACTAAATATAAACCCCTTGTGCCAAGAAGCTGTGTTCCAAAATTCATGATGATCGATTAATTAGCTTTGGAATTAATCCTGTACATACAAATATATCAACATATAAACATAAATACCTATTTGCCCATAAAACTAAGGGAGGTAATTCAATATATGCACATACTAACACCAATCGGCAGCAGATAGCTGTAGTATTTGTATTGTTTGTATGCAAGACAACTGTTTTTGCTAATTGCCGTTAATTATAAAAATTGTAAGTAAGTTGGGAAGCAATAAAAAAAATTATGCTATCACTTTTGACAACATGTGCACACTGGTAACTAATAGTTGCAGGAGCTCTGAGAATAGTCCCAAACAACCCAGAAAATAGGTTAGAAAAAAATTTGCATCAGGGGAGGATTAATATGATACAAACCATGGCAACGATAAATCCTAGAGTGCAGAAACCAACCCACATAATCAAACAACACTGTTGATTTTACCAGCGTTAGTCATACTTTTCAAACAAGTCGACAGCCATTATGTATATTATTTAAATTTTGAAGACACACATAGAATGGTCAGATGTGGTTTAAGTCGCTGCTCCTGAAGGGTCGTGTTGATTGGCCAAAAGGTAAACCCAATCGCTGCTCCCTTAGGGGTCACATTAAAAAGGCAATATAAACGCCAATGCAAAAGACTCATCGTATTTTACTACAAGTCATTCATTCATTTCGTATGAATCAGATGATTCCATCGTTGTCATTAGTTTTGCTGCTATCTTTCTAGTTAGAATTATTTCTAGAAAGACATTGGGTACTACCAGGAGGGACCACGTGAAGGTTGCCGACATCTTAAATGAAAGTGTTTCTGTGGAACGAACTGGCACATCCAGGTTGTCAGTCAATGTCGTTAATCACTTAGCCATCGGCACCTCCCTTTTACTACAAGTGAAAATTATGCTCAACAACTCTTTCTTGGTTTTGGTCAACCGCTTCTCACCCTAAGCTGAAGACGACAGAATAAGAGCCCTTCCTCTAACACTGAAGCAAGTAAAAAGTCAACAACCCTTGGATGAACAAAACTGCTACAACTACAACGATTTGGTGCCTACCATGAAAGCCCCACATAAGGTTATGAGGACATACCTCCAACACTAGGATAAGTTTGCGAATACACATGTCCATAATCCAATTTTTGTATATTCTCCTTTTATTATTTGAATCCCTTGTTTTCTATGTTCCTTTTTTATTACTTGAATAAGTAAAATTCTTTAATGAACAAACAATTATGGTTTCCCTTCTTCAAAAGCTGAACTCCCAATTCACCTTGTCTATTTATCTATGAATAAGATTTCATATAAGGATAAAATCCAATATAATGTATTGAAAAAATTAATGGAAAAATAGAAACACTGTAAAATATAGATTCAAATCAAAAACATATTTATTTCACTAGTATTTTGCTTCTTTGTTAACTTTGATAAAGTTTCTGTTAATAAAGAAACGAAATACAAGTACGTATATATTTTTGATTTTCTGTCATTTGCAGTGAGTTCATATTTCCAATCATTTTTCTATACACTTATCTGTAAGTGTAACGGTTATACTATAAGCCTTTTGTGCATTTTTGTGGATGCTTGGTCAGCATCCCTTTCTCTATATATTATCGTCTAAGCAATACATCAAACAGGAAACAAAACAAAGACGATATATTCAAAATACCATTTAAGGTGAACCCAGAAAGGCTTGCTCCCTTGGATTGTGTGAGTAAAACGTATACATAAGTCAAAGAGTCAGAAAAGAGTGTTTGTGTGAAAAAGTTAAAAGAATGTGTCTCACATACCTTGGATTTTGTGCGAGTGTTAGGAGGCGAATGCGTGATGGGCGAAGCAAGATCCCAATCTTAGTGCCCCCTAGTGTGGTGAAAAGGGAGATAATTAGGTCTGAGCGCCCCTTAGTGTATGTATGTGTGCATGAGTGTATGTAAATGCTACACCTTCTAAAGTTTGGGGTTTGAGCTGAAGTTTCATTTGGAGGGAAAAATCCCTGCAATATGTATACTAGCTTTATGTTGCATTATTATTTCCATGAATACTGAAAGCTGCAAAATGCCAGTACTCTTGAAGATAAGTTTTAAAGGATTATCACATCTGAACTTAAATGAAGGAAAGAAAAACATCAAACAGAAAACCATTTTCGATTTAATAACACATTCTATTTGATGATTGATTAAAAAAGCAAGAGATAGAATAAATATTCATGAAATCTTTTTTTTTAAACGAAATGCAAATATTTCTTTTATTTTTATCTTATTGAACACATTTTCATACGCAAATAATTTCGATTTCCAAACCGCATTATCAGTGAATACAAATAAATCAGAAAATGAAAGAAAAAAATTTAAAACGAATTCCGCATTGAAATAAATAAAAAATATTACTGTTTTTCCTCCAAAATTCAACAAACACAAAAAAGTAAAAAACAAAACAAAATAAAAAAAACAAGAACAGATATTCTTAAGATACATCCATTCAATCTACGCGTTTAGTGATTAAAATATTATTTCAAACTTAAATGTGACAGACCAATTGGCAGACCAACGGAGGAAGCCTCTTATAGAGATGCATTGGTGAAACTAAAAAGCCTATTTCAAATTTAAACATGACAGACTAGCGAAAATGATATTTTAAACTATACTGTGACAGACCAACCAACCAACCGACGAACAGACAGAGGATCTTATAGATGTATTATTTCAAACTTAAACATGACAGACTGACAAAATACTATTTCAAACTAAAGTGTGGCAAACCAAGTAAGATGCTATTTTAAACTTAAGCCTAACAAACCGATTAAAATACTATTTGAAACTAAAGGTTGACAGACTGAGGAAAATGCTATTTCAAACTTAAGTCTGACAAACTTGACAAAATTCTATTTAAAACTAATAGTTGATGGACCAAGATAAATGCTATTTTCAGAAAAGCGTGATAGATGATAATTCTATTTCAAACTACAGTGTGACAGACTAAGTAAGATGCTATTTAAAACCTAAGTGTAACAAACTGATAAAAATACTATTTTAAACTAAAGGTTTACAGACTAAGGAAAAGGCTATTTCGAACGTAGGCATGGCAGACCAACAGAACTACCGACAGAGTCTCCAAAATTGCTATTTTAAACTTCAACATGACAGACTAACAAAATACTATTTTAAACTTAAACTTTACATACCAAGGAAAATGCTAGTTTTGACTTAGGATTGACAGATTAGAATGACAGACAAAGCCTCTCATACAAATATGTGGATAAGTTTAAAAATTGTTATTTCAAACTTAAGCATAACAGACCACCCAACCAACCAACAGACTGACCCCAGCAGAACCTGTTATGGCGATGCTGGCATACATCTAAAAAAGTGTATTGCTTTTTCTCCCCAAATTCCACAAATACAAAAAAAAATGATAAAAATCCTGGCTTTATTCAAGAAAAAAAATGATAGATTGAAGAAATAAATGAAAAAAATGATAGAATAAATAAAATGATAAAAATCTTAATTTAAAAAAATGTAAGTGATGAATTAAAAAAAATTTTAAATAAGAAAAAATGAATAAGAACAGGGCCCAATCCAGAGAAATCTATGCATTATTACGAGACGTTTATTGATTTCTTTTTTTAGAGAGTGACTTATGACTTTGCTCTCTGAAAGGCCATCCCTTAAATTTCAATATTTGAATATTTTAAGAAAAAAATAATCCCATTTAGTTGTCTTCCAACAGTATATAGATCAGTCTCAAACCATCATTGATTGAATGTGGACGACCTGAGGTCATTTATTGAAGAAATTATTCTAAAAATGAGAAATAATGAAGTGAGAGAAAGCATGAACTATGAACTAGAATACATTTTGAAAATCTCTTTTCCCTTTAAGAATTTTTTTGGGGAAAAAGATGATAGAGTGACAGAGTTTTTATTAAAATATTTTTTTAAATATATTCGTTTCCTTATAATAATACGCGTTGTGTCTCTGCTTCAATATGGCTCAGTGGTTACTTCTCTCAACTGCTGATAATGCAATCAGGTTTCAAATCACAGTTTGAAGCACCCACTGATTTCTAACCACACCGAAGAGATGTGATATGTATCACAGTTCTTCAGTGTTGCTAGAAATTGGTGGGTGCTTCAAACCGTGAATCAAAACCTGATCGCTTTATCAGCAGTCGAGAGCTGCAGCCACTGAGTCATGTCTAAGGGAAATCTATAAATGTATATATATTCACAATTATATATATATATATATATATATATATATATATATATACAGGATGGCCCAAAAGTAGGTTTACAGTTATTAAACTAAATATTTAACCTATTTAAAGTTTTTCGAATAACCTAGTTAAAAAACTTCAAATATTAAATGATAACTGTAAACCTACTTTTGGGCCACCCTGTATATATTTATATTATTTATTTATTCACAGATAGCTGTTCTGCCGTATGACGACTCTTCAGTGTGGCTAGAAGTAGTGAGTGTTTTCCTTCTGAAATTCGAAACCCGATCTCCAGATTACTTGCATATATGATTAGCATTCAGGTAGTATAAATGCTTCCAAAGTGTTTACAAACTACATAGGTCACTAAGTAATTAAATATTCTTTCAATTATTAATAAAATATGTGAAATGGCTTACTTGTTTATGAATAAATCAAAAGGCACGCTGGTGTATTTAATTTCATCATTAAATTAATTTTGCAAGTATGACTTTTAAAAACTCGTTTTATTTCATTGTATTACAGTTTCGTTTTTAATGAATAATCGATAAAGAGAAAATAAAATAATGATAATTTGTAAGTCAACTAGAAGCGAGAACGCTCACAGTATTCGTTAATTTATCAAAAAGATACACCCTAAATCTGAAGAAAAATGAGTCTCGGCTATTAAAAATAACAATCATACGATTACATGGATGTGTGGTTTTTTTTTTCTTTGAATTATAAGATTGACATACATCCAAATCCTATAATATTAACTGACCAACTGCATAGGCGAAAAAACACAAACCACGTCCCGAAATCACATCTAAAAAAAAAATTACATTTTTACTACAAAACCAGCTTCCAGAACCATATTTTAGCAGAAAAGCAAAAATAGCGGTCATGTGATGTGCTCTCAACTACGTCCGCCTCACCTTGTCCAATTAAAAGCCCTTAAATAAAACCATGCGTCTGGAGCCGATGAAACGTTATTTAAGCTCAGATTTTCGGCCAGAAAATCAGTTGTAAAAATATTAGCACACAATTCACAAGAGCACACCGTTTCGACCTCCCTCGCCACAAATACAAATCCCTACAATGTTGCAAAGGGGTCACAGAACGCTTCATCAATTCTCAACTCACATGTGCACACACACACATTCATACATACATTTATAAATTACTGACACAAACACATTCATTTCATTGTTCGTAACATTTCTAACTCAACTTTCTCTGAGAACTCGAACATTTCAAATGAACAAATAAAATGTTTTGTAATTTTGTACATATGTTCGTTAAACAATGTTTTATTTCCTTCATTCACCTTTTATGTTTGTGTCTGTTTAAACCACATTTCAACATTTTCTAACATTCATATACCAATTCAAGAGACCACTTCTCTACAAAATCATGGAAACCCCTTAAAAGCTTTCTGACTATTTGTTTAATTTTTTGATTTTTATTTAATTTGAAGATGCAATCATCACATGTAAGAAAACAGTAACAACCAATTTGTTTACTGTCTGCATTGTGAGTTCATGCATACTTGTAAAAAATAACAAACGAAAAAATGTGTTTATTTCTTTTACCCGAATCACAAAATGGCATTAGAAAGAAGTGCAAATGTAAATGAAATAAAATGTTTGAAAACCTACGTACCAAGCGATAAGAATTTAGTCACCATTCCAAATTTTCCTATATGGGCATAGGTTTCATTCATAGAACGTTGATTAAAACAAATCGAATCAAATTTATTTGGCCCAAAATGAAGCTATTTACATCCACATACAGTCTGAATGCTTGTCCAAGTCCGATTTAAAACTGGACATGGTAGTCATCATAACGACCTCCTCTGGCAGGTTGTTCCACGAAGAAGAAACATGGACAGAGAATGCTGCCTTTCATCTGTAGAGCCGAAAGTCAAGGTAGTACATCTTTTGCGGTTGTCCGCGGAGATCATGACTTGGTGCTAATGGGAAAAGCTCTTAATAAGATAGACTTAAATTACCGTTGATGATGTTGTATGTTAGAATCAAGTCTCCACACATTCTCTGCTGCCCAAGCAAGACCAAATTTAGTGTTTTAAAACACTCGAGGATGATTATCCAATGAAAATTGCTAGTGAATATCGGGATTTTTCTTTTATTAAAAGAAAAATCAGGCTGGATATAGTATGTAATCGATGAAATAATTGAAATAAAAACAATTTTTGTGAAGAACACTAACGGATAATTGGTGTAATTGACTGGCTATTAAAATGAAATATTGATTTTGTTGGAAAAAGGCTATCGATGACAAAATTCGAAAAATAGACTTTATTATGTATATATATATATATATATATATATATATATATATATATATATATATATATATGTGTGTGTGTGTGTGTGTGTGTTATATACTTTTCAATAGAGATATAGATATTGGCCACTTATTTCTGTTTAGAGTCGGTGTTGTAGTTGTTGTCGGGATATTTTTCTCACGAAACAGAAG
Organism: Sepiola atlantica; assembly: GCA_963556195.1. Classification (NCBI taxonomy): domain Eukaryota; kingdom Metazoa; phylum Mollusca; class Cephalopoda; order Sepiida; family Sepiolidae; genus Sepiola; species Sepiola atlantica. The sequence goes on along the minus strand of OY744515.1, from coordinate 47,797,771 downwards.
ACGACCACCATTCAAACTTTAAAATATATTTTATTTAAGTTCCTTATGAATATCCATTTCCTCTTAACTAAGAGTTGTTCCTAGCCATTTTCAGAGGTGTAACGAGGGGTATAAACACCCCATATCTAGCACGATATACAGTACATACTTTCTTCAAGATGAAATACTGCTCCCATATCTAGGGAGGCGTTGCTTGGAGCACTCTCTCTCTCTCTCTCTCTCTCTCTCTCTTGCATTGACAGAGTACAGACCTGACTTTGCAATCTAGTGGGGAATGATCTCTCCTCTATCCTGCAGCCTCTTTCACAAAGAAGAAATGTTGCTGGCCTCTCTCTACTGTATCGTTATGTTTATGGTAGTTGTTCAATAGAGCTCCAATCCCTCATCCCTTCCTGTAAAACATTCACAGCAAGAACTCGCCTAGCTACAACAATAACAAGTCATCTTTGTGGTATTTTTTTCCACAGATTGTTTGTTTTAGGAATGAAACTTTGTTCATGGAAGTTTAGTTTGATTTTTGGTACAGAGAGTGAAAGGAAAGTTCATTACTGTGGTTGTAGCTAGACGAGTTATTGCTGTGAATGTTTTACTGGGGGGGGGGAACTATGAATTGGAGCCCTATCGAACACCTTCCATGAACATAACGGTACAGTAGCAACATCTCTTAATATATAAAGTTAAGCGACCCGAATTTCATACTTCAAACCTAAAAAGTATTGCATATTAAATAACGCTATTTGATTCTGCCGAGCTTCCTTCTTTCGGTGAACGTTGGTGCATGTTATTAGGAACAAAAAGTTTTGATTATGTTTAATTTCTTTTAAAATACAATTTATCCTGCTAAGAAATTTTTCGTAGAGAAACAAATTATTCTTTTCAGCAGCAAATTAAATTTTTTTAAATGGACGCCATTTATGTTATTAGCAGCAAATTTCGTTAATAATATTAATTAATAATACTAATACATTTTGTTCTTTCATTGTTGATAAATAACTGTTAAACAAAATGTATATTTCATTCTGATAGGATCTGATATTAAAACAAATGTGTAATACCTTAACTCTTTTACATTTCTCGGTTCATTTCAGTCACGTGACTAGACCTTTATAAACGGTGTCTACAGCAAAATACCTCGCTTTTAAAATTACTCTCTTTGTTATATCATCAATGTAAGACCTTTAAATTTCGTTTCTGTTAGGAAATTTGTATTACTTTTTGCGATTAGTGAAATGGTGAAACACTGTTATTGAAATCGAAATACACTGTCGTTTGTTTCGCTTAGTTATGATGTTTCATATTTTCTGTTTTTGCAAATTCGGCCATAAGCACAATGGACATTCTAGAAATTAAAGGTGAAAAAGAAAAAGCTGTATCCCTTGAACAGGTTGTATTTGCTAAACAAATAAGTGACGGACGTTTTATGCTGAATAATAATGAATATTTTGATTGTTTTTATTACTCCAGCCTGCGCACAACTATGTAGAACAATAACAAAATCTATTTCTTTCTTTCTTTTTAACAAGCTGTTTCTACCCGGCTTTGCCCGGGATTCTTTTTAATTTTGTTTTAGTGAAAAGATTTCCTTCAGCAATGTGAAAAGATTTCTTTTAGCAATGTGTTGGGAAAAAAACAAAAACATTTGGAATATGAAAAAAAAATACATCCAATATCCTCTTCACGGATGTACCCTGAAGGAGGCCGAGGCAGTAGTCGGAAAGGGGAATAGTCCTGCTAAAGAATTGCTCCTCCAGCGACCCACACAACAGGGTCTGGTAAAAAAAATGAGTCTCTGCATGGAGCAAAGATGTACAACTGACACCGTCTCGTTGAGGGGTTGACTCGTGACTCCGAAAGAACTCCTTAGTGTTGAAGTTCCTTCAGATTCGTAACAGTTTGTCCCATGGCGACGGCGGCACAGGCGACGGCACACCGCCACCGATCGCAGATCAGATCAGCCGCAAATGAGAAAAATCAGAACCTAGATATAGGTTTTTGCACTACCTCTCTTCCCTCAACTAAGAATGGCCTCGTCCAACTTTGCTCCGTTGGGTATCATACCCCCCAAAGGCCTTACCCACTCAATTGGCACGACCGCCTATATTTTTTTACATTAGTTCCGCTAAGCTATGCGGTTTCATATTCATCTACTTTTTTTAAAATTGAACCATTAGCACAATCGATGTTCTAAAAATTAAGTCCCCTTCTAAAACGATTGTATTTACTAACCAAATAAGAAATTGACATTTTATGTTAAATACTAATTATCACTTTAATTGTTTATATTATTTCCATCTGCACAGAAATGTTTAGAACAATAAAACCGTGTTGTTGTTTTTTTTTTTACTTTTAACCAGATGTACAAACCTGGCATTCCCCGGGGTACTCTTTTGTTCGTTTCTCTTCCGCTTCGCTAGGTCGTTTCAAATTTGTTTTCAAATTCGGCCATAAGCACAATGGGCGTTCTTTAAAATGTCCCATCTGCAAAGATTGCATTTGCTAAATAAATAAGTCACTGATGTTTTATGTTGAACAGTAATTAATACTTTTATTTTTATTACTTATTTAGAACAATAAGACCGTGTTGTTTCTTTTTAACAAAGTGTACCTATCCGACGTAGCCCGAGATTATTCTTCCATTTTTTGCAGTGAATTTTACGAGCAACACCCGGTCGGACACTGCCCAGAAAACAGAGATGCATCGTGAAGTATGACGGCCCACAACTATTCCAAACTCCGTACATTGCTTTATTTCCTCCAGAGTGAATCATGGAATAATCACCGTGAACAGATTTCCCAGCTCCTTTCCAGCGCATTTAACTCACACCCATTATCGTGATGTATAGGAAGTCCTGCTCACTCATCCAATTGTCTGCTCTTGCGTCCTTTGCCAACATTCTAACATTCCACGTTTATATTTTCAGGTTTATTTACCATATATGCAACTCTCCCTTAATGTTAAAATTTACAAAGAAAAATAATGTACCAATGTTACTTACAGTGTTACCTAGAATATATATTCCATTTTTCTAACTATCATTGACGATCTTGCTAAATCTGTGTTAGTTATTCTGCCGAAGAAACAAGGTGCAATTGAATGTGAGCTGCATCGGACAATCGGCTTACTGAGTCACGTGATAAAAATCATTTTGACAGTACTTTTACATAGACTACGTAGAGCGATAAGACCGGAAATCGTAAAAGACAAAGGCACGCAGTCTTCCTGATTCGTATGATCGCTGAAAGGTCGATCGAACATCAACAAGATCGATATTATGCTTCATGGACTACAGCAAAGCGTTCGACAAAGTCCGATATGAACCTTCATTACAAATACTAGAAGACCTCGATATTGATTGCAGGACATTTAATTAATACGCAACTTGCACTGGGACCAGCAAGCAGCTGTTTGTATTGCTGATGAAATGAGTCCAGGGACAGGAATACAAACGTGGCGTAAGAGAGGGCTGTGTATTGTCTTCGGATGTTTTTGCTTTATATAGTGAACATATCCTGAGGCATATGGTGTTACGATTGGAGGACGTCAGCTGAACAACATCCGATGATACCGTACTAATAGCAACATCGCGAGAAGACTTGCAAAAACTTCTTGCCGTAGTGGTTAAAAAAACGAAAGATACGGATTATAACTGAATGCTAAAAAGACCTTTTGCATGACAATTTCTGGAAAACCTCGATTGCCCGCCTGTGAAATCAAGATCGGAGACATTGCAGTCTCGCAAGTACAATCATTTAACTACCTTGGGTCAATAATAACATCATATGGAAGCAAATGTAAAATCTAGACTTGCCCAGTCAAAGGGGGCGTTTATGAAGCTGTCTTCTGTTTTCCGTCTCGTACCATCTCGTTAGAGACCAGATTGAGGATACTTCGAGCGTACGTTCGGACCATTCTTCTTTATGGATGCGAGACTTAGACTATATGTCCTAAAATAGAAAGTAAACTTTTTCTGTGGAGACATAGTTTATTCGCTGGATGCTGAATATCAACTGGAAGTAGTATGTTACCAATTAGTAGGTGTGAAGGCGATCTGGATAGAAACCTGGGCAATTCATGCCGACTTTAATGAAAAGACAAATAACATTTATCGGCCATATCTATAGACACAAAGGACTCGAACATTTAGTTCTTACTGGTAGAGTGCCTGGCTGTAAGCCAGTGGGCAGACCAAGATATAAGTTCATAGACAATATGTGTAGGTGGACAAACCGTAATGCACTGAGACTATTTCGTTCAATGGATAATAGGACAATGTTAAGGACAAGGTTCGCCGTCCATGATGATGATATATATGTGTATGATGATATGATGATGATATAGGTATGTGTATATGTTTATATATAGTTCGTTGAATAGGGTAAACTCATAAACTAATGAATCTATCATTACTAATTTTGTAATATATTCTTGGCAACACGGTAAATAACATGAGCACATTATTTTTTGTAAACATTACCATTTAGCGGGTGCGCTAACCAAAACTAACAGCCTCCCCACAAAAACTTTTAAAATAAGTTAGATATAAAAATAATTGAGAATAGAATTGCACTACATACAAATTTTGAGTTATATTCAGAAATGCATTTTTAAAAGGATCGGTGTGCACGTGAGCGTTAATAATATATATGTGTTTAATAAAATTCTAAGCTATTGAATTTCATTATGAATTATTGAATATGCATTCTAGTAAACATGATGAGTAACGTGGACACATTGTTTAATGTTTTGTAAAACCGTACCATGCACCTCAAAAGAAAATGTTTTTTTAATTTAAAACTAATGCCATATTTATATCTTATAACCGTCCTGGGACGAGTTATTATTATTATTATTATTATTATTATTATTATTATTATTATTATTATTATTATTATTATTATTATTATTATTATTTCATGTATCCACATAAACTGTTATAAGGGGATATAATCTTTTATGTATCATTTTCAGTATTTACTTCAACAGTGCTCAATACGTGAGTAGAGCTAGGTAGTAAGTTATGAAAATATATTTATGGCAATTAAGCTACGCAGACGCTTCAGCGTTTCAATCCTGTAGGAAATCGTCTGGCTAAAATGCCTGACAATTCCCTATGGGGATAAAACACGGAAGCCTCTGTGTAGCTTAATTGCCATAAATATGTTTTTATAATTAACTATATATATATATATATATATATATATATATATATATATTCACTGAGAACCAATATACTAACACAAAATAAATACTCAAATAAAATCTGACCAAATAAGAATATATATATATATATATATATATATATATATATATATATATATATAATGAAATTTCATATCATTTTTTTAAATCAATTAAATGCTCTCAGTTTGATTTGATTTCATAACCATAATTGTGATAAACAATTTTTTTTCCAAAAGTAATTTCCACATCACTTTTATCAAATTTTGATTAAAAGTTAGCAATTTTATTTTTCAATTAAATTTCTTTTGGCTTCTAATTTTATTTCAGATAGTTTTGATGAGATTTTTATAAAAGTCTCAAATCATTAACAAAGTCTTGTTTTCATTCATATTTACATTTTTTTATTCATGAAATTATCGTTTCATTCTGTAGTTATTTTTTTTCAGATATATTTGGGTAATTTAAAATCAGATACCCGGACAAGAATTCTAGAGGGAGCTTTTTATGACAGTTTCCCATGAGAGAAGGTTTCAAATTGTTGTATATTTCACGGCAGTACTGTGCTTTCAAGCTGAAGTATAGATATGATTCTCCGATGCAATGGGTTATATGGTATGATTGACGGGGATTACTGTGTTGAATACTGGCTCTATGTGTAAGTTGAAAATACCCCTCAAACACACTATTCTAAATAAACTAAAAATACTTCCGACTCATCCGACTAGAAAAACATCCCATCCATTCACTATAGAGGTCCATAGATGCCGGAACATTTTCAACTCTAATAGTTTTTTCCTTGGACTACTCACCTTTGGAATTTTCTTATTGCACTTTGTTTCCTCCACTGTACTAACATGCAGAAATTTAAATGTAATGTAAACAAACATCATGCTGCCCAACTCCTCACCCGAGTTACCTCTTATAAATCTGACCCCTTAAACAAAAAAGCTTTTTTTTTCATGGAAATTGCTCCAGACAAGGCATGAAGCCACTTGATGTAAGGAGCTAAAAATAACAAAATATGATTATCACAAAGAAAGAAAATGCCTCTTGGCCTTAATTTTGGAAGGACCCAGGCTATAGATAGGAGGAAATCAGTGAGCAGGAAGAGAGTTGCAAAAGTGTGCAGTTCTTAGAAAGAAACTACTGGAATAGGAAGCTGTATTACAATGAGATATCAAAACAACGAATTGATGGAGACAACTAGTCAAACGAGCTGGAACAAAAGAAGCAGGGAATAGATCACAAAATTATGAAGAACACATGCCATAATAGTATTCCTCGAAAAGACCAGTTTTGCACCACTTTTATGTCATCTTACAAAGATATAATTCTTAGAAACCTTATGTTTAGAATTCTTATTCTAATTTTGATTCTTGAAAGTGTTTAACATTTAATGTTTAAGCTTACGGAATCTTAATAAGAAATTGAAATTAGCCAACAATAAGTGATTCTTCTCCCTTTGTCAGAAACATCGCTCATTGAATGTGAGGACTAAAGGACAAAATAAGGGAAGTGAGAGTTATGAAGCTGCCGCAAGTAAACCCAAGGTTCACTTTCTACTTTCCTTATGCTTCAGCAGCACTATGTCTTGTTTGGGCGAACAAAAATTTTAAATACTTTTTTATTGCATTGTATATCCTCGTTGGTATGTGCCCAAACTAAGACAGAACTTGGAGAATTTGGATTTCATTTCTTGTTGGCGATGGAGAGAAAAGAGAGGGATTCGACTTTTGTTACCTTTTTTTTTCCCGCATGTGCTCAGCTGTGATCAGTTGACCTTTAAATCCTTCAACGGTCAAACTCATATTGTTTTATTTTTGTGCGCACTTACATAGGTCTGGTAGAAGGCTGTCGTTTCTTTGCACTTTCCTCAGTGTATGCATTACATAACAAACTAGCAACTAATATGAGTGTGAAACTACCGTTGCCCGAGGGAGTGTAACTTGGCTGTCTGCGCCGTGGGGACGTCTTTGGAAGGGATGTTAACGTCCTGTCACAGTGCCAAGCTCGCCGAGTGGCAAACGATAGGCACACCCCCTTAATAAAAGGGTTTATATCCGGTTGGATATTTGACAGGAATTACGGCGGCGTTAATAGGCATCATTAATTCTCTCCAGAGTATGTATAATTTGGGCTGAAGAAACTGCTGTGCTGAAATCGAACGCTTGTAATGAGGGAATAAACATTACTTTATATATCAAAAACATCATTTATTACAGTTCATTTCAGCTTCTGAAGAAGCATATAAAATAGAAACTTGAGAGTTGTTGAGGTGGACTTGCACAACTCGTCGCGTGCAAATTCAAAACCCAACTGTTTATAAATCTCTCTTGCTGCAATCAAATTGAGAGGGAGAGGGAGAGAGAGAGAGAGAGAGAGAGAGAGAGGGAGATAAAGAGACACAATATAAATGAAAAGAAAAGGGAAGTAAAGAAAAAGTCATTGATGCTCTCAATTCACAATTCTCGGATGACAGGTTCATTTGGCCTGTAATCCGGCAGCTATCTATTTCAAATGTTGATAATTTAAGTTGTTAGGTCGATCGGCCCTGGCGCCCCCCGAAGTTAAAACAATCTTGAATTGCATTCGCCATGTCTAATACAACAATAACACGTTTTTGATTATACGTGTCTCCCTCAGAGTACAAAGAATGTCTGGCAGAAAGTTTTTAAATGTGGGGATCTCTAGCTCCCACCTATCGTTGTGCCCTATTAGAAGCAGAGAATTGGTAAGTTAGTTTTATGTAACGTATGAAAGATTAAAAATTAAGTGCAGTTGTTGCCCAGCTTTTTCATTAGTTAGCCATAATGTAAGGTTCCTTTTATTAACGATTCCATGGGTGGCTATGTTTGGAGGCCATACTGTACAATACAATGCTATTTTGTCAAAATATAATTAATTAGCTGTTCACATACACAGTACATGTGTTGGGGTTTCATGATCTATCCCCAATCTCTGATACAGGGCCTCCACTATGAAACTGCTCTTTGTAAACAAACCAATATCTTTTTTTTTTAATCTCCAAAACTCAGAAAATAATCAAATTTTCAGGAAATATTCAGCATTTATTCAATAAATTATATTCGTTCAATATTGGGTCTAGGGTATCAGATATAGCACCTGGCCGAAAAAAATAAAACCAGGCTGGAAAATAAATATTCAAATGATTTGATGCAACGACACTTGCAATGGTCAGCTGCAGACGGAAATCTGCCCCGTTGCTAAATAAACAATAACATGAATAAGAGCCACTCCCCATATAGAGTATGGCTACATTGTATTGATAAGCAAAATCCCGGTATGAGCGTTGCAGTTGTTGATTCGTGGGTGTCCAAAAAAGTTATATTAACTAGCCAAGATCGAAATAACGGCTATTGAATTCGAGAGATCAACTTCTATCAACTCCCTTGCTCCCTCCATTATCTCTGACTCTATTCGTTCGCAGCAACTAAGCAATAAAATAATATGGCATTATAATTTCATACATAATGTTTGTCATCATTCTTTTAAGCACATCTGCAATATACAACAATATATGTTGTAAAGAATACAAGTTTTCAAGTTTAAGTGGAAGTTTGATAGAATTTAATTTTGGGTCAGATTAAAGTATATGTGCAGTAACGTCTTTTTAATATGTTTTTATCGTTAAAAGCAACTCCAAATAATATTGCTCGGTAATAGTTTAAATGATAGGACATAAATAAACCCTATGGAGGCCTTCAGAGCGCTTTAAATTTAAACGAAGAACATTGAGCCATTCAAAAGTGTAAGTTATAGTATATTATAATAAAATGATTTGCTCACATATTAAGGTAAAATTATGTTTAATACAAATACAAATTTAACTATATGTTCATATGTATAAGTGGGTTCAATACTTAGTTTGTAAGTATTTATTATGAATATGTTAAATTATAATTCTATTAGTGTTTATTATTATTATTATTATTATTAACACTATTTTCACTTAATTAATAAACTATTAAATGGGTGGAGAGTTTATTTATATAAATTATAATTAACTTAAATTGGTCATTTTGTTTTATAGAGACAGAATGAGATAATTTCAGATTTATGTTAAGCAAATTAGTTTTAATTTCAATAATAATAAGAGATAATGCTTCAGTTATGCAGAGATTACAAATTTAAAGCCAGGTTTATAGGAATTAGCTGTCTTGAGAATTGACCATTTGATAGATTATTAAATCTGTCTCTACTTAAGGTACTTAATCTGCTTAGAAAGAGAAGTTAAATTGATGTGTCTGTCATTATTAAAAGAGAATTGGTATGCGGAGAAGTCCTTTTAATGAAATTAATTTTAGATTTTGCTGATACAATATATATCAATTTATTTTATTATTATTATTATTATTATTATTATTATTATTATTATTATTATTATTATTACAAAATGTATTTTTGTTATAAAAGATTTATGAAATTTTATTTTTTAAAATGGATATTTTCAACTTAGTACATCGCTCAATTCAAATGCTCTTAGATAGTATTTCTTTGTCTTAATGCGTATGTCGGCACCACGTGAAATAGTTCTTTCGAGCGGTAAAACAGAATTTCTCTTTTTTATTAATAGCAACACAAACACACATTATATATAAGTAAGAAGAAAAAAATCAATGAAAATATCTGACAAAAGAAACAAAAGAGTAAGGGAAAAAGGAAAAACTGTGTTTGTGACAAGTTTTGTTCTATGAGAACTTAATATAAATATTGTTTTCCAAAACCTCTTTTCTGATATTCAATAGACAGTAATTGACGGTTAGTAGAAACAATATAACAGTTAAACACCTAAGAGTTTTAAACACTAACTTTTTTCGAAACAATACAAAGATGAAACTTGCACAGTTACTTAAAGATGTGTATGTGCAGCTTGCTATAGAATAACCCTTCGATGAGGGGAGGCATATGCTTTAGTTGTTTTTTTCACTCTCGTCCTCATAGTGCAGGATTAGCAACATCTTCTCTGCTGGTAACTATAATAAGGATCACGCAAGCACAATTTAAGTTACTTTATGAACTTAGCTAAAATATTCCCACTATCCTCATAGTCCAGGGTTGACACAAGAACAATCAAACTTCACTTACTTTAGCTAAAATCATAAAACTTAACTTACTTTCGGTAAAATATTACCTTAACTAAAATAGATCCACTATCCTTAGTTGAGAGTTGCTTTTGGTTATCTGCTGTTGGGATAGGAAAACACTACTTCGGTCACCAAAGCCTAGTCGCGAATTATCGGAAATACACACACACACACACACACACACACACACACACACGCAAACACACACAAATATATGTATATATTTTTTCAACATTTATTTATTATTTTGTTATTTTATCATTTTAGAACTTTATAAAACGCGTTTCAAGCAGTGGTCGGCTCTCATCAGATATGTAAATCCATTTGAAGAAATGTCTTTCGATTTGAAAGAGTGTTGTTTCATTTGAGAAAATATGTTATTGTTTGGCGTTTTTGCGCATGTGTGGGTTTGCAGGTGTGTGTGTATGTGTTTTGATATTTTTATATCTTTTATTTTTATTTTTTATTTATTTAATTTTTCTGTTTCTCTTGGTCAAAGTCGTGTGTGTTTATTAAGTACGTGTTATTTTGACCTTTATTTTATTGGTCATCTCCGTTTTTTGGAGTGCTTAGATTTTCTTTTGAAATTTATTATTTTTTGGCGCCAAATTGTGCCCGTGTGTGCGTGTGTGTAGGGGGGTGCGCATGCGCATGCGCGTGTGAAAATAACAAAAATAATAAATGAATGTTGAAAAAAACTTTTTACAAATGTTGGTAGCCTTACTCCTTTACATATATACTTTTCTCTCGTTGGAACTGCACTAATACTACACTACCCTCTTTTCTATATATATATACAAAATTCCCGAAACAGTTTTTCATGGTAAACAACTGATGATCCCTTAAATAATGTTAGAAGCAAACTAATATAATAACTGAAAAAGTTAAATTGACTTAAATGAACGACTTGGGACTTAAGGTTTTTTTGTGTTTTTTTTTTTAAAATATAGTTTTAATGGTTGAGAAACTTCCAAGACTATATATATATATATATATGAATGATACTTATTTAATTGATATTTCAACATGATGAAAAATGAAACCAGGCAAACGCACCGATCTATCTCCAGGACATATAATCTCTCGATTCTAAGTTTCTACTGACTAATCAGATCATGTAGAATTCACCATCTAGTCACATGAATTAATAAAGCCAATCAGATGCCACTGTGCAACTAAGTAACACATCACTCATACCACTAATCTTCCATGCTCACCTCCCCCAAAACATCGCCTGATATTTTACATTGCTTCTAAAATCAAACTCAATTCAATTGGTATATTTTTCTTAAAAAATAATAATCTGTTACATGAGAATGAGGCAAAATTCTTCATAAGAGAATTGAGCACTCTTAGCAGTCAATAATGCAAATGTAAACATATGCAAGTATTATAATTTCCCTTATCTCGTAACTAAGGTGATTGCGTAGGGGTATGGGTACCGCTAACAAAGCCGTTCGATTTCAAATCTTTGCTTGAAGCACAGGCTTGCCTAGCCACAGTGAAGAATTATGATACGGCGAAACAGCGTTCTATGAATGACGACAATTGTTTCCCAGCCCAGGTTGTGCTCTCTGGTAAAGAAATAAATGACTGCACTTAGCATAAGGCATAGCTTTCATAACAAAAAAATAAGCACTTTCGGCTGTCGATGATGTAAATGTAAATACATATAAACATAATAATATCCCTTACTTCGTAAGAATAACATAAAAATGAACTTCTCAAAAAACGGTCGTTCAGACATAAATTCCGAAACCGAACTGAATCAAGGGCACTATATTCTTTCAGATCAAGCTTTATAACATTAATAAATAATTAATTCTAATTGGTCTAAAAAATACTGCAGTTGCATGAATATAACTACAAGAAAAGTATTTATATATCTTCTTTTTATACTTAAACGATGTGATACATGTGAATTCTTGCCACACTGATCAGTCGAGAAACGGTGAAGTAGTTGTTCGTGGATGACTAGATATTTATTTATTGTAAGTAAACTATACAATAAAAATACGATCAGACATTCATCAATACTGGCGGTTTCAAAAAGTGTAGGAAATACGGCGTGTTGGGATGAGAATACACTACTTCGGTCAGCAAGCTAGATTAAAAGGTGGGTAGTTTTTGCTAGTATATAAATAAATGAGAACGTTGGGCTCATTTCTCGCACTAACGATGAGGTCAAAACACCTTACTTCAAGTTCATTCAAGTTTACAAACTAGAAGACCCCTATCTGTTTTATATCCTGCTTATGTATATATGATCTCAGTAGTAAAGTTATCTAATTTGCATATTGCTGTACAAAAATACACTTTCTTAATTAACTATACTTTAGTATACCTTTCTTTAATTCAACGATCTTTTGATTTTAATATAACAAATAGTTGTGTTTATAAACATTGTTTTATTGCATGGACAAATATTTAGCAAGTCAATAAAATTCAGAAATGCCAATGATGGTGAGTTTTCCTTCTTGGCTATGATGTTAAGCCAACTGTTTATAAACCACTATTGTGTGTCTTTCAAAGCTCCCCCCCCCAAATAGACTCAACATCGCCTAGGCAAATTGATTTCTTCTTTCTTTTCTTTTCTTTGTTGTCATATTTAAAAGATAAATAAATTTGCATCACAATTACTCAAATGTTAATGTGTATCTATCTATATGAAGACATGTGAAAGTACTTGTTTCGTGTCTACAACAATGAAATTATTTGAAAGTTTTGTTTCAAGTATTTTAAGTAGAGAACTTTGTGAAGCCATCTAGTATATATATATATATATATATATATATATATATATATATATATATATATATATATATATATATATTAGAGGTAAAAGATGAGAGTAAAGAATTGTAAAGATACAATGTTTATTAAAAACATCAAAAGTTCAGAGCAAGGAGCCTCATATCCTTAATCCATGGATTTTAAAAGAAAAAATTTCTTCTCATCAGAGGATGGGGAAGCCGATAATGTGATTATAAATAGTATCGGCAACATTTAACTTTGAAAATTTTATATAAAGTAAAATAAAATAGAAATAAAGAACAAAATAAGGGGCAAAAGTGAATAGTCTTATGTTGAGGTGGGAGCTTAAAATCAGGGTGGATGTTATCTAAAAACACGTCAGGACAAAATAAAGCAAAATAAAAATAAAAGCATCCGATAGATTATTATTATTAAAGGATAATTCAATTATCGTTATAATTCAACACTTAAATATTATATATATATATATATATATATATATATATATATATATATTATAAGTTGTTCAGAAATTACTTGCAGATTTTTCGATATACTTTTAAAAAGTCGACTCAGATTGCTATTTTTGTGATGTTTTGTACAAAATGTTGCCTGCTTAATAATTGATGTGTACCCTGTAATAAATGTTAAATAATTTATTTCAGAATACAATTTTCAAGCATATAAGCCCTCAATAATACGCATAGTCAGTTATAAGTTATCTCTCTTTATTAGAACTCTTCATTGATGTCACTCTGGAAATAGAAGTGAGGCTTCACTCTCATTTTCATCCTTTCTTAATAATCGATGTGTTTTCTTTAATAAACATCAAATAATTTATCTCTGAATGCAATTTTATAACATATAAGTCTATATTAACAAAGATAAACCCATAAGAAACGCATATATTTTTCTAGCATGAGTTCAAACTCGATTATAATGCTCGATACACAGCAGCCAATATCAACAGAGCACGAGAAGAAAGATCCACAACTGATCGAATAGGGCGGAGATTATTTCAGAAATTCATAAGTGGTGATGTGTACCTTGAATATGAAGAATGTAGAAGGAGGGTATGGACGTTTGAAAACAATTGGTAAACAAAACCCACGTCAAAGTGTCAACGAAATGTCTGACATATTTGACTCAGTTTTTTTTAAATGATGTCTGATCATCTAAAGCAACATGCTAAGCTGAAAAAGCTTGTTAAATGGATCTCTCCTGAGCTCAATGAATGAATGTTTTGTTTTTTGAAATCAATCATTATTTTCTAAACAACCTAATATGTGATGTGAGTGATTTATTTAGAAATAGGTAATCATTAAAAATTATATATATATATATATATATATATATATATATATATATATGGGGTAAGGTGCACTATAAGTCATGAAAATGAAATGCCGTGGTAGACAAAATGTGTGAAAAAAAGACAAACGGAAAACAGGTTAAAATGCAGGAGAGAAACAAAAACAAGAGATTTGACCGGTTTCGTTCGTATTAACGAACGTCTTCAGAAAAAGTGAAGATTTGGAAATATATATATAGTTTTAGCCGGTATCCCTTGAAATAAATGCTTGAACACAGCCGACAATAATAAATATAAATTTTAAAAAGTGGAAATAGATAAAAACAAAACAAAAAACACAGCTGGCAAGATGTAAACAAAAAGCAATGAAAGAAAAGAAATGTTATTATCCTTTAATGAAAGATTCAATAATAGAGTGTAGACAGTTTCGTATCTATATACAAATCCGCAGACAAGTGATGGAATTAAAATCGGTAATCTTGATAAGAATTTGCAATCAGATTTGTCATCAAAACTGATTGGGAATTTGGACCAATTCCCAAGCAAAAACAAATCATTCTTAACCTCAGTTGTTATAATGTTTACAAATTCGTATATATATATATATATATATATATATATATATATATATATATATATATATATAATAACTCATTGCATTTTAGCCTGAAGATTCCCCCGGGGATGAAAGCCGGGAGCCTCTGTGTAGCTTAATTGCCATAAATATATTTTGATAGCTTACTACCTAGCTCTACTTACGTATCGAGCACTGTTGAAGTAAATACTGAAAATTGATACGTAAAAAAATTATATCTCCTTATGAAATTTTATGTGGACAAATGAAATACTAATATATATCTATATATCTATCTATCTATATATATATATATATATATATATATATATATATATATATATATATATATATATATATCTATATATATATATATATATATATATAATAAGTTGTTCAGAAAATACTTGCAGATTTTTCGACCTACTTTTAAAAAGGCGACTTAGTTTACTATTTTTGCGATGTTTTACATAAAATTTCTACTGCTTAATAATTGATATGTACTCTGTAATAAATTTAAAATAATTTCTTTCAGAATACATCATTATATTACAAGCATATAAGCCCTCAATAATACGAATAGTCACTTATAAGTTATCTCTCTTTATTAGAACTCTTCATTGACGTCACTCTGGAAATAGAAGTGAGGATTCACTCATTTTTGAATTCCTTAATGATTTCTACTTGCTTAATAATTGACCATCACCAGTGGTCACTGCTGGTAATGATTAGCATCTCAAGATTTATGGACGTGCTACATCTAGTCACACTGATGAGTCGTGAAACGATAAAACAGCTCTTTGTGAATGACTGTATATATATATATATATATATATATATAAAGTATTTTTCATGTAATTGTTTTTAATGCAGCGTTTGTTGTTTTTCTTATACTGCTTTATCGATTGTTTTCACAATGATTAAGATGCAGAAAATTATTAGTCGTCCTTACCTTTATATGACGTATTTTTCGTTAATATATATATTTTTATTAATTTTTAAAAGTTATCGATAGGCACGTGCTTCTGACTCACAGCCGTGATCAGCATGGCTAGCTTAGTCTGGCGTTTTACGCCCAGGCTATGACGCCTTGCCTGGAAATATGTACGATTTTTGTCACCTAAATATCTAATGTATTTTTCATGTAATTGTTTTTATTGGTGATTGCAATTAATAAATATAATAATAATAAAATATATATATATATATATATTTAGATTTTTCACTTATAAAATAGATCATTCAGTGATACCGGGGTTGTTCCAATAAAAACAAGCTCGATGATACTCGATTACAGAGTACAGAGCATTTATATGTGATTTTATGAAGGCTTACCAACGCATTCCCTTCAGGACACCAATGATCACCATTAAAGATATTTTTTTCTTACAAATATTATTTATTCAAATTAAATGTTTTTCCTACACGTGTTTCACTACCAAGCAGTTACTTGCTTGCCAGATCATCAGGGAAATTAAATGTCTGGAATACTGGTTTCAACTGCCGACATAACACAATGTGGCGTTGCAATAGTTGAGGTCACTAAAGAAGAGAAGAGGAAAAAAAATAAAAATAAAAGTTAAAATTCAAAAACAAGGAAGAACAACGATAAAAAAAGGGAAGCCCTAGAAAAGTCTTAGAAAAGTAGCTCGTGCATTATTTCTTCCACCAAGCCAACAAGCAAATAATCGGTCCCAAATACATTAAAAAAACCCAAAAAAACGGAACAATGTGCGATAATACACTTTCACGTCGGCCGGCACAATGATGAATAAATCCCCCCCCCCACACAAAAAAAACAAAAGAACTAAATCATTCAAGATACCGCTCACAAGTTACCATTATTCCAGACATTTAATTTCCCTGATGATCTGCCAAGCAAGTAACTGCTTGGTAGTGAAACACGTATATATATATATATATTAAGTTGAACGTCTGTGTATTTGTCTGTGAGTCCGTTATTTATAGGAAGAATTACTGGAAAAACTTTTATGAATATTAAAACATAGATAGTAGACATAAAACGGAATCCCCCTTTTTACTTATCTACCCACAAGGGTAGAGTTAGATACAGAATGGGTTTTTAAGTTGGGTAAAATCTATGTACCCCAAAAGTGCCATTCTGGATTGAGCAAAAAATTAAAATTACATCATCGAGAAAAATTTTTCCTTTACTGATCGAGTACAGAAAAGATGAAGTTTAGCAGCAGAACAGATACTACACTTTGCTCCTAGCCCAAAATAAAACGGAGTCTAATAGGCTATGTTTAAGTTATTTTTGACAAGGGCAAAGGGCCAAATCCTCCTCCTTGAAATACCCGTCTGTGGAACAGATTGCCATGGGACTGCTTTCCCCGCAGATTACAAAGCCAATGTCAACAGATTCCTATCTAGAACTGTACCCAGAAGTATTGTGACTTGGTCCTGACAATTATTTCATCTCATTAACCCATATCCTCGAGTGGCATCTTGTCTTGATAAGTGGTGACCATTTCTTAGTAGAAATAAGACAAAGAACAAAAAAAGCACTCTGTTGAAATTTGGAACAATGATAGTAGACATTATAGAGTGTGTAATGAGCTATGTTTAATTTATTTTTTAGGGGAACAAAGGGGTTAGAAGGCACTTCTTTGAAAATGTATTTTGGTGCACAGATAGTAGACGTTATATGGAGTGTAATGACGTATTCTTTATTTATTTTTTAGTAAAGAGAGCAGAAACCACAATGGATTAAAAAAAAATTGCTTGACATTTTTTGAATGGATTTCTGAGCATAGATTTCCGGTATGATTTAGCTCCTTACTTCAAGTGGCTTCATGCGTTGTCTGTAGCGATTTCCCTAAAAAAAAAGGCTGACGTAATATTTTATGTATCATTTTCATCAAAGGGGGTACACTAATATCGTGGGGTCTGCGTACGCGCCGGACATCCATAAAGATAATGACAAACAATCACAAGCCGTGCATCTTAACCTTAACATTTATCCCTCACAACCCGGGCAACAACGGGTAACCCTGCTAGTATATATGTAAAGTGATAGAGACAGATCAATAGATAGAGCATGTATGTATGTATTTTCCTCACACGATAAAAATACTGATAATTCGTTCCTTTACATCTTGGAGAAAGTAAACACATTTTCAATTATCGCACAACCTGCTTTATCCTGATATTATTTCAATTTGATAAATAAAGGAAATAGGTATATATATATATATATATATATATATATATATGCCATTGTGTGCGTAAGTATGTGTGTTTCATGGCTGAGGCTCCTTTGTAAATGATGACACATGCGACCGTTACCCGAGGGCCTTTGCCAATGAAACCGAACACAAGCACGCGCCGAGATCGCTAACCGGAGCCATTGAAGGGTATACTGGACATTTTTCACTGGTTTCAATGTTAATTGATAACAAAGATAATTTTTTCCTGTTAATCGCCTCAAGAGAAATCCGCCGGCTGCTCTGAGATTAATATTAGTGATTCCTTTATGTCTCTGTCCTTTAATAAGGATCATGTTGAGAAACTGGATGGGGGTGGAGGTCGGGGTCGAGCGGCGGAGTGTTTGGAGATGAGGTGTGCTCATGGAAAGAGGCAAGTTGTTATGTCATGTCTCTGAGCTGAGGCAATAATTCCTTATTTCTCTTCATTATATTTCGTTCTTTAAACAGGGAAATGAAAGATTCTAACATTATATATATATATATATATATATATATATATATATATATATATATATATAGAGAGAGAGAGAGAGAGAGAGAGAGAGAGAGAGAGAGGGGGGTCGGGGGGAAAAGATAGATAGATAGATAGATAGATAGATAGATAGATAGATAGATAGATAGATATGTTTTTTTCATTTTCCAAACAGAAATTTATATTTAATACTTTCTTTTTGTCATTTTTCTGTTTGGTTTATTTATTTTTATGTCATAGGTGAGATTTTTTAGGGTTTCTTATTAGATCTACTGAGTGCATTTCAGTTATATTCACACATACACACACGCGCACGCATGTATGCACACATGTACACACACGCGCATACACACACACACACACACACACACACACACACACACATATATATATATATATATATATATATATATATATATATATATTTGTGTTTGTAATTGGAGTGTTTGGATCCTGACAGTCAATGGTGACTGTTGTCCGATGTTCGAATTATGCGACAGATCAGTTGTATATATAGCCACTCTGATGATTCTTCGCGAAGATGAAACATATGTGTATGTGAATATTAAAATAATATTTATTAAAAATAATAATGAATTATTCAAGCTCTCCTAAAGAACGAGCACTCTGGAGGGAAACATGAAAAAGTTTCTATGCACACTATAATGGGAAGTTCTTTCCCTTAGAGATAGACACCTCTTAAGATACTATTGTTTCTAGTGATAAAATAGGATGCATTTATCTGTCATGGGGACTTATTGGAGTGTTTGGATCTTGACAGTCAATGGTGACTATTGCATTCAAATTAGATCAAAGGTAAGCTATGTTATGCAACATTCCCAACAAAACTTTTGTACATAAAATCGATATGAATAATAAAAAAAAGAAAACAAAAAAATTCATCTTAATTCATAAATGCACCACATATTTTGAATTATAACGTCTATATTTCGTTTGAAAAAAGAACAAAACCATTCTGTTCACGTAATAGACGCACCACATAGTTTCAAATATTGACTTCTGTGTTTTTCTTCAAATCAGACATCTTGAGAAAGTCTTGAAATAAAGACGAAATCTTGATGAACATTTACACACTTATTGGCTGTTCCTTTTTCATTTCTCTGTCTCTCTCTCTCTCTCTATTATATATATATAAAATGCAACAACATTTTTGTAAGTAACGGATAAATTTTATTAGACAGACGAACAGCACAGGTAAAGAATTTTTTTTGTGTGTGTGTCTTAAATAACTAATATAAGTTAGCAAAACATTTATATGGAACAAAACGTAGATTTAGTATAAGGAACGTTTATGTTTTTGTCTTTTAAGGGAAGTGGGGTCTGATCAACTCTGCTGGGAAGCCATGAAATTAAATACTGTCTTGTTTTTAAATTCCCGAAACAGTTTTTCATGGTAAACAACTGATGATCCCTTAAAATAGTGTTAGAAACTAACTAATATAATAACTGTAAAAAATAAATTGACTTACATGAGTGATTTTCCACTGGAAGACTTGAGACTATAAGTTTTTTTTTTTTTTTTGTTTTTTTTATATATATATATATATTTTTTTAATTTTTATTTATTTTTTTTTATATAGTTTTAATGGTTGAGAAACTTCCGAGACTATATATATATATATATATATATATATATATAGAGAGAGAGAGAGAGAGAGAGATAGATAGATAGATAGATAGATAGATAGATAGATAGATAGATAGATAGATAGATAGATAGATAGATATAGAAAGTTTGAATGCAAAAAATTAAGTTGTAACTACCGAAGGTTATTTTATTTCACCACACACCCCCACCCCAAGTTATTTTTTAACATAATGTGATATCCGCCAAATTTGCTGACCTACAATTAAAATTAAACTTTTACTTCGTATATCTTCATATAGTCATCCACAGACAGACTGTATCAGTGTGGTTAGATAAGCTTTTATCGTCTATACTATCAGCAAAATAAAGGAAGGTAAATCTTATTGGTTATATAAAAATATAGTGCTCGATTCATTTTTACAAAGAGCTTTGCACGATCGCTAATGACAGCTGGGTATTTCACTTCCCACAGTGCTCAACCCATGAAGGGGTGAGGACATATATAGTCATCCACAGACAGACTGTTTAGCTGTATTACAGCTCTTCAATTAGTTTAGACATACAAGTGCTTCCGAAACGTACCTCTCAAAATCGGTACTGAATCAAAATGAAACAGTAGATCTTGAATGGATAAATGGCCTGATATCTTATAAGATAGATCTATATCAATTATCTATCTAATATATAAATTGAAATCAGTTTTTCCCTGCTATATGAGTGCGTCATAGCTTGCTTAACAAACGTAGAATCTGTACGGTTAGGGAATATATTAGTTCATGTTGTTAGAAACATACATTTTACTTTCGATTGATTATTAGTGATTGTTATATTTAGTCCTGATTAATTCTTTTCTTTTTTTATTGTACGATTCAGAGGTAGTAGGAGGAAAACCTACTCCCTATCTTTCAAGTCCTCCCACTTCACTCAGATTCACCGGTGAATAAAATTAATATGATACCTAATTCAGTATGCACCGTTTCGTCTTGAGTTCACAATTAATTTTTTGCTGCTTATGGAACGTCATAATTGCCAAAATAATTCAGCTATAGCTAAAAGGATAATCATGCATACAGTAATCATATTCGATACCAATAATTCATAAATACACTAATTATGGATCATACAAATGTGAATCTTTAATCAATCTGTCCTTGCATGGTACTCTTTCCAAGAATTATCTTTTTAGCACTGTCAGTCTCCCATACCAATAACACAACTAGTACTATTTCATTTGCTTGCATGTTTTTCGCTTTGTAACCATTTTTCTTATCTGCAATTAATGTCGCTGCCTACCTTTCACAAGATTAATCTTAGACTATTTTCTCATTCATAACAAAAAACTTAAGCCGATTACTTAAAGTTACTTCGATATTGACCTACTTTAGCGATTTATGGAATATCATAGCTGCCCAAATCTTTGTGAGACTGTGACAATAAACAAAAATCATGCTTAGGGTAATTACAGTCGATTACAATTTTATATAACAACAGTTTATTTTGAAGAAACAATTCTGAATCTTCAATGGTGCTGTCATATAATAGCTAAGTTCTACACACGTATTTTCGTAGGATTTTTCTCTCTCAAACGAACACACACAACTAATTTTTTTATGGAATTTTATAACTGCCAAAGTCAAATGGAATATTATATAAGTACAGTTTATTTTTATGTTACAATTAGGAATCTTAAATCGCTGTTTTACAGTCGTATTTTCGTAGCATTATACGTCGTCCATACCAACACAAAAATTAACTTGTGCTACTAATTCTGTTGCACTTGACAGAATAGCATAACTATTAAAATTGTTGCGAGAAAGCAAATATAAACAAAAAAAACAATTAGAGTCGAATACAATATTATATCACCACAGTTTATTTTTAAGAAACAATTGGGATTCTTCAAACAAACCAATGGTACTCATCGTTTTTCCATTTATAGAATATCATAATTGCCAAAAGCTATACCAAAGCATAAGAGCAATATTCATTTCAGGACTGAGATTTGTTTAGCACTGTAGCTTTAACTCTTAGTAGCCTCTTATGTAATATATAAAGGAAAGTCAGTTTCCCCACTCTATAAAAGTCGATAATTTAAAATCAATTAAAAACAAAAACTATTTTTCTCATTTAATTTTTAAAAAAAGGAGCGTCATCTCATCAACAATGTTCTAATTTCTATTAAATATTTTTTAATTTTATTTAAAAATTCATAGATGATATTTATTTTATGGCAGAGAGATTAATAGTCAGAAAAATTTAGTTATAACATATAAATAATTCAACATTAACAAAAATATATCAAAGTATAAATTACAAAATTACCATAACTTCGGCACATCCCGGAACGGACTTAGAGAAAAAGAGAGAGAAAGAAAGAGAGGGGGAGAGAAAAAAAGGGAGAGAGAGAAAGAAAGAAAGACGGGTGTGGGGAGGAAGTGGAAGAGAACATTTAAAATGTAAATATATTTGATTCATTTTGCAGGATCACAAAGCGTGCAAAATTGCAATGTGCCATCCGAATAGAATTACAAAATCTCTTCTCATCTGGACACTGATATTATTGATTGGCCTTTTGGCCTTTTTGAGATAAACCTCAACAAAATGAAATAGAAAAGCGAAAAAGAAATATTGGAATCAAATACGATGTAATCACTGTTTGAAAACACAAACGAAAACAAAAGCAAATATATATATATATATATATATATATATATATATATATATATATAAACATTCACATTCACATTCACCTAAAAAGCTTCAGTGCAATACTCCGACTCTGTCGTTGAGTGCTATCGAATATTTAGATGTCTATGCTTGCCGTTTTCAGTGTAAAGATCACTTAATATTTCCGTTATTACGTGACACTCTGTCGTGGCCTAATGGGACTAGGTGAACGCTTACAGATTCAAGATGTATCTGTGAACCATGTTCGTGCCCTATGACCGTCTGAAGTTGTTATTTCTCTGCACTGATGGTAAAATATTATATATATATATATATATATATATATATGATGATTGACACTTCTTCACAGAAGAAGACCACCCTTATAAGATTGCAATGCCTGTTTGTGATGACTGTGTGTAACTTATTATTACACGTATTTCTGCAGATATGGCTTCCGTTTGTAATAGCTATATTCAACTCCTGGTTGATACTCAAGTAGTTGGCTCCTGCCATGGTATCTCATGTGGTTCAGTTGGCCAGTCCTGGATATACAGGCTTTGCCACATGAACCACAAACATGGTCAAGTTGAAATGTGTCAGGACGTTTGGTACTGACCTTTACACAAAGCACCTTTCAAAATCGAGTACTCTATTCGTTTAGCTTCAAATCTTCTGTAGCCATCATAGATACATTCGCACTCCAAAGCTATTCTTGCCATTTTGATCTTAAACGTTTTCAAGTTACTTTTCACTACATCCTTTAAAACGCTCGGCTTGTGCATATATATTTAGTAAAAATGTTTATTTATACAAACATTTTGGCTACATATATGCAGACATGTTTCAGCTGTAGCCTTTTTTGCTTAGTCTCGTCATGTCAAGTTGTTATGATGAAAACCAAAAAAAAAAATGTAAGATTTTTACGGGAAGGTTTTATGGAAAACGAGAGCAAGTGACCATGTGACTAGAAATATTTTTGTAAATAAAAAGTTTAGCATTGTGTTAGTTTTCGTTTAAATCTTTATTTTATTATTTTTTCGTATCTTTTTCATTAATTTCTTTAAACATTTTTGCTAACTCATCTATTGGCAATAGGATGAGAATACGATAAATCCATTTTTTGACAAGATTAGGTGGGGGAAATCTGTTAAGTACTTGTGATAAAGAAAATAAGTACAAGTAAATACCTGGAACTTGCCAAAGAGCTGGATGTGAATGAAAACTCTGATAGCACCAATAATTGTAGCTGTCTTAGGAGTCATGAAAACACTTGAAAAAAGACTAGAAGAAATTGGAATAAGAAGGATTGACATCAAAAAGCAAAGAAAAATCCTAGAGTGTGGAAACCAACCAAAATATTCAAATTACAATAATCAACAAGAGGTAAGTTAAAAATAAAATAACTGTAACACTAAAATCCAAACATGACTCGAAGGAAAAGTGTTACATATTAATACGAACATGAGAACTGAAACTACCTAGTCAGACAATATGTAATACAAATGCTATACCTTCCCCGTTAAGAAAAAATCCAATGGCATCAACTTATGTTGGTGCCATGAAAAGTGGATGTGAAGAGCTTGTGAGTTTGTAGGGACAGAGGAAGAACTGCACCATCTCAACAATGACTTGAATTGAACAGAGTGTATGGAAACATTAAGGAGACTTATTGTCACTGAGATTCCCATGAAAAATCACTGATCTTAATTCAAATTGGCTAATTTTGCTAATAACTAATACAAGTCTATTTTAAATATGTTCACTTGTGGAATTGCATATCTATATATATTCGAATAATGCAGTCACGTCGTGTGGTTAAAGTCGTGTGATTGGCAGTTAAACTGTGTATAGCCACACTGATGAGTCTTATAAAAACAAAACAAGCTTTCTGTACTTACTTGTAGTTTAGGCGGCATTCATCGTGGGTGGATTGAGCTGCCTTCCTTCCTTATCCTAATGGCATCCCGAACCATGGCGGCCTAAGCACGTCGGTCCTGTGAAAGTTCACTGGACATAGAGATCCATTCATAATTCAATTCCATCACCTGTGGAGCCCCCCCCCCCCTCTCCGAGAGCTTGGAGAGGTCCTTCTTGATCGTCATGGCCCAGGTCTTCAGCATCCCACTAATGGGAAGTGGAGGTGGGCGGAGGACATTAAGACTCAATTCGCTCTCTGGATCTCCCCCCATGGCCAAGGATCACAGGAGGTGAAGCGACAGATGAAGGCAGAGACCGATGACAAGTTTTCTGTGGATACAAATATATATATATATATATATATATATATATATATATATACATGAGTGTGTGTGCATGTGTGAGTTTATGTGTGAGTTTGTGTCTGCGTGTGCTGAAATGAATACCAAAACTTATCTTTAAATATATCTCGACTTTATAAGTATGTAGACATATTTACATATGAGAGTGTCAGACATTTTCTTTTTGTAATTCCGTGTTCCTGAGATCGTATTCAAAATACCAAAATGTCAAAAATTTTGGAATATTTGATCCTTATTTAATTGACTCTCATCTCTGCAATTTGCTATTTTTTCTTAAAACAAAAACAAACAAAACAAATAAGAACAAAAATAAAATACTATAAAAGTAATTTATTTCATCTTTTTTAAGTATTTTATCGTTAACTTTTCCCCATTTGTTATATTCTGTCTTTTGGTCAATTTGATTTCATTTTCATTCATTTAAAAAAGAAGAAATACTGATTTATAGAGGACATTTGTAAAAATTCATTGCCCACTTTGACACTAAAGAGCCAATCAGATCCAGAGAAAATTCATTCAACTTTTTTTCAATCTCACATACATCTCTGATTTTTTTCTTTTATTTTCGTTTTTTAAGTATTTTTTTATCATCTTCTGCAGTTTTCATATTTTTCTTTTCTCGTCATGTGATTTTGTTTAATATGCATTTATAGTGCTAATTACGCGATTTTTTTTTTGTATTTTTTATTGGTTTGTTTTGCTAAGAATTTCCGGGCAGACATCTTTAAATTCATTATATTGAAAATCACAAACAAATAAAGAAAAACAAAAAATGAGAGATCGGAAAGATATGAAAAATCGGAATTTATCAAAAAATCTAATCCAAATAAATAAATAAAAAACATTTTGATAACAACAAATAAAAAATAAATCATAAGAATCAAATGCAAAACAAAAAAAAGAAAAAGAAAAAGAAAAATACTGAAGACCAAGACCTTACAAAATTCCTTTCAGGTCAAAAAGGAAAAATAATATTCCAATTTTTTTAATATGCTAAAAAGAAAACTTTTACTGGCCAGCATCGAAGATGAAAGTAATTTAACCCAAATAAAAGTTTCCGATATGAAGGCTTAGTTTTTTAAATCCTTGTCAAATGCAGATGTCTCAAACTATTTCCGAGTGTCTCCAAGATATGCATCTACTTTTTAAAAATAAATAAATTAGTTAATACCGTTGGTTTGAAAAGCCTCGCAAGCTTCCAACCGATTCACCTTTCAAAGATGTCAAACCGTTACCTTTTCAAAAGTATCTGAAGACATTTTCTTTTGCATCATGATTCAATTTGAATTTGAATTTCAATTTGAATTCATGTTAAATTTTTTAAACGAGACTTGATTAGTTTTAAAGGGCAAATAATTAATATAACTAAGCAGGTTGATTATATAGGTGAGAGTTTGCGATCCAATTTTTGATAAATTGTGAGAAACGTTTTGTTTTTAGTGCTAGAGAAAATTAGTAAAATGATTTTAAACAAACTCACTCAGAGAGCATAGATCTCCACCAATACCAAACAATAGTAAACGTTACTATTGGCGACAAAAATTATTTTTAATGAAATACAGTTGGGAAATTAATCAAAAACAATTTATTTTCGTATACCTACTCATTTGTGAAATATTTGCATCAACATTTTTTTAATATTTAATATTCAATAGAAAATATAAACATTTTAAGTTGACGTAAATATTGGCTGTAGATAAAGTAATAAGTGGTCAGCTATCTTTTAATCTCAGGAAGTAAGGTACCTGACGAGACCGGAAGGGACTAAGATAAATGTCATATCAAAGAACCAACTTTTAATTTTATTTATCTTAGCCCCTGCCAGTTCGGTCAGCTACCTTACTTCATGAAATTACAAAATGGTTGGTTGCTTCTACTTTACACACAACTAATATTCACGACAACTTAACATACCTGTATTTTCTATTGAATAATAAATATTAAATTCTTTAATGCAAATAGCTTACAAATGAGTATTGATTTATTCCTCTCCAGGAGTTAGGCACAAGGCCAGTTTTTATCTTACTCCCACAAGTAAGATGTGACTCAAGGTCGGGTCGGGAAAGTGGGATTTAAAAATTGCCTGGGCAGCCCCGTTGGCATTCCCCGGTAGGAGCGCTTCAGGCAGTAAGCAATAAACTTACTTCTCCCCAAAGAGGGGAGGCGAAGCCTGGGAGGGTGGACCTTCTAGAACTTCACAGAACCGACCCATAGACCGGCGTAAATCAAGCCCCGAAGGCCAAGACAATACCAGTCTATGAGGTGCAGTATCCATCGGAACATATACTACACTTTGATCTTAGCCAAAAGGCCAAGAACAGTTTACAAATGAGTAGGTAAACAAAAATAATTGGTTTTGACTCATTTTCCAACTTTATTTATTTTTAAACGATTTATATTGCAATAGTAATGTTTACCCAAACTAATTGATCAGCTGAGTTGATCTAGACGAATTGTGGTATCTGGATCGAATTTCTCGATTTGGTAGATCTTACTGGTACTAAGAAGTGCTTCCCCAATAATTAAATGTCATATAATAGAAGAATGTACAGAGACCCTAAAATATCCTTCATGATAATATCTTAGTGATCTGCGTTTACCCTGAATTATATAACCCAGCAAAGACACCCGCCCCCCCCCCCGTGATTTGTACTCTGTAACCGCCTGAATGTGGTTACAAACATTTTTCGACTACGTTTTATATACAGATGATTCATAACACACTATTTAATCATGTTTACCCTTGACCGCCCAACCTTTATAAAAAAATAACTATTTCTATTCATCTAATAAAACTTTTTATAATTTTCCCTTTGACGATGTACTGAATAGTACAAAACATTTTAACTTCTTCCCTGATTATCCTGAGTATTCACGGGATATCCATTCTGGACATATTTTTTTACAATCCTGAGTATTAGTGTTTTATTACTGAAACTAAATTTAATATCCCTAGATGCTTCGTTTGCCCACAATTTCCGGTTTTCTATGAATCTTGAAAACTTTATTTCTTTGTGCAGTGTAATAGTCTTGCTCTGTTTCGTCACTATTTTTTTACCAATTGTGGTGTGTTTTAGTTAGTATTTAAAAAATATGAATGAATACTTTTTCATTAGTTTATTTCTGTATTGTATTCAAAGTTCCAAATTGAAACGGATACTGAGAAAAGGATTAAATTTATTCTAATGAATGTAAATGATTTAATTTGAAAGTAAAATTTTGCTTCACAAACCTAATGCTGTGAGAAACTGTTTTGGTCATAATTACAAATAAAACAAGTAATCTTGTATTTTCATTTTATTTTTTCCTTCAATTCTGTATATATATATATATATATATATATATATATATATATATATATATATATATATATATATATATATATATATATATTCGTTTTACTTCAGTATAAAGTCTCAGAAATCTAGAGCCCCTTCCTGGGGCTAACACTTGAGATCTATATGAGGTACATAGATATCCGCATGTGCAACTAAAGTTCTCCTTTACCTCTCAAATGTTGAGTTAGTAAAGAAGTGAAGAACATTTATTTTCCTCACCCCAATTGACCAGTTTACTATGTTATAGTATATCTTTATTGTGGTCTCTTAGTCTTACCGGATTCCAGGACAAGAATTCAGCTAGTCCTCTGGAGTATCCAGCTAAGTGCTGCTACTTGAGGTAACATCACTAAAAGGTGCACTCTTCCTCTTATGAGCCAGTGTATAGGGATCTTATGTGGGCTTCAAATACTAGGTTATTTTGAATATTTTGTCAGGGTTTACTTGTAGAAGGAAGTATCCTCATGTCAGGTTGTCCTGACAGACCCTTGTACAGAGAGACCAAAGATACTTGAGGACGGCGTCTAGTTGATACTTCAAACTCTCCTCTAATTTGGCATCTAATTCGCTGTTTAGTGGGTAATTCAAACTCATATATATATATATATATATATATATATATATTAAAAAAAGTGAAATGGAACAGGTCAAGCTCTTAAAATGATTGCATTACCATATATACTGTATACATGTATACATAAACTATTTTGTTTATTTTCTATAGAAAAGCAAACGTTTCGGGCCATTCAGTTCTTGATTATCGAATGTTCACATCTAATCTACAACTTTGAAAATTCGAATATGCACTACAGTAAACATCAAAATGATGAAAGTTTATGACCTTTTTATGAGTCATTAACTACAGCACATGAACCAAATCCGGCTCACCAGATGCTTTTGGTTCGGCCCGTGAGGTTAAAAATCATCCAAAACATTGTAACTATTATTAGATATAATTCCTCTATTTGATGTGATTTTCGTGTCATTGATTATTGTTGCTTTTCTGTCAGATATATATTGAATGACTAGACATACTTGAATTTAGAAAAAAACAAAAAAAATTTACTTCATTGAGTTGAGGAACGAACAATTCATTCTAAAAATGAGTAACACACCTGAAGAACACATCCATAATCAAATCTAGGATGAGTGATGGTGGCAGGAGACAACATCTAGAATAATTACTAGACATTTGCTATCATAGTGTTATCGTAGTAAATTTTATTTTCAAATTTTGGAAGACCATCTATATAAAGCATTGAAATCCCTTGTTCTAAAACTTGACATTAAATATGTCTATGATAATGACACCACACTGTAAAATGTTACCCATTTTCAAGAGAATTTTCTACGATTTACTTTTGAAGTCGTAATCAAATGAGTCTCACACCACTAGCTCAGCATCAAAAAGCTGGAACAACAATCCACAGGGGAAAAATTCAGGGTTGTGGAGGCGGAAGGTATAAGGTTCGACACCGACTCTTAGGATTCCAGATTTCTAACCCTGACTCTGATTCCCAGAATTCAAAAAATCCGACTCTGAGTCCATATTTTAAAGTCTTCCAATATTCAGACTGTCTGAGATAGCATTGTTTTTGTAATTTGATTGAAAATTTTCTAACACTTTCTAGCGATTGTTTTAACGTCTGTTTAAAGCAATTTTCTTTAGCGTGTTTATTTTCCTTTCTCTCACAATGTTCAAGCTCAACAGAATTACAACCATAAAATGATCTGAATACCAGGAACAACCTTTTGCTGTTTTTATATCAAAGCTATCCGTTGTCCCGAGAATTAAGTTAAAGACGGGAAACAATAAAACAAAATAAAAAATCCGACTCTAATTCCGATTCCTAGCATTCTTATAACTCTGATTCTGACTTCTTCCAAACTTTGCAACTCTGGAAAAATTCCCGGTCAATACCGGAAATACCTTTCAAAAGCATTTTGAACAATTGACTAACTCATTATGCAACTTGTAAATAACAGTGCCTCCTCAAAATTTCCCCCAGTTTTTTTTATTATGGCAAGTAACGGCCGAGTGGCCAATCAATGCATGTGTTTTTTCCTTTTTAAATTAAACTCAGATTATTTTCACATTCTTTAACAAAAATGTTTGTTTTTTAAAAACTTTTCTTCATCCCAAACAAGGTATATTGCCACTGAAGTGCAAGGGGGTACTGTGATATGGGTCAGATTCATCGGGAGGGGGCAACCAGGATGGAGAGTCAGGAGTTGGGCAGCAAGGTGTTTGTTCACATTACATTTAAATAGAGAATATTCTCGCATCTAGGGATCTCTACATTGATGGGTTGGATTTTATTTCTAGTCAGGTGACTCGGGGGTATTTTTGTTTAAGGAGGTAAAAGTGTAGTAAGTTCATCGGAGCACATTCTGTGGAAGTAGTTGTGAAACGAGCACAGGGATGCAACACTGGAGCAATGCGACAGGGGCTGTAGCTTGTCAGACAGTGCAGGACATGTTAGGTTAGAAATTAGCTTTTGCACCCTGTTTAAGATCGTAAAAACTAGTACTTGGCGCACTAGCCCAGACATGCCAACAATACTCCATGCACAGGCGAATGGTGTCTCTATAGAGATATAGGATACTGGCAGGCAGTTTTCTAGCTTCTTTACTGCCATATGTTGGATATTTTGTAGTAAGGACAACTGTTATTTTCCATGACATTTTTACAGCAGACACAGGCGACTCTAATTTGTTGTTGTTGTTGTTGTTAGACGAGTCGGACCTCTACATAGGTTTCACGAATATCGTGCCTTAAGATTG
The DNA here is from genome assembly GCA_963556195.1 of Sepiola atlantica. Lineage (NCBI taxonomy): Eukaryota > Metazoa > Mollusca > Cephalopoda > Sepiida > Sepiolidae > Sepiola > Sepiola atlantica. The sequence goes on along the minus strand of OY744515.1, from coordinate 47,766,462 downwards.
TCTGGTCTGCATGAAGTCCTCATGATTGGTTTCAGCTATTCACAAGATTGCAGGTTTTTACCTTTGACACCAAGAGCAGCAAGGCTCAGCGGTTACATGCGAAGTTGGGGAAAGTTTGGCCCAGAACACACAAAGGAATGGCGTAGAAGCAATTTCGTCACTCTCACTCCATTGACTTGCAGTTCAACGCCTGATACGTCTTTGCTTGCCACACTCAGAGGACGACGGGTCTTCATACTGACTCCTCCTGGAATTTAACTAGAGCCCTATTAGCAGGCTTGGTGTTAAACCTGCCGCCATGGGTGGTCCTGCCCAAAACAGGAGTTCTAGATGGAATAGTTCTGACACTACCACTTGCCATCGGCCCTATCATAATGAGGAAGGGTTAGACTTCAGGGAACTCTGACCTGTTTGATCTCCTAGGCAATTCTTCAGTCCAATGTCTTCTTTGAATAGTTAAATATTGGTTTATCTGGGAAAATACAATACATTTATTAATAAGAACAGTTACAATTTATTCATACACAACTTCATATATCTAGCATCTTTTGTATGCAGTCTATGAACATTTCAGCAATTTATATAGGAAACAATACCAAATTCATGTGTAAATTATGTGTTTAATATTTTTCTATCATTATTTGAAGCAATTTAACTTCAAATGTTATAATTAAAGTGAAACTTATGCTAAAACCTTAAAGAGTCTTCAAGTTTTATTTGTTTTGTTGTCTTCTTGCCATGCTATCAAAGACTTATCTTATCCTCGAATCTAATTTCTGCCAGGACCAAAACAAAACCCACAATTTGATGATAAGAGATGTAGACCGGGGAGGGGTATTTTTAAGGGGGCGTGAGGCATGGGGCAAGTATTCAGGTTTAAAGGAATAGGAAGCAATAGAAAGTAGATTCCATAAGGAAGATTTTTTTCTTTCTTTTTCCCCTTTTTAAAAAAATATTTTAGGGATCTTTGATCATTTATCTACCATTATAATTCAATGTGTGACCAAACGAAAGATAAAATGTTCTATCTAAAAAAAATCAATTCGTAAGCCTTTCATGAATTGGCGAACATGGTAGGCTTTCTAGGCCACGGTGGGATGTAACTGCATCGGACTAAAAGAATAAAGATAAATTGAATCGAATCCAGAAAGTTGTCACATCATCCTGAACCTTTTCTTTCTTTTTTTTTTTTTTAAGAATTTTGATGAAATTTTCTGTCCCTTCCTTTGACAGATTAAAGCAAATATATGTAAAGGAAAATTCTTGATTTTATGAAAATATTTATATCTTAATGCCCTTATCTATATTGTTACGATATACGATAAAGAAAATGTCAACTTTGGTTACTGCTTTGACAAAATTACACTGGGATCTAAAAATCGTTCTGCTACACAGGCAATAAAATTAGCTGTCATCACAAAGCTAATTTTCCACTGTCCAATCAGAAATAGAGGACGGGTGAAGTCAAGTGGTTAGAATTACTATTTATCTACCTCCCACAAGGTAAAATGTGACACAAGGTCGGGAAAGTGGGATTAGATAAGCCAGGGCTCGAGATGAGTATTCTGGCAATTTAAAAATTGCCTGGGCAGCCCCGTCGGCATTCCCGGTAGGGCGCCTCAGGCAGTAAGCAATAAACTTACTCCTCCCCAAAGAGGGGAGGCAAAGCCTGGGAGGGTGCACCTCCTAGAACTGCACAGGACCAGACAACCCCCAATAGACCGGCATAAATCCAGACCCAAAGGCCAGGACAATACCAGTCCATTGGACGGGAGAATGCTTGCATTCGAAATTGGTCGCTCATGGGTTCTAACCTACCTTGCAGTGCCTTTGGTAAGTGCTTGAAAACCACATGCTACAAATCAATCTAAGCTTTGTTAGTGAAATTGGATGCAATGAAACTGTTCAGAAAATATCATACAGCATGCTCTGGAGGGGCAGAGGCGTCGCCTTACTTTGACAACACAAGATACACTGTTTCTTAAAGTTATCCGAAGGTATTTAATGATAACTGGAACGGTCAACATACAAACACAAAAGAGTTTATTACTGTAAATGAATAATGCAATAGGTAGTTACAAGTTTGGTAACTGGCTTGTAATGTATACGGGGAACGGCTCAGCTGTACAATACTACCATCGTACATCTCAAGGCTAGCATCGTCGCTATTTACTTGCCTCCACACAATGACAGAGTTTTACACAAGGTCGGTTTTTTATGTGGGGAAATCTAGCTTCCCCAAAAAGGGGCAGTCTGAACTTGGACAGCAATTTTAATTGCCTCAGTCTAGAAGGATTTCTCTTAAACTGACCGAGCAGATGAAGTGTAGTATCAGAGCAGATACTACTCTTTGAATTATCTATTTGCGAAAAAATATAAAATATTCATTTTGACAAATTTGGCACAAGGCCATCAAAAGCGTAAGGAAAATGAGGGTCGTTGGTCATCCTCTATCTATCCTACTTTGTTGTTTATCCTACTCTTTGTTAAAAACCATTACAATACTATTGAAAATGTAATTTTATATATATATATATATATATATATATATATATAGTCATCTGCATACAGACTGTTTCGCTGTATCACAGATCTTCAGTGCGGCTAGACCAGTTAGTGACTCAAGCCGTGATTGAAACTCAACAGTTAGCGCTCCTACCCCTGCGCTATCATACAACACTAACTGAATGGAAGTAATATCTCAATGTAAACATTGTCAAGTGCCGGACAGTAAACATGGACAGTAAATTGAAAATCAAACAACGACAGTTGGGGTTAGGTTGGCCGAAACGTTGTACATATACCAACTAAAATGAGAATAGTATTCTGAATAATCCAAATGAAACATGTCATCAGAGAGTTCAAAATGGTCAGATGATTAAGTATCAAAAGTGTGAGAACGAAAGTAGAGATATAAGAAAGAGGAAGTGACGTAATAGGAATATAAGTGCAAAAGTTGGTCTCAAAGAAGCGATCGAGAAGTTAGGACATGCTAAATATGAATCAACAAAAATTTAACTTTAAGGTTTTATGGTTTGTCACTTGTCTCTTTCTCTATCCGTCTCTCTCTCTCTCTCTCTCTCTCTCTCTCTCTCTGTCTTACTCTTTCTGCCCACAGCCATTAATGCAATAAAGTCAAAATAATCCAAATAATACAACTGTTATTCATTACATTCAAGTGGAAATTGAAAAGTTTGAATTCGATATCACTTCTCCCAAATGAACAAATCTGACTATATAAAGACAAAGATTAAAAAAAAAGAATCTGACTACAAAAGCGCATTTTAATTGAAATAAAAAAATTAGACAAACATTGCAAAATGTAAAAAAACTTTCAGTATATGGCAAAGTGATGAAATGAAAAACTTTTCGTAGTGTTTGCTTAACAATTTTGAAAATGTCACTTATCGCGTTTTGCATTCAAACACTTCAATTGCAACCGAACCTTTATCACTACTTCCGGTGACATCCATTAAGCCAACCACGCACCCAATTGGTTTTTAGAATATTAATGAAGGTAGTATTTTTATTTCTAAAACATGATACACGATCTTCAAGTCTCCTTTTTTGTTGTGTTTATTTGTTTAAAACCAAAATCAGAGAAATAAGAGGACTTAGTTGAGTGAACCTTATTAAGGCATGTAAGCCAAAGTAGGTATTTAGAATTATCAATAAAATCTTCGAGAAAAAATTAGCTTTATTTTGACAAAAGCAAAAGTAACAGAATAAAAAAAAGATGGGCGATAAAAATAAGCGTTTTATAACCTGCATTTTTTATCGTAGATCAAAGAAAATGTTTTTAAAAAAACAACCATTAAAACATTTTAAGGAGTCAGTTCTGCATTTTGTAATTAAATTTTTATCGCTTCATGCTATTGGTCAATTGCTAAGCCAATCGCAAGATCTTATCCTGATTTTGGTTAAAAAAAAGAAGATTAGAGAGAATATTTTATGACATCAAACAAGGGAGGTAATCTTCCCTTTGAAAATGTTTATGACAAAATATTCATAATGTAAACATATTAATAATAGGAAATGTCCTTCCGTTTTTTTATAGGTTATCATTTTAAATGCAGTTTTTAAAGCTTAGAGTAAAACCTTTTCAGAATGCAAATATGCCCGTTCAAACAAACAAACAAACAAATAAACAAAACAAGGCAATAACAACAACAAAAGCAAATTTTACTCATTTAATCAGTAGACTTTTATATAAAACAAACAAAAGTATTTGACGTATTCAAAATTATGGTAGTTCTATGGTAAAAAGAAAAATATTTAAGTGGGGCCTTTAAAATTTACTGTTTTTATGTTAATATTCAAGATCGGATATAATTAACTGACTCATTTATTTTGAAGTTATTTTTGACAGACATTGTGGCCAGTTATGTTCTATCTCTATGACAGACTTGGGCTGAGTCAGCGTGTAGATGACAAATTACGAAACGGACTGTCAGGCGGGAGGTCAGATAGGTCAATCTATAGTGTAAGAGGAAGAAAATCATATTATGTTCCTTTTTAATTGAAATCGCTCCAGACAAGGCAGAAAGCGACTTGATGTAAGGAGCTAATAACCACGAAATATGATTATAGCAAAGACAGGAAATGCATATTGGCCTTAGTCTTGAAAATACCAAGGCTATAGGTAGGAGGAAAACAGTCAGCAGGAACAGAGTTCCACAAGCCTGCAGTTCTTGGAAAGGAGATACTGGAATAGGAAGCTGTATTACAATGAGGTATCAAAACAGCGAATTGATGGAGACCATTAGACCACAGAGTCAAAACAGCTGGAACAAAAGAAGCCGGGAATCGATCACACAATTCTGAAGAACACATGCCATAATGTTTCAGAATACTTTTTCTGTTGAGGATTTATAATTTATATTATTTAGACTACTGTTATAATCTTGGTTGTTATTTTCATAAAATTTTGGTCAATGTAACCTCCAATCTTCTTCAAATAAATCTTTTCGAACTTGGGAATCTTTATGTCGAACGTGTACAAAATTTCAAACTGAATCCTTTATTCAATCCACGGAGGTAGATTATTCATGACTGATGGAACAAAAACAATCTACGTCTGCGGATCAAATAAAAGACTCAGTTCTAAATTACATGTAGGTTTCTGAGTTCGACATAAAGATTCATTATTCTGAAAAGATGCACCTGAAAAGGTCAGGAGTTCCATTGGCCGAAACTTTGTGAAAATAATGACCAAGATGAAAATAGTAATACACATTATACTAATAATACAAAGAAATCGTAGATGAGGATTTTCCTTGTTCACAATTATGTAGTGTAACTTCATTATATAAAGGATAAAATAATGGGGGTAGCAAGAAGAAGAAAATACTATATAACACTATATTACTAGTGAGGGCCTGTGGACGAATGGTTATAGCACTTGTCTTTGGGCTGGACGACCCGGGTTCGATCCCACTCACGCGAATTTTCGGGTCTGAAAACTCCCTCTGTCCACCCAGCCTAAAACTCAGGGAAGGTTCAAGGCAGCGGAAGGAGAGGGATGGGCTCCGCCTTCCATATGCTGTGCCCTAGACACGGTGATTCTTAACAAATCACCGCCGCTACGGCCATGGGCAGTGTGCGATGTCGGCAACGACACTCGTGCGCATCCAGGCTATACGACCTTTACCTTTCCTTTTACCACTAGTGAGGATACAAGAAATACCTTACAAAGATTTACCAATTGTTATTTTATTAATAAAAAAACAATGTTTTCAATTAAAAATTCTTACAATCAGCATTTTGAACAATATATGCTGCAAAGTTTTCAGGGATTAATTCTAGCTTGATTTGCAAAAGATGTAAACGTATACTCTATCTGCAAAATCTCAACAATTGACATGGATATTGTTATAGTGATCTACCCTATTCCGTCACTGTATGGACTCTTCCTGACTCTAGAGTAGAGTTGTTATGACCAATCAGTAGAAGTGAGAAGAGAAGCGACATGAGGAAGCAGCCCGTGTCAACTTCTGTACTTTCTGTTAATACAATTTTTTTGTTAATTACCTTCTGTTTGGGTTATATCTTCCAGCCTTTTAAGGACGGACACAACAGATATTCTCCTGCCAACGTTCAATTATATTGTTGGGTTTGAGAATCAGGTTATTTTTTAAAACTCTTTTCTTTTTGTGTCCAAATATTTTCCAATTTATTTTCTGATATTGTTTCATTCATTATTACAATTGACCAATCAAAACCAATTTAACCTGGCTCCGTATATGTGCTCAACTGTCAACAGAAAATAATGAGCCAAGATTTGACAAGATTCGTCCATTTATCTTAAATACAAACAACTTAATTACTCGAACCAACACCGCGACCACCACTTTTGGATGATCCCTTAACATTCCAAGATTGGTTTAGATAACAGAAAGCTATATTGCTGGGATTCTGGATTGTATTAATTTTCTGACTTTTTTGTTTAATGTTAGTTGTAACCCAAATGTCAGGTTTAACAGATAAATAACAAGGGAAAACTCCAACGAGTATTAAATATTTTAAAGAAACTTTACTTAACAAAAGACACAAGGTGAACAGAGTAATTTAGCAATCGGTTAGGTGAGCAAGCAAGTCTCACAAAGACTTGTTAGGTTGTATTATTTGGTTTATTCGAACTACTGTTCTCATCTTGGAGTTTATTCTCACAACGTTTCGGCCGATGTAACTTTCAACCTTCTTCAGGTGCCTCTTGTCGAACTCGAGAATCTGTATGGAATTTGGAACAGAATCCTTTATTTAACTCACAGGGGTAGCTTGATCTTGTTCCGTCAGCCATGTAGAAGTCTTAAGTAATTCGTAATTATATTCTTAGTATGGTCCGTACTGAGAATTGAACCTTCCAGCTCCAGAAGACTATCACTTAGAACTGATTATTACTTAGCACTTTTTTTCCATTATGCAACGGGTCTGCAAGAACAGACCATGACCAATGAAACCAGAGCAAGAAATTTTAGGACTGGGTGAAGAAGAAGAAGAAGAAGAAGTAGAATTTGCTGTCAATCTCGACACCACGGTTCAGTTCATCGAGATCAAGAAAAACAACAAATACAGCTCACAAACTGACCGATTCATTTTTTATCCGATCTTAGTCGAAGCGTCAAGTGTTTTCAGTCACGATACTTCACGAATCAAGGCACTTCAAGATATCGGCCAAATGTTAGCCACTTGTAGGAACGAGCCCTGAGAGACTGCTTGGATGTTCCAGCACATCTCCCTAGCTATCGTCTGAGGCAACGACATGCCCATTATGACGTCATCCCACAATGTCTAAGTCTTGATGAAGAAAACGAAAAAAAACTTTGCCTTCGTTGGCAGGCAAGTAAATAGGGACTTATTGAAATACACTTTTATTTTTTTTAATAAATGTATTGTATTTAAAAAAAAAATTCTTCTATTACATTTTTCTTTTTAATTAACTATTTTAAATAAATTATTAATAAATATGAAAGCATAGAAGACATTAGAATGCATTTTTTTCAAAGAATTTTAATTAAAATTTTTTGGAATAAACTTTCATCTTCAGAGATATTCAGAATTGTTGCATTAATTGCATTTTTGTTTGTTATAATGTTGTCGCTGCAAGCCGAGAGATCTTGTAGACTGGTGCTTATTTGAACTAAATCAACCCTAAAGTTTGTGAACAGAACGTCGACATGCCAGGACAATAATAAAAAGAAGAAAATCTTTATTGAATTATTAATTAATCGATTTTCATTTTTTAAATCATGCAAATCACTGTTATGATATATGGTAGTGAAACATGGCGACTCAATAATGCAGGAATAGAAAAGCTAAGAGTGGTACAACACAAAATGGAATGCATTATGCTCAGCATCTGTCTACATGAAAAAAAAAGAAGCACCTAGGTCATACCGTAAACTGTTATAAATGACATCATCACCACCATATGAAGAACTAAACAGATGGACAGGTCACCTTCTGAGATCTACAGACAACAGGTAGACAGCTAGAGCAAGAGTATGTACCCCCAAGGCAATGGGAAAGACTAAGAGGAAGGCCAAAGAACGGTGAAAGGGACGACCTCGACAGCCAACTGGGTCCTACGCAATTACGCATAGCCAGGGACAAAAAAAGGTAGAAGGAAATCAGGGAGAGGTTTCTCCTCTAGGAATGATCAAAAATCCAGATTATGCTGCTGCTGCTGCTGCTGCTGCTGCTGCTGATGATGATGATGATGATGATGACGATGACGATGACGATGACGATGACGATGACGACGACGATGATGATGATGATGATGATGATGATGATGATGATGATGATGATGATGATGAGATGATGATGATGACGATGACGACGACGATGATGATGATGATGATGATGATGATGATGATGATGATGATGATGATGATGATGATGATGATGATGACGATGATGATGATGATGATGATGATGATGATGATGATGATGATGATGATGACGATGACGACGACGATGATGATGATGATGATGATGATGAGATGATGATGATGACGACGACGACGACGATGATGATGATGATGATGATGATGATGATGATGATGATGATGATGATATGATGATGATGATGACGATGATGACGATGACGATGACCACGACGACGACGACGATGATGATGATGATGATGATGATGATGATGATGATGATGATGATGATGATGATGATAATTCTAAGAACACATACAACATCTGATCAGCTAATTTCATGAATAAAAACGAAGAAAAAACGAAGAAGAAGAAAAGAAGAAAAAAAGAGGCTAATAATAAGTAGAATCTTCATTAATCTAGTTTTTATTTCTATCTTTCTTTAAAATTCTTTTTAGTGAAGCGAAATGAATGCAAATATTTTAGATAGAATTTACAAGATTCAAATCTCTGTGCTTAGGCAAAGTATACTCGCTGTATCTTCATTTAATTCGGCCATGTGTAAAGTTTATAATTTCTGGGATGATTCATTGACATACCAAAGCTTTGTTTAGACAAGAGAAAACTGTTTAATGTTGGCAGCATAACATCTCGGATAATCTATTTTACAGCTATTCTTTGAGTTTAGAGTTTGAAAAGAGAGAGAAAAGCTTCTTTTATTTGTTTTCATATTTTTAGAGACATAAGATATGTCTGCTTAAAAATTGGAATCACCTGAGTTATGGCGATGACAAAAGAACCTCACTAAGCAAAGTAAAAGACCATGACTGGCAAAGATTATATATATAATTGTTTCAACAAACCCAGTTATATATATATATATATATATATATATATATATATATATATATATATATATATATAATAATGGTAATAATCCAGGTAAAAATATCCACAGGGTGGTAATCCAGAGAATTTTAACCGGGTTTATAAAAAGTGCTCAATATCAAAATAGAGCTTTATATATGATATTTTTTTTATTTTCACAGACATGTACAAAATCTGCGACACTGGCATGTCGATGTTATCGATCAACAGCTACTACAAACTGAGATCCCATCAGGCAGAGTTAGAATCCGATCCTAATCTCAGATCATATTTGGAGAGAACCAAATATGATCTGAGATTAGGATTATCTCTCTCCAAATATGATCTGAGATTAGGATCGGATTCTAACTCTGCTTGATGAGATCTCAGTTTGTAGTAGCTGTTGATCGATAACATCGACATGCCAGTGTCGCAGATTTTATACATGTCTGTGTAAATAAAAAAATTATCACATATATATATATATATATATATATATATATATATATATATATATATATATATATATATATATATATATATATATATTCAACATTATGGAACCTCAGGGAAGAGATAATTGTCCCACTCGTTTCATGATTTGAACCCTTGACCCGAGTCACCCTTAAATCCAAACATGCTAACCGTTGTTGCCGTCGTCACAACTATGCAGATTGAAAAGAAATAAAGTCTATTATGTATTATCAAGCGAACCTATAGTAAACCTGCAGTATAGTGTTCAGCAAATTTAATTGGACAGAACTCGCATTTTCGATTAATTCACAGGCCGATTATTACTTCTCTTAAAGGGCCCATCCGTAAAGGGGGCTATTTATTAATAATAATGTTTTAAAATTATTATCAACATACATATACGTTTCATCCTTATGGAATCCTCAGTGTGGAGATAATTGTCCTACCGGTCACACAATTAAAACCTTGCCCATACCAAGACGGATAAAATTAATTCCTCGAACAAAACAGTTTTGCATCAATTCTGTGTCCCCTTATGAAGATTAAAATAAACATATAATGATACTAAACCTTATGCTTAGAATCCTTATTTCAATTTCAATACAAAATCCATTGCACCATTTTGATTCTAGAAAATGTGTAAAATTTATTGTTTAAGCTTAAAGGGGGCTTAAGAAGAAATAGAAAATCAGGGAATCTTGGTGTATAATGACCGTGGATTAAATTTAATGCAAATCTAAAATATTTTAATTTTCAAATGAACGGTTGTGCCCATATTACGCCATCGAGAACTCTTTAAAATACATCAAAGAAACGGAAATTTAGGGAATATTTTTAATCATATCTAATACCTATTGTTAAAACTTCACAAAAATCACAGGTATCTGAATTTTCACGAAGAGCTTCCACCTCCTTTTTATGAAACTAAATTAAATATAGCCCACATTACAACCCCGTACACTTTGCAGCTGTGTTACAAAATTCATAATGATCGGTTAGTTAGTTTAGGAGTGAATTTTGTACATATAAATATATAAACATATACACATACCTAACTTTATATATATATATATATATATATATAATGAAGGAGAATGGAAAGGAATTAGAGAAAGCAAAAGCCAAATCAAAATTCAATTCAAAAGTTCAAAGCAAGGTATATTCCGCAAAAAGGCAATTTATTCAAGTTAAATTTTCCTTAAGCCAGGCTTTTCAAAGATCAAAATCTTATCATCAGAGGAAGTCGCTGGGATAGATAAGTTGGCAATGGCCAAGATTTAAAATTTAAAAAAATGAAATAAAAGTTGTAGGGAAAGAAACGCAGGGCAAAACTGTGCCAGGGTGCAAGCAAATGTCCGATTGCCAAAAAGTCCGGTGTCGAAGAGTCCAGCGGAGAGAATAAGATGTAGATAGGTAGGTCGTTAGAGGCACGAGAAGTAATGAGAGAGGTTTCAAAGTTAAATTCCAAGAAGCCACAACTTCAGGTACGGCGAAAATAGAAAATCCAAAACGGGTAAAAAGTCCAATAAGAGGTACATTCGATGATGCAGGCAGGCGTCAGAGGAGATTAAGATGGAAAATATTCGCCATTAAAGATACTTCCCGGGCAGAGATGACAAAGGAAAGTGTTTTAAAGTGGGAAAAAGGGGCAGCGAGAATATTTAAAGCCTGCCCAGTTGAGAAAGCCGGCTATAAATATATATATATATATATATATATATATATATATATATATATATATATATATATATATATATAAATGTGGGTTAACTTGACATTTTCCTGCAGTTTCACATAGTTTCAAATAATCAGAAGAGTATTAATAATTCCCCAATCGTTCTATTTGGATACAAACTCAAATTGAGCAGAATAGTGAACTGAAAAAATTAGCAGCATTTTTTTAATGCATGACACATGGAAAATACAGAGGTAGAGATCTCTGATTTGGTGAGTATGATCATGTGAAATATGTAGTAGGTATTTGAGCTGTTATAGAGAGGTGCAGTTTAAAAACTTGATGGGGAACAATCGTCATGTAAAGTTTGGATAGATAGAGGTGCTTCGATCCCTTGGGTAGCTGTGAAGATAGCCAGATGCACCTAATAATTAAAGAAAATAAATCTATAGCTTCATTTATTAAAATATGTTTAACTTTAAATTGTGTTCATCATCCATTTTGAATGAGTGTCTAACAACCTTTTTTTTATTAATGGATCACGATTTAGCAAGGCCACGAGCCACTCGAGGATAAGGGTTAATGAGACGGAAATGATTGTCAGCAGAAAGATGAAGAAAATTATGGGAGTACTAACATTGATCAATAATGTGAACTGAATATTACTTATGGGGCGGTTTTTGACAATAATTTGTTGACATTGAATTTGAAAGCCGACCAAATTGTAATCAGCAAGGAAGCAGTCCTGCGATAATGTGTTCCACAGATGGGAAGCCCTTGTAAAAGAGGTCTGGCCATGAAAATTCCAACTCATGCAAGATACATGGAGGGAGAAAAGAAAGCCTTTTTTCAATGTAAATTGAAAAACGAGTTCTTGCTGCAAATGTCTTACAAGGAGGAACCAAAGATTGGAGCTCAGTCGAGCACCTTCCATGGTAATAACTATGGAGTAGAAAGAGACTAGTAACGTTTCTTCTGTGAGAAAAGCGTTGTAGGGAAGAGAAGGGATCATGCCCCCATTAGATTTTGTACTCTGTTAAGGTAGGAAATATTGCTCTGTGCAGCACCTCCCACGATGTGGCAGCAGTATTCCATCTTTGGACATATCTGAGTCTTATATAGTCCTGCGATATATAGAATCTATTGTAAACAAAAGGAAATATCACCACATATAGTCATTCTATTTATTCAGTAGCTGAAAAAGAAAGATAAAGAAAAATAGGGTTATATAGCGAGACAAAGACACTAATTTGGGATTATATCTGGAGTCAGGTACTTTTTGGAATGGTAGAATGATCCAACCATGGCGCACACAATACAAAGATAGAGATCTCTGATTGGTTGAGTTTGATTTGACATAGATAGTAAGGATTTGAAGTGATATAGAGAGTTGCAGTTTAGAACTTGATGGGGAACAATCGTCATGCAAAGTCTGGAGAGATAGAGGTGCTTCAATCCCTTGGGTGGCTGTGAAGATAGCCAGATGTACCTAATAACGAAAGAAAATGAATCTATAGCTTAATTTACTAAAATATGTTTAAGCTTAAATTGTGTTCATCGTCCAGCTTAAATGTAGTGTCCGGCAACCTTGCCAAGACAAAGTTTCTAGATGCATCATCAATCCTGTCCCAAACAGACAACATCCATACTCCCACACCTTTCTGACTTTAATATGTTTTCTTCTCAGTGTGAGGCTTACTCAATTATTTTGGGTGGAATTTGCTGATTTTATTCACCATGTGAAGCTAGTTAAACTAATTGCTCTTCCTTTAAACTTGCAATTAGTCATTGTCATTCTAAAGCTTTGTTCAGAGAACGGAATGTTCATGGTGCAGTTAGCATAAACATTTCAGATAATCTATTCTACAGTCTTCTTCCAGTTTATAGTTTCATGGGTTTAAGAGAAGAGTCGGGTTTCGTTTATTTATTTTCCTATTTTCTTAATTAATTTCTTTTTTTAAATGTGTTGGCAGTGAAAGAAAAACTTAGCTTTAGAGACACTAAAAGTCAGATGCCACTTTTTCCTTATTGCAATAAAAGCTCCAGGCTTAAGAGAGAGAATCAGAAATATCTTGCTCAGCAATGCTTTTCAAAGTGTTGCCATAGATGTTGCTGAGAGATTGTTGTTAAGTTAAGCCGGATGACATCAGATGAGATAGGATAGGCGCGATAAAGCAAGTGGGTCTGACTTGAAACCCCGACGTGACCAGACGCAGACAAAATGATTTAAGAATCAATGGTAACCGAAAAGTAAGGGAGGAAGCCGCCCAATCTGCAGTCCCAGTCTTTCTTCTCTCAGCCACTAGCCAGATGTAGGCAATATCAACAGCCTATATCAAAATTGATCTTCCTCTAAATTGATTACCTTCGGTTGTGTTTGCATGGGCCCTACTTCTACAAGACACATCTATTATTATACTAAAGCTGGATTAATCAACGTTTGTTTCCCTGAGGCTTTTTTCTATATATTTTAATCACATAAAATACATGCTAAAATATTCCTCAGTTTTATGATTCAATTATGTTTGAAAAAAAAACCCTTCTATTTTAATTGTTCTAATTAGCTGCAATTTTCAATTAACTCATTAAATGACTCATCTCTTACCATGTTTCTATCTCTCATTCTCACCCTCTCTCACTGTAAGTTGTTTGACCCTCTCGTTCTTATCTTAATGGTATCTATCACCTTCGCTTCCCTCACTCTCCTTCTGTTTAATGACAATCGGATGTAATAAAAAAAGGAAAGAATATAAGATTAGAATAGTCCATTGTAAACAAAAGGAAATATCACCACATATAGTCATTCTATTTATTCAGTAGCTGAAAAAGAAAGATAAAGAAAAATAGGGTTATATAGCGAGACAAAGACACTAATTTGGGATTTTGTGTTTTTATTTTATATATTAAACTGGCTTTACAAACTCACTTTTTCCTCATTCATATAATCTAATCAGAGCCCAATGGATGATTCAACGGGTCACCTTTTTTTCTAGTCATTACATAATTTGTAATCCTCAGAGTTTCCAGGGCATATGTTTTCGAATTTTTATGTAAATTGTGACATAGAAGATATACCATCGTTGCTTTCAACATTCTCTGTCCGTGTTTCTGCTCGCTGAAATAGTCTGCCAGAGGAGGTCGTGACCATGCCTACCATATCCAGGTTCAAAGTGGCCTTGGACAAACATACAGACTGTATATAGATGTAAATATCTTCTAACTGTCATTATACATGGCTTGTTGAACTTTGTTATTTTTTTGCTAACTAATTCGATTTGATTTGACAAAACAAACCCGATCAATATTTAATACAAATATATGTGCAAGTTTTTAATCAGTTTTCATTGAAGAATTGTTTTTAAAGGCACAATATTTAAACCTCTTTCTGTATAGTATATCGCTTATGAGAATCATTTGACATCTGATACTATACTTTATCTTTTCTATCTTCGGTTAGTTAAAAAGGAAACCATTCTAAACTGAGGCAATTTTTATTTTTATCCCAATCCAGAGTGCCCCTTTTTTCTGGATTTTACCACATTAAAAACTGACCTTGTTCTCGTGGGGAGGTAAGTAAATTGGGATACCCCAAAAGTATTGCCCAAAATTTGGAGGATCTATTTTACAGCCGCTCCTGAGTTTAACATTTGTATAGAAAGAAATATTGTGTATTGGATCCTTCTGGGGTGATATGAAGACTACTCGAAGATCTGAAGACTTCTTTTGCCAGCCCATTAGTTCTGCTGGCCAGGATTATCTGACAGAGATTCTCTATAGGGGTATCTGTGGCTGGATTAGTGATTTTCTTTAATGATTAAACATGACGAAATTTGTAACGAGAATATATATATAGTTATTTATTAATTTCATGATACATGCTTTGGGCAGAGAGAGAAAGAGAGAGAGAGAGAGAGAGAGAGAGAGAACGAGAAAGAGAGACTTTACTATTAACGACTTTGAAGACCTCATATTTATTTTATGTTTTTTTTTCTTTTCTGCTTCCAAACTATACTACTCACTTTGAAAAAAAATCCAGTTTCAAAACTTTCAGTACACTAGGTGATCATGTGCTTCCTCGAGTTTCTGGCACAATAAATTCCCAGGCCTATCACATTTTAACTCTGGTCCATATGGGGAAACCACGTGATCGCATAGCAAGCTGGAAAGTTTTGTGCGACAGTTTTTAAGAAATCAGTTATGGTCAATTTATTGTGAGGGAGAAGATGATAATACATGTTAAAAAATAAGTGTTAAAGATCCGCCAATAGTTACGGTTCCGCCCCTCTCTCTCTCTCTCCCTCTTTTTGTTTTTCTCTTAATAAATAACTCTATATATTTTGGGTACAGATGTCTTTGCGTTTAATTATTGGTGAGAACCCACAATACAGTCATCAAAACTTCAAGTAAGATTCTTCACCAGACATAATCCTGACCCGAAGGGCCGAAGGACCGAACAAAAAAAGTCTTCAGATTTCAAGTATGTCCTCACATCATACCTGAAGAAACCGAAACCTATATACAACAGAATAATTTATCAGGTCTGTATGCACTATACAGTGATGTATGCAAGTGAAACCTGGCCAGTAAGGGTTGAGGACATGCGTTTCATGGACAGAAAGGATATGAGAATAATACGATGCATATATAATGTGAGTCGTAAAGAAAGGCTTAGATCTGATGACTTCAAAGGAAGATTAAATCTGGTCAGTATTGAGAGATGTGTGCAGAACAGGAGACTTTGATGGTATGGCCACGTTCAAAGAATGGATGAGAGTTCTTAGGTTAGTAGATGTAGAGCAGTTATGGTAGAAGGGTCGGTTGGCAGAGGAAGGCTAACAAAAACAGGGAAGGAAATGATAAGGATGGACTTGAGATATAGGTATAAATAAAGACCTGGCCAGAGATTTCTAAAAAGCCGTCCAGCACATGACAACATCTTAAATGGATGATGATGATGATGATGATGATGATGATGATGATGATGATGATGATGATGATGATGATGATGATGATGATGATGATGATGATGATGATGATGATTTTAAGATTTATAGCAAGAAATTTCCATTTTCTGTTTCTATCATTTGTTTTCTTTTTCTGAGACAAGACCCTCCTGTGCATATAATTAACAATTGCATGGATAACTTAGACGAGAAAAGGGCCTCATTATGAATGTGGAAGGAGTTAATGTATTTGACGGTCATATTGTGTGGATAAAATACTTTACGTTTTGAAAACAAATGATACACTTGAAGAAAACTGTAGAATTAATTAACTTAAAATACTAAGATTACTTCAATTACTTCAAAAGAGTCAAAACAACCAATCCAAAGCTTCCCTACAAGCATTTATTCATGAAAATCATATTTTTTTTTAGTTATGGAAGACACTAATAATCTTATACATTTCTCTATCTCTTCTGGTTACTAAACAGTCTAGTAATATGAACCAAGCAGTGACAATAATATATATATATATATATATATATATATATATATATATATATTTCTGAATTTTTCAGATGAGGATTGATAATTTGTATAATTTTGGTTATTCGGACTACATTTCTCATCTTGAGTTTTATCATCACAACGTTTCGGCCGCTGTAACCTCCGGCCTTCTTCAGGTGTATTTCTTCGAATTCGGGAATATTTCTGTCGACCTCGGGAATCTGGACAGAATTTCGAATGCAAGGACTGGTGGTGCAGTGGATATAGTACTAAGTTAAATTCAGTTCTAAGTGATAGTCAGCTAAATGTTGAAGGTTCAATCCTCAGTGTGGCCGATACAAAGAATTGCGAATTACTAAAAAGTTCTCCCAGTCCTGGCTGACGGAACAAGAGCATGCTACCCCGGTGGATTAAATAAAGGGTTCCGTTTGAAATTCCGTCCAGATTCCCGAGTTCGACAGAAATATTCCTAAGTTCGAAGAGATACACCTGAAGAAGGCCGGAGGTTACAGCGTCCGAAACGTTGTGATGATAAAACTCAAGATGAGAAATGTAGTGGGAACAACACAAATTATACATATATATATATATATATATATATATATATATTAGTACTTCATGTAGCCACATAAAATATTATAAGGAGATATAATTTTTTATGTGTCAGTTTTCAGTATTTACTTCAACAGTGCTCGATACGTAAGTAGAGCTAGGTAGTAAGCAATGAAAATATATATGGCAATCAAGCTACACAGAGGCTCCCGTGTTTCATCCCCGGGGGGAATCGTCAGGCTAAATGCGTTTTCTTAACTCTTAAATTTAAAAATATAAAAATAAGCTAAGAGCGAGTCAGCAAGCAGGTTGATACATAGAGGGGGTGCTGATTACCTGACGAATTCAGGGAATGGAAATTGGCGATGTGGTGTAAATTTTGTGTAGTGGCAAAGGAGAGAAGAGAGTGAATAATAATGAAGTCCGAAGTAGCATTTAGCCTGACGATTCCCCCCGGGGATGAAACACGGGAGCTTCTGTGTAGCTTGATTGCCATATATATTTTCATTGCTTACTATATATATAGATATATATATATATATATATATATATATTATTGCTACATACAGACCATATTTATTTTTAAACATGACGAAATTAAAAGATAAAAGAATGAACGGGCAAGCTGACAGGTTTCGAACCTTGCTCAACAGAGCTAGACCGAGGTTAAGATTATAAAGAAACAAATGCAATGGGGATTTTAGTGTGGGAAAGTGGGGAGAGAAAAAAATATATAGATATTAACTTTATTCACCTCAAATAAAGCATATTACCACTGATGCATAAGGGACTACTGTGGTAGGGGTCAGATTAATAGGGAGGAGGAAACCTGGGTAGGGAGTTGGACAGCAAGATGTTTTCTTCACATTACATTTAGATTTTATACTGGCAGGGAAACAGGGACCAGAAAGAAATTCGAAAAGCAAGGATTCCAAGGAAAGAAGCTATTAATAAAAGATCTTCCGGCATTTACTGACCTCTACAGTGAAGGGGTAGGATTTTGCTGCTAGTCGGGTGGGTCAGGGTATATATGTATACTCTCAATGTCCTAGTCCTTTTCATTTTGTAAATTCAATTTAACTTTTTCATACTTTTAGAAATGATATACTAGTAGTAGTTAACCGACGTTGCCCAGGCGTCTTTTACTTTCCTTTTTGTTTTCACGGTTGTAATTCCTTTTTAAATTGCATAAATATTATCGCGTTTTCTTAACTCTTAAATTTAAAAATATAAAAAGAAGCTAAGAGTGAGTCAGCAAGCAGGTTGATACATAGAGGGGGTGCTGATTACCTGACGAATTCAGGGAATGGAAATTGGCGATGTGGTGTAAACTTTGTGTAGTGGCAAAGGAGAGAAGAGAGTGAATAATTATGAAGTTCGAAGTAGCATTTAAAAAAATTGTTTTATTCTATACATATTGGCTTCCTTATTTCCAGCTCATTGATCTAGTGGTCTCCATCAATTCGCTGTTTTGATAGCTCATTGTAATACAGTATCCTATTCCAGTAGCTTCTTTCCAAGAAATGCAGGCGTGTGGAACTCTTTTCCTACTGACTAACTTTTCAAGACTAAGGGCAATAGGCATCTCCTGTCTTTGCGATAATCATCGTTTGTTCTTGTTAGCTCTTTACATCAAGTGGCTTCATAACTTGTCTGGAGCGATTTCCATAAAAAAATTAAAAAATTAAAATTCAATAAATATTCGGTAAATAGTAAATGAAAAATAATAATTCAACATTCAAGTATCAAAGTTACATAGAAACACACACACGTGAAGTTGTCTCATAATTTTATTAATATAGATTGTCTTTATTACAGATATAAGATTGTGAGGGTTGTCTACTTTTCATTTGATGAATTCTCTGCTCAATAAGCTATGATCGTTTTAAGAATGGTTGGTGGACCAAGAAGTTCAAGGGTCAAAGTGTGGGTGCCATATTGACTCTTTAAAATTGTTTTGAGCATGAGGTATGTTCCCTGCTTCAGACCAACTGCTGGGCGGAAACACGGAATAACATAAGTAAAATGAACCTATATTGAAATTATTGGTTTTGCAAGTCTATGAGGAAGAGACAAAAATGCTAAATAGAAAATGTAGAAATAAAGAGAACATAAAGAATTGATGTTGAATGACCAGAAATATGGATAGAAGGAAAGATAAGTAAATGCGTTGAGAAAGAGAATGAATAGGCGATAAGAAATGAAAGACAATTCGGAAAGAAAGAAGTAAAAAAAAAAAAAGGAAGGAATGTTAAATGAAGAGGAAAAAGGAGACAACTAGAAAAGAGATGCAAAAAGGTTTAATAGGGGAGGGGCAGATGTTAAAAGCTGCCAATGGTTACAGTTCTCTCTCTCTCTCTCTCTCTTGCTTGCTCGCTCTGTCTCTCTCTGATAAAGAACTATATATATTTTGTTATAAAGAACTATATATATTTTGTTATGTAAGCCATTTTGGAATTCATTCTTCGTAACTAGAAGATGGCTCAAGGTGGATAGAAGAACACAGACATGGCGAATATGCATAATGTCAATTTATTCATTCTCTGAGCAATTCCCCCAGTTTGGTGATTAGTCACAGAATATACCTCTATCAAGCTTTCATTGACATTTCTCTTTGTGGTTGATCATGTGACAGAGCTCCAAAGTGCACTGTACTACTACTACTACTACTACTACTACTACTACTAATAATAATAATAATAATAATAATAATAATAATAATAATAATAAAGTACTTCTGCAGTTTACGTACCGTGCTATTTTTTGGATAGGATTTTCAAGTTAGATTCAATTTTTACGGTTTCTTTTGTTTATTAAATTGTTAGGTGAAAGTACAGAATAGTTAACAAAGCCCCCTCCCCATGTTAGAAATAGCTTTCTAAATGATAACGTTATTATTTCAGCACGGTCCGTAAATTGCAGAAGATTATTAAGAAAGCCATTCTTAACATTTGTTAACTATTCTGTACTTTCACCTAACAATTTAATAAATGAATTAATAAATAAAAATTAATACAAAACTTGGCAAACTAGAAGAGTAAGCGATCCAAAACAGAAAGTATTTAATATCTGGAACTAAATCTGACCGAACACCGATATGCAAATCATAAAAAATAGGGTTTAGCTAAAATTTTCAACAGAACAAAGAAGGGGCAAAAACAATACAAATAGTCAACCAATAGCTGTTACCATAGTCAATAAAGGTTACTTTCCTACAACCCGGATAATTTTTTAAGTGTTTTTAAGTATTTTAAAGTGCTTTTTATTGCATGTTAAAATTTCAATAGTTAAAACAAGATGGCCGACCACGCTTTCTGATGATAACCAAAGATCCAAGTCAAATTTTTTTCGCTCTCCTCTTTTTCGGGAAAAAAACATTGAATAAAAAAAAAGATAAAAACAGCGAATTGGAAGGAAAAAAAAGAAGAAAAATGATCCAGCTAAGTAGAAAAGTAACTTTTATTGGCTTTGGTAACAGTAATTTGTTGAATATTTATTTATTTTCACCCCTTTTTAGTTCTGTTGGAAATTGTTAGCTAAACCCCCAAAATATGTGACAAAAATAAAAACACAGGACAGTAAGGATAATTTGAAGAAATATAAACAGAAAAACAGAATGAGATAAGTAAAATAAATGCAATTATATAATATATACTATTAAATTATAAAATATATGCATATTATTAAATATATGCCACAAAAATAAAAACCAAAGAAAATAAAATCTTCCAAAGAAAGAATATAAAAAGGAAATGATTAATAAAGTAATTTTAAGAGCAATTATATATATGCATATTATGAAATGTATGCTGCAAAAATAAAAACAAATGCATAAAGATCTATTAAAGAAAGAAATATGAAAAGAAAAAAAATTATCTTAATCATTTTAATAAAACAAAAATGACCTTATAAAATGTATGCTAATTGTAAAATATATACTGCAAATAAAAAATTAAAGAAATACATCTTTTGAAGAAACAAGCAAATAAAAAAGGAAAATTAAAATGCCACTGTAAAATATATGTAAATTATAAAATATATGCCACAAAAATACAAACAAAAACGATTTTTGAGAAAGAAAGAAATCTAAAAAGGAAAAGATCAAGTTAAACAAAATACAAAATGGCAATTATAAATATATGCAGATTATAAAATATATGCTGTAAAACTAAAAACTAGTGATACAACGATTAACTAGATTCAGAATTGGAATCGGGAATCGAAATATCAGAACTTTCGGGGGTATCGGAATTGGAATCGGGAAAAACTTGAGCCTAATTTCTGTTTCCAAAAATAATTCTTATAATTTTTTTTTTGTTTAAAACTTGATTTTCCATTGCTGATGCTAACGATGAAATGATAAATATTTATTGATTTTAAGCTAATAACAAGTAATGTACCTTCCTCCAAAGCGCACATTACACGGGTTTTACGGTAATCAATCTCAGAATTAAAAACACCAACTCCAAATATTTAGAAATTTTAAAAAATCGTAATCGATAATTGTATCAGAATCGGGAATTTAGAAAGTATCTGTAATTGTATCGAAATCGGGAAAATATTGGAATCATTCTATCACTAATAATAGCAAAATTAAAAAGTATATTTTGAAGAAAGAAATATAAGATATGTAAAAATAGAAAAATTATGATGATGAAAAGCAAGCAAAAATAGAAAGGGGGGATATTAAAATAAAGTAATAGAAAAAAGTAACTATAGCTAACATATGGGAAAAAGAGTCGAAGGAAAAATATCGAGAAAGAAAAATAGATTAATAAAAAGAAGCAGAGAAACCAGAAAACGGTTGAATAAAAATTGGAAGAAAATTTAGAAATAAAAGCAGCTAAAAAAAGAAAGAAAGAAATGCAGAGAAAAGAATGTGAAAAGTAGGAGAGAATCAAAATGGCCGTCCATCAAAGAGAGGTTCCTTGCAACTGTTCTTTTGTTTGAAGTGTCCGGCAAAGAAACCGCAAATAAAATATAATCAAGACATTTGATTTAGTTTCAAGGTTTTCCTTTACGTTTTGTTGCTAGCGAGAGTTTGCATGGTTATTGCTTTTGCCCAGAATATTTCAGTGATTTATAGATGTCCATTGTGTGGTGCCAAAGTCATATTGCATTATACAAGAAGAGACCATTTGAAATTCGTTCCTTGTGGCTCTTTTAAAAGAGATGGAATTTTTCTTTGGCCTTTTCCTGCGACCACATTTCAAAGTTGGATGCATTCTGGCGGGGAGAGAGGGGCGGATTTTAGAGTTGATTTGCTACTTGCTTTCAAATGTTGCAATAGTTTAGGTGACAGCCATGTTGAATTGGGAAAGTAATAATCCGAAGTCTATATTTTGGAGAGACAAACGTCGTAGAATTGGAGTCTTAAGAATTCAAAAGCAAACAAATGAATACGGATAAATCGAACGTGATGACTTTATAACTAATGTCATATTTGTAACATCAATTTATGAAACATTTTGATGATGATGATAATGATAATAATAATGAGTAGCAGGACCCCTGGAAATTCCACGGTTCATTTCTACATCTATCTGTATAATTATTTACTGGTAATAATAATATTCCTTTTGAAAAAATAAATTTCTGCCAGGGTCAATACTATTAAGAAAAGATGACTCCTTCTTTTACCGTGCAAATATTTTCATTGTCAGCTAAATATTCTTTAAATAATTGAAACGAATATGTCTCTTCTTTCTTTATTTTTCTTTATTTTTTTAAAAATTTAAAATTGTAGCAATTTAATTCTTTTTAAAACAATAAATATTGTTTTACCATGAAAATAATTGTCAGCAAAATATTCTTCAAATCAATAAACAGCATATCACTTTTTTAAAATGTATTTATTTAAAATTGTACTGTTTTAGTCGATTGAACCACATACTCTGATTTTGGAACAATTCATTTTAAAATGGCTAAAGTCAGAATTGTTTACCTCAGTGACATCATATAAATCACCATCTTTGCTTATCAGATAATCTCATTTTTTAATGTGTGTGGAAGGTGATAACGTATGTACGAATATGAAATGCCTTAGTGTATTATTCTATAGATACTAATAGCATGTGGCATGAGAAAGGCTGGTCATAACTATCTTACCATAACTAAGCTATTTTTCTTAAATACTAATGAGTCATTTCTTAGCAATGCCAAAGGCCACTCGAAGATATGCAGTAATGAGATTGTTAGTTGGATGAAGAACAATGCTATCAGAAGGATGGAATCGACAGAATTTGATTATTTGAGAACGGCTCAACAATTATTTATTAACATTGGACTTGAAAACGACCATGTTGTCGTCAGCTCGGAAACAGCGGCGCAATATTATGTTTCACAGATGCGAAGTCATCGGAAAGAAACATTGTTCATGGAAAATCCATTTGGTTTTAGATACACAGAAGAAGAAAGGAATGTTCTTTGCAGTGGTTGTAGCTAGACGAGTTCATATTATGAATGTTTTTACAGAGAGAGAGAGAGAACCAGAGAGTAGAGCTCAGTAGAGCCCAGAGTAGAGAAAGACTAGCAACGTCTCTTCTGTAATAAGGGTATCTAAGGAAGAGAAGAGATCATCCTGCACTAGATAGCGTAGTCAATTTTGTATTCTGTCAAGGCAAAATAGAGTGCTCTGAACGGTACCTCCCTATATATGGTAGCAGTGCTCCATCTTAGGATATATTTGATTCTTATACAGGTAGACGATTGCGTTAAAAGTGAGATAATTTCTAAAGTGGTAGAATGATCCAACCATTTTTCTATCAATCTTAGCAACAGATTTGATATAAGTATTCTATTTCAAGTCTGTAGTAAAAGTCAGTACTAGGAGCTTATCAAAGCAAGGCGCTTTCTCAAAAAGAGAGCTATTCATTTGAACTTTGACAAAACAAGGATCCGAGCGTTGATGGTGAAAATAGAGAAGCTTGGTTTTCAAGTGTTAAAGTTAACAAGCCACCTTTTTCGCCCTTGCACTTTCTGGAAAGTCTTGCGGTTTGTTTTTTTACACACGCAATAGAGAACTAGAAAATAAGTATGTGAACGAAACATGCAAAGAAGAATAGGTGAAATAATTCAGGAAAATGAAAATGAAACAAAATTAAGAGAAAGAAAATGAGTGAAAGTATATGAAAATTTGAAAGAAACTTAGACTGTAATATTAGAAAAGGAATTCAGATAGAAAAAAATAAGGGGAAGAAAATGTGGAATAATGAATAACTAAAAATGGAAAAAAAGAAAAATCTAAATTTTTTAAAAGAGGAAAAAATATATAAAAGTGAGACATAGAAATAGAGTCTAAAAACAAGAAGGAAAGAGTTTTCTGAAGAAACAATAAAAGAAGCGTAAAGATATCCTACAAATAAGATATCCTACAAATAAGATATCCTACAAATAAGTAAATGTAAGTAATGACAGGGCAATGGTCAGATGGATCTGTTTGGTGAGGCCTGAACAGTACGTTTCTTTTGAATCCCTGCTCTCAAAGGTCGACTTGAAAAGCCTTACGGACATCATGCGGAAGAACAGACTGCGTTGGCTGGGTCACATTGTGCATAGCGATGGCTGGATTGCTAAAGTCCGAAAGTTGAATGTGCTAGCAGAGAACATCACCACTGGCAGACCCAAGTTGACTTGGGAGGACGTAGTCAAACGTGATAGGAAGGCCATGGGTATGGATTCCATCAAACCTTGCCAAAGACAGGAGTGGAGAGGAAGACTTAGATTTCGAGACTAGACAATCAGGCCCCACCCTCATCAGAGGATTAATTGTGGCCTGATTCAACAAATAAACCGGTTGATGATGATGAAGTATTTCATGGTTGTTTGTCAGAGCTGTAATTGTAGCGCCACCATCATAGCATCTGATCAAGATCCATGATCATCTTTGTTGTGTATGCGTTCTCTGTAGAATTGATAGCTAGTGCATCTGACTAGTTGAGATAAAATGGCTCCTCTAAATAAAGTGACAACGCTGTGCTATTAACAATCAGCAACTTTTATTACTAGAGTTAACATTTCTCGGTACAATCCATAGTGCCTGTATTTTGTAACATTAAAAGATACTAGTGAAAGATTGATCTGATCTTCTTATAGTGATCATCACGATCCCTGCTCAGAGCCCCATTATTTTCAGCCTAGCAGTTACGCCCTATCTAGTCGTGGCCAGCTCTTTTTTCATTTCCTTAAAAATACACTAATTTATATGGATACTCTTATCATCCATGTTTAACTATCTCACCCCAAATACACCAATTTATAACTGGTACTAAAGGCTCAAGTGCTGATAGAGAAGTAGTATCTTTATGAGATGGCCTTTACATGACATCCTCAGCTCATCTCGATGCATTCCAGCACTGTGTGCAACGCCAAATACAGCCTCTCCATAGTGAACGACTGTGTGTGCATGGTAAAGAGCCATATCCTTCACGAGGTTAGTCATTAATATGCATGGACATAGACAGAACATGACGGATCTAGAAGAGTAAACCTTGAACAACCCTCCCCCTATTCTGTATGTGTAGTTGTAGTTCCTGCAACGACCATTGATTGAAACACGGATGTTTTGGTAGCAAGAGCATCATAGTTTCGTGGAAGATCATTCTTGACAACAGGACGGTGAACGGAAAACTGTAAGAGTGTACAGGTTTTGATGAGCCACATACCTATCCAGCTCTGAAGATGCCTTTAGCACGTACTTCAGTATAATCTGTTAAACCACACATGTGGTGATACAAGAAAACAATCTAGCCATACTCCCAAGACTGTGATGGATGCAATCTTGTTATCAAGTAGATGGCGAAGCTCTCCAAAATATGGACATAATCTAACATAACCTAACGTTTAAAGTTGAAATATGATTTAAAGGAGTTAAGCACTTACCTTCTGAATTCAGATCCACAGCCACACCTTCACTTGCTGAATTCAGATCCACAGCCACACCTTCACTTGCTGAATTCAGATCCACAACCACACCTTCACTTGCTGAATTCAGATCCACAGCCACACCTTCACTTGCTGAATTCAGATCCACAGCCACACCTTCACTTGCTGAATTCAGATCCACAGCCACACCTTCACTTGCTGAATTCAGATCCACAGCCACACCTTCACTTGCTGAATTCAGATCCACAGCCACACCTTCACTTGCTGAATTCAGACCCACAGCCACACCTTCACTTGCTGAATTCAGATCCACAGCCACACCTTCACTTGCTGAATTCAGATCCACAGCCACACCTTCACTTGCTGAATTCAGATCCACAGCCACACCTTAACTTGCTGAATTCAGATCCACAGCCACACCTTCACTTGCTGAATTCAGATCCACAGCCACACCTTCACTTGCTGAATTCAGATCCACAGCCACATGTCTTTTTTTTTAAATCAGTTGGTTTCTACACATGCAAATGAGTTACTCATACATGCAAATTAATTCAAAATATAAAACTATGCCATTATGAACATGAGTTCTTTTCTCTCTAGAAAACGGTTGTTCGACACGTGAAACATCTAATACGTTTTAAATCTTGTAAGTTTTCGTTTTCGTCTCTATTGCTACACAACCAAAGAAACCTAATCAATCACAAGATGTCAACTTTTAATCTGGACGTTTCTTCATAAAATTAAGAGCACCCGCAGATAAAAACAATGTACACAACAACTTTTTTTTTCTCTCAAACATTTTGCTTTTTCAGTTACTAAAACAGGTTTAATCTTTAATATCGTGTTCAATTGGCTGAAATTTTCTCCCTTACTTATCAAAATTTAATTATAAACTTTTCAAATTTAATTTCTTTTTTATGGTTGGAGCTGTTAAGGAAAATTGTGCATATTTTTCTACAAGCAAGAAATTTGGCACAGTTGTAGATCAGTTCATGCTAAATTCATTTTTTGCTAGTGCCAAAGCAAGAGTTCATTAAGGCGGTCATATTGGAAAATCCAATATGGCCGCGAGTCAATTTGGGATTATGTCAAAACATCAAAATTAAAAGTCATATAAATCTTATTGCATGCTCTATTTCTAGCTTTTTCACATCAAGGATTACAAATCTGAACCCTTTTCACAGGAAACTGGCATTTCATTAGTTCTATGGGTTAAAAAATGTTTTATTAAATTCAAAATCAAATGTATGTTTTATATCATTTTACATAACGATAAACTTCAACAAATCGAAACGAGTAAACAGGTTTACTAATGTCGTTTAAGCATAAAATAAAGATTCATCAAAGTTTCATTTTGTTATATTTTTCTTTAATTGTCTGATATTTTCTGTCGATTCTTCAAGATTTCTTCGAAGAGAAAAATACATTTAAGACACAATGGAAAAGAGTAATCATGTAGTTTCCTGACCCATGTAATTTTATCAGAAAGATGATATGCAGTAACTCACAAATTGTATTTTTTAAAGATTATGACATGCTGAATGTATCAGAATAAAAATCAATTGAGTAGTACATATGTAATAGAAAAAACACTAAAAATTATCCGACACACAGTTATTTCTGGCAAAATGCAAGATGGTCGTTGCCTCAGCTAGTTGATCTAAAAAGTTGGAACGAAAAATGGTTAAGACAAAACGAATAGAAGTTGATGTTAATATTTTGTTTTTCCAATTTTAATATCCAAGAAATATTTATATTGTCTTTTAAAATATTTTACCATAACTCACTAAAAGACTTTATTTCTTTTAACTTCGTCTCAACCATTCTTTGTTCCAATTTTTTTTAATCAACTAGATAAGCAGATCTGAAAACAGATCTGAACAACACTGACAAGTGAATCTGTTCCATATACACCCAAATAACACTGAAAACAGATCTGAACAACACTGACAAGTGAATCTGTTCCATATACACCCAAATAACACTGAAAACAGATCTGAACAACACTGACAAGTGAATCTGTTCCATATACACCTAAATAACACTGAAAACAGATCTGAACAACACTGACAAGTGAATTTGTTCCATATACACCCAAATAACACTGAAAACAGATCTGAACAACACTGACAAGTGAATCTGTTCCATATACACCTAAATAACACTGAAAACAGATCTGAAAAACACTGACAAGTGAATCTGTTCCATATACACCCAAATAACACTGAAAACAGATCTGAACAACACTGACAAGTGAATATGTTCCACACACACCTAAATAACACTGAAAACAGATCTGAACAACACTGACAAGTGAATATGTTCCATATACACCCAAATAACACTGAAAACAGATCTGAACAACACTGACAAGTGAATCTGTTCCATATACACCCAAAAAAAACTGAAAACAGATCTGAACAACACTGACAAGTGAATATGTTCCATATACACCCAAATAACACTGAAAACAGATCTGAACAACACTGACAAGTGAATCTGTTCCATATACACCCAAATAACACTGAAAACAGATCTGAACGACACTGACAAGTGAATCTGTTCCATATACACCCAAATAACACTGAAAACAGATCTGAACAACACTGACAAGTGAATCTGTTCCATATACACCCAAATAACACTGAAAACAGATCTGAACAACACTGACAAGTGAATATGTTCCATATACACCCAAATAACACTGAAAACAGATCTGAACAACACTGACAAGTGAATCTGTTCCATATACACCCAAATAACACTGAAAACAGATCTGAACAACACTGACAAGTGAATCTGTTCCATATACACCCAAATAACACTGAAAACAGATCTGAACAACACTGACAAGTGAATCTGTTCCATATACACCCAAATAACACTGAAAACAGATCTGAACAACACTGACAAGTGAATCTGTTCCATATACACCCAAATAACACTGAAAACAGATCTGAACAACACTGACAAGTGAATCTGTTCCATATACACCCAGATAACACTGAAAACAGATCTGAACAACACTGACAAGTGAATCTGTTCCATATACACCCAAATAACACTGAAAACAGATCTGAACAACACTGACAAGTGAATCTGTTCCATATACACCCAAATAACAGTGAAAACAGATCTGAACAACACTGACAAGTGAATCTGTTCCATATACACCCAAATAACACTGAAAACAGATCTGACAACACTAACAAGTGAAATCTGTTTTATATACACCCAAACAACACTGAAAGCAGATCTGAACAATACTGACAAGTGAATCTGTTCCATATACACCCAAATAACACTGAAAACAGATCTGAACTACACTGACAAGTGAATCTGTTCCATATACACCCAAACGACACTGAAAGCAGATCTGAACAATACTAACAAGTGAATATGTTCCATATACACCCAAATAACACTGAAAACAGATCTGAACTACACTGACAAGTGAATCTGTTCCATATACACCCAAATAACACTTAAAACAGATCTGAACAACACTGACAAGTGAATCTGTTCCATATACACCCAAACAACACTGAAAGCAGATCTGAACAACACTGACAAGTGAATCTGTTCCATATACACCCAAATAACACTGAAAACAGATCTGAACAACACTGACAAGTGAATCTGTTCCATATACACCCAAATAACACTGAAAACAGATCTGAACAACACTGACAATTGAATCTGTTCCATATACACCCAAATAACACTGAAAACAGATCTGAACAACACTAACAAGTTAATCTGTTCCATATACACCCAAATAACACTGAAAACAGATCTGAACAACACTGACAAGTGAATCTGTTCCATATACACCTAAATAACACTGAAAACAGATCTGAACAACACTGACAAGTGAATCTGTTCCATATACACCCAAACAACACTGAAAGCAGATCTGAACAACACTGACAAGTGAATATGTTCCATATACACCCAAATAACACTGAAAGTAGATCTGAACAACACTGACAAGTGAATCTGTTCCATATACACCCAAATAACACTGAAAACAGATCTGAACAACACTGACAAGTGAATCTGTTCCATATACACCCAAATAACACTGAAAACAGATCTGAACAACACTGACAAGTGAATCTGTTCCATATACACCCAAATAACACTGAAAACAGATCTGAACAACACTGACAAGTGAATCTGTTCCATATACACCCAAATAACACTGAAAACAGATCTGAACAACACTGACAAGTGAATCTGTTCCATATACACCCAAATAACACTGAAAACAGATCTGACAACACTAACAAGTGAATCTGTTTTATATGCACCCAAACAACACTGAAAGCAGATCTGAACAATACTAACAAGTGAATATGTTCCATATACACCCAAATAACACTGAAAACAGATCTGAACTACACTGACAAGTGAATCTGTTCCATATACACCCAAACAACACTGAAAGCAGATCTGAACAACACTGACAAGTGAATCTGTTCCATATACACCCAAATAACACTGAAAACAGATCTGAACAACACTGACAAGTGAATCTGTTCCATATACACCCAAACAACACTGAAAGCAGATCTGAACAACACTGACAAGTGAATCTGTTCCATATACACCCAAATAACACTGAAAACAGATCTGAACAACACTGACAAGTGAATCTGTTCCATATACACCCAAACAACACTGAAAGCAGATCTGAACAACACTGACAAGTTAATCTGTTCCATATACAACCAAATAACACTGAAAACAGATCTGAACAACACTGACAAGTGAATCTGTTCCATATAAACCTAAATAACACTGAAAACAGATCTGAACAACACTTACAAGTGAATCTGTTCCATATACACCCAAATAACACTGAAAACAGATCTGAACAACACTGACAAGTGAATCTGTTCCATATACACCTAAATAACACTGAAAACAGATCTGAACAACACTGACAAGTGAATCTGTTCCATATACACCCAAATAACACTGAAAACAGATCTGAACAACACTGACAAGTGAATATGTTCCATATACACCCAAATAACACTGAAAACAGATCTGAACGACACTGACAAGTGAATCTGTTCCATATACACCCAATTAACACTGAAAACAGATCTGAACAACACTGACAAGTGAATATGTTCCATATACACCCAAATAACACTGAAAACAGATCTGAACAACACTGACAAGTGAATCTGTTCCATATACACCCAAATAACACTGAAAACAGATCTGAACAACACTGACAAGTGAATCTGTTCCATATACACCCAAATAACACTGAAAACAGATCTGAACAACACTGACAAGTGAATCTGTTCCATATACACCCAAATAACACTGAAAACAGATCTGAACAACACTGACAAGTGAATCTGTTCCATATACACCCAAATAACACTGAAAACAGATCTAAACAACACTGACAAGTGAATCTGTTCCATATACACCCAAATAACACTGAAAGCAGATCTGAACAACACTGACAAGTGAATCTGTTCCATATACACCTAAATAACACTGAAAACAGATCTGAACAACACTGACAAGTGAATCTGTTCCATATACACCCAAATAACACTGAAAACAGATCTGAACAACACTGACAAGTGAATCTGTACCATATACACCCAAATAACACTGAAAACAGATCTGAACAACACTGACAAGTGAATCTGTACCATATACACCCAAATAACACTGAAAACAGATCTGAACAACACTGACAAGTGAATCTGTTCCATATACACCCAAATAACACTGAAAACAGATCTGAACAACACTGACAAGTGAATCTGTTCCATATACACCCAAATAACACTGAAAACAGATCTGAACAACACTGACAAGTGAATCTGTTCCATATACACCCAAATAACACTGAAAACAGATCTGAACAACACTGACAAGTGAATCTGTTCCATATACACCCAAATAACACTGAAAACAGATCTGAACAACACTGACAAGTGAATCTGTTCCATATACACCCAAATAACACTGAAAACAGATCTGAACAACACTGACAAGTGAATCTGTTCCATATACACCCAAATAACACTGAAAACAGATCTGAACAACACTGACAAGTGAATCTGTTCCATATACACCCAAATAACACTGAAAACATATCGGAACAACACTGACAAGTGAATCTGTTCCATATACACCCAAATAACACTGAAAACAGATCTGAACAACACTGACAAGTGAATCTGTTCCATATACACCTAAATAACACTGAAAACAGATCTGAACCACACTGACAAGTGAATCTGTTCCATATACACCCAAATAACACTGAAAGCAGATCTGAACAACACTGACAAGTGAATCTGTACCATATACACCCAAATAACACTGAAAACAGATCTGAACAACACTGACAAGTGAATCTGTTCCATATACACCCAAATAACACTGAAAACAGATCTGACAACACTAACAAGTGAATCTGTTTTATATACACCCAAACAACACTGAAAGCAGATCTGAACAATACTAACAAGTGAATATGTTCCATATACACCCAAATAACACTGAAAACATATCTGAACTACACTACACTGACAAGTGAATCTGTTCCATATACACCCAAACAACACTGAAAGCAGATCTGAACAACACTGACAAGTGAATCTGTTCCATATACACCCAAATAACACTGAAAACAGATCTGAACAACACTGACAAGTGAATCTGTTCCATATACACCCAAATAACACTGAAAGCAGATCTGAACAACACTGACAAGTGAATCTGTTCCATATACACCCAAATAACACTGAAAACAGATCTGAACAACACTGACAAGTGAATCTGTTCCATATACACCCAAATAACACTGAAAACAGATCTGACAACACTAACAAGTGAATCTGTTCCATATACACCCAAATAACACTGAAAACAGATCTGAACAACACTGACAAGTGAATCTGTTCCATATACACCCAAATAACACTGAAAGCAGATCTGAACAACACTGACAAGTGAATCTGTTCCATATACACCCAAATAACACTGAAAACAGATCTGAACAACACTGACAAGTGAATCTGTTCCATATACACCCAAACAACACTGAAAGCAGATCTGAACAACACTGACAAGTTAATCTGTTCCATATACACCCAAATAACACTGAAAACAGATCTGAACAACACTGACAAGTGAATCTGTTCCATATACACCCAAATAACACTGAAAACAGATCTGAACAACACTGACAAGTGAATCTGTTCCATATACACACAAATAACACTGAAAACAGATCTGAACAACACTAACAAGTGAATCTGTTCCATATACACCCAAATAACACTGAAAACAGATCTGAACAACACTGACAAGTGAATCTGTTCCATATACACCCAAACAACACTGAAAGCAGATCTGAACAACACTGACAAGTGAATCTGTTCCATATACACCCAAATAACACTGAAAACAGATCTGAACAACACTGACAAGTGAATCTGTTCCATATACACCCAAATAACACTGAAAGCAGATCTGAACAACACTGACAAGTGAATCTGTTCCATATACACCCAAATAACACTGAAAACAGATCTGAACAACACTGACAAGTGAATCTGTTCCATATACACCCAAATAACACTGAAAACAGATCTGACAACACTAACAAGTGAATCTGTTCCATATACACCCAAATAACACTGAAAACAGATCTGAACAACACTGACAAGTGAATCTGTTCCATATACACCCAAATAACACTGAAAGCAGATCTGAACAACACTGACAAGTGAATCTGTTCCATATACACCCAAATAACACTGAAAACAGATCTGAACAACACTGACAAGTGAATCTGTTCCATATACACCCAAACAACACTGAAAGCAGATCTGAACAACACTGACAAGTTAATCTGTTCCATATACACCCAAATAACACTGAAAACAGATCTGAACAACACTGACAAGTGAATCTGTTCCATATACACCCAAATAACACTGAAAACAGATCTGAACAACACTGACAAGTGAATCTGTTCCATATACACACAAATAACACTGAAAACAGATCTGAACAACACTAACAAGTGAATCTGTTCCATATACACCCAAATAACACTGAAAACAGATCTGAACAACACTGACAAGTGAATCTGTTCCATATACACCCAAACAACACTGAAAGCAGATCTGAACAACACTGACAAGTGAATCTGTTCCATATACACCCAAATAACACTGAAAGCAGATCTGAACAACACTGACAAGTGAATCTGTTCCATATACACCCAGATAACACTGAAAACAGATCTGAACAACACTGACAAGTGAATCTGTTCCATATACACCCAAATAACACTGAAAACAGATCTGAACAACACTGACAAGTGAATCTGTTCAATATACACCCAAATAACACTGAAAACAGATCTGAACAACACTGACAAGTGAATCTGTTCCATATACACCCAAATAACACTGAAAACAGATCTGAACAACACTGACAAGTGAATCTGTTCCATATACACCCAAATAACACTGAAAACATATCGGAACAACACTGACAAGTGAATCTGTTCCATATACACCCAAATAACACTGAAAACAGATCTGAACAACACTGACAAGTGAATCTGTTCCATATACACCTAAATAACACTGAAAACAGATCTGAACCACACTGACAAGTGAATCTGTTCCATATACACCCAAATAACACTGAAAGCAGATCTGAACAACACTGACAAGTGAATCTGTACCATATACACCCAAATAACACTGAAAACAGATCTGAACAACACTGACAAGTGAATCTGTTCCATATACACCCAAATAACACTGAAAACAGATCTGACAACACTAACAAGTGAATCTGTTTTATATACACCCAAACAACACTGAAAGCAGATCTGAACAATACTAACAAGTGAATATGTTCCATATACACCCAAATAACACTGAAAACATATCTGAACTACACTACACTGACAAGTGAATCTGTTCCATATACACCCAAACAACACTGAAAGCAGATCTGAACAACACTGACAAGTGAATCTGTTCCATATACACCCAAATAACACTGAAAACAGATCTGAACAACACTGACAAGTGAATCTGTTCCATATACACCCAAATAACACTGAAAGCAGATCTGAACAACACTGACAAGTGAATCTGTTCCATATACACCCAAATAACACTGAAAACAGATCTGAACAACACTGACAAGTGAATCTGTTCCATATACACCCAAATAACACTGAAAACAGATCTGACAACACTAACAAGTGAATCTGTTCCATATACACCCAAATAACACTGAAAACAGATCTGAACAACACTGACAAGTGAATCTGTTCCATATACACCCAAATAACACTGAAAGCAGATCTGAACAACACTGACAAGTGAATCTGTTCCATATACACCCAAATAACACTGAAAACAGATCTGAACAACACTGACAAGTGAATCTGTTCCATATACACCCAAACAACACTGAAAGCAGATCTGAACAACACTGACAAGTTAATCTGTTCCATATACACCCAAATAACACTGAAAACAGATCTGAACAACACTGACAAGTGAATCTGTTCCATATACACCCAAATAACACTGAAAACAGATCTGAACAACACTGACAAGTGAATCTGTTCCATATACACACAAATAACACTGAAAACAGATCTGAACAACACTAACAAGTGAATCTGTTCCATATACACCCAAATAACACTGAAAACAGATCTGAACAACACTGACAAGTGAATCTGTTCCATATACACCCAAACAACACTGAAAGCAGATCTGAACAACACTGACAAGTGAATCTGTTCCATATACACCCAAATAACACTGAAAACAGATCTGAACAACACTGACAAGTGAATCTGTTCCATATACACCCAAATAACACTGAAAGCAGATCTGAACAACACTGACAAGTGAATCTGTTCCATATACACCCAAATAACACTGAAAACAGATCTGAACAACACTGACAAGTGAATCTGTTCCATATACACCCAAATAACACTGAAAACAGATCTGACAACACTAACAAGTGAATCTGTTCCATATACACCCAAATAACACTGAAAACAGATCTGAACAACACTGACAAGTGAATCTGTTCCATATACACCCAAATAACACTGAAAGCAGATCTGAACAACACTGACAAGTGAATCTGTTCCATATACACCCAAATAACACTGAAAACAGATCTGAACAACACTGACAAGTGAATCTGTTCCATATACACCCAAACAACACTGAAAGCAGATCTGAACAACACTGACAAGTTAATCTGTTCCATATACACCCAAATAACACTGAAAACAGATCTGAACAACACTGACAAGTGAATCTGTTCCATATACACCCAAATAACACTGAAAACAGATCTGAACAACACTGACAAGTGAATCTGTTCCATATACACACAAATAACACTGAAAACAGATCTGAACAACACTAACAAGTGAATCTGTTCCATATACACCCAAATAACACTGAAAACAGATCTGAACAACACTGACAAGTGAATCTGTTCCATATACACCCAAACAACACTGAAAGCAGATCTGAACAACACTGACAAGTGAATCTGTTCCATATACACCCAAATAACACTGAAAGCAGATCTGAACAACACTGACAAGTGAATCTGTTCCATATACACCCAGATAACACTGAAAACAGATCTGAACAACACTGACAAGTGAATCTGTTCCATATACACCCAAATAACACTGAAAACAGATCTGAACAACACTGACAAGTGAATCTGTTCAATATACACCCAAATAACACTGAAAACAGATCTGAACAACACTGACAAGTGAATCTGTTCCATATACACCCAAATAACACTGAAAACAGATCTGACAACACTAACAAGTGAATCTGTTTTATATACACCCAAACAACACTGAAAGCAGATCTGAACAATACTAACAAGTGAATATGTTCCATATACACCCAAATAACACTGAAAACATATCTGAACTACACTACACTGACAAGTGAATCTGTTCCATATACACCCAAACAACACTGAAAGCAGATCTGAACAACACTGACAAGTGAATCTGTTCCATATACACCCAAATAACACTGAAAACAGATCTGAACAACACTGACAAGTGAATCTGTTCCATATACACCCAAATAACACTGAAAGCAGATCTGAACAACACTGACAAGTGAATCTGTTCCATATACACCTAAATAACACTGAAAACAGATCTGAACAACACTGACAAGTGAATCTGTTCCATATACACCCAAATAACACTGAAAGCAGATCTGAACAACACTGACAAGTGAATCTGTTCTATATACACCCAAATAACACTGAAAACAGATCTGAACAACACTGACAAGTGAATCTGTTCCATATACACCCAAATAACACTGAAAACAGATCTGAACAACACTGACAAGTGAATCTGTTCCATATACACCCAAATAACACTGAAAACAGATCTGAACAACACTGACAAGTGAATATGTTCCATATACACCCAAATAACACTGAAAACAGATCTGACAACACTAACAAGTGAATCTGTTCCATATACACCCAAACAACACTGAAAGCAGATCTGAACAATACTAACAAGTGAATCTGTTCCATATACACCCAAATAACACTGAAAACAGATCTGAACTACACTGACAAGTGAATCTGTTCCATATACACCCAAACAACACTGAAAGCAGATCTGAACAACACTGACAAGTGAATCTGTTCCATATACACCCAAATAACACTGAAAACAGATCTGAACAACACTGACAAGTGAATCTGTTCCATATACACCCAAATAACACTGAAAACAGATCTGAACAACACTGACAAGTGAATCTGTTCAATATACACCCAAATAACACTGAAAAAAGATCTGAACAACACTGACAAGTGAATCTGTTCCATATACACCCAAATAACACTGAAAACAGATCTGACAACACTAACAAGTGAATCTGTTTTATATACACCCAAACAACACTGAAAGCAGATCTGAACAATACTAACAAGTGAATATGTTCCATATACACCCAAATAACACTGAAAACATATCTGAACTACACTACACTGACAAGTGAATCTGTTCCATATACACCCAAACAACACTGAAAGCAGATCTGAACAACACTGACAAGTGAATCTGTTCCATATACACCCAAATAACACTGAAAACAGATCTGAACAACACTGACAAGTGAATCTGTTCCATATACACCCAAATAACACTGAAAGCAGATCTGAACAACACTGACAAGTGAATCTGTTCCATATACACCTAAATAACACTGAAAACAGATCTGAACAACACTGACAAGTGAATCTGTTCCATATACACCCAAATAACACTGAAAACAGATCTGACAACACTAACAAGTGAATCTGTTCCATATACACCCAAATAACACTGAAAACAGATCTGAACAACACTGACAAGTGAATCTGTTCCATATACACCCAAATAACACTGAAAGCAGATCTGAACAACACTGACAAGTGAATCTGTTCCATATACACCCAAATAACACTGAAAACAGATCTG
Source organism: Sepiola atlantica (assembly GCA_963556195.1). Lineage (NCBI taxonomy): Eukaryota > Metazoa > Mollusca > Cephalopoda > Sepiida > Sepiolidae > Sepiola > Sepiola atlantica. The sequence goes on along the minus strand of OY744515.1, from coordinate 47,727,606 downwards.
AACAACACTGACAAGTGAATCTGTTCCATATACACCCAAACAACACTGAAAGCAGATCTGAACAACACTGACAAGTTAATCTGTTCCATATACACCCAAATAACACTGAAAACAGATCTGAACAACACTGACAAGTGAATCTGTTCCATATACACCCAAATAACACTGAAAACAGATCTGAACAACACTGACAAGTTAATCTGTTCCATATACACACAAATAACACTGAAAACAGATCTGAAAAACACTAACAAGTTAATCTGTTCCATATACACCCAAATAACACTGAAAACAGATCTGAACAACACTGACAAGTGAATCTGTTCCATATACACCCAAACAACACTGAAAGCAGATCTGAACAACACTGACAAGTGAATCTGTTCCATATACACCCAAATAACACTGAAAGCAGATCTGAACAACACTGACAAGTGAATCTGTTCTATATACACCCAAATAACACTGAAAACAGATCTGAACAACACTGACAAGTGAATTTGTTCCATATACACCCAAATAACACTGAAAACAGATCTGAACAACACTGACAAGTGAATCTGTTCCATATACACCCAAATAACACTGAAAACAGATCTGAACAACACTGACAAGTGAATATGTTCCATATACACCCAAATAACACTGAAAACAGATCTGACAACACTAACAAGTAAATCTGTTTTATATACACCCAAACAACACTGAAAGCAGATCTGAACAATACTAACAAGTGAATATGTTCCATATACACCCAAATAACACTGAAAACAGATCTGAACTACACTGACAAGTGAATCTGTTCCATATACACCCAAACAACACTGAAAGCAGATCTGAACAACACTGACAAGTGAATCTGTTCCATATACACCCAAATAACACTGAAAACAGATCTGAACAACACTGACAAGTGAATCTGTTCCATATACACCCAAACAACACTGAAAGCAGATCTGAACAACACTGACAAGTGAATCTGTTCCATATACACCCAAATAACACTGAAAACAGATCTGAACAACACTGACAAGTGAATCTGTTCCATATACACCCAAACAACACTGAAAGCAGATCTGAACAACACTGACAAGTTAATCTGTTCCATATACACCCAAATAACACTGAAAACAGATCTGAACAACACTAACAAGTGAATCTGTTCCATATACACCCAAACAACACTGAAAACAGATCTGAACAACACTGACAAGTGAATCTGTTCCATATACACCCAAATAACACTGAAAACAGATCTGAACAACACTGACAAGTGAATCTGTTCCATATACACCCAAATAACACTGAAAACAGATCTGAACAACACTAACAAGTTAATCTGTTCCATATACACCCAAATAACACTGAAAACAGATCTGAACAACACTGACAAGTGAATCTGTTCCATATACACCCAAACAACACTGAAAGCAGATCTGAACAACACTGACAAGTTAATCTGTTCCATATACACCCAAATAACACTGAAAACAGATCTGAACAACACTGACAAGTGAATCTGTTCCATATACACCCAAATAACACTGAAAACAGATCTGAACAACACTGACAAGTGAATCTGTTCCATATACACCCAAACAACACTGAAAGCAGATCTGAACAACACTGACAAGTGAATCTGTTCCATATACACCCAAATAACACTGAAAGCAGATCTGAACAACACTGACAAGTGAATCTGTTCCATATACACCCAGATAACACTGAAAACAGATCTGAACAACACTGACAAGTGAATCTGTTCCATATACACCCAAATAACACTGAAAACAGATCTGAACAACACTGACAAGTGAATCTGTTCAATATACACCCAAATAACACTGAAAACAGATCTGAACAACACTGACAAGTGAATCTGTTTTATATACACCCAAACAACACTGAAAGCAGATCTGAACAATACTAACAAGTGAATATGTTCCATATACACCCAAATAACACTGAAAACATATCTGAACTACACTACACTGACAAGTGAATCTGTTCCATATACACCCAAACAACACTGAAAGCAGATCTGAACAACACTGACAAGTTAATCTGTTCCATATACACCCAAATAACACTGAAAACAGATCTGAACAACACTGACAAGTGAATCTGTTCCATATACACCCAAATAACACTGAAAGCAGATCTGAACAACACTGACAAGTGAATCTGTTCCATATACACCCAAATAACACTGAAAACAGATCTGAACAACACTGACAAGTGAATCTGTTCCATATACACCCAAATAACACTGAAAACAGATCTGACAACACTAACAAGTGAATCTGTTCCATATACACCCAAATAACACTGAAAACAGATCTGAACAACACTGACAAGTGAATCTGTTCCATATACACCCAAATAACACTGAAAGCAGATCTGAACAACACTGACAAGTGAATCTGTTCCATATACACCCAAATAACACTGAAAACAGATCTGAACAACACTGACAAGTGAATCTGTTCCATATACACCCAAACAACACTGAAAGCAGATCTGAACAACACTGACAAGTTAATCTGTTCCATATACACCCAAATAACACTGAAAACAGATCTGAACAACACTGACAAGTGAATCTGTTCCATATACACCCAAATAACACTGAAAACAGATCTGAACAACACTGACAAGTGAATCTGTTCCATATACACACAAATAACACTGAAAACAGATCTGAACAACACTAACAAGTTAATCTGTTCCATATACACCCAAATAACACTGAAAACAGATCTGAACAACACTGACAAGTGAATCTGTTCCATATACACCCAAACAACACTGAAAGCAGATCTGAACAACACTGACAAGTGAATCTGTTCCATATACACCCAAATAACACTGAAAGCAGATCTGAACAACACTGACAAGTGAATCTGTTCTATATACACCCAAATAACACTGAAAACAGATCTGAACAACACTGACAAGTGAATCTGTTCCATATACACCCAAATAACACTGAAAACAGATCTGAACAACACTGACAAGTGAATCTGTTCCATATACACCCAAATAACACTGAAAACAGATCTGAACAACACTGACAAGTGAATCTGTTCCATATACACCCAAATAACACTGAAAACAGATCTGAACAACACTGACAAGTGAATATGTTCCATATACACCCAAATAACACTGAAAACAGATCTGACAACACTAACAAGTAAATCTGTTTTATATACACCCAAACAACACTGAAAGCAGATCTGAACAATACTAACAAGTGAATATGTTCCATATACACCCAAATAACACTGAAAACAGATCTGAACTACACTGACAAGTGAATCTGTTCCATATACACCCAAACAACACTGAAAGCAGATCTGAACAACACTGACAAGTGAATCTGTTCCATATACACCCAAATAACACTGAAAACAGATCTGAACAACACTGACAAGTGAATCTGTTCCATATACACCCAAACAACACTGAAAGCAGATCTGAACAACACTGACAAGTGAATCTGTTCCATATACACCCAAATAACACTGAAAACAGATCTGAACAACACTGACAAGTGAATCTGTACCATATACACCCAAACAACACTGAAAGCAGATCTGAACAACACTGACAAGTTAATCTGTTCCATATACACCCAAATAACACTGAAAACAGATCTGAACAACACTAACAAGTGAATCTGTTCCATATACACCCAAACAACACTGAAAACAGATCTGAACAACACTGACAAGTGAATCTGTTCCATATACACCCAAATAACACTGAAAACAGATCTGACAACACTAACAAGTGAATCTGTTCCATATACACCCAAACAACACTGAAAGCAGATCTGAACAATACTAACAAGTGAATATGTTCCATATACACCCAAATAACACTGAAAACAGATCTGAACTACACTGACAAGTGAATCTGTTCTATATACACCCAAACAACACTGAAAGCAGATCTGAACAACACTGACAAGTGAATCTGTTCCATATACACCCAAATAACACTGAAAACAGATCTGAACAACACTAACAAGTTAATCTGTTCCATATACACCCAAATAACACTGAAAACAGATCTGAACAACACTGACAAGTGAATCTGTTCCATATACACCCAAACAACACTGAAAGCAGATCTGAACAACACTGACAAGTGAATCTGTTCCATATACACCCAAATAACACTGAAAGCAGATCTGAACAACACTGACAAGTGAATCTGTTCCATATACACCCAAATAACACTGAAAACAGATCTGAACAACACTGACAAGTGAATTTGTTCTATATACACCCAAATAACACTGAAAACAGATCTGAACAACACTGACAAGTGAATCTGTTCCATATACACCCAAATAACACTGAAAACAGATCTGAACAACACTGACAAGTGAATCTGTTCCATATACACCCAAATAACACTGAAAACAGATCTGAACAACACTGACAAGTGAATCTGTTCCATATACACCCAAATAACACTGAAAACAGATCTGACAACACTAACAAGTGAATCTGTTTTATATACACCGAAACAACACTGAAAGCAGATTTGAACAATACTAACAAGTGAATATGTTCCATATACACCCAAATAACACTGAAAACAGATCTGAACTACACTGACAAGTGAATCTGTTCCATATACACCCAAACAACACTGAAAGCAGATCTGAACAACACTGACAAGTGAATCTCTTCCATATACACCCAAATAACACTGAAAACAGATCTGAACAACACTGACAAGTGAATCTGTTCCATATACACCCAAACAACACTGAAAGCAGATCTGAACAACACTGACAAGTGAATCTGTTCCATATACACCCAAACAACACTGAAAGCAGATCTGAACAACACTGACAAGTGAATCTGTTCCATATACACCCAAATAACACTGAAAACAGATCTGAACAACACTGACAAGTGAATCTGTTCCATATACACCCAAATAACACTGAAAACAGATCTGAACAACACTGACAAGTGAATCTGTTCCATATACACCCAAATAACAGTGAAAACAGATCTGAACAACACTAACAAGTGAATCTGTTCCATATACACCCAAATAACACTGAAAACAGATCTGAACAACACTGACAAGTGAATCTGTTCCATATACACCCAAACAACACTGAAAGCAGATCTGAACAACACTGACAAGTGAATCTGTTCCATATACACCCAAATAACACTGAAAGCAGATCTGAACAACACTGACAAGTGAATATGTTCCATATACACCCAAATAACACTGGAAACAGATCTGAACAACACTAACAAGTGAATCTGTTCAATATACACCCAAATAACACTGACAACTTACTGTTTCGCATACACTAGAACATGATTTTAAAATCGAATTTTCGAAAAAAAAAAATGTCAAAATTTTAAAATACAATTAATTCCAAAATAAAAAACAAATATGCCGGGAACTTAGTTGTCAACTCAATATTATGTTAATATCATTTAACAAGCATTGGTGAACATGACAACAACCAAGACAAGGATAACAGTCATCCGAAACATCTAAACAAAATAAATAACATTGAATCTCGTCTCAGAAATTACATAGATCATTTCTTTTATAATCGAATTGCTGTTTTGTTGATTTTGAATGCCAATCTCTCAAGACACAGATTGTTATTTTACACTCTGAACAGTTTTTCACTGCGCGATCGTTTCACACTGAGCAGAAAACTGAACCAGTGAAGAAACTGCTGATGTAAATAATTCATTGCTTCAATTGGATAAAATGTTATTTTGATATAAAAATGTTGCCTTGATTGATTTGTTTGAAAAAGGTATCACTTTTCCCCATCATTTTGATATATATATATATATATATATATATATATATATATGTATATATATATATGGGGTAAGGTTCACGATAAGTCATGAAAATGAAATGCTGTAGTAGGCAAGATGTGTAAAAGAAGACACCGGAAAACAGGTTAAAATTCACGAGAAAAACAAAAACGAGAGATTTGACCGGTTTCGTTCACTTTTTCTGAAGACGTTCGTAAATACGAACGAAACCGGTCAAATCTCTCGTTTTTGTTTTTCTCCTGCATTTTAACCTGTTTTCTGTTTGTCTTTTTTCACACACACACAAACACACACATACATATATATATACATATATATATATATATATATATATATATATATATGCACACATTGTTAAAAATAACATAATTCTGTTTAATTATACCTTTTTTATTTTTTCTGATTTTTAATTTTTTTAAATTGGTTTCGGAATTTAAAAATATTAAAAATACTGGAAGCTCTCTACATAAAAACACAACAACCTAAAATTAATAACATTACATATGAAACCAGTGGTAACATCTTAACATAATGCGATTTTGTTCTGTGATGCCGTCCAGCGTTGCTGAATTTAAATCGTCAACGACTTCCTGGAACAATGCAAAAAACGTTCTATGCGCGTTTCTCGACCGTCTTCTAAAAATTTTTCTTCTTTCTCCGGCTTTTTTGTTCATTTGCTTTTGACAGCCGAGGATTATTCGACGAAGAATTGAAAACGTTCGTGAACCCTGTGAAACCTATAGAACATTTTTTTTATTTTTATTTTAATACAAAAACGACCATCATTTTTAACAATGTTTGCATAAATGAGTAAATGCTGACTAAATACCCACAATATATATATATATATCTATATATATATATATATATATATATATATAAGATGATTAAATGAATTAGAACATTCCAATTGTTCAAAGAATTAGAACAACAAATCTAGTATGATGTACGGTCGTTTCCAAAACATTCTGGAAATACTTTATTTTTTATTTATTTTTTTTTTTAATTAAAATTTTTTTTTTACAAAGCCACTCAGAAACGTCTCTTCACCAGCGCCTTTAGCAGAACATCTTACAGAAAATTCAAGGAAGAAAATAACAAGTTCGTCTTAGAGAAACATCTATTGACAGGAGGGGACGCAGGGACAAATATAAGAAAAAGGAATAAGTTACAAATATGAAATAAAAATATGAAGATAAACCGATAATAATAATAATAATAAAAAAACATTATGAACATTATCAAAATTATAAAGATAAAATGAAAATAAAATAAGTAAAATATAACATAAAATATAAAAAATAATGATAGAATATATAAAGGAAATAAAAGGATAAGAAATAAAAAATGAAAAAAATACAAAATAAAATATACAATAAAAAAAGATAAACTATAAAAACTAATATAAAAAATAAGAAAATTATGGATAAAAATAAAAATAAAAATATAAAATAAAAAATAAAATAAAAAAATAAAATAAAAAAATAAAAGGAAGTATAGTAGAATAAAATAGAATAAAGTAAAAAAATAAAATAAATATAAATAAATAAAAATAAAAATAAAAATAAAAAATATATAAAAATGAAAAAATTAAAAATTAAAAAATCAAAAATAAAATATAATGAGAAATAAAATTAAGTATAATAATATAAATATAGAGAAATACAATATATATATATATATATATATATATATATATATATATATATATATATATATATATAAATACTAATTTAAAGATTGTATCCTTAAATAATATTCTATCATGATAATATAAAGCTCAATATATTGAATAGAGCAATAAATTCAGAAGATGAAAGATGAAAATAAAAAATTGTATAAATACAATATTTATTAACACATCAGAAGTTTCTTCTCAACAGAGACGGTGAATCTGATTGGAAGATGGATGGATGGAGTCAAATACAGAGAAATCCTCAGAGAATGTTTGCTACAGTCTGCAATAGACTTGAGATTGTGATGGAGTTTCACCTTTCAGCAAGACAACAAAACCAAAAAGTCAGAACTACAATGGAATGGTTTAGATCAAAGCATATAAATCTGATAGAATGACCCACTCAATGAGTAAATCTAAACCCATCTGAGAGGATGTAACTTTTAAATTGTTGTTCGTTTCAGAAATTGTTAGTTATTACACAAAGAAGTATGAGCAAAGATTTCAGTCTCCAGATGTGCAAAGATTTCAGTCTCCAGGTGTGCAAAGATTTCAGTCTCCAGATGTGCAAAGATTTCAGTCTACAGATGTGCAAAGATTTCAGTCTCTAGATGTGCAAAGATTTCAGTCTCCAGATGTGCAAAGATTTCAATCTCCAGATGTGCAAAGATTTCAGTTTCAAGATGTGAAAAGATTTCAGTCTCCAGATGTGCAAAGATTTCAGTCTACAGATGTGCAAAGATTTCAGTCTCCAGATGTGCAAAGATTTCAGTCTCCAGATGTGCAAAGATTTCAGTCTCAAGATGTGAAAAGATTTCAGTCTACAGCTGTGCAAAGATTTCAGTCTACAGATGTGCAAAGATTTCAGTCTCCAGATGTGCAAAGATTTCAGTCTCCAGATGTGCAAAGATTTCAGTCTCCAGATGTGCAAAGATTTCAGTCTACAGATGTGCAAAGATTTCAGTTAGCAGATGTGCAAAGATTTCAGTCTACAGACGTGCAAATCTGGCAAAGAATGTTAGTGTTATGTCTCTTGGCAAGTTGCACAAAATATTGACTCAGGAATATAAGTTTTTTTATTTACTGATAAGTCACCACATATAATGTCCAAAAGTCACTCAAGGATAAATGTAAACGATATGGATGGGTTGTCCGATGAATGATGAAGAATATTACGAGAGGATTGAAAATGATGAATGGAAATGGCAAAATTTGAACACCTATGAGGACGCTTCATGACAGGTATTTGTTGAAATTGGATTTGAAGATGATCATGTTGTAGTCTGCATAAAAGCAGTCCGTGGTAAGGTGTTCCACAAATGGGAAGTTCTTGACAAAAGATTATTACTTTGTTGTCCCAATTATTATTTGTGTCACAATAAAATGTATTTACACGCATCAAAGCATTGTCCATTTTGTATTAATCAAATGGTACAAAGACCATTTAATTCAGTTCAAAAAGATTGTGATTTTTTTTTGCATAGTATTTTTATGAAGATGCCAATGGAAAGATGAATAAATAAATAAAGATTAGAAAAATTAATTTATTTCTAAATGAAGAAAACATTTTAATAAATTTAAAAATAATAATAATGATAATGATGTGAATAACAATTATAATCTATATTGTAATTGAGCATTTCTCTATTTGTGTATGTGTTTGTTCCTCGTAGGATCCCAAACTACTCAACTGAATTCCCCTACATTTAGCATGAAAAACACATGTGGATAAAATTATGATATTACTAATGATAATCATTAATGCTTATATGTTCCAAATCAGTCAGAATTGCACCAAATTTGGTATGAAGAACCCTTTGTATGTGGGATTTGTCATAAAAATCATACTACTACTACTACTACTACTACTACTACTACTACCTCTACTACTATTGATGATGATGATGATGATGATGATGATGATGATGATGATGATCTCAACGATGTTGCTGCTGCTGCTGCTGCTGCTGCTGCTGCTGCTGCTGCTGCTGATGATGATGATGATGATGATGATGATGATGATGATGATGATGATGATGATGATGATGCCGATGATGACGATGATGATGACGACGATGTTTCTGCTGATGCTGCTGCTGATGATAATTGTTTATAGGCTCCAAAACTATTAACCAGGATTGCACCAAAGTTTTCATATGGGGAGAGATAAATACAGAAAATGTAAATAGCCATAAAAATATTTGATTTAAAAATATGTTGTTTTTTTTTAAATTGTAATAAAAATATAAAACTTTGCAAAAGTAAACGGGAGAGGGGGAGAAAGAACAAATATAAATACCATGGTTTTAAAAAGTCACAAAAAAATACAAAAATCTACCTCATTTGCTGATCAAATTCCATGCATAAAAGAAAGAAACCAAAATAAATGCATAATATTAAGCAGTTCCTTAGATCTAAATGCATATTTTCTTTTACAGCTCTTAAACAATTGTATATGCCACTATCTTTTTTATAACCAAAGATTTTTTTAGAATCGTCTGTTTTGTCGTATGTCTATATAAAAAAAAGCAATTCAATATTTTTTGACAAAAACACAAGCACCGATTGAGAATTTTTAACTAAGACAATAAAAAAGGAAAAAGAAAAATCTACAATTGATTTCCAATTTCGCTCAGAAGAAAACAAATTCTACATGAAATAAATCAACGTTTTTGCATATATAACAAAATTTCTTGTAATAAATTCAGTTCTCAAACAATCAATCTATTTATGCATCACCATTTATTCAGTTTAACCTAGAATGGCATAAGGTTTGTAGTGTTGAGTGATAGTGAGAATCACAATTCTTCATCTTTTCGTTCTCCAAAAGATAATCAGCAATTCGTTTTATCTTTTGAAGTTTTTCTGAGAATTCCTAGAAAAAAGCGACAGGAGTCATGGCGGGAAAGCTTCTGTTTTTTTTTTCTTTTGAAGTTTTTAATAGTATTCGCAGGATAAACCGACGCTTCTACAATTGCCCTCAGAATTAATGTTCATTACTTTGTGTACAGTAATTCTTGCAATTGTCGAAGTTGTTTGTAATTCATAAGTAGGTTCGAAAAAAATCTGAGAGGGGGTATGGTCACCTCCTCACAGACGCAGGTCTATTTACTGACAGCACGGGTGGGTGCACACATCAGTGCTTACACAAATATTAAAAAAAAACGCATAAAAGTGGAATCTGACAAAAGAAGTGTAAAAACTTTGCACCCAACACTATCTCTCTCTGATCTAGCCAAAAATAGATTTTCAAAAAGAGAAAGATATTATAGGGGAAGAAGACTAGATATAATCATTTAAAATACTGATTTAAATTAAAATAAAAAAAGTTAAGATGAAAAACTTTTTTAAACTAGGTTGAATTAGTGAAGTTCTGCTATTTTTTAGTTTTTCGTGGTACTATGATAATCTTTAATTAAATCTAAATCACAATTTTATAAATTATACCAGTCTTATCTAGCAGATGATAAAATTTGTATACTTAATTCTGTATTATTTTAAACATGTTTCTTTACCGGCATCAAAAAATTAAATCATTCCACTGATTCAATGTATTTTTATTTGTAATTCTCATCTTTTCCTCCAGGCATATGTTGCAGCTTTGATTAAAGCGTTTAGGTGTGTTGGAATAACATTAAACCAACAAAATCATTATATGTGTACAACTCTTCTCCTTCATTCTTTAGACAAATTTGTTTGTTGTTTAGAGCATATTTTCCTTGTAACCAGTTTCCGGAGGTAAATAATGATATTACAATCACAAAGCAGACGACGTTCCATTGAAAAATGAAAGAAAATTTAAAAGATGAAAACAGATAAGAAGATTGAATACAACTTTAACCTAAAAGTGATCCGAATTAAAATACTACCTTCCATAGATTGGTGATAAAGTTTTCATATTGATTTCAGGAAAATAAAATTGTGGTTTCTATTGGTCTGGGAAACAGCTTAAGGCAATTAAAATAAATTATTACTTAAAACTACCACGTTTTTTTAAAGTTTTCCATATCCATATATATATATATATATATATATATATGGAGTATAAAGTGATGAAGAAGATAAAATTTGCATAGTTTACAAGTTTATTAATTCATCAAGTGCTCAAACAAAGAAAAACAAATACAACAAACAAGTTAATGAACTCGTAAAATATGCAAATTTTATCCATTTCATCGCTTCATTATCCGTATATAAATTCTCTATCTACTATATTGAGCTTCACCGTATCTCAATAGGATCTAACATAATTTTTTTGAGTTTTTTATTATTCACTTATATATATATATATATATATATATATATGTATATATATATATACTGATAGCTGTGAGATTTGGCTTTTTACCAGTTCAGAGTTTTAATATATAGAGTCAGATGCCTTCAAAGACAAATATAAGAATATTTTATACCGTTACCATGGTTTCACGAGTGCGAAATCGTCAGAGGTTGAAGTCGAATTCGAACCTCAGAGATTAAACCATCTGCTTGTGCAATATGAAGCCATGGTAACTGTATAAAAAACAACTTTTATGTAGTAAATATATTTTTTGCATCATTTTACTTCAGTCGAAGTTCTCAGAAATCAAGGGCTCTCTTCCTGGAGCTTACATTTGATCTCCATATGAGATACATAGATATTTGTGTGTTCCAATAAAGTTATTGACCAGTTAACTATGTTATAGTATATCTTTATTGTGGTCTTTATTGTGGTCTCTTAGTCTTACCGGATTCCAGGACAAGTATTCATCTAGTCTAATGGACTATGCAGCTTAGTGCTGCTACTAGAGGCAATATCACTTGGAGAAGGTGCATCATTTTTCGTATAAGCTAGTGTGAGGTAGCTATACAAAGGGGATCTTACTTGGGCTTCGAATACTACGTTATTTTGAATATTTGGTTAGGGTTTACTTGTAGGGGTAAGTATTCTCATGCCAGGTTGTCCTGACAAATCCCTGTACAGAGAGACCTTAGACACTCGAGGACAGTGTCTAGTAGTCATTCAAGTTCTCTATTTTTTGTTTAATTTTACTTCAGTCGAAGTTCTCAGAAATCAAGGGGACCCTTCCTGGGACTAACAATTGATCTTTATATGAGATACATAGATATTCGAACTTTCCATTAAAGTTCTCCTTTACCTGTCAAACGTTGAGTTTGTATAGAAATGAAGAACATCAATTCTCCTCTCTCCAATTGATCAGTTAACTATGCTATAGTATATCTTTATTGTGGTTTCTTTGGTCTTACCGGATTCCAGGACAAGAATTCTTATAGTCTGGTGGAGTATCAAGCAAAGTGCTGTTACTTGAGGCAACATTACTTAGAGAAGGTGCACCATTCCTTGCATGAGTCAGTGTATAGCCGTGTTGAAGGGATCTTATTTGGTCTTCGAATACTATGTTATTTTGAATATTTGGTCAGGGTTTAATTGTAGGGAGAAGTATCCTCATGTCAGGTTGTCCTGACAAACCCTTGTACAGAGAGATCGAAGACACGCGAGGATGGTGTCTAGTAGGTAATACAAACTATATATTTTTTTTATTTTTCTTATCTTTCTGTTTTTGCTGGAGATGGGGCATCCTACCGGATGCCAGACATTCACCGGCTATTTTAGACACTCTAGCCTAGAGATCGTTTTAAGATTCTAACCGTCCCTTTAAGTGCAGTTGTTTGTATTTCTCTTGCACTCAGTTCACCGGGTATACTCGCCAGATAGCTCTTGAAATTCTTCTTCATTAGTCCTGTTGCTCCTATAATTACTGGTATGATGTAGATTTTCCTAAGATTCCAGTTTCTTTTCATGTCGTACATAAGACCTTGGTATTTCATAATCTTTTTCCTTTCTGCTCTGTTCAATCCTGCATCATTAGGGACACTAACTTCAACTAAGGTTCCTACTTTCTCCCTTTTGTCCCATATTACGATGTCATGTTTAACAGCTCCGTTTTCTAGATATGTAGCTGTAGGGATTGCATTAGGAAATTAATGCAAGATCTGATCATGTTGAAAATTAAAGCAATCAAAAAATATATAATGGAAGTTTTATGTGAATTGTTCAGTTTACTAATGTTTTGCTGTAATGTCAGCTTCTGCAATATGCAATATACACATAAATACATATGCAACATATTTATACATCCAGCATATGCACATGTACAAAGCTAACAAATTTGTAACTTTTCGGATTCGTGGACTCTAATACATATGTTGTTTTTTTTTTGTTATAGTAGCCTTATCACATGTTGCTGTTTTCATTATTACTGTATAAATAGCAGGATTTCTTCTTTTTATAGCCAATGAAGACTACTGAACTGACTGCGCTAGGAAGAAGAAGGTTATATGGAAAATCACCCAATTCAAAACACTAAAAAAAACTGAAATTTTGGGAATATTTATTACTTGATTGTTAATAATTATTGTTAAAATTTCAGAAAAATTAGATCAGAAGTATTTGAATATTCACGAAGGGCTTCCACCCTCTCTTTGTCGCCATTGCATAACATTAAATTAAACTAAATATAGTCCACATTAAGACCCCTTACGTTTAGCAGCTGTATTGCAAAATGTGTTTAGGAATGAATTCTGTAAATACAAATATATAAACATATACACATATCTAACTGTATGCAGATAGAGATATAACTATTTAGTTTAAGAAGAAAAAATTATGTATATGTACATTGGTTCACGACTCATTCTAATTAGAATTAAGTTCTCTCGGTAACTTGTAATGACAAAAATATAGAAAGACTACAACTTCCCTTACTAAATAGGGGATAGTGTAGGGGGGAAGTATGCTGACTATTGTACAAGTTGTTAGGTTTCGAATCTCTACTTGTAACACTCACTATGTTTAGCTACACTGAGAAGGCTTGATATGGTTAAACAGGTGCCTGTGGATAATTATTTATATATATATATATATATATATATATATATATATATATAACACAAAAGGAAAATGTCTCTTTTTGACCCTTCAGGGATTTGGATATGATTAGCTGTTCAGTGGGCAGCACCCAGGTTCAATATGATGCATTACAAAACAATAACTTGTAAGTTAATTTATTTAAGGGATCGCTATTGACATGATATCAAGATATTATCGCGAATTGAATAATGTTGGCCTCTTCTTGCCATTTCAGAATGATGAGAGAGTAGGGGGTTCAAATCCCACTGGAGATAAATTTATTAGCTATTGGTCGAAACAACTGATGTATAGCAACACCCTGAAAATTAATTTAATTGTCATGAGTATTGTTTTGTTTATCAAATTTTATGCTCCCTTATCATAGGCGATTCCATTAAATTTGTTTCCGAAGTGCACATATCAGTTATCTTTCATACGTATGTATACATCGAGTATATAAAATTAAGCCTGTCGGATTTTATAAGTTAGCCCTAAATAGCATTTAAGCTGACAAATAAAACTTTGATTTTGACTAGCCAATTGTCGTTTGTTATCTTTGTACCATGTTATAAGCATAACATATAAAGTTATCTTGTGAGGTTTTAAAAGTTGGACCTAAATAGCATTTGAGCTGACAAATCAAACTTTGATTCTGACTAGCGAAATTTTCGTTTGTTATCTTTGTTACATGTTATTGGCAATATAATAATCTACTTTGCTACAAATTTATTTCTAAAAAGTGCTTATTCTGAGTAGGAAGATTGTTAGACTTAAGGCATTCACTACGAACTTACGAACTTAATAAACAGATTTTTTTACACGGTTCTGTATAGATAGATAGAATGATAGAGAGAGGGAGAGAAAGAGAGAGAGAAAAGGTGAGAGAAAGAAAGATATTTCTTTACGAAAGTTGCCTAAAACATGAAACAAATATATATATATATATATATTAGATTTATATATATATATATATATATATATATATATATATATATATATATATATATATATATATTTATCTAGGCAGAATCTTCTCTTGCAGGCAAGTATTGTTGAATATAAGAGACAACTCATGTCTAGATATTCTTTGGTAGATCCTTTCAATAGTCCGAATCAGGATCTTAGTTTCGGAGGGGTATTGGCTGATGAATTTGCCATAGTTTGGATTTGTCTCCCAAGTACTTTCAGACCCATCTGGGTCCATCTATATATATATATATATATATATATATATATATATATATATATATATATATATATATATATATATATTAAGCTTCTATAAAGTTTAGCCGTTTCGAGAGATAATAAATTGATGATTCATAAATTAGCCACGTTGTATGATTTTCTTCCTTGGAAGATAGAACTCTCTTTAGAATTACAGTACTTGTGTTTACATTGAAAGAATACAAGGCATATTTCTCTTGCATTTCAAAGCGTGATTGTCGTGTTGGCCGAATGGTTACGAAACCAGAGTTCATAATACTTTGATCACGGGGTCGAATTGTTCAACTGGCGATATGGTTACGTAATTCCATACTGATGAGCGTAAAATAAAAACGCAAAACATATATATATGTCTATGTCTATGGATATAAAAAATATTTATTTATTTATTAATAATAATCTTATGTTCAATTTTATTGAGTTTGTCAACTATGTCAGGGAGACTAATGTGATGTAGATAGATAAAGAATGTGTCATCAATATATGTGGGAGTTTTGGGGTAAGATTGATTTGAAGAAAAATTCCAGGAAAAAAGCAGGCTAGGACTCCGCTGAGAGGGGAACCCATGGGTAAACTACATTTTTGTTTGTATAATTTGTCGTTAAAAGTAAAATGACATTGTTCAGTAATTAAATGGCATAATCTAATAATTTGTATGGTAGGGAAAGGGGGTTTAATTTTGTACTTGATGAGATGAATTTTGAGGAATATATATATATATATATATATATATATATATATATATATATATATATATGTATGTATGTGTGTGTATATATATAGAGAGAGAAAGACACACACACACACACACACTGAATACTATGTTCTTTTTCTTACATGAGTTTCCATAACCAATCATGTTGCTGCTGCTTCTTCTGCTGCTGATGAAAACCGATTTTAAAATCGTTTATGAACTTGTTAAAAAATGTTTACATGGCTGTAAATAGAGAGATAGAGAGAGGGAGAGGTTGAGATAGAGAGAGAGAGAGGTTGAGATAGAGAGATTTGTTACAAAGTTTATTTGAAACTGTAAACATCTTTAATTACTCATAATACATGCACAAAAAGACTCACCTCATTTCACCCTGATTTTTTTCTGATGCAATCATCTACCTATATAAGAGTCGGATATGTGCTAAGATACAGTACTGCTGTCACATCTGGGAAGATGCGGTTCAGAGCACTGCTTCTTGCCTTGACACAGTACAAAATCGACTTCATAATCTAGTTGGGAATGCTCTCTTCTGCTCTCTTCTGCTCTCTATAGCCTCTTTCTTACAGACAGACGGTGTTAGTCTTTCTCTACTCGTTCTTTTAATGGAAGGTGCTCAACTAAACTTCAATCTCTGGTTCCTCCTTCAAAGATAATCACAGCAAGAACTCATTTTCTACCACATCTGAAATAAAATTTCTTTCCTCCCCCCCCCCCTGTGTGCTTAAAATCGAACGGAATTTTCATGAACAGAGTTTCTTTCCAAGAACTTCTCACATGTGGAACACGTTACAATTGGATTGTTTCCATGTAGACATAGTCATCTTCAAATCCAATGTCAACAAACACGTGTTATAAATCGTCCCTATGGGTGTTCAAATTTTGTCCATTTCATTTACCATTTTCAATTCATCTCATAATATTCTTCATCATTCAACTGAAAATTCATCCATCTCGTCGACCGTTATCTGCGTTGAAGTGACTCGAGAAAGCAAATAGCATTTCGAGAAATCCCTGCCATCTGAAATAAATTCAGAAAGAAATCCTCCATTCTAAATAAAAAGTCAACAGTTGGTGTTTTTTCTTTAGGTCATCAGAAAGGATAATAATAATTTATGTAAGAAGAATTACTGATGTAATTCTATGATTTGATATGAAACACTGTCAAGCGTATTTTGTCTTTTTTCTGTCATTTTTGATGAAAGGTGTGCACTAGTATATATATATATATATATATATATATATATATATATATATATATATATATATATATATATATGTTTATATATGTAGAAATATATGTACTTCCATCCTGCCACGAAAAAAAAGAAGTGAGAAAGCAAATAGCATGTCATACCACCCCCAACCTTTGGCCATGAGGATGAGAAAACAACCACATACATTATCGGCTACTAAACTCACCACTCTATTCACCTTATTCACTTGAACGTGGTTCAAGAAATATATGACTATTTTAAACATCTAACAAAAACTGTTGCTTTCCGACCGCCATCACAGACTCTCACAAAAACGTAGTCAATACAGATGATAGTAAAACCTTTACCCTCTAATCTTCATCTACCCCTCTTCTCCCACTTAACGCCGGTAAATAAATTATATCGGATAATTTTTAGAATAATCAGCGTAATAATATTTAATTTCATTCTTCTACTAATTTTTGATATAATATACAAAATTCCTGAATAAATTAATAACCGCTCCCTGACATTCCTTCAAATTTACAGAATAGCAGATTACATATACTTATTTATTGTTCGTCGTTACTTATAAATATTAAACATACACTTAAACTAATTCCAGATTACCGGTTTACATAAACAAACTGGATAATTTCCTTCGTACATTGATTCAAAATGGCGTCACCTACATATCAATCTCGTCGAGAAAATTATTTTCATTTGTTACACGTAGTATTACTTTTTATCACTTATACTTTTATAGCATAAATTCTTAGGCAATTTCATCCATAAAGCTTTCACGGCTTATAACTCAATTAAATACAACTAACAGCGTTAAACGAACAGCGGTCCACGGTTAAAAACATCCAATTGCTCATAGTAATCTTATAGAGGCCCATAATAGCTTCTTTACACGACGCTGTCCAGTCATATACACCACACAAAACAAGTAAATTGTTTCAATTTTGATCATCTGTACCTATCGAACATTCCATACTACGTAAGTATATTAACTCACGATAATTAACGTAACTAAACTAGGATTTACTAAAAATAGTGACTAAACTAGGATTTACTAAAAATAGTAACTAAACTAGGATTTACTAAAAATAGTGACTAAACTAGGAGATACTAGAAGTATACCGATACTTGTTGTTTCTTTATTTGAGACTGCTTTTACACTCTATGCATGTGCAGTGTTTCATCCAAAACGACTGCATAAGCAACCACCAATTGTTCAGCATGGTATTGCACAACTAAAGAAAAAACAGACAAACACTTCGAGCAGACTTCTGAGAAACACTTTCTATTGTTCCACGTGGAAGTCGCGCTGATGAGCGCAGTGCTTGCATTAAATTGTCATCTATGTAGGAGTACATCACGACTGTAACATTATCTACAAACATGCATGTGCATCTCAATGGCAACATTGTAACAACTATGATGGCAAGAATGTTATTACTACACTTATTGCATATTTATTGTTTCAGCTGCTGTTTTACATTAACATTGTGGGGTCTGTGTTCATGCTGGTCAATCATAAGCACCAAATCATTCCAGGAATGTCTTAAGTTATTCAACTTTCCCGGGCAGCACCGGGGCACGGGTCAGCTAGTATATACATATAAATCAATGCTACTTCTGATATCTTATATTATATGAATGACTCTATTTTAAAGAAAACTTCTTTTCTCAAATGTCATGGCCTATAGGAAACAGACAGCTAAAATAAAACACACAGCACTAACATTTCAGAAATCCCTTGATCAACATATATAACGGATTTTTCATCCAGAAGTACTCTGGTTTAAACAAGCAAAGTTCTACTTGAATCTCCGAAGGAAATTTTCATCTAGGTCCAGTTTTGCAACGGAAACAAAAGCCGCAGAGAATTCCATTTAATATTTGCTTCAAACATTTATAAATGGAGGTGAGAGGACACATGAAAGGCTGATGGTATTCAAAACAAACATGTCCACAGCGCCACCTGCTGGTGTTATAAACACTCCATTGGTCATCTGTCCGGCCAGGCATGGCGAAAATTGCAAATACCAAATTTTTGCATTATTTCTTCTGACAGTCTTTGATTCCTATGTTGATTTTGCAAGTGACCTTCATTTAACAGACATACATGTATATATATATATATATATATATATATATATATATATATATATATATATATGCTTACACATATACACATAACTATGTATGAAATATATGTATCTGTATATACATTTATAAATATATATGCATATAAATGTTAATACATATATGTATATGCCTATCTGCATATATCAATGAAAAAATATATATTATACATATATATTTTATTCATTATATATATGCTTGCATATATGTATATACATACATACATATTCATGTAAATATGTCTGAAAAATTGAATTACATATATATGTATCTTTCTTATACATCTATCTCTATGTACTTATATATATATATATATATATATATATATATATATATGCATATATACATTTACATAAAAATACACGGACAGATACAAAAATACAGAAATATGTGTCCGTGTATATATATATATATATATATATATATATATATATATATATGAAAATGAAAAAGGAAAACCAAAAAGGGATGTTTTTGATGTGTACATCAACGTTTCGTTTTTATTTATAAGACTGTTTTCTCCAATAGTGGCTACTACTTTCCTCCCTTCTTCCCATAATGTCAACCCTATATGTGCACGTACTTGCATGACATTTTTCTTTTTATTATCATCCTGATGAAGTTTTATAAATGAAGACGAAACGTTGATGTACACATAAAAAACATCCCTTTTTGGTTTTTCTTTTACATTTTCCTATTACGTCGGATTATCTTCATCCTTCTTTTCCCATATATATATATATATATTGAGCTTCAGTTTGTATCCGGATGCTTCACTAATTATAAGATATTAGTTGACGCTTATATCTTTTGTTGGATTGCTTCATATATATATATATATATATATATATATATATATATATATATATATATATATATATATATATATAATTGTTTTTATTGGTGTTTGCAGCGTTCGATGTTTTTGCTTACTACTATTTCGATTCTTTCACTTCCTAAGTGATTAAAATGAAGAAAATTGCATTATTAGTCGCCTTTAACTGTATAGGACGTATTTTACGTTAATATATATGTTTTTTTTACGTAAATAAAAATGTACATGACGAACGCTGAAATCACCAATAAAAACAATTACATAAAAATACATTAAATATTTAGGTGACAAAAATCGTACATATTTCTAGTCGAATGGTAAAACGCTGGACTATAGACATCAATATCGAAGGTTCGATCCTTGTCTAAGTTAGCCATGCTGATGACGGCTGTGAGCCAGAAACATGTGTCCATGGATTACTTTTATGTATGTATAAAAAAATGATAAAAACATGTATATATATATATATATATATATATATATATATATATTGTTATGGTGCCGTACCTACCTACGGAGAACTAATGGACTCGTCCATTTTATAAATACGGGAAGCACCTGACACTTGTTCTCTTCTTCCCAGGCAAACCGGCAATGGCGGTTGAGAGCACATCTCCTTGTATCTCTTTCTTTCTATTATATAATATATACCTTTGTTCATTTAAACCATGTGTTCCTGTGTCATTCATTCGGCCTTACCCAGGTCCACAACATATATATATATATATATATATATATATATATATATATATATATATATATATATATATATATATATATGGATAGATAGATATACAGGGTGTTTGAGACAAACCTGACACTCTTTGGAAAGAAAAACGTCATAGCTTGGCCGATAATTGATGTAGTCTCAAAATTCAAAATGCATCTTTAATAGGTTTTTACAACTCATCCGAAGAAGCCTGCCCCGAGCCTACATTACGGCTTCCAGGTGGGACCTTATCTTGGAGCACACATCCTTCACATTGTCCTTTGAGAGTCGGCTGGACACCAGTTTGATCCTGGCAATCAGCTCGTCCTGGTGTTGCAGGCGGTATTGTATGTTGGGACTGGTGAAGGCGTTGAAGTTCTTAGATAACCACTTCTGTATTGTCCCAAACGTGTGACACGGAGCTGAGTTCTGCTTCCATACGTATGGCCTTTCCACAGAACTTAGTAGATCTAAAAAATATTAAATCAACATCCGATCATTTATGTTCATCCTTATTTTTCTTTCTTTTTTTCGGACTACTAACCACACGCTTCGGACTCTTTATGCACCTAACCACGGTTGTAATAATATTTTGTTGAACTCTTGTTTCCCCTGTGAGATTTTCCACCTCGTCTTTTTGATTCACCGACCAGATCTCAACCAAGAATTCTGATGAAGAGATGGTTGGTCTAATTAAAGGTAAACTGCTGACTCACCCTTGTTTACTTACTGAAACATATGTAAATTCAAGGTTATTTCTAATTCGAAATTGGATGTGAAATGATATAATAAGTCTTTTATTATTTAACATATCTATGAAAAAGCTTTTTAATTTCTTATTTTACATATATTTAGCGTTAACCTTTATTGTTAGTTTATTTTTCCTCTTTTATTGTGATTCATATTATACTATTATTATTATTATTAGTTGTACTCACTAGGAGTTATCACACAGATCATCGTCAGTTATTGCTCACCGACAACAACCAGTGGTATTTCCTGGAGTCTGAGTGACAACAAGCCTCCCTAGATTTCCAGTATTCTTCACCTCTTTTTGATAACGATGCGGTATCGCAACAGCCTCTTATCATTGATTTCTCGCTGGTAAGGACAATTGGTCTTCTCTGGGATTTGGGTGGCAATAAGCCTCCCCAAGGTCCCAGCATGTTGTTGTGATTATTATTATTATTATTATTATTATTATTATTATTATTATTATTATTATTATTATTATTATTATTATTATTATTATTATTCATAGTAGTCTCAACTTTTGGATGTTTTTAGTTTTTTCTTTTTTTTTTTTTTTTTTAACATCAAGTCAATTCCCTTGACCTTAGATATTCAAGCTGTACCTTAACACTTTCGCCGTTCCTAATAGGCAAGCCTTTTGCAAAATTGGAAAAGAATCATTATTATAATAATAATAATTATTATTATTATTATTATTATTATTATTATTATTATTATTATTATTATTATTATTATTATTATTATTATTATCATCATCATTATAAATTGTTATTTTCTGTACGTATTATAGTTTATTTATATGTGACTTTCTTTTTATTAAATAAAATTTTTACAAATGTTTTAAAGTTATATTTTTTTAATTATTTAATAATTCAAAAAATGCCATTAATGTAATTAATTTTTTTAATCTTTTGGATTTCTTAATCTTTTAATTTTGTATTTATCTCTAATTTTTTGTACTTTAGATAGTATTTTTCTTCCATGGTGTTTCTTTCAATGTGTGTTTTTTTATTATTATGTGTGGTGTTTTGAGTAGGATTGAATTTGTGATACTCCCCCTTCTTCTGTCTCTAATTGCTGTGTAATTGATGCTGAATAATATTTAAATGTGTGTTGCTTTGGTTCGACTTTGAACTTCTGGTATCTATATCCTGTGCCCATGAAGAGACTTGGTATCAATAAAGGTCCATTTCGTCTCAGAAACGATTGTACACCTAACTGTTGTTGATGATAGAATTCTTGAAACAGATATGAATGAATATGTTATAAATTTGTTTATCCCTGAAATATAATATATTTTTTAATCATCATTCAGACAACACACAAACAGTCGACCCTACACTTGCTGTTATGCAAGATTAAAAAAAAAAAAAATAGTAAGTTCCCCCCAATTCGATTTATTATTTTTGTTCCTTCCAGCTTACAACCTATCCGGCATTCTGCATTGACATCAGCCTTCTTAACATATTACTACTATTCCCAGCAATGCTTCAAGCAAACTACCATTCTCTATTATAATATATATATATATATATATATATATATATATATATATATATATATATATATATATATATACTAAAATACCAGTCCTAGGATGGGTATAAGCAATAAATATAGTTTTAAATTTTGATATTTTTTATTTCTTCGGGAGGGAGGGGGGGTATGTTCCCATGTTCATGAATTCTGTCGCCTAGAATACATATTCAATAAATAATAAGTTCAATAGTTTAGGATTTTACCAAGCACATACATATTATTGGCCCTCACGCGTGCACACTAATCCTGTTCAAAATGTATAATGTGTAATATAACTCAAAATTTGATGTTGAGCAATTCTTTCCTATATAAATTTTTTTGTATCTAACTTATCTTAAAAGATTTTTTGGGGAGGGTGCGACTTTAGGTGGGCGCACCTTCCAAATGGTAACGTTTAAAAAAAATAATATGCCCATGTTACTCACTGTGTTGCCAAGAATATATATTTTGGTTCATTAGTTTAGGTGTTTATCCTGTACAGCGAAATATATATATATATATATATATAAACATATACACATGCACCACTTAAATGTTGAAGTTAAAAAAAATATAATGTACCCGTGTTACTCACCGTGTTGCCTAGAATGTATATTCCAAAATTCATAATGATCCGTTCATTAGTTTAGGCGATTATCCTGTACATATATATATATATATATATATATATATATATATATATATATATATATATATATATATATATATATTGTGTGTGTGTATATTTAGGCAGCATATTTTAATTTAGGCAAGCATTTTAAAATTTTGCGAGTACTTTTGATTACATTCCTCAAATCATCTTCAGGTGGTGTTAGTCTTGTTGTCTTCAAAAATATGCTTTTACTATTGAGTTTTTATTATTATTACAACTTAAAAAAAGCTGGACTATAGACATCAATATCGAAGGTTAGATTCTTGTCTAAGTTAGCCATGCTGATAACGACTGTGAGCCAGAAACATGTCCATGGATTACTTTTATGTACGTATAAAACAATTGCATGAAAATACATCATATGTATATATATATATATATATGTATATACATATGTATATCTATATATATAGAGAGAGAGAAGCCAGACAGCCAGACAGAGAGACAGACAGACAGACAGACAGACAGACAGAGACAGACAGAGGCAGAGAGAGAGAAAGTAAACTAAGCCTGTCTTTAAGTCTTACATTACACATCATCATATCATTCTTATATAATTTCTCTTCATGCAACGCATGTCTTCAACTCTCACTGGCCAGGTTTCACTTCCATACATCATCACACTGCATACACATGCTGATAGATTCTTCCTTTGATCCACAGTGGTAACACTCTGCTGGTTAGAAATGTCAGAAGTTGCCTAAACTTACTCCATCCACTCCGTATTCTTGCAATCACACTAGCACTTGTCCTACCGTGTGCTTCGATGGTATCACCTTCAATGGTAACAAACCTTCTGGACAAACTCTATAGCTTCGTCACCCAGATATGCTTTCTTCACCTTTGCCTCCTGATAAACATTCTTATTCAGTCAAACATTTATCCTCTGACTCGTACACTTTCGCTTTTCTTTGATACAATTTTCAACTTCCTCATTCCACTACCATACCAACCTATGCCTTAGGGGGTCCTTCCATCCACCCACAAGTCTGGTCTATTACATCCAACAGTATATCTTTTAGTGTTTTCACTGTTCTTCCATACTTTCTGTAGTGGATCTGGTAGCCGAACTGTACATCACTTGGTTTCTAAATTCACGTTTCACATGTTCTTCATTCAAATTCTACACCTCTCTCCTGGGGATATACTTTCTCTTTACCTCATGAACTTTCATTAGCATGAAAATGCAAATAACCGATTGTTGCTGTGTCACAGGTTTTTCACCAGGTATTACTTTCATATCACTTAAAAGCGTTTTGTTTTTCGTAACCAGCAGATAATACTTTCTCCTTCTGTATTCATGTCACCATATCAATTTCCTCCATGCACACCCTCAAAATCACCAGTGGTCTTTCCAACATGACCACCATTCAAATCTTTTGCCACAGCAAGTACTTTCTTTTCAATATATTTGTTTAGTTTGGGTTCTTTTGGGGGTGAGTTCGTCTGTGTGATTTTTAAGGGAAAATAACTCGATTCTGACAATATCGATATTGAAATTCTAATCAGTAAATTAAAAGGTATTAAAGAACAAAACATGTGTTTCTCACTGCGTGGGTCGTATTAGAGAGGAAAAAGGAAAAGAATTAAAGCTGTTTTCGTAAGCTATGTTCGAAATTAAGTTTTAGGTTTTTCAAGATTTGTATTTATAAATGCCTCAAGGAATTAAGCTAATGAGGAACCGGTCGTAATTCTTAGAAATAAAATACAGTTTTTTCCTTTTATAAGATCTCTGTCGGAAAATCGGTTAATGTTTATATAAATAGACATTGTAGATACCATTTACGAGCGCTTCTCTCGTTGGCCTAATGAAGCTGAAGATTATCAACTGGCTAAAGAGAGGGTCTAGTTTAGCTGCACTGAAGAGCTATAGAACAGCGAAACAGTCTGTCTGTAGATGACTATATAAGTTCCCCCTCTTGAGTATGGCACTGTCTTTAGGTGATGTCTCCTGCTGCTTTTTAGCGTAATGCAAAGCTCTTTGTAAATAAACAAATTGAGTACAGTGGAAGCGGCGGTTAATGTTTATATGAATAGACATTGTAGATATCGTTTACGAGCGCTTCTCCCGTTGGCCTAATGGATAGAGCTGACAATTATTGACTCGGTGATTGAAGATTCGATCCCTGGCTAGGGGAGGTGCTAGTCTAGCTGCACTGAAGATACAGCTAAACAGTCTGTCTGTGGATGACTATATATATATATATATATATATATATATATATATATATATATATATATATATATAGTTCGGCCTGGGAAAGCTCGATTGGAAATAAAGTTGCAGCTGAAACATGTATATACATATGTAGCCAAAGATGTTTGTATAAATAAAAATTTATACTAAAATACAGCTCTATTTGTTATTGAGCATGTAGCTTCATGGGATTAGGATCTATAAACTAACAACAATACAAGCATTATATATATATATATATATATATATATATATATATATATATATATATATATATATATATATATATATATAAGTTTCACAAGTCAATATAATTAGAAGACCTAGGAGAAAATTTAAAAAAAGCAAACAATTGCTACCAGATTTATTAATGAAGTGTGAAAGAAATTTACCAAGATTAATTGAGCAATAATTGTCTACTTCCATCCCTTTCTTTTTTTCGTTTTTTATGTTCATCTTCCTGTTTTATTTATTCAATCTACTTACCTTATTTCATCATTTATTAAATGCTAAATCACCCCCCCCCCCACACACACACACCTTCACGCAATATGCCCTAATTGTGCACAGAAAACAACTGAAAAAAAAATCAAATCCCTTCTGGTATATATGGGCAGAAAATAAATCTCATAATTTTGTGTATCTCATTAGCATATCGTGGGATATTCCTTCTCCCATTATTAGTTTTAATTTGATTTTCCAAGAGTGAACCGGGTCTAGCTCACCATCTTAGATTTTCTAATCACTTGACTGCATGGATGGATTGATATCTACGAAGTATGTAGAATATTTATAATATTAATTAATTTTACAAACCATCTGGTATCTGGACTCTACATGTTGAAGTGGATCTTGGTCATCATCTTGAATTTTGTTCTCTGTAGTGTATAATCAACATCATCATCATCAGCATCATAATCATCATCAATTTTATCGTCTTCATCATCATCATCAACATCATCATCATCATCATCATAATCATCAATGATATCGTTTTATTTCTTTGGGTCAGGGGTCTGGGTGTTTTCTGACAGCCTGCAATCTCAATCTCCAAGCTTTGTGCCATTGAGGATTGTCTAAGATCCTTGTTGATGGCTTGTATCCAAGTTTTCTTAGGTCATCCAACTTTCTCCGACCTTCTGCCTCAAGGTCTCTGCATTTTCTTATCCAAGAGTCGACTCACTCAATGTGGCCAAAGCAACATAGCCAACTGATCGTCAGGTGTCAATCAAGCTTTTCCATATTCAGCCTCGCCTAGAGGGAATCAGAGCTCATATGCCGAGTCAGATCTGACCCAACATTGCATATCCATCTGATCATTGCTCTGTCATTACACTGAAGAACTTACCTGATGCAGATCTTACTCTAATGGTAGACCTCAATTCGCAACAACCTCCAGATATGGCTGCATTGCATAAATTAATGAACTATAAATGAGTTAAAATATTTATCATATTAATTTATTAATTCTTCAAACTATCACCGGCCAGATTGTGAGTTGCTTTGCAATTTAATATGAGCTTCTTTTTTCTTTCCTTTCTCATGGTAGCTGTGGGGAAAGTGCGTTCTACATGGCTACCTATCTTATAATTTTGCATTTCACCTACCTTCACAAGCCTTCATGAAAAACTGACAAAAAACTTAGAAGGTATACATGCAATACACACATGCCATACTGAATGACTAAAGAAAGAACCACATTAATACAAAAACACAGTGAGAAGGGAACGATCCCAAGCAAATACAGACCGATAACCTGCATACCAACCATGTTGAAAATTTTCTTGAAACAACTGAACGAACAGCTCTACCACTTGCTTAATTATTATGTATTAATCGCTGAGAAACAGAAAGGATGCCAAGAAGTGGCAAGAGAGACAGATGATTTGCTATATAAGATCCCAAAGAAAACAGAAAAGCAGAAAAGCAGAAAAAAGAACATGAACAATGCATGAATCGACTACAATCCCCCGGACATTAATAATTAAATGCTTCAGACTATACGAACTATCTGAAAAGGTTATGAAGTTTATGGAGAAAACTAGAGACATTGAAACTATATCTGAGAGTTTGGGAAGTGGACACAATAATGTTAACAGTTATGAAGGAAAATATCACAAAAGAATGATTAAGAAGAACAAGAAAGCTTGTTGAAATCAAATTATATAGTAGAAACATAATAAATACCTGGTCCGTATCCCTAGTTAGATACTTTAGACCTTTCATTGGCTAAACAAAAGAGGAACTCAAGCATCTGGATCAAAAAACAAGGTAATAAATTACCATGCATAATGCATTGCACCCTAAGGTTTACACCGACTGACTCTATGTAAAAAGGAAAGAAAAAGGAAATGAACTGCTATGCATAGAACACTGCATGAATAATGTGTTAAAATAACTAGAATAACCAAACTACAGAAAGACTGATTACTGTTGCAAAAAGCATTGCAAAAATGAACAATTTAAAGAGCAGTGAAACTGGAAACAAAAATGGTAGAAAAGAAAAATAAGAAGAAAAGCACTTACTTGGACGATTTATAATATTTACCAAACAACACATAGACATGGCTACAAAAAGGACATATGCACAGAGAAATTGAATCACTATGACAGCCACATAAAATAACAGAATAAACTATATAGACAAAACCCAGGAAAATAGTAAATACACACTCTATTAACAAAGAGACGAAACGGTATACAACATAATAAGTGAATGCAGTAAAGTAGCCCAAAAGGAATACAAAAACAGACATGACTGTATGGGAAAGGCAGTCTACTGGGAACTATGCAAATGACTGCACTTTAAACATGTAGATAAATGGTAAACAAACAGACCAGAGTTAGTAGTGGACAATTAAAATCATAACAACTTCTGGGACATAGAGGTAAAAACAGACAAACTTATACAAGTAAAGCGACCGTACGTGATGATAGTCAACAAGGAAGAACAGAACCCTGCTAAATTGTAGATTGTGCCATCCCAGCAGTTCACAAGAGGAAGATCAAGGAGGAAAAAAATAGTTAAAATATATGGAACTTTCTACGGAGCTGAAAGTAATATGGAACATGAAGAAAATTATTGTAATACCAATAATCTTAGGAGCACTCGGAACACTTCCAAAAATCTGATAAAGAAATAAGGAGAAATTGGAATCAAAGGACGAATTGACACCATAAAATGAACGGTACTGATGAAAACAGTTGAAATATCAAGGAAAATCCTAAAGTATAGAAATCAACCCGGCCAACCACAAATAAGTTTAAAGAGAGATAGAACAAAAATATAGAAAGAATATCACACGAATCCAAAGGAACTAAAACTGCTAGAAATCCCGGAAAGACACTGGAAGCAGAATACCATTCAGACCTCGACTGCAAGAGGGCAGAGAGTATTGGAATCTTGGAGAAGCTTATTACCACTCAAATCCCAGAGAAGGTGAACAGTACAAAGAGAAGCGAAATGGGAAAAACCACAATGATGAGAAAAACAAAATGGAAAAAGAAGCAGATACATGGACTATTTAGAAGCCAGTTGAAAGAAATTGCACACAAAAACACATGGACATAAACTGAATCTGTAAGAGAGAGGTTGCATTCTATTAGAAATGGTTTTTCAAAATCTTTAAGATTTAAGTCTGACTAAAAATCATGATTTGGCTCGATAAATATTTTGCCATTAAAATTACCATACGATGGCTTTTTTTTCTCGATTTAAATGTTTTATAGCACCTTCGTCAAAAAAATACATATTTTTCATTAATTTTTCCTGTTTGGCAGCATCGCATCGTTTTAATTTTGAGACGACAAAGTTTCTATTTGGCTTTTCCTGGCTGTTCACGTAAACTTCTGGAAAATTCCGACGTAACGTCATTTTCAACATTTGTTGTAAACTGCACAAGTAGCGAAAATTGATAAGACAAAGCGAACTCTTAGGGTATGTATATAAGAAAAATCCTATAATCTGACATCTACCAGGCAGCACAAAAAAAAATTTGGACTAGAGTATTACACCTCTCTCTACCTCAATTAAATGTACGCATGCAGACGTATGGTAATGGGAGGAAGTACAGTCCATTATTGTCCATCATTCATGTATGCAATATTGTCCATGGGGATTCTCTGATTTCAAAAGGAAACCCTCAAAGTATATTTCACCGATTAAACAATTGTCTCAGTCAAAAGGAATCGTTATTTTCCTTTCTTTTTTTTGTAAAATACATAATTGAAAACTACTTACGTCGTCTGCAGAATGGGGGGGAATCGACTTTCGATTCTTCAGAATCAGAATCTGTTTCTTCTTCAGGGGAGCTGACGGAATTTCTAAGACAGAATAGAGACTTTACTCACTTATCTAACTATCTGATATAGTCCTCGAGGTATATTGGTGAGAGTCGTTTCCGCATTGGATTGTGTCTTACCACTGGTGGGTTATATTTTGGTGTTGCCGGTGTGGGCGGCATTCGCGTCTGGCCTTCGTGTCTGGAGTCTGAGTTTTCCTGTTGTGGATGTGAGTGTAACTCATCTTCAGAGTCTGATTCTACGCTTTCTCTGGGAGAGCTATCTGGACTTATTCACTTAAAGAGAGAGGAATTTCGGGTGATTTGGTAATCTTCTCTTTGTGCTGTCACCATGCTACCCTTTATACCGATAATCGTCAGTTGTTTCGGGTCGAACGATGGGGATAGCTTGTTGAGACGTTTCTGCCTGACAAGTACTTTGTCACCTAGGCAAAGAGGAGAGGCCTTTGTCTTTCTTTTTGTGTCGGCATAGGTCCTGCTTGGGTGGCAAAATCCTTAAATTCCTGCCCTTGGAAGGGGGGACCATTGTCAGACTTGACAATATCGGGGTATCCTTGTCTGGCAAAGATTGCGTCGAGGCGGGGAATGACCACTTTTGCTGATGTTGAGGGGAGTATCTCTACTTCTGGGAATCTGCTGTAGTCGTCGATGACGACTAGCACATAATCTCCAGATGGGAAAGGACTTGCGAAGTCCAGGGAGATTTCAGTCCATGGGGCAGCAGGGAGTGGTGTGGTGCGTATGGGCTCACGGTGTGATGATGTTGAGTTGGTAGCTTGACAAGGGATGCAGTTGTGCACTGTCTCCTCCACCAGCTTGTCAATTCCATAGAACCAGACCTTTTCTCTCATTAGCTGCTTCGTCTTAACAATGCCCTGGTGTGTGCAGTGGGCTATATCTACAGTTCTTTTCTGCAGGGTGGACGGAACCACCAGGCGGTGACCTCGAAGGATGAGACCATCATATGCAGATAGTTCATCTTTAACATGTGTGAGACTGGATAACTGCGGGTCGTTCCATTTTCCATCTGAAAGTGCAATCATCACTTTCTGTAGCAAGGGGTCTTTTCCCGTGGCTAGCTTCATCTCTTCGAGGGTGATCGACTTAGGTATGGCATGGTGAGCCACATATCTTATATACGCCTCAGCCGAATTATCTCTCTCGGGTTTTTGGTGAGGATGTCAACTGAGGTAGTCGGCAGGGTTCTGGTCATCTTTTCCCGGCCGGTATACCAAGCTATACTCATATTGCATGAGGCGTAGGTGCCAGCGTTCGATTCTGGACATAGCTGGTTTGAGACTTTTTACAATACCGAGAAGTGGTTTGTGGTCAGTGGTGATGGTGAACCTTGACCCATACAAATAAAGATGAAAATGCTCAGCAGCGTATACAACGGCTAGCATTTCTCTCTCCGTCTGCGAGTATCGCTGTTCCACATCTGTGAGAGCACAGCTGGCATAACACAAGACTTTCCCGTCTTGTGTAAGCATTGCCTCTAGTCCAACGGGGCTCGCCTCTACCAGGATATTTGTCTCCTTGTTCTGATCGAAGTAGACCATAACTCCAGCTCCAGTCAGGGCCTTTTTTAATTTTATCACTGCCCTTTCTTTGGTCTCGGACCACCTCCATTCTCTGTCTTTTCTTGTGAGTTGTCGGAGTGGCTCGGTGACAGTGGCATAGTGCGGGATGAACCTGGCCACATATTGGACCATGCCCAGGAATGAGCGTACTTCTCCAACGTTGGTGGGCGATTTGCAGTTTGCAATTGCTGCAATTTTGTCTGGGTCTGGTGACACCCATTTTTCGCTGAAGGTATGTCCAAAGAAAGTGATGTGTTTCACGGAGGAAAAGCACTTTTTCCTGTTTAACCTGACCCCAGCATTTTGTAGTCATTCCAGCGTGGACCTCAAACTGGCATCATGTGAGGCTTGGTCACGTCTGTAGACGATAATGTCGTCTGAGAGGTTTTTGACTCCTGGAATGTCCCTCAAAAGATCCGCAATGGCCTTTTGAAATATTTCAGAGGCTGCATTTACTCCGAACAAAAGTCTCTTGTATCGGAATAGTCCAGCATGTGTGGTGAACATGGTGATGTATCTGCTGGACTCCCCCAGCTCTAATTGCTTGTACGCGCTCGACATGTCTAGCTTGCTGAACACCTTTGAGTGGTTTAAATCTGCAAACAAGTCATCCACGGTCGGCATGGGATGTTTGACTCTTTGAATAGCTTTGTTTGCTTTTCTCATATCTATGCAGATTCGCACGCCACTCGTTTTTTGGGGGACTATCACCACGGGACTTACGCAGGGGGTAGGCCCAGTAACATCCTCAATCAAGGAGATCCTTAAGGCATTTGAGTTCCGACTCAACGTCCTTCCTCACGTGGAATGGTATTCTCCGTTGTCTCTGTGTCACCGGTGGGACCGAAGTATCAATGTGCAGCTTAACAGTGGGTCCATAAATCTTTCCCATCTTTCCATCGAATAATGAAGGGAATTCATCTGGGATAGATGTTGTCACATTAAACGTAAAATTAAAGGATATCATATCCAGTACCTCAGCAGAGTGGGCACCGAGTAGATTTTGTAAATCGTGTCTGAACAAGGGGTTTTCATTGTCGATGACGAACATTTTTGCTTTGCAGCGTTTTCCTTTGAATTCGATGGGGTAGTGATGAATCCACGGACTGGCATGGCTTTCCTGGACCGATAGGCAAATATCTGTGTAGCAGTGCTGTGTATTTTCGGCCTGTACTGAAGCCCGTCGTAAGTGCGTCCAGACATTATATTTACACTGGCACCAGTATCCAAAACGAAGGTCACTGGGGAGTCATTAATGAGGATGGTGGCAGTGGGTGTTTTTGTCGACGTGGAAGTTTTTACTGTGTAGACAGACTCATCACTCGACGTAGAAAGGGATTCAATATCATTTCGATATGAGTAAGAAATTTGTCTTACCGGTTTTGAATTGCATACTTTTGCGAAGTGGTTCTTTTTCCGGCAATTCCTACATTCTTGTCCCTTAGCAGGACACTTCACATGTGTTGCTGAAGAGGGAAAGCAGCATCCTGACATTTACTGTAAGGAGACAGAGAGTACTGAAATCGTGAGAAGGCTTATAGTCACTCAAATCTAGAGAAAGCATTTGTCAATTATCAGCGAGAATTCAATGATAAATGGCTGTTTCGAGATCGCAAAGTGATTTGTAATGGTGATCAAAGAAGTGAAGAGTACTGGAAATCTTGGGAGACTTGTTGTCACTCAGACTCCAGGGAACACAACCTGGTTTTGCCCGTGTGCGATCAGTGATAGTGACTAGTGTGAGAACTCCTAGTGAATATGAAAAAGTAATAATGATAAGATTTTAAAAATGCAGTGGTTGACCACTAAAGGCATGGAAAGGAACAGTTGATGATGACCTGATCCTGATCAAATCGCAACAGACAGGAAAATTTGGAAGTCAGTCACGAAACGTCTAACCTCAAGCTTAGGACAAGAAGACGAAAAATGAAAATAATAAAAATAATAATAATAATAATAATAATAATAATAATAATAATAATAATAATAGTGATACAACATCTGTTGGTATCATGGAAATTTGCCTTCGGGGATCTGAAAGGATGGAAAGACCGAGGAGGAATAGCATAATTCAGATCTCACTTGGAATAGTATGGATAGTACTGGAATCTTGAGGAGGCTTGTTATCACTCAAATTATAAAGAAAACCACCAGATGTTATCAGTGACAAGGCGCTGGTAAACGGCTAGTGCGAGAATGCTAAGTGAGTTATAATAATGATGGAAAGTATTGGAGAATACTAGAATGTGGGGGGACTTACTCTCACTCAGATTACAGGGAAAACCACCCATTTTTCCTAATAAAAGATAATTGCTAACGATTGGTGTGAGAACTTCAAGCGAGTAAGAAATAGTAATATATCACTCAATCTCCAGAGAAATTAACCAGCCGTTATCAGCAAGAAATCATTGGTGTGAGAAAACCAAGTGAGTTAGAATAATAATGGAACGAAATTGAGAGTACTGGAAATCTGTGGAGACTTTCTGTCACTCAGATTCCAGGAAAAGCCACCGTTTTTTATAAGCAGGGAATCCATGATTAATGGCTTGTATAAGAAAACCAAGTGAGTTACAATAATAATTGAACAGAACAGAGAGTACTAGAAATTTTTTAGAGACATTCTGTCACTCAGATTCCAAGTATGGTCTTAGTGAGTAAAACCTGATAACAATCCCATCCATTCACTGTGGAGGTCCTAAGATGCCAGAGAGCTTTCTACTTCAATAGCTTCTTTCCGCGTTCTGCTGGCTCTGGAACTCCCTCCCTGCCCCCTGTTTTCCCGACGTACTGACATGCAGAAATTTAAAACTAATGTAAACAGACATCTCGTTGCGCAGCTTCCAATTTAGGTTGACTCCCCCCCCCCACACCGAACCTTCTCCCTTTTTTCTCAGTAGCCCCTTACGTCTACAGTGGCGTCCTGCCTTGTTTGGGTGTGAACTATGTTAAAAAAAAAAAGTCTGCAACTATTGGATCACATCTCAGAATAATTGGCCCATATTTTGCTATGTAAGTTCATGATAAGTTGATCACTCACTTTAAAACCGGTGTGTGTACGAACGAACATTGGGCGGTCTTGAATATGACAGGTAAAATACAGGGCACAAAACGAATTGCATACTCTCTCCATATAGCTTCGCCACATGACTGAGTACAGAATTTCTGTCCAGGTGGCGTGTGTGTTCCGTTGTGTCGACATATGTGTGGATTGACAGGTTATACTGAACTACTTGCAATATAGCTGAGCAGATTAAGGAAAAATCGTTCATTTTGATAAGCAAGCATGAAACTTGGCACGATTGCTCACAATGGTCTACTCTTCCGAAAAAACTTTTGGGCCACTCAAAAGATCCAAGATGGCCGCCATTTTCAAGATGGCCGCCATTCTGAAATCCAATATTGCTAGTTTACAAAGTATCTAACCGATTTTCACAATTTTTGAGTCAAATTATATGTTTTAGGGGATGCGAAAGCAGTAAATGACACAAAAATAACCGATAAATGAGTCCTACAATCCACAAAGGTACATATATGAGATGAATTTAAGCAAATATTGTCAATTTTTGCCTTTTATGGCCATTAAACCGAATCATTGACTTGATATTCAATTCCCCAAGTGAGCTGAATGTATTAGTTATAAAAATTAATCCTTTCAGCTCATTCTTATAATATGTCATATGTAAGAGAGTGATTGTCATGACACAACCAGGGCATAACGGTGACATCACTGCTGTGAAACTCAGCATGGGGTCCAGTATCAACTGATTACGGACACACTGTTCATGTTTCAGTGTCCCAAATGCTGTCTAATAAGCCCCATGGACAAAATAATGTTCAGTCTGTTAGATAGCCGCACCTGAATTGACAGGATATGCCAGCGCGGGAGAGCCGAGCCAAAGGTAACGGGGCTATAGTTACCTGGATGGTGTACAGATCGCACGGGACTTAAATGATACTGGATGAACGATCGGGCTAGGTGTAGGGAACCTACCTTTCTGAACCTAGTTGTATCCCATATCTGAATGTGTCAAAATATATTCGGTAACTGTGGTTATAGGTGGTAAAAGGATAAACCCTCGGCCTGAAGCCTATAACATTTACAGAATGTCTATTGAGAAGACGTCAAATGTGAAAACTGATTGGAGCAAATGCTGCCTATGTCAGACAGATAAAACCGGAGAGGATCTCAGTAGTCCCATTCCAGGTCGCAGTAAATCAGATGGATATTCAATGCTGGCTACAAATATTCCTCTTTTTCAAGAACTCTGTCAGATGCCCATGATTATTAATCCTGCTAGGCTCGATGAAGGTGATGGTATTGAAGATACATTGCGGCAAAACAATGCTCAGTATCATCAGAGTTGCCGTGCTTTGTTCAAAAATACCAAACTTGATCGGGCCAGGAAAAGGGCATCTGACGCTCAGGAACATACTGACAAGAGTTGTTCAAAGACTCGAAGAGTGAGTTTAAAGCCAGAACAATGTTTCATCTGCGACAAAGAATTTCTAGATGATGGACAAAGACGTGAAGTCATGACAATGGGGCTCAGCAGTAGGCTCAATGAATGTGCCACAACTCTAGGTGAATGTAAAATTGAGTGCTGGTGATGCCATTGCACAAGAGTTGAAGTATCATAAAGATTGTTTAACAACTCTTTACAACAGGGAAAGATGTCACCTTGCTGCTCTACAAAAACAGGAAAATGAAGATTCTCAGAAAAAAGGAATCCATCCATTGGTATATTCAGAGCTTCTTGCTTATATAGTTGAAACTAATACGAACAGTGATGCACCAGTTGTGTTTAAACTTGCAGATCTCATCACACTGTATAAGCAACGACTTGAACAGTTGGAACTGCATGAACTTGCCTCATATGTTCACTCAACAAGACTGAAAGAGAAGCTTTTGTCAGATATACCAGCACTTGAAGCTCACAAGAGTGGGAGAGATGTTATCTTGTCCTTTACAGAGGATACAGGGTCAATCTTGTCAAAAGCTTCAGAATTTTCTGATGCTGTTATACTCAATAAAGCTGCTAGTATTTTGCGAAGACACATGCTTGCTCATGAATGGAAATTTAATGGTAGATTCCGTGCAGACTCAGTGGGAAATTCTATTCCTCAATCACTGCAACAATTTGTTTGTATGGTGGAGCACGGCGTCGATATCAAGTCGCAACTGGAATTAGGTTCATCAAAGACAGACTTGGCTGTAGCTCAGCTCCTGCAGTACAACTGCTACAGTCACAAAAGCAATTCATCCACATTCAGACATTCACACAATCGTGAGACTCCCTTTCCCATCTTTATGGGCCTATCTTTGTATGGGAAAACACGAAAACGAGGACTTGTGGAACTGTTACATGACCATGGACTAAGCATTTCATATGACAGGGTGCTTGAAATATCTGCTCAATTGGGTGATGCCGTTGTTGACAGGTACACTGAAGAGGGTGTTGTGTGCCCTACAGAACTTAGGAAAGGTCTTTTCACCACATCAGCTATGGACAATATAGATCACAATCCGTCTGCAACAACAGCTACAACATCCTTTCATGGTACCAGTATCTCACTATTTCAACATCCAACGTCTGACAGTAATGGTGAACTGCGTGAGCCACTTATGATCAAAAATCATAGTATAAAACGGGTGCCTGAACTTCCAGAATCTTTCACAAACATTCATCCTGCATATCTAAAGAACAAGACTCCGTCGCCTCCAGAGTTCGAATATCCAACAAGTGTCGATATTGACTTTACCAGGCTTTTGTTAGCAAATGAATTTCAGTGGCTAGAAAAGGTTCATCTGACACAAAGCATTGATGATGACGTTAACATAACCTGGTCGGCACACCATGCTTCTGAGAAGAGAGGTTTAGATTTCAAAGTGAGCATTACATCAATTCTACCTCTCCTCCGAGAACAAGCCCACTCAGTTGCCACAATACGACATGTTATGGAGAGGATTAGAGAGACAATAGCGTTCCTCAACCCAGGGCAAATTCCAGTCATAACTGCTGATCAGCCACTTTATGCATTGACCAAGCAAATACAATGGCACTGGCCTCAGCAATATGGTGAAAATAAGTTCGTCATCATGTTTGGCGGCTTGCATGTTGAAATGGCTGCACTGAAGTCAATTGGGTCGCTTCTAAAAGCAAGTGGTTGGATAGAAGCCATTGTAGAAGCAGATATAGCTTCGTCTGGTATTGCAGAATCTTTCATCACTGCTTCAAGTGTTACTAGGACACGATACGCTCACCAGATTACTGCATGTAGTCTCTACACACTGATGAAAAAAGCATACGAGTATTACATTGCAGATACTTCTTTCGAGCAAGATGCGTCAGTTATCTTAAGCTTTGATGAGTGGTGTGAGAAGCGAAAAGCAGAGAGCCCGCAATTCAGTTACTGGTATCTAGTGCTTTCAATGGAACTGACCATACTATCTCTGATACGTTCTTTCAGGGAAGCTGACTTCAGACTTTATGTCGAAACACTGATGGAGCTGATACCATACTTCTTTGCCAACAATAACTACAACTATGCAAGATGGCTATCAGTTCATCTGAAGGACATGCTGTGCTTAGAGCAGACCCATCCTGATACGCATTTGCAATTCAAAAATGGCAAATTTGTTGTCTTCAAGTCATTGCGACCATTTTCTTCTATGGCCATTGATCAAGCACATGAACAGGAAAATGCAATCATCAAAGGAGAGGGTGGGGTCGTAGGTGTGACAGAGGATCCTTCAGCACTACGAAGATGGATGGTAGCAGGGCCAGAAGTGAGTCGTCTTACTGAAGAATATGAAGCACTGTCATCGAACAAGGATGTTACTGAAAACATGAAACACAGAGAACAAACAAGTCAATCCCAGAAAGCTTTCTATGGCAAAGTAACAAAGCTCACGGCTGTCATCAATGAAATGGGCAATCCATTTCAAGAAGAATCATCCGATCTACTCACTCTGGATACAAAGATTATAGCATCGGAAACCGCAGCTGAAGCTGTTCGCATGCACTATGGGAATGGCAGGACTCGCTTTAAAGAGTTCATGAAGACCTTAGAGGGAGAAAACCGGGCTGCTTTCTATTCCAAAATCAAAAGGAACAACATAGACTTCTTTGACCAGACACAAGAAGCAGCAGTGACTGATGCCAAACATAAAAGTTTGAAAGATGACTGTCGCCTATTCTCTAAACTATTCATATCTTGCCAATCCAGGGAGTGTGACCTGATGGAATTCTTTAAACATGAGAACCAGTCCTTTCCTGCATCGTTGAGTGTAAATGGAAACCTCTACAGTGGTACAAAGTCTCAACTTGCATTGCTTCTTCAGTCCAAAGTTACATGTCCAGATTTAGTTCCACATGTGTCAGTCATCATCATCGATGGTTCAGCATTGGTAAACACAATACCACCCTGCAAATCAAAAACCTTCGAAGAGTATGCACAACTTGATTTTTTTCCAAAGGTACTGAAATTCAGTTCAGCATACGAGAGGACTGACATTGTTTTTGATGTTTACTTACCAACAAGTTTGAAAGCTGAAACACGGACAAAACGTGGACAAGGTGCAAAGCGTCGGGTAACCCACAACGGCAAGCTCCCTCCCAACTGACGAAATTTCTTGAGGGATGATGACAATAAAACAGCTCTCTTCAAGTTTCTGGCTGATAGAATCACTTCACTAGCACAGGATCATGAAAATCTCGTGGTAATCACCAGAGTTGCAGATGTTGTTAGCAATCAGAATATCAGTTTTGAAGGACTAGCACCTTGCAACCATGAGGAATCAGACACAAGGATGTTTGTACACGCAAAACATGCAGTTAATCATGGTTACAAAACAGTACTGCTGAAAGCTAATGACACAGATGTCCTTGTCATTGCCATCACTGTATTTCCAGTCTTGAAAGAGTTGGGCCTGGAGGCAATGTTCATTGAATTTAGTCAAGGAAATGACACAAGGTTTATTCCAGTACATGAAGTCATCAGCGTACTTGGCCCTGAAAAAGTTAAAGGCTTGTCCTTTTTCCATGCCTTTACTGGTTGTGACAATGTGTCAGCCTTTCGATATAAAGCTAAAAAGACAGCATTTCAGACATGGAATGTTTTACCTGACGTGACGGACGTATTTGTCAAGCTGAGCAGTTATCCACCAGTCATAACAAGTGAGGACCAAGCAGTTATTGACCAGTTTGTCATCACAATGTATGACAGATCTACCTCCCTCACAGAAATAGATGCTGTAAGATTGGACATGTTTGCTCGTAAACAGAGACCCTATGACTCCATACCTCCAACTAAAGCAGCTTTAACTGAACACACAAAGCGTGCAACATATCAAGCAGGGTGCATTTGGAGTCAAGCAACATGCTGTCACATGGAAATTGATAGTCCTGGCGAGTGGGGGTGGAAGAAGCACGGCAATACATGGAAGATATTTTGGACAACACTTCCGCCAGTTGCAGAAAGCTGCAAGGAACAAACAAAATGCGGATGCAAGACACAATGCTTTGGAAGATGCAAATGCTATAAATTCGGCCTTCCATGTACAAATTTATGCAGCTGCAATTGCGAGTGTTGAACGTGTGAATCCTGATGAAAACACAAGAACAAGAAGAGAAAAATGCGGGATAAACTGACATAAGTGTGTAAAATATAGCCTTTATTACACTCAAATGGTGTTAAATCTTTATTTTGTCGTCAGAAATGGCTTTGTTGACATCAGAAACATATAAATTGATATATAATATGTGGAAATCGGTCAAAAATGAAGCATTTAGTTCACAAAATGATAAATTTTACCATCCGTGGCGGCCATCTTGAAAAATGGCGGCCATCATGGATTTTTTGAGTGGCCCAAAAGTTTTTTCGGAAGAGTCGACCATTGTGAGCAATCGTGCTAAGTTTCATGCTTGCTTATCAAAATGCACGATTCTTCATCATTTTTTACTTAAGCTGCTCAGCTAATAGACATCTTCAGAGCTGTATTTCTTTGCAGGAAGATTTTGCAATCTTCACACATACAAGACCTGGTATTCGAAAATCGTCACCCACTTTGTACTGGCTAGACTCAATGTTGCTTATCTTTGGTAATCTAACGAGAACCAGTGTGTCAACGTGATTATGCCATACAGGGTGATCCCACAAAAATTCAACCCATGGAATCATTAATGAAATTCACAATCCTTTCTGCAATTCAACCATATTTGGTACAAATAAACTTTATTTAATACCTGACTTGTCCACCAAGCTTCAGTCATGAATGTCTAACAGTCTTTGTTTTATCAGTGTTCGATGATATGGGGACTACTTTGGTGATCTTCACACCAGCCACAAGTGTGATACTGAATGAGCTTCACACTCATTTGACCTTAATCTCCCAGATTTTTATCTGTCGGATCATCTCAAAGATAATGTCTATAAAAACAATCCTCAGACTATTCCTGAACTGAAGAGACTTATCACAGTCAAAATTAGGGTAAAGCTAAGAAAAGAGCATGTCGGAGTTATTGACAGTTTTGAACATTGTATCCAGGTGTGCTTATCATTGAATGGTGACAAAACAAAGTGTTAGACATTCATGACTGAAACTTGGTGGACAAGTCAGACATAGACTGACGTTTATTTGTATCAAATCTGGTTGCATTGCAGAAAGGATTGTGAATTTTATTAACGATTCCATGCGTGGGATTTCTTTTAGGAGGGGGTGATGGTCATATTAGGATGTCTTACTTTGATACCAACACCCAATCCCAAGCCTAAACCTGCTGAAATTTTATACACATAGCAGAACCAGAATAAAATGACCATTGGTTATACTAATATAGCATTAGAAAGGTCAAAGGTTAACACCGACTGTAATACGGTTCATTGATTTACTATAAACTAGGGGGCGTTCAAATGCACGTTCGGCTCAGACGCTAATAGTAAAGGTATTAACCTTTTAAATCCCTCTAGCTGTGGATTAAATAGCAGATTGTGTTCAATAATTCGTTTATAACAAACGAGTACTGTTGCTGGGGTGGGAGGTGCTGCTCAGAGCACCCTTTTCTGCCTCGACAGAGTACAAAACCGACTTCGAAATCTAGTGGACGATTTCCTTTTCTCCTCACAGAAGAGACGTTGCTAGTCTTTCTATACTCTGTCATTATTTTCATGGCAGGTGCTCGACTGTGTTCCAACCTGTGCCCTCCGGTATAACATTCACAACAAAAACTCGTCTAGCAACAACCACTGTCAATAATTTCCAATCTCTCTCTCTGTGCCTAAAACTAAATGAGCAAAGCTTCTTTCATAGAGCAACCCGTCTGTGGAACACAATACCGCAGGGCTGCTTCCAACATGGTCGTTTTCAAATCTAATGTAAACAAATTCCTGTTGAGCCGTCCTCTTAAATAATTAAATTCTTACCAATTTCCGCCATCATTACCAATCATCACGGTGTTGTTTCATCGTCCGCCTGACACTCATTAAGCTTTATCCGCGAGTGGCCTAACTCTTTGGTAAAAATAAAACCCATTATATTTTGACTTAAATGACCCAAAATGGGGTTACATATTGTAAAAGGTAAACGCAAA
Organism: Sepiola atlantica; assembly: GCA_963556195.1. Lineage (NCBI taxonomy): Eukaryota > Metazoa > Mollusca > Cephalopoda > Sepiida > Sepiolidae > Sepiola > Sepiola atlantica. Next base: position 47,684,734 of record OY744515.1, on the reverse strand, counting down.
ACAAATTAATAAATCATCTACAATAGACATTAGGTTTCTGCATCAACAAATTCTTCAAGGAGTGCTCCTGTTTACGTTCCTCCCCACAAGAGCAGAGTTAGACACAAGGTCGATTTTTAATGTGCAGAAAATCCAGCTCCACAAAAAGGGGCACTCTGGATTAGGAGAAAAATAAAAATTGCTTCAGTCTGGAAGGGTTTCCTCTTTCACTGACTGAGGACAGAAAAGATGAAGTGTATTATCAGAACAGATACTACACTTTACTCCGAGCCAAAAGGCCAAAGAGTATGTCATGGAACACTGAAACCAAACGAAAATGTCCTTACTCTTTTATTCAGTTCATTCTTTTTAAATAATTCTTTTTTTCTTTCTTTCTATTTCTTTCCTTCTAGCTTTTTCTATATAAACTTTTTCTTTTTAACTCTTTCTCTATATCTCTCTCTATATATATATCTATTTATCTATCACTTACTTTCTTCTCTTCGTGTCTCATTTCATTTTGTTTTCAGAAATATTTTTCTTTCTTTTTCTTTCTATTTTTCTTTATTTCTCTTCTCAATTTTGTAACCATCCCCTTTTCCTTCTTTTTTACATAATTTTCTCCAATATATATTTTCTTTTTTTCCTTTATTTCTTCATTCTCTTTTTTCTTATGCAAATTCTCTTTCTCTCTCCCCACCTCTAGTTTTTCATCCTTCCCTTTCTTCTTCTCATCTTTCTTCTCTTTTTCTTTCCAGTTTTTTCTCACTTTCCTCTTAAGTTTTCTTTTTCTTCTCCTTCTCTTTCCTCTTCTCTTTTCCCCATCATTCCAGTTCTTCTCTCTCCTTCTCTTTTTCCACCCTTCTTTTGCTTTTTCTGTTTCCCTTCTTCTTTTCCCTCATTCTCTTTCTTCCTCTCGTTTCCTTTTAATTAATTCCATTCTTTTCCCTTATCTTTTACCACTTTTCTTCCTCTCTTTTCTTTTCTTCTATCATCTGAAGCAGGATTAAAATCAGCCAATCAGAAACTATTCCAAAAGTTTCAAAATTTTTAGATTTTTTTTCTCCCGTTTACAAAGGGTCAAACGAAAATGGATAAATATGGATTAAAATGGCACACGGGTGGAGGTAAACAGAGAAAAGGAGTTTCGTTCCTGATATTTTTTGGCAATGAAGGTATGAGAAAGATGAGGAGGCAGGGGGAAAGAGTGGGAGGAGGGCCCATGTAAATTGGATGCTCTTCTTAATTACATAAGTTGTACAATCAGTGATGATTTTTAAAAATTGTGCATCATTCTAGAGAAAGTGGCATTTTTAATTTAACAGGCCACCCACTTCCCCTTCCCCTTCCCAAATATTTGATTATCTTCTTTTAAAGGAGCCCACAAATGAATCGACAGCTAATTAATGCGCACAAAGCAAAGATTGAACACAAAAACAAAAGTCGAAATGATGCAAATAAACTCTAAATAAAAGAAGCCTCAGGATTAATTTGGTTGTTGTAACTATCAATAATTAACCTTACATTGAATTGCACACACACACCCACACACGCACACATATATATATATATATATATATATATATATATATATATATATATATATATATACATCCATAAAAACATATAGGTATATATGTATGTACATCTATATCTATACTTATCAATAATTAACCTTCCGTTAAATTACATATATATATATATATATATATATATATATATATACATTAGAATATCGTTATCTTTTGTTATATATATATAGGTATATGTAAGTATATATATATATCATATCTATATATGTGCATACCTCTATTTCTGTATGTAGAAAATGCATAATGTATTTATGCTTCATTATATTTTACTCTCTCTTTTTTTGTCTCTTTCTATTTCTCTCTCTCTTTATATATATATATATATATATATATATATATATATATATATATATAAATGTAGATACATCTATGTGTGCATATTTAATTACTTATATTAAATGAGTTCCTGTATAACTATTATGCTTTATATATGAAACTATTTAAGGGGGATACATCATGTATCTGTATATGATATGATATTATAATATATTTATATATATACAATATTTATAAATAAATATAAATTATTTATTACCTACAGACATCGATGTTTCATGCTTACACAATACAGGATGCTTATTTGCGACAGTCGGCGGGCACGAACTCCGATCACAAATCGCCACTAATTCGCAGTCAAGAGTGTTACCCGTTGGCCACCACAAATTAGCTTGGAAGTTAGGAGGAATTTAACTTTGTAAATATATATATATATATCATTATCTCTCTCTCTCTCTCTGTATATATATATATATATATATATATATATATTTATATTTTATATATTACATATATATATACATATATATATGTATATATTTATATAATAAAATAATATATTGCATGTATTTTTTTGTTTTAATATGTCCTACAACAGTGCTGTCTCTCTCTCTCCCTATCTCTCTCTCTCTCTCTCTGAAATTTGCAAGGTGACATGAGAAAAGAAAAAGAAATGAAAATCAAGAGAAAATGTATATATATATATATATATATATACTAGTTAGAGTACTCCGCCCAAGATAGGTTGATAATTTTGAGCACCTGTCTGGAAGAAGTCAAACTCTCACAATATTTTAAGGCAATTACAAACATTAATGGGACCCGTGGAAATGTCACGGTGCTTTCTACATCAATCTGTATAATTTACAGTCAATAATAATATTCCTATCGAAATAATTAATGTCATCTTCTATTAAGAATAAAATACTCTTTCTTCTTCCATAAAATAATTATCATTGTCAGCTGAATATTCTTTAAATAAATATAACGAATATGTCCTCTCTATATTTATTTATTTAAATTTGTGGCAACTTAATTTTTTAAAAAACAATAAACATTCTTTGTCTTCTTAGTGTAAAAATAATTGTCAACTAAATATTCTTCAAATTAATAAACGGAATGTAACTTTTTGAAATGTATTTATTTAGAATTGTACTGTTTTAGTCGACAGGACGACAGAATTTGATTTTAGAAGAATTCATTTTAAAATTGGTAAAGTCTGATTTTTTTTACCTTCGTGACATCAGATTAATTAGCAATCAACATATTTGCTGAATGGATAATGATTAAAAAAAAATGTTTGTGAAAGGTAATAACGTATGTACGAACATGAAATGCTGTAGCGTATTATTATATCGATACTATAATGATAAAAAAATGTGTGTTAAATAGATCTCACACGACTGAAGTTATGGATCTAGAAAAAGGTTCTTTTTTTTTGTAAATTGGGATATCTTAAAAATTATAGAAATTTGTGCAGATTTTGAGAATGAGCATAATTTTTGTTGTTTAGCAACGATTTCCATCTCAAAAGAGAAACTGATTCAACATTTTTAATGTGTGTTTGGGGGGGGGGGTCAGGCTTCCTCAGGGACCCCTTTAATAATTTAAAGAGATTGAACCCTCAAAAACTACAAATCAACCAAAAAACATACTGCTATGGTTTAAACCGTGTGATAATACTGTTATATATTGTGGTGAGTTCACACATTGCTGTGATGTCAAGTTTAAAAACTAAAACAATCTCGCCACCTCTCTTCCAGCCGTCAGTTTAGCCCTACAAGAAGTGCTAAACGGTATCTACTGAAATGCTCCCTTTGATTAACCTGACCTGGATGGGTTTGTGTATTTAAAAACATATGGACAATGAATACGAGGGCCTACACGAGATGTTTTATCTAAACTCAGAAAAATAATAAAATAATAAAACGTTTGGAACTATAGAACTTGTGTTGTGGTTATTTCATCCTGTAGCACTATGGTAACCACTTCTTTGATCCCAGAGATTATCCGGATGACAGCAGCTCATCATGTAGACAACTTAAATCTTGTTGATAGACGACACACAGCAGTAATTTCTTTCTCGTTGTAGACATCTTCGTTTTAATAACAGATCTCGTAAACGTTAAGAAAGAACAGAACAAATTTCCTTAGATCTTAACAATCGTTTTTTATTTTTACTTTACAGTATACATCTATACACACATAATACTCCCAACCCATACGCCATGGGGAGAAGAGCAGCTATCCAAACCCTGACCACACTCTCTGCCAATTCAGTGAAAATAGCCAGATCTGAACTGTCCAATCGCCACGTTATACTAGCAGCTTCCTGTCTGTGACGTAATTGACTGGACACGTAGCTCTAACTCGACTTCTAATAGAAAATTCTACTACACTTAATTCAAACCTCATATGGAAATGTCCTATTCTAACCATAGTTTTATATACCCGCATCTCAATATTCCTACAATCCCAAACAGATAAATTGGCCACGTGGGGACAAAGGAAACATGGTCGGTCAAGTCAGAGAATAGCATACTACAATACAGCTTATGTAATTGAAGTGATGGGCTTAGAAAAATGTTAAAAAACTGACCAAAAATGATGTTCGTATTCCCATAGAGCACAACACCACACAAAAAGATAATCTATTGTTTAATCTATTTTTAAACACTTTTAAAGCATCACAATTGAAGAGGAATAACTCCTACTAGTCCTCGTGAGATTTACATCCGGCTCATAATAATTTTTTCCATATATGTTTATATGCAAGTGTCTATAACTAAGTGCATCAGTTGTATTACTATAAAACACACCATCCATTGTTTTCATGTTTTTGTTTTTTAATTATTATCATATAATTACATCACAATGACATTGAAATTGACATGCCAATACCCGTTAAATTACCAAAGTTAATGTACAGCACAATCACACTGATGCACCAGTTTCCATTAGATCACTGAAGCATCATTAAGCCTGGTCAGTACTAGATGGGTGACCATTTGGGAATACCAGGTGCTGCATGTGGGAGGACAACGACATCTTCACAGAGCCCTCTCTATAAGTTAACATTGTCAAGGCATGTGGACTGACAATTGCAAATAGAGGTTATCCTTAGGATTCCAGTAATGTAAGTACCTTTCCAGTCGAGGTCTTAATTGTGTTATTCTTTCTTCGCTCTTTCCATCCTCTCAGAGCCCTCAGAGTCACTATTCTGCGATACTAAACAATGTTGATGTCACTGCGTTTTTGCATTTTAGGGCACAGATTATAGCATTTCTAGATCCTTTTTTGACAAATAGTTTAAGCCCATCCATATCCATTTATTTTTCCTTTGTGTCTGTAAATTTGTATCCAGCATTGCACCAGTATGTTGCTGAGTAGCATCATGGCTATAATAAATAGTAGTGAAAATGGCTCTCTATATTGTGATCTCTGTACAGTGTTGTCAGTTCAGGTCTTCATGTTTCCATTGCTTTCTTCATGAATCTGATAATTTTGTCAGATATTTTGTACATCTTTAAGCATTCGATTATTCATGCTTGGAGCACTGTGTCGTATGTTTTTTTTTTATAATCGATCCATGCCATGGATATGTTCTTCTTTCTAGTTTTTACATTCTTTGTTATCTTTTTGTCAATGTATAGAAGGTCATTTGTCTCTCTTGTCGCTTTCTGACATCCTTTCTATTCCTCTGTGAGTACTCCATGAAAATTAAAAGAGTGGTAGATTCCTTCGCAAAATTATACTTTACGGTAACAGTCATGTTATCGGTCTATAGTTGCTTGGGATCGTTCCTACCTCATTGTTTTTTTGTGGTCATCTCTTCAGTCGCTTACTTTGCTATGTCGTTTCGCATCTGCTTAGGGTTTGTGCTAGTCTTGGATTTCTTAAACCAGAATCAAGTATTCCATCGTGGTTTAGTGCTTTTCAGTTTGCTATTTTTCTTAAGGTCGCCTTCAGTGTTTGTTCATTAATTTTTGTCTTCAATTTCGCATTCCTGTTTTCGTCTTGTCATTTTCTCATAAATTGCTGCACGAGTGTCTAGATTGCGATCGTCTGGTTACTCTGTCTTTGAATTTTCCCTGCTTACATTTTGGCGAAACCTGCTTCCATCGTTTGCAAAAGTCTGTTCAGATTTGTATCTGCATCATCTTAGTCTTCCTAATTATTATTACTTTACTCACTAAGAGTTTTCATGCAAGTCATTATCAGTGATTGCTCACTGACAATAACCAGTGCTGTACCTTGGAGTCTGAATTACAATAAATCTCCCCAGATTTCCAGCACTCTCTGCCTCTTTCGATAACCATTGCAACTCATTTTGCAGTATCGTAACAGTCATTTACCATTGATTACTCGCTGATATCGACCGTTGGTCTTCTCTCGAATTTGAGTGGCAATAAACCCCCTTAAGATTCCAGTATTCTCCACACCCTTCTAGTAGAGGTCTGGGTGATGCTCTTCCTCCTTGGTCTTTCCATCCTCCATGGTCCTTCATAACCATTTTTCATGGTACCACCCAAGGCTGGTGCCACCATGCGTGTGTGTGTTTTTTTTAGGATCAGTTTATTGGATTTCTGGCAGTTCCCTTTGGCTTGTGTGATGCTCTATTTCTATTCAAATTAAATTACCTGTGGCTGGTTAGTGTTCATTGGTTTCTGCATTTGAAGAGTTTCTTTAAAGTTTCGGTTGTTTTTATCATTGCCGTTCTTTGTATGGTCTCAATCTTCCCTTTGATTCCAATTTCTCCTAGTCTTTTTTCACTAGCGCTCTTACAATTATTGGCATTATGTTGGTATTATACTGATTGTCTTCATGTTCCATACTCCTTTTATTACTCTGGCAAGTTCCATGTATTTGCTTCGTTTTTGTTTCCTTGATCTTCACACTATGAACTGCTGTGACGCCGAAAACTACGATTTGGCAGTTTTTTTCTTTCTTGTTGACTATTATCAGTTCTTGCCTCTGTGCTTGGATGACTGTCTGTTTGTACCTCCATGCCCAAGAGAATTGTGTCTTTTTTATTTTTTAGTACTGTCTTCGGTTTGTGTTTGTACCATTTGTTGGCATATTCAAAATTCAGACGTTTGCATAGTTCCCAGTGGACTACCTTTCTCATGCCACCGTGTCTATTTTTGTATTCTTTTTGTGCTAGTTTTCTGCATTCACTTATTATATGATTTATTGTTTCATCTCTTTATCCACAGAGTCTACATTTATTATTTTCCTAGATTTTATCAATATTAGCTTTGATATAGTTTGTTCCGATGGCATTCTGTGCGACTATCGATAGCAATTCAATTTCTCTGTTCAAGTTTTTTTTTCTTAGCCATGTTCATGTGTTTTTGTGTATATTTTCTCTGGTCAATCTTATAAGTCGTCCATTACTCTTTTCTCATTTTTATTATTATTATTATTATTATTATTATTATTATTATTATTATTATTATTATTACAATCTAAATATCCTGCTCTATTCATTCATTGAATTGAGTGTATACGCTGGATGTGGGGTTGTCATGACTGATGGATTTATTTAATGGATAGAATCAGTCTTAATATGTGAACAGTACCAAGGATGACGATTTTCCTTACCTCTTATGTCTTGATGCAACCAAGCCTGAATTTTCTTCATATATTTCTCAATCCCTTTCTTGACCGACCGAGAAAACCCAATGCCACTGGTATTCTTGTGGTTGTCATGTGCCAGATTTTATGCAATTCTGACCAATACTTTTAAAGCCTATAAATATTTATTGCTTTAAGCAGGCGATGATTTAGTTAGTAGTAATAGCAATAGTAGTATTAACAATTTCCTTATGACATATGATGTATCTCAATAATGCTTCCAGCTAAATTTGTTGTAATTCCGGTAGTAGTTTAAAGCATATATTAAACAAAAAAGGCTTATTGAAAATATATATGTAATAATACACTAAGGCAATTTTATGTTCGTACATACGTTTTTGCTAACCACTCCTTGTTTAAAAGATGGAATCACCCAATCGCCAAAGATTCAATGCAAAAAAAAAGTAATATTTTAAATTTCATCTGATGTTGTTATTGTGTTGAACGTGAAACTCGAACTAAAATACACTGTCTTAACCTTCTGGCTAGGATCAAAGAGTAAAATCTGCTCTGTCCAAAGTTGGTACAATAATAATGTGGGGTCTACATTTACACCGGAGTCCATAAAATGGAAATATGTCACAAACTCCAACAAGGGTTTGGGAAATAGAGCCCTATCAGCAAGACTATTCTGAAACTACATCAACCAGAGTACTTAGATAATATGTTTCAATTTTAACAAAAGTAGTATAATAATATTTGGGGTCTACATTTGCACCGGACGTCCATAGAATGCAGAGCAGCAGTAGACAACAGATGACGGTATACCACTGTGGAATTTTCATGGGTCCCCCCGCTCGTGAATTAATATTATTGTTATTTGATTTGGTGCAATTCTGACCAATAATTTTAGAGCCTATAAATGTTTATTGCTTTAAGTAGTAGTGTTAGTTGTAAAAGCGATAGCAATTTGTATAATTTCAATTATTCGTACTACTGTTCTAATCTTGAGTTTTATCATCACAACGTTTCGGTCGCTGTAACCTCCGGCCATCTTCAGGTTTATCTTTTCGAACTCTGGAATATTTCTGTCGAACTCGGGAATCTGGACGGAATTTTGAACGGAACCCGTTATTTAATCCACGGGGGTAGCATGCTCTCGTTCCGTCAGCCATGAACGAGAGCATGCTACCCCCGTTGATTATAGAAATATTACCGAGTTTGAAAAGATACACCTGAAGAAGGCCGGAGGTTACAGCGGCCGAAACGTTGTGAGAATAACACTCAAGATGAGAACAGTAGTACGAATAATTAAAATTATACAAATTATCAATCCTCATCTCAAAAATTCAGAAACAATTAACAATTTTACTATGACACATTCCGTATCTCAAGAATAATCGTGCTAAATTTAGTGTAATTCTGCCAAGTAGTTTTGAAGCCTACATTAAACAGAAAACGCTCATTTATAATATAAATGATTATTATTGTTAGTTTCAATATCATCGTTTCTATTTATTATCTATTAAAGTCTCACTTTGGCTTATTCGTAGGTAATTTCTACACCATTATCAAGCATCTTAAAATAATGATTCTTTGCGCATTGCCTTGTCTTCGATATAATTGATCGATTAAGTGAACACGCAGATTTTCTGATTTTTCTTATAAATCTTTTATCGTATTCCGTTTTATTTTTCCCTTGAAATCAAACTTTCAGAGAAGTAATAATTATCAGTTTTAACCGTGGAAGTATGGAATTATATAAGTGCCCGCTTGTCTGTCAGTCTTTAGTTCTCTCTGTCCCTCCCTCTCACTCACTCTCTCGGTTTCCTTTGAAGTAAGGAATCTGTGAATCAATCACTAGTGATATATTACGCATGCACACAGGAATATAGATTTATATACATATATACTCTACATATATGTGGATATCGATTAATTAATACCTGATTTCAGAACAATAATTACATACTAATATTTTGTACACATTAACATGCACACACAAACGCACACAAACATATGCACAAAATAACTATGTATACATGTAATATATTAATGAATATATATATATGTGCATGTCTATGTATATGTAGTATATGTCATATGCGAATATATATATATATATATATGTATATATATATATATATATATATATATATATATATATAGAGAGAGAGAGAGATAAAAATCACACATAGGAGTGTATATAGAATAAAATAAAGTAGATTATAGGCATAGATGATGATTAAATAAATGAAGACTTACCTATAGTTTTATATAGAGAGAGATCAATAAATATTACACATACATATATTCATATACATTTAAATATATATATATATATATATATATATATATATATATATATATATATATATATATATATATATATATATTGATAACATAGTTTATACATATATATGCATGTTTATATACATATGCACACACGTATATTAGGATATGTGCACATTTGTAATTATACAGACATTTATTAAAGTACTTAGATTATAGATATACGCACACAGACATATACGAATGTCTAAGCATGACTATAGTCTATTTGTCATGCTGCATGCTGTCTTTCTCACTCTCTCTACCCTCTCTCTATCTCACTCCATCTGTCTGTCTGTTTGGTCTCTCTCTCTCTCCCTATATATATATATATATATATATATAGGGAGAGAGAGAGAGAGAGAGAGAGAGAAAGGGAGAGAGAGATATGCAAAAAGAAGTTTATATTTTCATTGCCTCTATCTCACTCCATCTGTCTGTCTGTTTGGTCTCTCTCCCTATATATATAATATATATATATATATATATATATATATATATATATATATATATATATATATATATATATATATATATAGGGAGAGAGAGAGAGAGAAAGGGAGAGAGGGAGAGGGAGAAAGAGATATGCAAAAAGAAGTTTATATTTTCATTGCCTGCTGGGAAGGAATGATCTTTTTTTCAGTAATTCGCTAATCACCAAAAAATTGTCTTCGAAATTCATTAGAGTCTGCTAGACCAATACCACATTGATATATAATTTCTGAATAAATGGCGCCACACCTTAGAGGGGTGAAAATCTAGAACTTTGTTTCATTTTCTCCATTTCCTTTTACATATATACACACACACATATATATATATATATATACACATACATACATATATTATAATTACCTATATATTATATTTTACTTATATCCTTTTTGTTCTGTGTTCCTTACTACTCTTTAGAGTTTTGTTTCTTTATTGGCTTGTTTCATTTAACTTTCCATCCTTTCTTTTTTTTTGTTGCTACAATTAAAATTGTGTAAAATTCTTCAGCAACTCCCTAACCCTAACCTCCAATGTCTTTACTTACCATTTTTGTTTTATTTCATTAATCTTTACTTTTGTTTCTTTATTTTTTTTAGTGGGTGGGGGGGTGGGGGTTCCTCGACCAAAAATCTATAGCGACTGACTTCATTAATCGCGGTTTAATGAAAATCACCAAACTAACAAATTATAAAACAATATCGGCAGCAAAACGGATTGAAATTTACGCCATTTTGTTCCGTCTTTGTGTTCACCATTCTCTTTTATTTCAATCTTTCTTTCTTTGTGAATTTCTTTTTTTAGGGGTCTGTGATTATTCCAACTCGACATTTTACCTGCCAAATTACAAATTGAATTCTTATTTATATCGCACTCCCCTTTACTCTATTTCTAACCCCATATTTCAACTGCAATGATCTTATATGTCTACCTCTTTGTTCTTTATCGTGCTAATATATTAACAGTCTTTCTTCACACATAGGCGGAAGGTACGTCATACCACTTCCGTCTGTACGTGCTCCTTCTTTTCTTTCTTTGTTTCGTTCTTTCTTTTTTATTTATTTCTCTCTTTCTTTCTATCTATTTTTTTCTTTCTGTTACATTCTTTCTTTCTTTCTTTCTTTCTTTCTTTCTTTCTTGTACCTTTATTATTTATTTACTTTCATTTTCATTTGTTTCTGAATTCGCACATTCCTTCCTTCTCTCTCTCTCTTTTTTCGATAACATTGTAACTTTATTTGTTCCTTTTCTTTTTTCTGTTACATTGTTATTTTCTCTCATTTTTCTATTCCCTTTCCTTCTGTCTCTTACTTTTTTACTCTTTCTCTCTTTCTTAATCTCTTTATTCCCCTCTCTCTTTCCTCTTTTTCTTCGGTTACAGTCACTCTGTCTTTCTGTTGTTTTTTTTTCTTCTATTCCCAAAGTGTTCACGTTTATAACAGATAAGTCAAACACACCCTTTATCAAGCTAATATATTAACGGTCTTAATTCACGTACAGACGGAAGTGGTATGACGTCATTTCCGTCCGAACATGAATATAAGGTAGTTAATATATTAGCATGATAAAAGAACTATGGTGAAAATATCAGTCGTTCTGTCAGGAAAATAATGAGGAAAGTTCAAATAGAAAATAAGAACAATCCAGAAAAATATGAATTCAAACTTTTTATTTCAACTTTTCCTTATCAAAATATTTAATTATTCAATATTCATTGCCAGTTTATGAAGTAAGTAAACTATTTCAATCTCGTTGGTCAGTCTTTGAAGATGAAATAACCAGCGAGTTTAAGCCTTTCTTGGCCTTTTGGCTAAGATCAAAGTGTAGTATCTGTTCCGATGGATACTGCACCCCATAGACTGGTATTGTCTTGTCCTTCGGGTCTTGATTTATGCTGGTCTATGGGACGGTCCTGTGCAGTTCTAGGAGGTCCACCCTCCCAGGCTTTGCCTTTCCTTCTTTGGGGAGGAGTAAGTTTATTGCTTACTGCCTGAGGCGCCCCTACCGGGGAATGCCGACGGGGCTGCCCAGGCAATTTTTAATGACCAGAGTGCTCAACTTCTCGAGTGCTGGTTTTTCTAATCCCACTTTCCCGACCTTGTGTCACATCTTACCTTGTGGGAGGTAGATAAATAAATGGCCTTTTGGCTAAGATCAAAGTGTAGTATCTGTTCCGATGGATACTGCATCCCAGAGACTAGTATTGTCTTGGCCTTCGGGGCTTGATTTACGCCTTTCTATGGGTCTGTCCTGTGCAGTTCTAGGAGGTCCACCCTCCCAGGCTTCGCCTCCCCTCTTTGGGGAAGAGTAAGTTTATTGCTTACTGCCTGAGGCGCCCCTACCGAGGAATGCTGACGGGGCTGCCCAGGCAATTTTTAATGGGCAGAGTGCTCACCTCTCGGGCGCTGGCTTTTCAAACCCCACTTTCCGACCCGACCTTGGGTCACGTCTTACTTGTGAGAGTAAGATAAAACTGGCCTTGTGTCTAACTCCTGGAGAGGAGTAAATAAATACTAGAAATGAAGAAATAAATCTGTCGAGAGAATGGAGACAAAGTGGAAAATCTCTCGCAGCTCGATATTACAACCAATCGAAGACAGTTAATGGTACAGCGATTTACTATCAGGAAAAAATACAAACTTCTAAAAGTAAACTCAAATCACCACTTCTTCTTTCCCTGTTAGCATGTTGACAAAAGCCAGTCGTAGTTTAAGAGCATTACAATTTCTTTCCAATTATAAGCATATAGTGGAGCAATTGACTGTAAATATTGATGCATATTTCTGATCAATAGCATTTTTACATTAACACGTATTCTTTCATGATTTTTTAAAAGTCTACTCTAAAAATATATATATATATCTGTTAATATAATAATGAGAATTTGTTTTGTATGTCCATTTAAGTAATTTAATTAGATTTATATTTTTTTGTGTTTTATCCTAATCATTGTAGGGTGTACAGACATACGTATGTAAATTAGATGACCACACTTAATAAAGATAGTCACCTTTGCTCGAATGGTCACAGAGACATTAAAGACATTTTAGAGACTGGTTGAATCAACGTAAAGTGGGAGGGGGTGAGAGAAATAGAGATAGCTAAGAGAAAGAGGGGTGACTTGTCCAGTTAATTATAAATTACGTCTAATTAAAACAATTAAAACAAAATTATTTTCAAACATAACTCAATCCGAGAAGTAACATGCATATATTTTATCATGTATTTTGTTTTATTTATGTATATAGGAACAAAATGTTGATCAACTCATGTTTGGTATAACAAAAAGAAATATCTATACAAATGAAGTTTATATTTTCATATATATATATATATATATAAATTATATATTTCAAAGTTTCTTATATAGGCATGTGTTTCATGCCAAACCTGCAATCATCAGTATGGGTGAAAACAATCCCCGCCGGTCAAACGGTTCGAACCCGATACGAAAGTCATGTTTAACTTAGTAGTCGGAGCACATGCATGCTTACCATGCATTGTTTGGAAATCGGAGAGTAAATTAACGTGCTAATGGCAAATTCCGCGGCCACAAGCAGGCCGGTGGGAGCACTCAATATGTGGAGTCAAGAGTGTTGCATTATGCAATAAATGACGGTCTGTTGTCAACTTATTTAAAGTTCTCATCTTGCGAGAACTTTGAATAATTATTTATAAATAATATTATATAAATTAACCCATATACACATGTGTTTCATGCTAAACTTGCAATCATCAGTATAGGAGGAGAAAATCTCTGTTAAAGTCAAAGTATAGACATGAGTTGAATATAAATGTACAATAGAAAAAAATCACTTCCAGTGTAATGCGAAGCTGGTATAAAATATTGACATTCAACACTCCAATATTGCAGGTATCAAGATCAGCTCAATGATTGAATCTTTAGATCAAGCAAGGCTATAGTAGAGTATGTTGAGACGAAAACAATTATAACATTATTTATTTGAGTTCCAAGAATTCAAGATCACCAAAGCCTCTTTGGTGATCTTGAATTTTTGGAACTCAAATAAATAATGTTATAAATTTATTTGTCTGAACTTTCTCTCTCTCTCTCTCTCTCTCTCTCTCTCTCTCTCTCTCTCTATATATATATATATATATATATATATATATATAACAATAATAAATAATAAATTTGGATTTACTGCAATTTCATCAGAAGTATATTAATAAAATCCTTAGGGTTTTTATACACTTCAATACAAATATACAAGGGGTTTAAATAATCGATTGCATAACTTAGAGATTATGTTCTAGATGTGTAAATAATGAAAGAAAGTTCACATAAACATACGTCCGGAAATGCTTGGCTTCCGACTTATAGGCCTTTGGAAAACATACTGATGAACATTCTTTATTCTAAACATCTAACATGTACAATGTTTTTGCAACTGTTCAAATGTGCACCCTCTACAGTAATGCAGACTTCACATCGATGCCTCATGGAAGCACGAATACACTCCCAAATTCCTGACATGTTGAATATAGTTTTGCATTCTGTTATAATTCGATTGTGGAGATCTTCCTAACTGGAGTTGAGTAAACAATTGATTTAAATTACTGCAAAGGTAGAAATCCAATGGATTAAGACCCGGTGAGTGTTGAGGTCCATCTCTTCCTATCAACTGAGCAGGGAAGTATCTGCCAAGATACCCGCAGGCTATGCAGCTGAATTAGGGAGGGCGCACCATCATGCATGAAATTCGACGAGTGCTAAGTGGAATATTATCCATGACATCAGACATCATGGTTTCTAAAAAACGGTGGTATGCCACACCTGCCAATCTGTCTGGAAGTACATGGAGCATCACTAACGTATCACCAAGAATACCTGCCCAGATGTTGAGTGAGAACCGCTGTTGGCTATGTTATGGAACAACTCTGTGTGGATTATCATCTGCCCAAACATGCTGATTGTGGAAGTTTATTATTCCATCTTGTTTAAACTGTGCTTCATCAGTGAAGAAAACGCACCTGGAAAAGTCAGGATTTCCAATGCACTGCTCCAAGAACAACTGACAGAACATAACTCATGCAGGGTAATCTGTTTGTAACAACGTTGTAGGTGATAAAGGTACAAACCTTGTTTCCGTAACATTTTCCAAACAACCAAATAAAGAAGTAGCCATGATTTGAGAAGTATCTTCTACACAATTGAGTATCTCTTTCCCTTGTTCTGGCATCATTAACCGTGGTCGCCCTCTGTTGCCACCACAAGATTTAAAGGTCCCATATTCACCAAGGAGGTGATGAATGTTGCAAAATGCTATTTTTATCAGGGCATCTTCTGTTTGGAAACCTTTTCTGGCACAGATGATTAACTTCTGCTCTCTTCTTACCTGTGTACATGTCACCTTGCACCAGTCATTCAAACTCAATAAACCAACTTCAGACCCTTTCTCCTTTGTTGAAATGTTGCATCCCTGTGTTTTTGTACAGGTACTTCAACGGTATATTCGCCGACGAACTTGCTGCATTTGTGCCCCTCACTGTAAATACCCCCGGCTAACATTACAAGCAGAAAAATCCCATCCTTTCACTGTAGAGGTCCCCAGATTTCCACTATAATAGCTTCTTTCTTAGAACCGCTTGTCTTTGGAATTTCCTCCTTACTTCCTGTTTCCCCGACTGTACCAACATACAGAAATGTTAATGTAACGTGAACAGACATCTCGCTGCACAACTCCCCAATTAGAATGCCCCTATAAATCTAGCTCCTAATTCACAGTAGCCCCTTACATCTCGATGGCAGTGTGCCTTGTTTGTGGATTAATTGAAGTTAAAAAAAAAGATTTTTTTTCAATTACCATCCACCAAATCATATCTGATCCTTTCTCCTGTACATGTCACCTTGCACCAGTCATTCGAACTCAATACACCAACGAAAAACAGTTTCTAATCAGTAGAAAATGCAGGACTGCGATTTACACAGACGCCATCATGTTGATCAGTATTTATTTCAATGGCCTATAATACAGACACCAAGTATTTCCGAACTGTGTTTATGAGAACTTTTTTCATGTAGAACATAATTCCGACGTAATATCATTGCTTTTCAAAACACCATGTATAAAGACCACTAGGATTTAATTAATACACTTCTGACGATTGGATGTTCGGTTAAACACAGTATTAACAAAATATTAAGATAAGTCAAATTTATTATTGATAATTTATTATTTGAATTATTGTGGATGACTATATATATATATATATATATATATATATATATATATATATATATATATATATATATATATATATCATTTAATATTAGAAATTTATTTCTGACAGTCTTTAGATGTATTGTTTGTTAGCCAAGTACTCTAAGATTATGCCCATTCTGACGCACATGTTCGAATACTGTACGAGTTCATAACACAAACAAAAAAGCAGTTTAATACATAACATACTATATATATATAAATAAAGAGGTGTACTAAAAGCGAACTTTTAGGAAAGGTAAAACCCATTGTGAAGAGTATACAGCTCAATATCCAGGATAGAGCAGGTAGATATGAAGAAGAATGGAAAGGAATTAGAGAAGCAAGAGCCAAATAAAAATCCAATTCAATTGCTCAGAGCAAGGTATATTCCGCAAAAAGGCAATTTATTCAAGTTGAATTTTCCTTAAGCCATGCTTTTCAAAGATCAAAATCTTATCATCAGAGGAAGTCGCTGGAATAGATAAGTTGGCAATGGCCAAGATTTGAAATTTGAAAAAATGAAATAAAAGTTGTAGGGAAAGAAACGCAGGGCAAAACTCTGCCCGAATGCAAGCAAATGTCCGATTGCTAAAAAGTCCGGTGTCGAAAAGTCCAGCGGAGAGAATAAGATGTAGATAGGTAGGTCGTTAAAGGCACGAGATGTAATGAAAGAGGATTCAAAGTTAAATTCCAAGAAGCCACAACTTCAGGTACGGCGAAAATAGAAAATCCAAAAGGGTAAAATTGAATTTTGATTTGGCTCTTGCTTCTCTAATTCCTTTCCATTCTTCTTCATATATATATAAATATATATAAATATATATATATATATATATATATAGAGAGAGAGAGAGAGAGAGAAAGAGAGAGAGATCAACAAAATTTGAAAATTGTTCCAAGAATTCAAAAGCAATGAATTACATGGTGTACGATCGTTTCCAAGACTATTTGAAAATATTTTATTCTGTATTTTTTTCTGAAGACTCCGAACTGTCACAATATCACATACAGAAGTCCCTCAAGAAAAAAATTCCGATTCCAGTATATATATATATATATATATATATATATATATATATATATATATATATATATATATATATATATATTGGTATGTTCATAAATATGTTTTACTTCTCTTTTTACTAAATTATGTGTAATATTCAAAATGAAGAATAATATAAAGGTCTTTTATTTCTTTTCCACATTCATATAATCTTTTTTAATTTTGTAAATTTTATCTTTTTTTTAATCCATGTCTAAAAATTCAAGTCTGCGTTAGTTTTTCTCTTTTTTTTGACAAAATGAATCTCATAAAAATGCATAAAACCAATCATAAAATGGAAATTGATCATCTTGAAAGCCATTAATCAAAAATTCGGTTTTAATTACAAGTTTTATATGGAGTGAATTATAAAGAAGGAGAAAACAAAGGAAATATGAAGAAGAAGAAGAAGAAGAAGAAGAAGAAGAAGAAGAAGAAGAAGAAGAAGAAGAAGAAGAAGAAGAAGAGGGGAAAAAAGACGAAGGAGTAGGACGTTAAAAGAAAGTGAATACTACTACTACTACTACTAGGACTACTATTTATAATAATGATGATACAAAGAAGATAAAGAAGAAAATTCGAAGAAGAGAAAAGCGAAAAGAAAATAAGTTACGTAAAGAAAAAGAAAAATAGGAGTAAGAAAAAGAAAATGAAAATAAGAAAATAAAGAAGAGGAAGAAGAAGAAACTTTTAAAAGTAGGTAGAAGAAGGAGGAAACTAAATGAATGAGAATAGTAAATAGAAATTTTAAATGAAGGAAAAAAGGGGAATTGGAAGAAGAAAGAAATTTTAAGAAGAAGTCTATTACAAAAAGAAGAAATGAATTAAAAATGTAAGGATTAAATGGAAGCTAGAAGAAGAAGAAAAAGAAGAAGAAGAAGAAACAGAAACAGAAGAAATAAATCAAACTATTATTTCTCCACAGATAAAATGTCTGGTCGCAAATGGCTGTCATGGTTGGACATACTAAAGGACACAAAGTCAAAAGTAGACATGACACCGTTTGACTTTTAATAAATAAATTACAATCTGTCTCAACTGGTGACCAAACCAAAAGGTTATATGATGAATTAAACTAAAATTAATGAAAATTTGCATATATATATATATATATATATATATATATATATATATATATATATATATATATATATATATATATATATATATAATTAGCTGAAGTTACTCGGAGTTGCCCGGGTGTAGAAAAAAAATGACGTGCGTGTTTACAAAGCAGCAGAAATTAATTTTGGTGACTTTGACTTCGTAATAAAATTATTTTGTGAACCAGGAAATTTTATAAATTTCGTTTTAGTATTTGACGCTAATCGATTAATAGTAGAGATCAAAGAATCAAGTGTAAATGATGTGGACACTTCCCTTTTAATGTTTACAAATATAAAGTGCTTTCAGTTTTGCAGAAGCCAAGGGAAATAACTCATCCCTTTAATGGTTAAGAATATTCGGTGAGTAAGGGAAAATGTATCCACTCTAAAAGTTGTCTTAGCACGAACATTTATTTACAGAAAACAAACTGACGCTAAATATACCATAATTGTAATAATAACATAGTGGAGTGACGAAACAAAAAATATGGTAGTCCAAATCAAGTGTCGATATGTCAGACGTATTGCTATTTGGGTCTGGCTTTTGAGAGCAATATAAAAAAATGCAAATGAAGCACAGAAAACTGAAACTCACTGCTTATTTTTAATTTTAAAACTCTATTCAATATTTTTGAGACATTTAGAAAGCATTAGATTATGTTTTGCTCAATATTAAACCAACTTATTTCAATGAATTGTTACATCTTTCTTACTTTATATTTTTCAAACATATTCTTTTACCTCTGTAGCAGTTATCTCCCCCTCCCAAACATAATTGCACCGGTTTACTAGTAGGCGTCGCTTTTCACCGTCAGGTGGCGCTGGAAGACGACACAGAGTTATCTACCCTTCTTGATTATATAAACCGGTGCACAACGTCAGACAGGGCTCTTTTTTAGTTCCGGCCACCGCAGATGGTAGTCATCGGAGATGCTGCTCGTCTCCTTGTCTGACCCACAAAATCACACATGTTCAAATTCATAAACACGTTTTTCTTGGTGAGAGATTTTTCTTCCCAGACGAATTCATATTCCTACGGAGACAAAATCTTCTCCAGAACATTTTATTTTCACGTACACAATTTCTTCATTGAACATATTTTAAAAAAATTTTTTTTTTTCTAACATGGTTCACCCCAAACAAGGCAGGCCGCCACTGTAGTCGTAAAGAGCTACTGAGAAAAAGAAAAGGGGAGAAGGTTGGGGGGTCAGTCTAAATTGGGATCTGTGCAGCGAGATGTTTGTTTACATTAGTTTTAAATTTCTGCATGTCTGTACTGTCGGGGAAACAGGGGGCAGGAAGGGAGTTCCAGAGGTCAGCAGCACAAGGAAAGAAGCTATTTGAGTAGAAGGTACTCCAGCATCTGGGGACCTCCACAGTGAATGAATGAAATTTAGTTGATTGTCGAGTTAGTCTAGTGAATTTACGCCGAGGGGGCACCAGAGTAGCCAGTTCATCGGAGCATAATCCATTGAAGTATTTGTAAAACAAACACAAGGATGCTACATTGCGGCGATGGGACAGAGACTGGAGCTTGGCTGACAGTGAGGGACCTATTAGGTTGGCGATTCTTTTTTGGACCTTGCCAAGGAGGGAGAGACTAGTAGATGATGCACCAGCCCAGATGTGACAACAATACTCCAACCTTCTTTGCGGCAGCCTTGGTAATGTTTTCAATGTATTTGTTCCAATTCATCTTACCTGTGAAGGTTAGGCCGAGGAGTTTGAATGATGAACTCTCAGGTAGGGTGTTATTTGCCATGGCAATCGGTGGTTGGTGAGGCTTTTTGTAGTTGCTGAAGGAAAGGAGCTTTGTCTTTGCGGCATTAAAAGTTACCAACCATTTATGACCCCAATCCACGACAGCCTGGAAGTCATTTTCTAAAGATTCTGCCATTGCCTCGGATATGATCGTGTTTGTTTTGCCAACATGGCGAGAGTAAAGTGTGGTGTCGTCAGCCAATAAACCAATCTCCGACTCTATGTCATAAGGGAGATCGTTTATATAGATCAGGAACAGCAAAGGTCCAAGGATAGATTCCTGGGGTACACCAGCATTTACGTCATGTTGCTTAGATGAACGGCCATCGAGAACAACCTGGATTTTTCCTTTGTTTAGGAAGGATCTAATTATATTAAGTAGTTGCCCAGTAATACCGTATGAGCATATTTTCAGGAGAAGCCCTTTATGCCATACCTTGTCAAAGGCCTTGGATATATCAAGTGCTACTGCCCTAGCTTCACCTGCCTTGTCGAGTGTATGATACATGCGTTCAGAGGTGACCGTTAGGATGTCTGCAGTAGATTGTGCTTGTCTAAATCCATACTGGCGGTCAGATAGAAGTTTAACATTAACTAAGTGCCGTACTATCGCTAGATTGATTAAGGATTCAAAGATTTTGGCAAAGATCGGCAGTAGACTGATTGGGCGGTAGTTCTGAGGGTCGGTTCTATTCCCAGAACTCTTGTAGACTGGTACCACAGAGACAAATTTCCAGCTATCGGGGAAGCAAGATTCAGCTAGGCATTTATTGTAGAGTTTGGAGAGGACAGGGGCCAGTTCAGCAGAACATTTCTTTATTACTATTACAGGTATAAGATCAGGCTCACAAGCTTTAGAGGTGTCAAGGTTTTTTATGATGTCTCTGACCTGGGATGGGGTAATGACCAGGTTATCAAGTGTGACTTCGGTCCGCAAAGGGAATTCAGGGAGGGGGTGGTTATCTGAGTCTAAAGTAGAGTTAGAAGCGAAACGCTGGGCAAGTAGTTCAGCCTTATCAATGGCCGTTCAAACGACATCCTTGTGGTTTGATAGTGGGGGAATCGTTGATTGACCATTATTCACTACACTATTGTAGATTTTCCAGAAATCGCGAGTACCTAGTTTCTGTGACTGGATGCGTTTTTTTGTTAACTTATTATACCCCCTCTGTTCGCTTCGTCTATCACGACCTTGCAATTATTTCTTGACTCTATAAATTTATGTCTATTAGTAGCTGACTTATGGCGGCCGAATTTATGGAATGCTTGTTGCCTCTCAGAAATGGCAGCTGCACATTCTGAAGTGAACCATTGAGGAGAGTGGGGCTTGCTAAAGAATTTTCGCATGGGGACATAGGCTTCAATGCCTGCTTTGACCCATTCAGTTAATTCGTTTGCACACTGGTTGGCAGGGAGTGAGAAGGTTTCCCTCCATGGGGCGTCACTGATGTGATTTCTGATTGACTCAAAATCAGCCTGCTCGTAGTATCTTGTTGTTTTGAGCAACGGTTCATCAGCTTTTGGACGACTGTTTAGGGTGATATGTATCATTAGCACAATGCGATCAACATTCCCGAGTGGGTTATAAGCTTTCGTCACACGAGCCTCTGGCATTGAGGCCAAGAAAAGGTCTAGAAGTGAGGCTTGCTGGTCTACTCGATCGGGGATGCGGGTCGGAAAATCAACAGTCTGAGAGAGGGAGTGAGCTAAGGAGAAATTATACGTAGAGTTGCCGGCTGCGTCAGTAAGGCTGGAGAATCCCAACCAGTTGCGGTGGTGGGCATTAAAATCCCCAAATACATGTATTTGGACATTAGAGTCAATTAAGAGTGCTCTATCTATGCTTTCAGAGACAGAGTTTAGCAGATACAGTCCTGGGTCGACGGGGAGCAGTATAAGAAATATAGGTAACTGACACTGTGATGTAAAGTCAATCTAAAGCACATGTAATCTTGGTCATCTGATTCTAACCTATGTTCTCTAGTCAGGGGGAGGGTGTTCCGAACATAAACTCCTAGCCCGTGCATATGTTTGTCAGTTTGTCAGTTTACGGTAGAGTGGGAGGTAGTCAGTCATGTCAAAGTGGTGAGAGGAGATTGAGGATTTAAGGTTAGTTTCACTAAGAGCTAGGATATCCGGGTAGTTTGTCAGGAGAAAGGTTTCTACGTCGTTGCCGTTGGTTCTAAGTCCCCGGATATTTGTGAATGCGAGCCTCAAGGGCGGAGGCGAAAGTGTTTTTTGTTGGGTGTCTGGTTTAGGTTTGCTTTTATTTCTTTGTAATGACATGTTTGGTTTGATTATAGAGTGGGTTGGCCAAGGTGGGTACTTGTTTGGTGCCAATAAGCTCACACAACCAGTCCATTAGTCACGACCTGGTCCATGGGGGTTGTGGCCTCGGGAAAGCCCACCGGAGATAATTGCAGGGTCCCTTTCCATGCGTGACATGGAACATACAACTACCCACAATATTATGCAACTGATGATGGAGCAGCCGTTCTTGGCGCTACCCAAGAGTTTGGGCTTCTTCCTATCAGTCGGAAACAGCAGCCAGACAAGCTGTCTAACCTGTACCCTCAACCTGTCGGAACAAGAGAGACCCAGACTGGTCATGTAAGACTTAGTAACGAAAAAACTTTCCCCAAGTTGCCCAAATAGAGAGAAAGAGAATGGCGTTCATTGTCCTAGTAAGGAAACAAGGCTAGGCACTGAGTGTTTAGAGGCGTCCCAGCGCTGTTACTTCTGTGCCTGACTAATAAACAAAGAAGGAGTGCAAGGGCCGGCGATAGGCAGAACCTATCTACTCCTTAAGCAATTGTAGGTTTTCAAACCGGATATTTTGTTCGAGATTCCAACTCTAGGAAGGTTGTCGATCAGGACTAAGGAGGTCTCCCTCCCCAACGGTTTATTGCCATGGCGTAAGTAGCTGGTAGTAGGTTTTTTTGTCAGAGATTTCCTTCTCTTAGATGGATGGCCTTACGAGGTCTTACGAGTCCAACACTCCAAGATGGGTAACGATAGCCTGTGCCCGTGTACTAGTCGGGTATTTCCTAGCCCCCGCAGGTAAAAAAAATTTATCATGTGCGTTTCAATCATATGAACTATTTCAACTCCACACACATTATACATACATACATACATACATACATACATACATACATACATACATGCATACATACATACACAGCATTTATAATTCCATATACACACTGTATACGTATTAATGTACTCAGTTTCATTGTCATTACACACGTTCAATAAACGCTTTATTTAAACAACCTATTGCCTGTGCATTATTAATTTGCCTTGCATGTAACATTGTTTGTATTAGTAACATGTAACCGGGATTCCCCTAGAATCTACGACTATTTTTCTTCCATAAGTTTAGAACCTTTTTTTATTTTTGTTTGTCATCGAATTATAAGTATATATCCCCCCTAATTTTATATTCTTCTTCATTTTTGAGAGTTTTAATTCAACTTTTGATTTTTAGTTCTTACTAATGGCTTATCATTTAACCCCCTCCCCATTTAATGCTACACAAATTTGACACCCCTTATTCTTGACTTTTTACTTAAGTATGATACCGTTATTAAAATTAATTTTTATCATTTGTCTATGGCTTTTATCCCTACTTCTTTTATTCTGACATTTTTTATCTTATTCTAGCCAACTTTTATTATTTATAAATCCTTATCATTAATTTATTAAAATTACACTAATATTATATTACAATATTTTAAAACATATTTTTTTTACATTTTAATTTCATTTCATGCTTTTTTATTTTATTTTTATTTTTTATTTATTTAGTTATTTAATTTTTAAAAAAGATTTTTAAATCTATATTTCGTTTCAACTTTATACTTTATAATTTTTTAATTTTTATTGCATAATTTTTAATTTTTATTAATATTTAAATAACGTTTTATCTTTTGATCTTTTTGAATTTTGACTTTGCTACTTCTTCTACCAAGTTATCCATGTATATTGCTCTAATGATGAGAATTCAATTCTTTGAAAAGCCATGGTTTTAGGAAAATAAATCCCTTGTTTTGAACAACTGAAGATGTGATATCTTTTGTATTTTTACAACTTTTATTCTCATCCTTTAACTTGCATATCTAATTGCTCTATCTCGTATATGTGGCATCACATTTGTTCATGATAGGTTCTATTTTTAAGATATATATTATCTTTATTTTCGTGTTCCCTATATATATATATATATATATATATATATATATATATATATATATATATATATATACGTGTGTGTGTGTGTGTCTGTGCTAACAGATGGAACAGCCGTACAATTATACAGGTCACATTTTTCGTATTGTACTACACCAATTAAACAGTAAAAATACATCCTTTAAAATGTCATACACCTTAAAAAAAAACTAGACATTATTCAATTTCTGCCACCTTCAGAGGTCATTTAAACTAAATTCGTCAACCATCTTGAAGATGATTAACTGGTCAATATAATTCCTATCACTTATTAAGCTTTAATTTCAATAATTAAACTTGCATAATAAACACAAAATGTTTTAACATATTCGACTCCCCGGACAATGCTTGAAAGCTTCATCACTGTCTTTTAATCATTCCATTTCATTTAAAATATTTATTTATTCACGTTATTTAATATTCAGCAAATTAGCACGTAAATACGCATGCAAACAGGTCGATATGGACAAAACAACATGCGCAAAAAATCTTCCACTCCACTGTGTATTTATTTGAACATAAATAAATATTAATCCATCCTGTCGCACAAAAGTTAGCGTATAAAAACGTGCTCACTATAGCCTCCGTCCGAAACCATTTCAAGTTATGAAGGCAAGTGAGAAAGCAAATAGCAAGTCAGACAACCCCCTTTCGCCTGCAAATAGATTTGGAAAGAAA
Source organism: Sepiola atlantica (assembly GCA_963556195.1). Lineage (NCBI taxonomy): Eukaryota > Metazoa > Mollusca > Cephalopoda > Sepiida > Sepiolidae > Sepiola > Sepiola atlantica. The sequence goes on along the minus strand of OY744515.1, from coordinate 47,659,440 downwards.
TCCTCCATTCTAAATAAAAGGTCAATGTTTGGTGTTTTTTTTCTTTAGGTCATCATAAATGGTAATAATAATTTATATATGAAAAATAAAATTCCTGACATAATTCTATGATTTTATATGAATGTGAACACTGGCGAAGCATATGGTTTTTTTAAATTTTCGATGGAGGCTGTACACCAGTAAAAGTAAAAGAAACAAAGATCATCATCATCATCATCATCATCATCATCATCATCATCATCATCATCATCATCATCGTCATCGTCATCGTCATCATCATCATCATCGATTTAACATCTGTTTTACATGCTGACATGTGTTGAATCGCTTTTAGAAATTAACTTAAAAACTGTCCTATCTCTGGTCTTTATTCATCCCTTCTTCTCTTAAGACGAACCTTATCACTTTCTCACATGCTTTTATTCCTTTGTGAACTGACCCTGCTCCCTCAACTGTTCTATATCTACTAACCATTCGTTAAATGTATACATTTGTCAACTTATCTTTCTCCCATTTTTCTTTTTTACCAGACAGACGATTCTGATTTTTATAGATGGAGAAAAACATTTGAAACAACCAAAACGTTGTGAACATAGGTACAACGAAACATTTGGGCAACATGTAATTGGTGTGAATCAAATTAATGCATAGAAGATTTTCCGACAAATAAAATTGAGAAATGTTACTAAATATTTTACATAAACTGACACAAATATTAAATAATGATGTATACTTATAATAGTTGTCTAGAGAGCTAGAAAATAGACTCCCATTTACTGACATGGGAATACCACCTTTTGAAGTCTTCCCTCCTGGCTCAGAAGCAACCTGAGTCCAGTGGAGGTCACTCAACCGGCTTTGAACGGGAATGGGACAATCAAAAGCTGCTACAGTCAGATGAGGTTACAAAAGCGACTCAACCATCTCCGAATGTGGAGAGGAATACCATATGATGCAGCACTTCCTTGTCTACCATCTACTATCCACTTGAAGGATCTTGCAGATTTCATTGATAGTGCAAAGGACTGTGTAAAGAAGTGGGGAACTGTCGTATGACCACATGCTTTGAAGAAATGCAAGGAAGAAGGAGAAACAGAATCATAGTGTTGAATAACCTCGGAGTGACCAACTATCATGTTTTTTTCTTCAATCTCCAGATTTCCTGCTTAACTACATTTCTTACTTACAAAAATCTTTTATATGTGAACATTTATTACAGCTTAAATTCATATTCATTATCACACAATTAAGCAGAACATTGTTTCAAAGTACAAAAGGAAGAGAAAGATAAATGATTAATATTATGTTTCGGATTTTTTTAGATGAGGACTTATAATCTGTATTATTTGAGTTATTGGGACTACTGTTCTCATCTTGGATGTTATTTTCACAATGTTTCAACCAATGTAACCTCTGACCTTCTTCAGGTGTGCCTTCTCGGAATCAGGAATCCTTATGACGAACTTGGCAATCTGTATGGAATTTCGAACTGAACCCTTTATTTATCCATAAGGAGTAGATTATTCTCGTTCTGTCAGCCATGATCGAGTACAAGTCTCAAGTTATTTATTAAGTATTATTTCCAATAGATGTTTATATATTTTTATATCCATTTTTTCTAAGGCTTTCGGCTATTTAACTAGCTATCTTCAAAGAATTATATGTTAACTAGATGATCCATGACTAGATGACCCATGACTAGATGACCTATGACTCGTTGGGTCAACATTGGTACATTGTATATTAGTGTATACATTTAATGTCCTTAACCGATTGTGAAGGTAAATAATTAGATGTTTTAAAAGTATATCTAAAGTGTTAGAGAATAAAGTTACCGTCTGCTTTTAATTTAAAAGAAATTAGTGAGATTTCATGAATAAGCTTTGTAGATGTCAGTGACGACAAAAAATAAACAGTTTTACTGTTCCAAATTCTGCTGCTGTTGTTGTCGTTGTTTAGTCATATAGCTCACGAAGATCGTGCCTCACCATTGTTTGGTCTGCATGAAGTCCCCCTTGTTCATCGCAGCTATTTGCTAACCTGAAGGATTGCAGGTTTTTACCCTCGTTTTTCTTTTAATGGAAATCGCTCTAGGCAAGACATGAAGCCACTTGATGTAAGGAGCAAACAAAAACGAAAGATGATTATCGCAAAGACAGGAGATGCCTATTGGCTTTAGTCTTGAAAAGACCAAGGCTATAAGTAGGAGGAAAACAGTCAGCAGAAAGAGAGTTCAACAATCCTGCAGTTCCTGGAAAAAAACTACTGATATAGGAAGCTGTATTACAATTAAGTATCAAAACAGCGGATTCATGGAGACCACTAGACCAACTAGTTAAACAAGCAGGAACAAAGGAAGCGGGAATAGATAAGACAATTTTGAAGAACACATGCCATGATAGTATTTATAGAGAAGACTGAGATTAGCAACCTCACGTCTGTGAGAGAGAGAGGGTGCAGAAAAAAAGAAAGAGTGGTGCTAATCAAAGTATAGATACGTTTCTGCACCTTATCTAGAACCCTCAAATGGGACAGAGATTCCTCAGCCCAAATATGACAATAGCACTCCATACATGGTCTTATAGTAGATTTGTAGAGATAGAGAATAGTCTCAGGTGTGAGAAAGTGTTTGGAACGATAGAGAGAACCGACTTTATGAGAAGCAGAAAGAGCATGGATCTAATGTATGAACTCCAAGAAAGATTTGATGAGAAGAAAAGACCAATTAGTTACAGAGTTGATTTCACCTCCAGAGCAGAGCCATCCATGAGAATCTCAGGAAGAGCAGGTCCACATCTATGATTGAATGATACAAGCTGAGTCTTAACTGGATTAAACAAAACAAGCCATTTCGTACCCAAATCCACAACTGAACCCAGGGCAACTTCTAGATCAGCTGCATATTTCAACTGATCTCAAGGAGATGAGTGAGAAGTAACACTAGAATAGAGAGTGGTATTATCAGCATAGATGTTTATCATCTGAATAATATTCTTATAAAGATCATTAATATAGAGAAGAAACAGTATTTGGCCTAGAATAGAGACCTGAAGAGCAGCAGTATTGATAGGAAAAGAGAATGAGGAAACACAATCCAGAGTTACTCACAAGCTTTGATTAGAAGGAAAAGACCTAATATTGCCAAGAACGTTACCATTAATTCCATAACCCTGAAGTTTGTGTAAGAAGACCAGAATACCACACTCTGTTGAACGTCTTTGAAATGTCAAGCACAATGGGGTTACCCTATCCTGAATTATCTATAAACCGACAGATCCGCTCAGTTAAAGCAGTTAAAAGATCAGCAGTTGAACAAAAACCACAAAAGCTATACTAAACATTACTAAAGAGGCCCAGACTTTCCAGAAAATGAACAAACTTGCCGTTGGTCAACCTTTCAAAAACTTTACTAATAACAGCGAGGAAACTAACAGGACGATACTTAGTTGGGTCAGACCGATCACCAGCATTTTTAAAGATAGGGACAAGAGAGGACTCCTTCCAACAAGAAGGGAAACAGGACTGAGACAAACAGAGATTGAATAATTTCGAGAGGATAGAAGAAAGTTCAGGTGAACAATGCTTGAGAACGACAACAGGAAATGAATGAGGACCGGAAGCTATAGACTGGTCAACCATCTTGGAGTGATAATGACAGAATCAAGATAGTGATCAGTTTTCAAAGGAAAATCAGGAATAACAGCATCAGAATAATCAAGACGAGCAAAGAGATCAGCCTTATCCTTAGAAGATCGAATAACATGAAGACCATTAAAAAGAGGGGGAATAGCAGATATGCCACTATTAACAATACTATTGTAGATTCTCCAAAAATCGTGAGAGCCACCCTTTTGAGATGAGATAGAGTCACGAATCCTTTGAGAATAGCTAGACTTTGCCTCATAACAAGACCTAAATGTTGATTCTCTTATTACATAAATATCTGGAGGAGGACATATGGATGTATAAAATAGACAGGAATATTAGTAAAAGTGATGCCGTAGCCCTGACAGAACTTAAACATGACAAGCCCAAACCACACTTTATGCAATGTCCAATATATATATATATATATATATATATATATATATGTAGAAACAACACAAGATATATCATAAAATGAAATGCCATGGAAACAGGATGTATGAAAAAGACAAAAGGAAAAACAAATTAAATATAGGAAGAATATATATATATATATATATATATATATATATATATATATATATATATATATATATATATATATATGTATGTATATATAGCCATCCACAAACAGGTGTATTATCATATCACGGCTCTCCAGTGTGGCTAGATGAGATTTGAAATCCAGCCATTTTGTCAGCAGCTCTTCTAAATAAGTTAGCAAAATTATAATGCCCGTATATGGTTATATTTGTATTCCAGACTGTCGAGAGAGCTCAATTCTTTTTACAAAGAGCTATTTCTTTTGTTAAATGTTTCTGTTTTTAGTTATAATGATCTATTGGGTTGTGTACGCAATTGTTACTTTCTAGTCAGATCACCTGTGCCACTGAATGAGTTAACATGTCATGCAGCTTACAGAGCACCACACAGACCTGTTGGAAATGGTGATAATTAAAGAGTGGTGCTTATGAATGCTCACACCCCAATGAAAAACACATCTCAGGTTTTTGTTCAGAGATTTCCTTCTTCTAGACTAGTTGCCCCACCTAAAATTCTGGAGTTTAATCTACCCTACTATTTCACCTATATATACTTATATAGTGTCAGTATCTCGTCAACACATAGGGTTCTTTCCTTTCTCTTGCAATTGTAACTGAATCTAATCATGTGCTCATCTGGTATGGCTACCGATATGACTTTTATCAAATACATTTTGATACTTGTAAAATATGTGGTCACCTCATATGAACAATTCATTTAGCATGTGTCGAAAGGAAAATGTATCGAAAGGAAAATATGCATTATGCCTCTTGGACCGTACAGAATCATTAGTAATTAATCACTTAAGTTGCACCTTTGGCATCTGAAATTCATATATTTCTACTGTCAACATATAATTCTGTCTTCCTTGTATAAATAAAAGGGACGTTCACCTCTTTGACATTACATGGAACCGTGCTGTCTGACGTGGGCTTTTAGATGGAATGTCTCTGCATGTATTACTGGCATGAATCAGACAATATGTCGGCAATACTCACCCCTTCCACTGCCACTGACAAACCCTGATAAAGTCCTGGCTCCTATTAATTTACACCTGGGATGCTGACATTTTCAAACCAACAAAGTTGAATATGTCCGTCTACACCTAACCTACTAGACATTCAGGTGAGAGAGTTGTCGGAGATTATTTGTTCACATAATTGTTGCATTATTATCAAAATCTTGAATTGGTTTAAATAGTTTTAGATGTTTCTAGGCATCACAATAATATGCTCTGTCCATCGGTCAGTCGACACAAGATTTTTAGATTCTTCCATACATCACAATAAAAGGAACTGTCCATCAGTCCATTGGTTAGTCCATCGGCCAGTCCATTCGTCATTAATAGATTCTTTAATGCATTACAATAATATGTTGTGTCCATCGGTCAATCCATCAGTCAGTCCATGCATGATTTTTAGATTCTTCCATGCATCACAATAATACGCTTTGTCCATCAGTCTATCAGTCAGTCAATCGGTCAGTCAATCCGTCATTTATAGATGCTTTAACACATTAAAACAATATGTTCTGTCCATCGGTCAATCCATCAGTCAGTCTATGCATGATTTTTAGATTATTTCATGGCTCACAATAATACACTCTGTCCATTAGTCCATCAGTCCATCAGTCAGTCAATCGGTCAGTCCATCCGTCATTTATAAATTCTTTCACGCATTACAATAATATGTTCTGTCCATCGGTCAATCAATTGGTCAGTCCATCCATGACTTTTACATGCTTTTATGAATCACAATAATAGCCTTTGTCCATCAGTCAATTCATCGGTCAGTCTATCCATCATTTATAGATTCTTTCACGCATTACAATAATATGTTATGTCCATCGGTCAATCATCAGTAATAAAAGACTCGTCTATTGGTCAGTTATATTTTAATTAAAATATGTTGAACGAAATGCACATATTGAATAGTGGTTTCTTATTTGAAATATGTCCAAGCATTTCCTCGTTGGTCAGTCTGTCATGCCGCTTAGGTTTGAAATAACATTTTGAGATTCGTCCAAGCATCTCTAGTATAACAGTCTCTGTTCGTAAGTGATTCATTCTTAAATTCAAAATAACATTTTCATGGCTAAATGCATAGATTGAATGGATACATTCATTCTTAAATTCAAAATAACATTTTCATGGCTAAATGCATAGATTGAATGGATACATTCATTCTTAAATTCAAAATAACATTTTCATGGCTAAATGCATAGATTGAATGGATACATTCATTCTTAAATTCAAAATAACATTTTCATGGCTAAATGCATAGATTGAATGGATACATTCATTCTTAAATTCAAAATAACATTTTCATGGCTAAATGCATAGATTGAATGGATACATTCATTCTTAAATTCAAAATAACATTTTCATGGCTAAATGCATAGATTGAATGGATACATTCATTCTTAAATTCAAAATAACATTTTCATGGCTAAATGCATAGATCGAATGGATACATCTTCAGAATACCTCTGTCCTTGTTTGTTTAAGGAAAATCATCATATAAGGTTCAGAAGAAGATACTAATGTTGGTTTTTGATCTCTACTAGCGAATATCTATAAATCAGCTTGAACCCAGCTTTATTGATCATGATCAACTCAGTTTTGCAACAGTAGAAACAAGTTTATACATTCCAGTTGAATAAGCATCTGACATCTGGAACTTGACAAAATACTCCGAGAAGGCAATTTCAGCTGCACCTTTGTTTATGAAGACTTTCTCCTGCAAGAAGAAATTTATATACTTGAAAAAGTGGTAATCAGCGGGAGTCACGTCTGGTGAATATGCTGGGTGAGACAAAATGTGATAGCCCTGCAAAGTGATGTATTAGTTGTGATTTTCTAACGTTTCTTTAATTTCATTTATTTTTGAAGATTAAAATCATCATCATCATCATCATCATCATCATCATCATCATCATCATCATCAGCAGCAGCAGCATCATCATCATCATCAGCAGCAGCAGCAGCAGTATAATCATCATCATCAGCAGCAGCAACAGCAACAGCAGCAGTATCATCATCATCATCATCATCATCATCATCATCATTATCATCATCATCGGTTTACCCTCCGTTTTACATGCTGGCATGTGTTGGACGGCTTTTATAAATGGAATTCCAAACTAACCTACCCATGGGCAGGTCTTTATTTATGCCTCATTCTCTCAACTTAATTCTTATCACGTCTTCCCATTTTGATCTTCCCCTGTGAACTAAACCTGCTACCTCAATTATTCTACATCTACTAACTTAAGAACTCTCATCCATTCTTTCAATATGGTCATACTAACGAAGTCTCTTCTTCTGCACACATCTCTCAATATTGTCCAGATTTAATCTTCATCTGCTTACGAGCACTAGAAAGGCACATTACCCTTCAGCTTTAGAGGTACATTTAAATAGAATATTAATACCATGGTTCATGCGATGTTTCATGATCAGAACAAAATAATAAAAAAGATTCTAAACCATATAACAGTGTTTGTGTCATAATTATAACCAACCAATCCGTCCATCCATGTGTGACATAAAGTGTCAGACGGCAAGGAAATGACAATGCAGGTGAGAAAACAATTCTACATTCATTAAGCAGGTTAAGATATAACAAATACTTATCAATAATAAAATTAGAAAAAGTGCTTATAACACATCACTTAAGAAATTTAAATATTTGAAAAACTGACAAAATGCCTGTGTAAACCACGTTTAAGATGCAAATATTTTATTAAAAATCATTTAATTTTTTTTATCTTGACTTTTTTTCTTTACTTTTTTAAAAACTTTTTTATCCTTATTTTTTTTCTTGACTTTTTGAAAACTTTTTTATCCTGACTTTTAAAAAAATCTAAAGTAAATTGTTTTGTCTGATAATCTGTTAACTGTGTTCATAAATGTCAGTGGGTTGGTGATTAGTGTAATGTATACCGCTGTGGGCTATAGAATCTATTGGATATATTGTGTTCCACTAAGCACTAATACGGTTAAGAAAGGTATGAATTCACAATCCCCCCCCCCTTTTGGAGTGAAATAGCAACTTGTATTCAAATAATCGTATACAAGGAACGATTTACAGTAGATATTTCGTATCAGTATGAAATAACCCCCAAAAGGTTTGATATGCCATAAAACAGACAAACCAAACCAGGACTACCATCATTATGATAATTGAACAAAATACAGATTAATTGAAGACAAGTTGATATTTTACTCATAGCTGGGTGGAAATTCAGGGTTCATATTTTGGCTCAACAATAGTATGGCTATAATCACATTGGTGCATCAGTTCTCGTTAGATCACCAAAGTTAAGCAACGTTGAACCTGATCAATACCGGATGGGTGACTATTTGAGAATACCAGATGCTGTATGTTTAGGAATATAAATGAGAACTACTTTCAGGTGAGTGTCTTGTATCCTTGGTTTTTGGCTGAAATCAGAGTGTTAATATCTGTTCTTATACTACAGTCCGTCTTTTCTGTCCTAAGTTAGTGAAGTAGAAATCCTTCTGCAATCTGGCAGTCTGAAATGTGAAAACTACAAAAAAAAATCTATGAATTCTTCTGTGGATGTATCTTCAAACCTTCAAGATGTGTTTTAGACATATTAGTTTTTGAACCCCCACTCCAAGGTTTTATATGGAGGGTTGAAATCGTGGGCATGATCTAAATCTTCTAGAAAAAATCAGTTACAAATTTATACCAAAACATAACAATGTTCTATTATGATCGAAGTGAGAGGGGGGAGGGGCTCACATCTTCACTCTTTTCACACCCGTTGTTTTTTTAAGCTTTGCTCCCTCTTATTAGAGCATGTGATCAGACTAATGGATACCTTCGCAGACAATGGTTTTGATCATCTCCCTTAATCTCGATTTATCAAAGAGTATCAATAATTCTAAGGAGTTGAATTGCTCCAATATCATTTAACAAATACCCAACAACTGAAAATCTAATCAATCAGGAATTCAAATAATTTATGACAATGAACACTCACAAACACCCCTCTTTCCAAACACACACGCACCTTTGATCATGATAAGAATGGAATCAAATGCCTAACTCTGGTGTCATATAACCAAAGCAACAACTTGATAAATTTACTAATGTTTTGGTACCAGAAATAAATTGCTCAGAGAAATGAGCTCATTATTCATCTTCGTGATGTTGCAAATAGGCATCCATTTTCCAATAATTTGAAATTGCTGTATTCTTTGCTCTTCTTCCCAAGGGAGGTAACTCACTAACAAAGCTCATAATGGAAGTGGCCTTTCGTAAAAGAGGGATAAAATTATTCTTCCTATTAATGGTCTCATTTTCATTATTCATAGTACATTCGGGTTTTGATCAAATGATCTTATTGAGATTGAGACTAAAGCATGATTATTTTTAAAGACTTCATATTTGCAAAATAATTACTTATTTTTGTATCACTATTCAAGCTAGAATTACCAGTTCTTTTACACACCTGCATTTTTATTAGTATTCAAGCTGGAATTATCATGTATTATCATGTATTGTTCTCATTTAGGGTGTTATTCTCACAATGTTTCAAGCAAAGTAACTTCCGACCTTCATCAGGTGCATTTTATCGAATTCGGATATTTTGATGTCGATCTCGGGAATCGAATGAAACACTTTATTTAATCCAAGGGGGTAGCTTGCTTTTATTCTGTCAACCATGACAAGGTAGACATCTTCAGTAATTCGTAATAGTATTCTAAGTATCGCCCATACTGAGGATTAAAGCTTCAACCTCCAGAAGACTGTCACTTGGCACTGATTATCACTTAGCACTTATATCCGTTGTGCCACGGGTACTTGCGGATTTATCATATTTCTTAACACACCTATATTTTAAAAAGAATTATTTAAGCTTGGATTTTCTTTTTTAAACACTGTAATTGTTATTACTATTCAATTCAATTCAATTCAATAAATTTGGCAAAAAATAAAACAAGCTTCAATTGCCATGGAGGGAAAAGAGGGATAGAAATCTACACAGAAGAGGATACAGTGGCCCAGCACCTGTCTAATTTCGCTTTGAATTGCTCCATCACTGGCGCATTTACTACATCTCCTGAGAGTCAATCTCAAAGTCCAGGGATCCTGACTGAGAAAGCAGCCTTCTTCCGGTTCAATTGAAATAGGCGTTGGAATAGTTTCTTGTAATGTCCATGCAGACCTCTTTCTGGTCCAGGAGTTAATAGTAGGTCCTGAAAGAATTAATAATAGGCCAACATGAGGTTATCACGTAAACGTTGGTGCTTCTTGAGTCGGATCAAACCGGGATGAAACTTTTTGTTTTTACAAAAACTCATTTTATTTAATATCTCTTCAAACTTAAAGTATTATTTATTTAATATCTCTTCAAACTTAAAGTATTATTTATTTAATATCTATTCAAACCTGAAGTATTATTTATTTAATATCTCTTCAAACTTAAACTATTATTTATTTAATATCTATTCAAACTTAAAGTATTATTTATTTAATATCTATTCAAACTTAAAGTATTATTTATTTAATATCTATAAAACTTTAATGATTATTTATTTAATATCTATTCAAACCTAAAGTATTATTTATTTAATATCTCTTCAAACTTAAACTATTATTTATTTAATATCTATTCAAACTTAAAGTATTATTTATTTAATATCTATTCAAACTTAAAGTATTATTTATTTAATATCTATAAAACTTTAATGATTATTTATTTAATATCTATTCAAACTTAAAGTAATATTTATTTAATATCTATTCAAACTTAAAGTATTATTTATTTAATATCTATTCAAACCTAAAGTATTATTTATTTAATATCTATTCAAACTTAAATGATTATTTATTTAATATCTATTCAAACTTAAAGTATTATTTATTAAATATCTATTCAAACCTAAAGTATTATTTATTTAATATCTATTAAAACTTAAAGTATTATTTATTTAATATCTCTTCAAACTTAAACTAATATTTATTTAATATCTATTCAAACTTAAACTATTATTTATTTAATATCTATTCAAACTTAAAGTATTATTTATTTAATATCTATTCAAACTTAAAGTATTATTTATTTAATATCTATCAAACTTTAATGATTATTTATTTAATATCTATTCAAACTTAAAGTATTATTTATTTAATATCTATTCAAACTTAAAGTATTATTTATTTAATATCTATTCAAACTTAAATGATTATTTATTTAATATCTATTCAAACTTAAAGTATTATTTATTTAATATCTATTCAAACCTAAAGTATTATTTATTTAATATCTATTCAAACTTAAAGTATTATTTATTTAATATCTATTCAAACTTAAATTATTATTTATTTAATATCTATTCAAACTTAAAGTATTATTTATTTAATATCTATTCAAACTTAAATGATTATTTATTTAATATCTATTCAAACTTAAAGTATTATTTATTTTATATCTATTCAAACTTAAATGATTATTCATTTAATATCTATTCAAACTTAAAGTATTATTTATTTAATATCTATTCAAACTTAAAGTATTATTTATTTAATATCTATTCAAACTTAAATGATTATTTATTTAATATCTATTCAAACTTAAAGTATTATTTATTTAATATCTATTCAAACTTTAATGATTATTTATTTAATATCTATTCTAACTTAAAGTATTATTTATTTAATATCTATTCAAACTTAAATGATTATTTATTTAATATCTATTCAAACTTAAAGTATTATTTATTTAATAGCTATTCAAACTTAAAGTATTATTTATTTAATATCTATTCTAACTTAAAGTATTATTTATTTAATATCTATTCAAACTTTAATGATTATTTATTTAATATCTATCTAAACTTAAAGTATTATTTATTTAATATCTATCTAAACTTAAAGTATTATTTATTTAATATCTATTCAAACTTAAATGATTATTTATTTAATATCTATTCAAACTTAAAGTATTATTTATTTTATCTTTATTCAAACTTAAATGATTATTCATTTAATATCTCTTCAAACTTAAAGTATTATTTATTTAATATCTATTCAAACTTAAATTATTATTTATTTAATATCTATTCAAACTTTAATGATTATTTATTAAATATCTATTCAAACTTAAAGTATTATTTATTTAATATCTATTCAAACTTAAATAATTATTTATTTAATATCTATTCAAACTTAAAGTATTATTTATTTAATATCTATTCAAACTTAAAGTATTATTTATTAAATATCTATTCAAACTTAAAGTATTATTTATTTAATATCTATTCAAACTTAAATAATTATTTATTTAATATCTATTCAAACTTAAAGTATTATTTATTTAATATCTCGTCAAACTTAAATGATTATTTATTTAATATCTCTTCAAACTTAAAGTATTATTTATTTAATATATATTCAAACTTTAATGATTATTTATTTAATATCTATTCAAACTTAAAGTATTATTTATTTAATATCTATTCAAACTTAAAGTATTATTTATTTAATATCTATTTAAACTTAAAGTATTATTTATTTAATATCTATTCAAACTTAAAGTATTATTTATTTTATATCTATTCAAACTTAAATGATTATTTATTTAATATCTCTTCAAACTTAAATGATTATTTATTTAATATCTATTCAAACTTAAAGTATTTTTTATTTAATATCTATTCAAACTTAAAGTATTATTTATTAAATATCTATTCAAACTTTAATGATTATTTATTTAATATCTATTCAAACTTAAAGTATTATTTATTTAATATCTCTTCAAACTTAAATGATTATTTATTTAATATCTCTTCAAACTTAAAGTATTATTTATTTAATATCTCTTCAAACTTAAAGTATTATTTATTTAATATCTATTCAAACTTAAATTATTATTTATTTAATATCTATTCAAACTTAAAGTATTATTTATTTAATATCTATTCAAACTTAAAGTATTATTTATTTAATATACCTTAAATGTATTATTAATACTAGTATTTTACCCGTAAATTCTTTATTTTTTATATTGGTTTGAAAAAATGTTATCATCGAAGATACTGATTTCCTATTTAGTGGGCGTGCTGAATCAATATCATACTAATATCTACTCACACTTGCCAACAGGCTCGTGGCAGATATGAAACAAGTTGCAGTTTGACACATTTTCGTTGAATATTATATTAAATAGGCACTTTGTTGGAATGTGTCGTATTTGCAACAAAAAGCGTTTAAGGGTTAAATGATGTTTTTTCATGGAGGTGGCAGTGATGAAGTAAGTATCGACGTAGTGTGTGCTAAATTCGAATCTAATCGGTTCCATATTTTCACTACGGATTTTGGAAAGCTTCGTGTCGTCCCTCCTGTGAGTACATGATTCCAGATAGAATTGAGGAAACCAATGCCAACAACAGAATCGAGCCGATCAAAAAAGGCATGCTGATTCATACACATTAACTTTTAAGGATTTTTCAGATAAATCTAGGCTAATTGCGATTTGACAATAATAATATCCTTTTCTCTTCACACATGTAAATATTTGGAAAGTTTCGCATCTAATCATATCGATTATTCCTATAAGATGTGAAAAGTAAACTGAAGTACGTCTTTTACACAAACTAACTTAAATTGTATTCCACTCTTCTTGACAAACCATCTTAAGATGCCTCAAATCTTCAGGATTCCTCTGATAGATTCGAAGTTTAAATTTATTCCATAGATTAGGCTACTGACTTAGCGTTTCTGCTTCCAGTACTATCTAGACTTTTGGAGGATTAAAATGTAGCATATTTTCTGTTCTGTTCTCTGTCAGAGGAGGAGAACTTCTCCTTGACTAGGGCAATTTTTATTTTTGTCTGATCCAAAGTGCCTCTTTTTAGTGGCTGGATATACTCCACATTAAAAAGACTTTGTGAGATATCCATCTCTCTCCTGGAGGAGGGGGGGGCGGTAAATAACCACTTACTTATAGTTACTTTCTCATTATTATGTTAAAAATCCAACCTTTTGGAGGTTGAAAGTATTTTACAGATTGAAGAATGTTCGTCTCCAATATTTATAGATATGTTCAGAGTTCCTTCGATGGCATGAAGTGCATCCATACTCCTTGAAAAAAACAACAACCTCACATCCCTATACATACTTCACCATGTATAGCGTTTGGGGTAGAATTTTGACAGGTTATATGAAGTGCTTTTTTTTTCTCCAAATATGTCTTGAACAATTTCTAATGAATAATTAAATTCTTAATCCCCAAAAGAAGCAGATTCCTTTAGCTGGAAAAGAATAAATGAAATTTCAAATAATTCTTCTATGATCCTCTATACAACATAATCACGTTGACACACTGATTCTTGTTAGATCACCAAAGTTAAGCACATTAAGCCTAATCCGTACCAGATGGGTGACCATTTGGGAATACTAGATGCTGTATCTGGGAAAACGACAGCATCTTGCAAAAAAAAATTGTTAAAATCATCTAACCTGAGCGAGATATACATGCGACTGGGAGCCGCCTCTGAATTTAATATTCTCAAAAACTTCCTCCTTTGGAGGAAACCAGCTCAACCAACCCAAGGGTGCATGCCACACCAGGACTAGAACCACTAGTCCTCTACAGGTAATGTATGCACTTATAATTATTTCTGACTAATACATAGAGTTTCTTGTTCATTAAATTTGCAAGGACATCTACAAGCCCAAATATATTATTTTCATTTTAAAATAATGGATCTAATCATAATGATGGTGATATTAAGTTACACAGCATAATCACGTTGATACACAGGTTATCATTAGCTCACCAAAGTTAAGCGACATTATTAACTAAAATTTGGGTCTTAAATTTCTTATAGTCAATAATGAGTCTAATTTTATTATTATTGTAAATAAGTGATATGTATTAGTGTACACTATTTTTTAGACACAAAATCTTGTAGTAAAGAAACAACTTTACTCCAACCTATAAAACATTAGAAACAACCAATGTTATTTATGAGTTTAAATGCCCTTTGGGAGAATGTAACTCTCATAATAATAATAAAGCTAATAGCTACATTGGTTTTACAAGCACTACCCAATTCCGCCGCCTCAGCATGCATCTTGTAAACTCGAACTCAATTTACCAACGTCTACAAAAAACATAACTGCCTCCCTCCTCTGATTTAAGACACATTTTAGTTAATAACCTAAAAAATAATACATTCCGAAACCAATTTAATTTTTTTTTTAAATGCTCGAAGCTATCTTTATTAAAACCTAGCAACATACAATTAATAACATTATGTATGAAACCAGTAACAACATTTTAAAATGCTTAACGTAATACAATTTTATCCTGTGAGACTAATTCTGGCATTACATAATTTAAATTCTTTCCTGGAACTGTGCGAGTCCGTTTTTTTGGCATCCAACTGACTTCATGTGTGCGTTCTCGGCTATCTTTTGAAATTCTCTTCTTTTCTCTAGATTTTTTGCTCGTTCGTTTTTGTCATTTGAAGGTGATTCGCTGAAGAATAGAAAACGTTCGTGATACATGTGGAACATACATTAATTCTTTTGATTTTAACACAAATAAATCATTAGAAAAAGTGAATAAATACAAAGAGGTTTAATTAAGCCTGAAGAATTCTGTAATTTTTAACAATGTTTGCTTAAATAAAAGAATACTACCTAAATACACACACACAATATATATATATATATATATATATATATATATATATATATATAGATAGATAGATAGATAGATAGATAGATAGATAGATAGATGCACTTCACATGTATTTATACTGGACTGATATTCTGTGCTTATTTATGCTTTATAAATTCATATGTGCATTTATACATTTATAGTTTAAGTTTTTGATTGTATATCTGTATATATATATTATACATATAGACTTTTTCTGTATATATATATATATATATATATATATATATATATATATATATATATATATATATATATATATGTATGTCTGATTCTTCATACTCATTTGTGTTTTGCTAGGTGAGGGTAGGTACTGGGGAATGAAGGACAGCCATGTCCATTACTCAGAGTAAGCGCACAGGGCAAAAGCAAATAAGACTGGACAACTGGCCAAGCAGTAGCCTGCAGGGGAAGAGGAAGGCGTTTGTGGGCTAGGGGAGCACTCAGGAACACGGTCTTTGAGAAGAGCAGTAAGGACAAGGGTGCATGTGTAGGATATGGGGTTGGGCCTTTCAGGAAAAAAAAGGAAAAAAAATGCTTTGAAAAGTAACAACCTCACGAATCCCCTTTTACGAAATTCCTTCATTGCATCGATAAATTAGTTTGATCAAAATGCTAGATTTTTGTTGTTAGTTTTCGGTTTTTTTTTTTTCTGTTATCTCTTTTTGGAGATAATTTCTTTCAGCTTTCTTTTCTTCAGCATTTTTTTCTAGATTTATATATATATATCTTTCCTCTATTTTCATGGTTTTTCTTATGACCAGTGCCAAATCTACTAAGCAGAAAGATTAAAAATGTATATAAAAACAAAACAAAATATATATAAAATGATTGAAGAATGATAAAAAAAGATAAAAGAAAATTAAAGATACAAGAAATACATTAAATAACAAATAACCTCGAAAGATAAAAGAGAAAACAAAAAACAAAACTTATGTCCTTGTTAGTATCTTGTAATCCTTGAGCTGTTTGGGCAATTTTGATCAATGCCATTATTGGACAGGAAAAAAAAAACTGGACGGAGGCTTTTACTGGAATGGTTCTCTTGAGGGAGGTCCAATAAAAGAAAAGATTTAGGGGAAAAAAGGGTTAAATTCACTGTAATTATTGGATGAGAAAAGAAAAAGCATTATGAGAAAGTTTCTTTTGGGACAATTAAAGAAATCTACAGAAAAGAGTTTTACAAGTTGCACTTTCGTTTATAAGATTAAGCGTACAATATTTTTACTCACTTTATTGAATTCTGATTGGTTAGTGTTTAGATTGATTTTACCAAATTATAATGGAGATTTGGTGTCTGTTCTGTCCGTGAACAAAACCTATAGTCATTGCCATTGTTCACACTCTTGAATCGATGATAGGAGAATAAACGGTTTTATAACCAACTTGATCTGCATTACACGCAAGTTAATAAATTAGAATAGAAACATTCTTTAATTACCTCGACATCAAATCTATATACACTTTTGATTACAATGACCCCCCCCCCTCCAAAAAAAAAAACGTTTACAAAGGGACTACATCTACAAGCCATATGAGCATATAAATAGACATTTTCATCTATTGTTTTTGTTAGAAAATTCTGGCACTAAGGACTCCTTGGTAAACCCTAACCTTAACCTTAAGTTTAAACCCAAAATCAATGTAGTAATTTTTTTAAATCCCTCAAATACAAATAATAATCCAATTTTAATGAGCATTTATTCAATCTTATATTCTTTATAAAAGGAATACAAGTTTTACAATTTTTACAATTTTTAACATGATAATGATTTTCAAAAGAGTGGAAGTTTGACAAAAATTTTATTTTTCGGCAGATTTACGCACACAGGTTCAGTAACATTTGGTTTTTACTTTGATTCAATAAATTGAAGTATATAATAGGCCACACTGAAGTGATTTTATTTATTTTTTTTATTTGTTTGCACATTTTTAAACTTAAAATAGAAAACTCTCATTATATTTTACAATTTAAAATGAGTTATGCTCCTTGCTGATTTTTATTTTTAGGTGATTATTTGAAAATGTTTCATATAAGCAGTTGTCTGAGCCAAATTTAGTAATTTCTTAAATAAATTGTAGCAAAGTATGTTATATTGCCAATAACACGGTACAACAATAACAAATGGAAATTGGCTAGTCAAAAGCAAATTTGATTTGTCAGCTTTAATGCTGTTTGTGTTTTAATTTGCAAATCCGACAAAATAACTTTATACACACACACACACACACACATATATATATATATATATATATATATATATATATATATATATATATATATATATACTCTGAAACTACTCTTGGATATGGGAGTCTATGCATTACAGCAGGTAACATTTTCTTTTCTATACTTTGGAAATTTTAATTAATAGAAATTAAAATATATGTAATTGTTTACATTAATGAAACATATGTTGTACTTAAAGTGTTTTTATATATAAAATATAAAAACACTTAGGTACAACATATTTTCATATGTGCAAACAATTACATATATTTTAATTTCTATTAATTAAAAAAAAATTAGAGTGTTTTTATTAAATTAAACCCGTTAAAAATTATGAGGACACTATTAAGAAGATCGATATGATAAATAAATTCAGTTTTTAAATTCTAATCAAATTTATTCAGTTGACAATTGAAAAATCTCTTTCACACAATTATATTCGTAAGAATAATTCTCCTCTGATAAAAAAGTCTAAGATTTATTTCATTTCATGAGTTAAATGTAAAGGAGTACATCAGAGATCAGTCCTAAGTCCCTTGTTTTTTATTGCTGTCCTCGAGGCCCTCTCCAATGAGTTCCGAACAGGGTGCCCATGGGAACTACTATATGCTGATGACTTGGTCATAATGGCAAAGACAATGAACGAGCTGGAAGAAAGATTGAAAGTATGCAAGAAGGGCATGAAGGCCAAAGGTTTGAGGGTCAACACTGGTAAGACAAATGTGATGGTTAGTGCCCCTAATCTCCAGTCTTTGAAGGACTCTGATCAATACCCATGCGTGGTATGTAGAAGGGGAGTGAGGAACAATGCGATACAGTGCAACCACTGCACTCTATGGGTACACAAAAAGTAAAGCGGAGTGCATAATAGGCTCAAACCATATTCGGACTTCAGATGTAAGAGATGTTTAGGACTTGTACGCCGAATTGACGGCCACCTTTACACAGAAGTTGAAATAGGCGAGGACACTCTGGAAGTTGTAGACTCCTTTTGCTACCTAGGAGATATGATGAGTGCTGGAGCTGACTGCAAATTAAGTTCAACCATCAGAGTCAAGACAGCTTGGAGAAAGTTCAGAGAACTTCTCCCAATCCTAACATCCCGCGCCATCCCCAAAATTACCAGGGGTAAGGTCTATGATAGCTGCATAAGAAGCGTGATGCTGTATGGCAGTGAGTGTTGGAACCTCACCCAGGCCTCACTTGCTCGACTCCAGAGAAATGACAGGGCAATGATTAGGTGGATATGCAATGTAAAGCCGGACCAGATTCAGAACATTAGGTTGGATACTCTACTTGAGAAATTGGCCATTCCAAAACTTGATGTCCTAATAAGGGCAAACCGTCTTTGCTGGTTCGGGCATGTTGAGAGAAGCACATGCAGTGTCCTAGGGCTGGACAGCAAAAAGAAAGCTGGATGCCCTAGGAAGACATGGAAAGAAACTATCAGGCAAGACCGTAAACAATGGCAAATTGACACAGTCAATCCCCACAACCGTGAGCACTAGAGACTTAGCATAAGGACAGCAAGACAACATCGAACCTTCTGTCAAAAGAAATATAGACGATAAACCTGGATAATGAGTGAGTGTGAGATGTATAAACAAGCAGTATCTTCTACCAAATAAGAGTACTCCATCTTTATATTGAAACATTATGAAAACTGCATCACAAGTGAGAATTAATTTTTCAAGATAGTATGTCATGAGTCACAAATTATTGCCAAAGATTTTTTTTAATTCAGCAGAAAACAAATGATGAAAAATCAACAATAGAAGGATTATTTTAATGTTTTCTTTTATTAATTTATTGAATTTTAATTTAATTTAAAAAGAAAATAACATAAATTGTAAATAAAATAAGCAGATAAAATCATTACATTTATATTCATAGAATTTTCAGAAATAATTGTACTAAAGATATATATATCACATAGAATTTTATGCACTTTTGATTTAAAAAGTCTTCTTTTTTTTCAAATTAATGAGACAATTTAAGAAAATCTAAGAGAACATACGTCTATATTTCAATCATTTTTATTGGTTAAAATTACTTAAACCCTGAGTAAGGTGTTATGTTGCTTGCTTGTTTGCTAGTCACCGTGCACACTTCATCTGTATATTAATGTTTTAGATGACAGGAGGAAGGGCGAATAACATAAATAAAAGGCTAATAATTAGAAAAGTGGTGAGGGGAATAGAATGATGCTAATAATTAAAAGAAAGAAAAGGGAGAGAGAAGAAAGAAGATAAAAGGGGGAAGGGAGAAATAGAGGAAGAGAGAGAGAGTGCATGCATATTATGACATCATAGTGTATTCTGATTTTGTTATCTTGGAAGATAGAGAGGGTCTACTATGACATCACAATGTTTTCTAACTTTATTATATCTAGAGAGAAGTATGGCTTAGGTGTATTGTAGCATGGACAGACGGATAATTGTACACAAATTACTGATGAAGAATGGAAGCTATGTAAAAAATAAAAAGTTGAAAGAAGTATTACAACGTAGTTTATCTAATACAACTTCGTGTTAGGATTTAATTTATGACGTCAGTCAACGAACAATGAATAAAATAGTTGTTCGGATTTTGTAAACAAATTGGAATCACAAAAAGAAAGTAGATCGACAATATCTGGAATTTTTATGACGTAAGTCAATGTACAATTTAAACAAAGTAGATTTTCAGGTCAGATATAAACAACTAATAGTTTCAAACATATCGAATCGAAATTAATTGTGCGAAACTACGAGAACAGCATCAATAACAACTAATATAATAGACATAGCGTGCGGAACGAAGAAAGACCACTGTTCTATGAACTAAAATACAATCTTTTCGGACTTTGTCATCACGCTTATAAATACCCATCTCACTACAGTATATCTTGATAGGATTCAGGTCAAAGGATGCTATATGCACGACACAGGAGGCTAGGTGGTATCAGGTAAGTATCTTGATTCAAAGTAAGTATTTATTTTATGAATTTAAGTGTTATAGCGGCTTCTTGGCCTTTTGGCTAAGATCAAAGTGTAGTATCTGTTCCGATGGATACTGCACGCCTGTCCTGTGCAGTTCTAGGAGGTCCACCCTCCCAGGCTTTGCCTCCCCTCTTTGGGGAGGAGTAAGTTTATTGCTTACTGTCTGAGGCGCCCCTACCGGGGAATGCCGACGGGGCTGCACAGGCAATTTTTAAATGGCCAGAGTGCTCACCTCTCGAGCGCTGGCTTTTCAAACCCCACTTTCTCGACCCGATCTTGGGTCACATCTTACTTGTGGGAGTAAGATAAAACTGGCCTTGTGCCTAACTCCTGGGGAGGAGTAAATAAAACCCCTTACTGATGAGTGTATAAAATATCCTTTATGCACGTGTGTTGTCGTTGTGAACCCAGGTTGGTGATAAATGTACATATGTTGATCTTCTCGTTGCTGCTGTAATCGTTCTGCTGCATCATCATCATGATCATCATCATCATCATCATCACTATCATCATCATCACCATCACCATCATCATCATCATCATCATCATCATCATCATCATCATCATCATCATCATCGTCGTTGTTACCCAGGCTACTCCTTCGTCTGTTGATACAAACCAAACTGACACTTGTTTGGTTTCTAAAGGTTTATTCAAAGAACAGGAACAGATAGCCTTGTACGCGTGGGTGAGAGAAAGAGAAAAAGAGAAGGAGGGGCAGATAGATAGATAGATAGATAGATAGATAGATAGATAGATAGATAGATAGATAGATAGATAGATAGATAGATAGATAGATAGATAGATAGATAGATCGCTTGTCTCGTTACTCTTAGCTATATTATACGCGACCGACTCCACCTTCATTGGGGCTGGAGAACGGCAACGTTTTGCTTCCGCTTGCTACAGTTGTCAGCCAAAAAGAGAGTGAAGATGCCTTGGTCACCTCTGGATGGATGTCAGATGGTTCCCTCGACTACCGTTTTTTGGTCACCTCTGATCTTTAGGGTGTCACTCAAACCCTTCCATCCAAACAACCTCTTTGCTATCTAGCATAAACATCATAATTAGATGTTTTTTAATGTTATATATATATATTTATTAAGACTGTTGCAATATGTGTGCTGTTATATTTTTAGTATAATATTGTGCATTGTAGTAATGTGTCTGATTCACTTTACATCATTTAAAGATGCTGCAAAGTTTCAGATGGAACATAAAGAGAGTAGAAAGTTGACATTGGGTTTACTTTCGACAGCCTCATAACTCTCGCTTCTCTTATTTTGTCCTTTAGTCCTCACATTCCATGAGCGATGTTTCTGGCAAAGAGGGGAAAATTGCTGTTTTCTGGGTCAGAATCTATTCATCTAACGCTTATCGTTGGCTAGTTTTTGACCTTGAAGTAGTATTTTTCTTTTAGCTCCTCACATCAAGTGGCTTCATGCCTTGTCTGGAGCGATTTCTATAAAAAATAAGACATTGAAATAAATATTTTTTTTTAAATCAGTCTTATTTTCCTCGAATAATTCTTCGTTTGAACAATTTGAAAAAGAAGAAGAAGAAGAAGAAGAAGAAGAAGCAAAGGAGCTTAATGCAGAATTTTTTAAAAAAATATTTGTAAGAAAAATAATTTGACAGAGAAAACGCATTTGAAAAAGTTTACAAAGAAAAAAATTATTTGAAGTATTAGAAGAAGATGAAGGATGAAGGATGAAGGAGAAGATAATGAGAATACGGTAAATATTGAAATAAGGTAAATAAAGAAAAGAACCAGATTAGGCCTGCTAAATTAAAGAAATGCGAAATCAATTAGAAGTAAAAGAAGAAACCATGATAGATATTCTAGATATGGAAAGAGGTGGACAAAAAGATGAAGAAATGGTGTGCATAAAAACTCATCATGCAATTAGTGACTTCGGACTTAAACTGACTAAAAGACGAACGCTATGGCGAGGGGCCAAGGTAATTCGACATGATTCAAATGGATAATACAACATTTGTGAAGATAAGCATTGTCAGAGAATGGCCAAAAATGATGCGGCATGAAACCTTTGTCAGATGAATCCTTTTTTTTTGTTTACCCTTTCTCCTGTCGGATGGATAATTATGGAACCAGTAATATATGGGGTCCCAAGAGAGTAAGAGAAAATAGAGAATTAAAGCACAAGAGAATCCAATATCTCTTGTAGAGTTGTAGGGAAAAACGTTGAATTTGTACAAATTACCTATATTTAAAATACTTCCCAGGAATCATCATCATCATCATCATCATCATCATCATCATCGGTTTAACGCCCGTTTTACATGCTGCCATGTTTTGCATCATCATCATCATCATCATCATCATCATCATCATCATCATCATCATCATCATCATCATCATCATCATCATCGTCATCATCATCATCATCACCATCATCATCATCATCATCATCATCATCATCATCGGTTTAACGCCCGTTTTACATGCTGCCATGTTTTGCATCATCATCATCATCATCATCATCATCATCATCATCATCATCATCATCATCATCATCATCATCATCGGTTTAACGCCCGTTTTACATGCTGCCATGTTTTGGGCGGCTTTAAAAGATTGACTTCCGAACCAACCTATCATTTGCCATGTCCTTTATCTATCTCACTTTCTCTCAAGTCTATTTTTGTCACTTCCTCCCATGTTTTCATTCCCCTGTAAACTGGACCTACTACTTTAACTGTACTACACCTACTGACCCAAGAACTCTCATACATTCTTTCAACATGGTCATACCATCGAAGTCTCCTGTTCTGCACACCTCTCTGTATATTATGCAGATTTAATCTTCCTCTGACCAGTTTGTGTGCAAGAAGTGTAAGACAATGGGGATGGATACGGACTCAGATGTGGAGAAAGTATATCTGAATAGCGAAGCTATTGAGGCTGCACAGAAGTTTTATTACTTTGGTGATACCATTGGAGTACAGGGTGGAGCAGGTGCTAGTGTGATCGTAAAAGTTATGAGTGGATGGATATGTTCAGGGAACTTCTAACATTATTAACCAGCAGAGCGTTACAACTGTCGACTAAGAGAAGAGCCTATCAGGCATGTTTATACAGTGTGATGATGTATGGAAGTGAACCTGGCCAGTGAGGGATGAGGACATGTGGTGCATGGAGAGAAATGATATGAGAATAATGCGATCGATATATAATGTGAGTCTTAAAGGAAGGCTTAGTTCGTATGACCTTAGAGGAAGATTAAATATGGATAGTATAGTGAGATGTGTGCAGGAGAATAGACTTCGATGGTATGGCCATATTGAAACAATGGATGAGAGTTCTTGGGTTAGTAGATGTAGAACAGTTGAGGTAGCAGAGTCGGTTCACTGTGGAAGGCCAAGGAAAACATAGAAGGAAGTGATAAAAATGGACCCGATGGAAAGAGGTATAAATAAAGATCTGGGCAGTGATAGGTTAGTTTGGAAGTCAATTTCTTTTTCTTGAGTTTCTCTTTTTTCTTTTTCTTTTTATTTTCTTTGTCTCCTTCTTCTTGTGTGTCGTATTATTCTTCATTTGTTTCTTCTTGTGTTTCCTCACCTTATTTCTTCTTTATTCTACATTTTGGAAGATGAGCATTGTAGGACAATGCCTGAGAAATTATGCCACCATTAAATTGAATTGTCAGACCCCAAAATGCAGGAAGCAACAATGATGAAAATCTTTTCAAATTTCCAAAATTTTGTGTTTTATGATGAATAAAAATTTATTTGCCTGTAATTTTAATGGGATTTTGACCATAGAGAGATCCCATTAAAATTAGAATTAAATAAATGTCCATTCGCTGTTTAATGCTTTTCGAGAAGTCCTTTATAAATGTCACACACAAAGCACATGCTATCATCATTTAATTATTGAATTACAAATCATTTCAATAAATTTTAAAATCTATATCAATATTTGAGAAACGTCTTTCAGCTGTGGTTCTAATTTTTGGGATGAACAAATTATGGAATCAGTAAATTTTCGAGAAAGAAATGATGATGTCACCAACAAGAACAACTCACCATCAAGTTGGAGATGTGTCATGTCTTTTGTTTAGCACAGCGTTTCTCAACCTTTTTACTCTTGCATAACCCTTTAAATAAATTACATGTCTCAAAGAATTACTATGCAAAAACAAATTTATATACCATTTCTTTCTTATTTTATTTTCATGATGCAATAAATGTCCTCTAAATGAATAAATGCAAAAGTTTGGTCCATTTCTAGTCGCATTAACGGTAAAGTAAAAACGCCCTATTTGAAGTTAATTCAACTTACACATTAAACACAACATCTTTTTTATATACTGCTTATGTATATGTGATATCAGTCATAAGATTAATTAATTTGCATATTGGTTTTGCAAAAGTACATTTTATTAATTAATTATTATTTGTTATTGATTTTTTTTAATTCAATGATTGTCTTGATTTTATTATACAAAATAGTTCTGTTTCACAATATTGTTTTATTTCCTAGACAAATATTTAGTACGTTCCTTTGTTCCTTTCTTTAGAGGGACCGACTTGATTTTCAAAATATTGCGATCTATTTCCAAGTTGCAAGTGAAAGGGCAAATTGCTTTCTTCTTTTATTTACGGTCACATTTAAAAGATAACTAAATTTGTATCAAAATTACCAAAATGTTGATGTTTTTCTATCTATATGAATAAATGATAAAGATTCTTTTTCGTGTTTACAACAAAGTTCTGAATGAAATGTTTATTATTTTTAATTAACGTTTCAAGTATTTCAAGTAGTGAACACTGTGAAGCGATGGCAATCTGGCAGAGTATATATTTTTCACTAACTTATAATTCTTTTCGGTAATGCTAAATAATATACTACTTTGTTAAGGAGCTTTCATTCACCCCCAAAAATTCTAAACGCAAACGTAAAAAATAAACATAATTAACCAATATCATGTCTGTACAATAACCAAGAATATATTGTACGTGTTTAGAATATTACATATATGAAATTAAATTAAAAGTCAAAAGTTCATTAACTTATCTCACTTGTTCTTGTGGAACCCATTAAGC
Source organism: Sepiola atlantica (assembly GCA_963556195.1). NCBI lineage: Eukaryota > Metazoa > Mollusca > Cephalopoda > Sepiida > Sepiolidae > Sepiola > Sepiola atlantica. The sequence goes on along the minus strand of OY744515.1, from coordinate 47,633,250 downwards.
CGTCTTTTGCAGAATCTTAAGGTTTCAGGGAACCCGGTTGAGAAGAAGAAGAAGAAGAAGAAGAAGAAGAAGAAGAAGAAGAAGAAGAAGAAGAAGAAGAAGAAGAAGAAGAAGTCGGATAGAGGTTCGGGATGGGTATGGTAGGAACTGGAGATTTTTACGCGAGGGGATAAGAATGTTATGGTTTAAAACAAGATAAAAAAAAATATTATAAATTAAAAAAAAGGGTTACAAGTCAAGTAATTGAGAAGTTGACAAAAAGACGTTAAAAACTAAAAAGAATTTAAAAAATAAATAAAATAAAATTTTGAAGCGAAAGGAAACATCAGTAAAATAAACAATAAGATTCTAATAAAACATCCTCAATGAAATCTATCCTGGCTTTGTTATTGTGGTTAGGTTAGGCTTAATTTTGATCCATTATACACACATCCATTTTCCCACACAGATCAACACTAATTGTTCCCAATGGTCTAAAAGGAGTAATCGTCTTCATGTCTCATTCTTCTCTGCCATGCTTATATGCACTGCTGAAAGGATTCCTCTAGGATGACCCTTTCAGCTCCGTCGTGACAACCCTCTTAATGGACTCACCTTCAAGATGAGTCCATTTTAATGATCTCATTAAGCTTGGAGAAAACAAAAGTTCATTAGCTTATCTCACTTGTTCTTGCGGAACCCATTAAGCCGTCTTTTGCAGAACCTTAAGATTTCAGGGAACCCGGTTGAAAAACGCTGTTAAGGGTGATGTCGACCTGTGAGACTCCATAAAAAAGAGCAAATGTCTCTTTCGATTTGACTGGTAAACTCTTGCCAGTCAGAAGACTAAATTCGGTACTTTATTCTATAATATAGTGGCAATCGAAGGAATTTGTTGTTGTTGTTGTTCTTCATCATCATCATCATCATCATCATCATCATCATCATCATCATCATCATCATCATCATCATCATCATCATCATCATCATCATTCAGCTTTGATATTCATGATGCTGCAAGTGTCCCAGACTCTGGGGTGGGCAAGACCATGAAATGTCTCACGCCCGGTCTCTATGCGGTCTGATCCAAACGGTTTATATCAGTCATATTGCATCCAGTCAAATCGGTTCTTACACACTCAAATGAGGTCTTTCTCGATCTATCATGCTAAGATATCCTGGTGTATTATGTAGTTGATGCAAAATGTAGGCTGCCATGCATAGCCAAACCACCTGAGCACATAAGGTATCCATAATCCCACCAATACCATAATGAAGCACGGTTCAAGGAATCCTTTCCTATTTTTAATAATGGCAACAATTTAGAAAACTCCTTCAAGAAAAAACATTAACATAGAATATTGCTAAAACTATGGGTTATTCTCGGTCATCAGTATGATAAATTTGATTAAAATTTGAAAGAAACTATGATTTGTGGGCCAAGTCTGGTCCACCATTGTCCGGCCAATAAAAATTAACAAATAAATGACATCTATAAAAGCGATGCATTCTGTCCACTAGCGGGGAGCGACGGGCTTCAGTCTCTAGGGTCCTAGTTTCAAATCTTACTAAGTTCAGCCACTCTGATAAGTCGTAAGATGACGAAACACGTGTCTATGGATAATTATATTTGAAAAAATATATATTCATATATTGATATATATTAAAATATACGACTTTAATCATGTTGACCCAGGAGAAATCCTTCTAAATTGAGGCTATTTTAATTTTTGTCTTTACCTACAGTGCCCCTTTTTGAGGGGCTGGATTTTCCTTACATTAAAAATGGACCTTCTGTCAAACTTCGCTCTCGTGGAGAGGCAATTAAGTAGGAACAGACAAAACACAATATTACTTCTAAAATCCAATTCATATTTTTGCCTCATTTAATTCCTAATTCTTACTAACTTAAATCATAATTCTATGGGCTTGACCACTTTCAACATCATGGATATATTGGCAAGGCTACTACAAAGAAGGTAGACTCCCTCTACCAGGCTAGAAAACTTCTCACAATTGTCAGTATTCTATATATCTACAGTCACCATTTGCCTGCGCATGAAGTAGTTTTTCCACATCCGGGCTGGCGCACCAACCACTGGCCTCTCCCTCTTGGACAGGGTGAAAAAATAATTTCTCACCTAATAGGCCCTGCACTGTCTGCCAAGCTGCAACCCCTGCCACATCAGTGCAGAGTTGCATCCCTGTGCTTGTTTTGTAATTACTTCCAAGGAATGTGCTCCAATGAACTTACTGCACTCCTAAATGAAAATATCCCTGACCCACTTGACTAGCTGCTAAATTATATTACTTCACTGTAAAGGTCCCTAGATTTTCTACTCTAATAGCCTTTTTTCTTGACATTTTCGGTACACCAGGCCCAATATTCAACATTAACATGTATTAAGGTAAGTTTTTTTTTAAATTATTCATTTATTTATTTGTTTGTTTGTGATGCCTCCTTGAGCATCTCGCCTTTAACTATCTTCTCAATTCAACTGTTAAAAAAAAAATCTATAATCATTTTTAAATCAATATCTTTATACTTACATTCAATTGCATTTTCAATGTCCAAAAGTTTTACTTTAGCTATTTTACATTTCGTCTAATTCTCGTTTTAGTTTTTCAATCGCGTTCTTTCGCATTTCAACTCCATGAGACAACGTCCGGTGCATTGACACTGAAATAATTTACAATTCATACATCATAGATAATATTTTTTTATAATCAAAACAAAATATTAAAATCTCACTATATGTGTTTAGAATTTCTTTCTGTGCCCGTTTCACTGCCAGTATAAACATGCAGAAATTTAAATGTAATGTGAACAAACATCTTACTGCCGAACTCCTCATTCAAATTAGCCCCTATAAATATGTCTCCTGCTACAGTAGCTCCTTATGTACCAGTTGCAAATATTGTTTTTTACACTGTTTTGAGTTTTTTAAGCAAAAATAATGTTTTCTAAATGAGGGTACGTTCCTTAGGGCTAATACGGCTCATGCTTGCTTCGGAAGGGGTCCTTTACTTATTCTAAAAAAAAGAAATTAAAAAAATCAATAAATAAAAAAGTTATGAATTTTTAAAAATAGGACCCTTATTTTTGCCCACCCTATATATGAAGCAAACGTAATTCAAAGTTTCCTTTTAAAACGCTATATCTCTTCTTAACTAAATCCTAATCATTCCCTCTTTTAAGGGGACCATTCATTTACAGAAGTCACAATTTTTGACAAATATAAAAAAACGAGATTATTTTGTGTATTGAATCTCACCTGCTAAGCTTGACAGTGAACTTGAAAATATCTTAACTATTTTGCCTGCCTCTTCTGTCTGAAAATTATTCAAAGTTGGTGCCGCCATGAAATGGTTATTGAACTGCAACCTTTAAATGTTGGCAAGCAATTTAAGTAAAGGGTCTAATCCAGAAGCATCCTGTTTACAGACTGAACCCAACCAGTAACCCCTTATTCTGTATGACCTTTCATCTTTCTTTAGTCATGTGATCATTACATTTTCCTTTTTTTCGTTTTTGGTTAGGGGTTTAATAAATAAATGTGAAAGGTCATCATCTGAACAAATAAACATTGACTTGGATTCCAAAATTTAGTGTAAGCAATTTATGTGTATCGTGCAAAATATTTCTGTCTTTAGGTTAATGTTGATTCTACATCTATATCAATAAAATAAATGTGATTGGCTTACAGAAAAAGATAATCTAACTGAACTTAAATGCTTATTTTGATTCTTGTTTTTTTTTTTTTAATTTTAAATGGAAATTGCTCCAGACAAGGCATGAAGCCACTTGATATAAAGAGTTTTTAAAAAAATACTACTTCAAGGTAAAAACTAGCCAACGATTATTCCAACCCAGAAAACAGCAATACTTCCCCATTTGTCAGAAACATCGTTCATGGAATGTGTGGTATAATCGAATTGACAACGTAGATGACAGAGATGTGTCAAAAAAGACAACTGCTAACCGACGGCTTTTGCATCTTCTTAAGGATATGGGGAATCTTACTGTCCACAAGAACATTCTCTAAAACTAAGTGTATACAACTCGTTAGTCCCTAGTTTGCGATCCTTGTTCTATACAAAAATGACAACTGACAGCAATACAGTCACTTTTTGTTTCCTCTGTCATGAAGAACGCATCTGCATATAAATTAAAATAAAACTCTATTTATTTAAAATAAAAATATTGTCAGTTATTTTTATCCATGAATGACCAAGTGTTATGGTGTGATGGTGATCTACTCTATTCATGACTAAATGAACTCTTCCAAACACTATGTATAGAGGAGATTACAACAAAGTCTCAAAGCAGTTTCGAAGCAGTCTTTCTGTGATATACTATTCTGTACTTCTGTAAATACCCACTGTTATAAATATACTACCGTGTTGTCTTATTTATTATCGGCCCTTCAAGATCACAACACCAAGACATTTTAGATAAAGAATCTTTCAAAGATAAACAAAGTTTTAAAGAGAAAAAGAATCTAGAAATAGGATCTAAAGCAATAGAATCAACCCAACACAATACAGAAAAGACATCGATCCAACCCCAAACATAGTTTGTGTATTTTAAGGCATATCAATCTTTTCGGTTCTTTCATGCTGAAGCATGATACTTATTTTACATCATTATTAGTGATTCATTCAATATACACATCGATTTTACATATATTTTTCCCCAAAATATTAATTTATTAGTGTAGTTAATAGATCTGATGATTGCTATCCGACGGCTCTTACCAGTTTTTCGTGATTAATGGCTGTGATGGTTCTGTATAACCACCTTTTTTCCTATCCATTAACAATGTATATGCATATAAATTAAAATAAAAACTATACTTATTTAGCTTAAAAAGGTCTTCCCTCGTTTTAATCAACAACCGAACAAGAAGTTCATCAAGAAGATGAACCAGAAAAAGAAAGTTCAAGTACAATGTTCCAGAAACGACTAACGTTCCGGAATTGTTTTTATATACTAATGGGTCACGACTTATCAAGGCTCAGAGGCCACTCGAGGATAAGAGTTGATGAGATTATCAGTTAGACAATAAACAACACTATGAGGGGATTCAAACGATGGGTGGAATAGGCAGAATTTGATTATGTAAGATGATGGCTCAACAAATATCTGTTAATACTGGGCGACATGTTGTAGTAAGCTAGGAAGCAGCCTTGCAGTATTGTGTTCAACAGATGAGAACTTTTAGGAAAGAAACTTTGTTCGTGGGAGTTCCGTTTGGTTTTAGGTACACATAGGGAGAAAGAAAAGTTGTAATCAGACGGGTTCTTGTTGTGAATGTTTTACAGAGACAGGAGCCCAGTCGAGCAACTACCATAAAAATAACGATGAAATAGAGAAAGTCTAGCAACGTTTCTTCTGTGAAAAAGGGGCTCTAGGGAAAAGAAACGGTCATTCCCCACTAGATTGTGAAGTCAATTTTGTACTCTGTCAATGAAAGAAAGAGTGCTCCAAACAGCACCTCCCCAGATGTGACAGCAGTACTCCATCTTAGTACATATCTGATTCTTAGGCAGGTAGTTGATTGTGCCAGGGGTGAGGTACTTTCTGTAGTGGTAAATATAGAAGTACAGATGTCTGCTGTGATAGAACCAACAACAATAGAGGAAAGTACTCGAAGCATCCCTTTTATAACCCCCCCTCCCCACTATATAACAATCACCGTTTGACCATACTTCAAATGGAGCCACAACCGAACGAATAGGGCCAACTAGTAACTGGTAGGGATGGTATCGCAGAATATAAGCATGCCCACTAGATAGGATCATATATATTTAACACATGGATTATACATAAATTTGAAAAGGCATCAATGTTTACACAAAAGTAATTTTATATTCGCCTTTATTAGAGAGCACGCTATTGGCTGCATTTTATTTCATGTCTATCAAGGGACTGTGCGGATATCAGCTCAATCAGTTAGACTATCCATAATTTCAATGTTAAGTTAATTATATTCGTTTTACTCTTCCATACATATGCTCTCTCCTTTTGAGATAAACATTTTCCGAAGCATGCATAATCATGCATGGACTCGAGGCAGAAGCGGCGACTAATAGAATAGAATAAAATATAAAGAATACAAAGTGTATATTAGGACGCCGTATCTCCAATTCCAAGGACCTTATCAATTGACCCTGGCCATGAAGAAACCCAGCTTGTGCTGACTGTATGTTTTTGTTGATATATATATATATATATATATATATATATATATATATTAAACTTATATAAACATTAGAGCAGTCTATGCGAGTTAATCAGCATTTCAATGTCAACACATGTCCTCGAAGGCGGGGGGGGGCTGCAATTTCAGCTGAAAATTAAATTGTTCTCTCAAGCAGAAGGACGGAATGAAATTGGCCAGCAAAGAAAATAAAAAAATAAAAATTCAAAAAATTAAATTTTTACAAGTTCATAACTATGGTTTCTATTTACCTGACCCACTGACACCAACCCCTATCTTCTGCCCATACATATTGGACGTGTCATAGTGTCAAAACATACACATGCAAAAAACATTACTACTCCTTCCCTACACTTGCCTGTCTAGGCATTACAAATTCAAGACAGGCTATATATATATATATATATATATATATATATATATATATATATATATATATATATATATATATACATATATATATATATATACATGTATATATATATATACATGTATATATATATATACATGTATATATATATATATGTATATAAATATATATATATATATATATGTATATATATATATATATATATAAGAAAATTTATCTCTGAAAATGGAGTGTTTCTCCGAAATATATAAGATAAAAGTAAAAAAATAAATAAATAAATAAATCTATCTTGCATTGTAAGGGCTTTTATTGGCACTTAATATATATATATATATATATATATATATATATATATATATATATATATATATTTATATTCACTTTGGTGTTACTAACTCTGTTTTGATGCATTATGATAAAAATAATTTTTTTGAAGTTATATCATAGGATTTTTTATGTCAACTTCCTTCAACATCTATGCTACATATATTATTCTGTGCAGTCCTAGGAAGTTCACCCTCCCAGGCTTTACCATTTTGCTTTGAGAAGAGGTTAGTTTATTGTTAATCGTTTACCAGTTAATGCAATTTTTCTGGGGCCAGAGTGCACTGCCTCTCGTGTGTTGGCTTTTTAATATATGTTTTATTTTCTCCTCTATTAATTACATCATAGATTATTATGTATAATCTATATTGTCTCTATTTAAATAGTTATTAATATTAGTACTTGTAGTGATATTTTCTTTTTGTTAATGTAACTAATGATGAAAGCAAAAATGATAGACACTGTATAAATTAAAACAACATCCGGTGGCAGAGAGTGAGAATTATAAACAGAAACATTGTAATAGATGGATCACTTGATTAATTAACTATAAATTTCACCTAATTAGATGAATTAAAATGGAAAATTTTCAAACATAACTCATTCCCAGAAATAAGGAATATTTTAGCATGTATTTTATGTGAACTATTTATATAAAGTTAGGTATGTGTATGTGTGTATATATTTCTATCTATAGGATTTACTCCTAAACTAATTAACCAATCATTATGAATTTTGGTACACAGCTTCTAGGCGTAAGGTGTTGTAATGTGGGCTATATTCAGTTTTATTTAGTTTCATGCAAAGGGAGAAAAGCATGGGGAGTGTTAGATACCTCCGATTTTTGTTAAATTTAAACAATAGGTATTAGACATCAATTGATAAATATTTTCAAATTTCAGTTTCTTTGGAGTATTTTAAAGGGATTTTAAGGGGGGGGGTTATATGGCACAACCCTCTATTTGAAATTGTAAATATATCAGACTTGCACTAAATTTGAGCTATAGTAATAAGACACAAATTAAGCAAGATTTCCTGAATTTCAATTTCTTCTGAAGACCCCTTAAGCTTAAGTCTTAAATTTTAGACATTTTCTAGAATCAAAATCATGTAATGGATTTTGATCAAAATTCGAATAATGATTCTAGACATAAGGTTTAGTATTATAAGATCTTGATTTTAATCTTCATAAGGGGGAGCAGGAATAGCTACTACAGAAAAGATTTTAGAGATCCTGTCAGATGAATTAATTTCTAAAGGAAGGTTTGCTTCCTATTTATACTTTAATAAAGATATATATTGAGAAAAGAGTGTCAATTTCTTCAATGAAACAACTGTTGCAAAATGAAAGCCTAAGTCTCTCTTTCGAGAATGGAAGAAAAACGGACTGGTTAAAAGGGTCCAAAAAATTAACGTCGAACTCACTAAATGATTGACAGAAATTGAGAAGTGACGTAATTCCTGACAGAAGGTACAGAAGGTAATGTTTTCTCTTCTCCAGCTAGACTTGACAGCTATTGGACGTGTGAAGTGATAGCTCACCCAAACCTTGGTACGATGTGAAGAGAGGAAAGTCATGAAGTGATTTTGGTGGCTGTGCCTATCTGTCTGTCTATCTGTCTTTCTTTCTCCTGGTTAAATATCTCTCTCTTTTGTTAGTCTGTAATATTGAGTACATGTCTATCTTTCTAATTCGAATAAAACCTCCATTTTAAATAAGACTTGTGTTCCTGTAATAGATCAAGAGAAGACACAACACACGTGGGTACTGACAATGGGCGTGTATATTGATATTATACACATGACATCATAACAACCATTATATAATAATAATAATAATAATAATAATAATAATAATAATAATAATAATAATAATAAAAATCGTCGAAAATATCAGTAGTATTTTTTATGCTGTCTGTTTCAACATGTGCAACTATTGATTTTGGCCACTCCACATTAATAACAGCCTTAACATAATCAATGTTTGGGTGTAAGGTCCTGTTTTCGACTCCTCTAATTTGCCCCTAATAGCATAATCTAGTGAATTCATGTTTGGTCTTGCGGAGTGACAGAGTCTTGTTAAAAAATTAGACAAATTGCCTTGGCTGTGTCGCTAGGTATTCATACCTTTATTAGATATTAACTAAGCAAATTTTATAGCAAAAAGACACAACTTTTGGCTGCTATCAAAGTGTAGTATCTGTTATGATACTACACTTCATCTGTTCTCTGCTCAGTCAGTGAAAGAAAATCCTTCTAGACTGAGCAATTTTTATTTATGTCCCGATCCAGAGTGCCCCTTTTTGGAAATCTGGATTTTTCCTACATTAAAAACCTACCTTGTATCTAAATCTTTCCTAGTGGAGAGGCAGGTAAATAAGGAGACACCTTTGTTTTGTGTGAATACAGTCATTTAACTTCATATTCCAGGCTGGAGGATAGACTCAATAAATAAACATACACATGTTTTACCCTGTTAATTCATGCCAGTGGTTTGCTTTATTTACACAGGAAGTGATAAAATTTAGTCCCCTACAATAATCAAAAACCAAAAAATTAGAGACACATAACTCTGCCCTTTTTTTTCTCCTTTCTTTTTGAACTAAGGTATAACAGCTTATCAAGGCCCAAAGGCCACTCGAGGATAAAGGTTAGATGAGTGTCGGGTGGATGGTGAGACTACACCGTAATGATTAGTAATGATGCTGGTGATTGGACAGAATTTGATTATTCAAGAGGGCAGCTCAACAAGAATTCGTTTACATAGGACTTGAAAACGACCATTTTGTGGTGAGCTGGGAAGCAGCCCTGCGTTATTGTGTTCCACAGACGGTCAGTTCAAGGGAAGAAACTTTGCTCATATAAGTTTCGTTTAGTTTAAGGTAGAGAGAGAGAGAGAGAGAAAAGGAAACTATTGACAGTGGTTGTAGTTAGACGAGTTTTTGTTGTAAATGTTTTACCATAGATTGAAGCTCAGTCGAGCACCTGCCATGAAAATAACGAAAGTAAAGAAAGACTAGCAACATATTTTCTGTGAGAAAGAGGTTGTAGGGAAGAGAAGAGGACATAGCCCACTAGATTTCGAAGTCAGTTTTGTACTCTGTCAGGGCAGGGCCTTTACATAATCAAAGGCTTAAGAGTGGATAAAGCTTTCATAGTGGACGTGTGGATGTAAACCTTTTTGTACATTCTCATCCCTTTCCAACAAACTGGCATTTAACAATTCAATTAGAAGGTGTGTTTAAATCCTGTTGTAAGGAATTTAATTCCAAGGGGCTACGAAATTCTGTTCTGACAGTTTTGGGATCCTTTACAAGCTGAGAAAGTATCTTATGTATAAATGTTGTTTGGTCCTTCTCAATCTTTGCTTTGAAAGTTTTCTTGAAGTCATAATTCAGTGACATTTTAATTAGTTATTCCTGTAAAATAAAATGTAATAAAGTTAAATGTATCCAAATACATAGTACATATATGGTATATGAATATTACTTACTTCCATTAGATGTATATTGATATGTATATAGGTGTAATCAGTTAACAGAAAATCATAAGCACACAAGTGGGAGAAAGAATAATAATAGTAATAATAATAATAAATAATAAAAACTGAAACTGAATAAACAAATAAGCGTGCAACTGACAATTTCGTGCCGTGTTAAACGATTTTAGAAACAAAGTAAATCCCAATTTCAGTTTTTGCTTTTTATTTTTTTTGTGTGTTGGGATAGTCCGTAGGTAATTTTCGGGAACTGCTGGATTATGACGGGCCGTATATTTTAAAAGAGCGTTTAAGTTAGCTAGTGTGGATTATAACTGAAGTGAAATTCGCACATTTAAGTGCAGAATTGGGTAGATGTGTTTGAAAGGTTAAATCTGATTTCCAAAGATGGCTTGTACCCAAATTCATAACATGCTGACAGTTATTTGGCCGGCATGAAACATCTGGGGCCAAGGATCAAGGGTAGGACAATATTGAGTGCAATGATCTTATTGGGTGACGTGGGACAAAGGACTGTGACGTCACTTGTTTTTGTTGAAGTGTGGGGATTTTAGTGAGTCCGCCATGGGAGTTTGAGGTGAGAAGATGTCCAAAAGATGAGTCCGCACATGGGAGACAAAGCGAGAAGATGTCCAAAGACTGAGTCTGCAATGGAAGCTGAATAGCGCGGATGTCTAAAATAATGGTCTGAACTTGTAAAATTGGGTCTCAAATGATACGAAAAGATGCGACTCCATCCATATCTCCCCCATCTAGTCAGGAAGAGTAGTTAAGTAAAGAAACCGAAAACTAAACAACTGAAAGACAGTGACTCTCTCTCAGGCATTATCAGGAAGGACCAATAAACGACCTTTCCATAACCCTCTCAACATGTATTCTGAGTTCCTTTCTTTGTCGTATCAAAGAGTTTTGATTCCCAGAAAACAGATGCTCCACGTCAGATGATCAAGCAAGCTACAAGATGAAGAAAAAGGTAAGGAGTTCTTTAGAAAACCCATGGCGTGAAGCTAGACGACCACGAAGACGAAGATCACGGCCAGACGAAGGAACTGCAGAACGAAGAAGATTAAGAAGAATGTCAGGTAAATTGTGAACTATTGTATTGTGTTAAAAGAGAGTTTTGAGAAATCCACGCACCCATTGTGTTAACAAAAAAGGAGTAGAAAAAAGTTACATGTAGTTTATATCATCGTATTATCGATGGGATGCATTTTAAAAGAAAGCATAAACACACGCATAAATGTCCACCCAAAAGACTCCACAACCACATCGACCTATGCGGTAAGAACAAGTGAGTAAAAATACTATAAAAAAGGACTGTCAGTTTAAAAGCTTAAAAATGTCATGACGAAAAAGTTTGAAAACGCTTCTAAAGTTTCGGATTTCGAGAAGCATTTATTTAAAGGACTTTTAAGCCCATTGAAAAAAGTCATAATGTAACAGAACCATTCCCTTCTTCAAGCCTTCTATGAGGTGTGAACTGAGTTCTTGAAAACAGCAAATTCTTTCGGCGAACACGTTTATTTGATTACTGATCTTAGCGAACACGTTTATTGGTTTATTCTTTCATTCTTAGTTTTTATTATTTTTTATTATTCTTATTCTTTCTATTACTTGTGCGCTTATGATTTTCTGTCGACTGATTACACCTATGTACGAGAACATGAAACAAACGTGGACACGATACCCTAAAACCTACTTTCATTAGATATTCCCACTTACTATTAAACTTTTGAGAATTAAAATCCGGACAGGACTTATGGGATAATTGATGTTTAGTTATGTATCTATTTGTTCAGTGGCTGAGTAATTTCAAATTTAATTTAAGTTTTGCATCCCTGTTCTATAAGTTAAGATTGCCTAGGAATATATTTAAAATGGCGACGTATGTTTTGAAAATACCTTGTGATTTGCTTCGTAACATTCTCCTGTTATTTATTTATTTTTTTTTTTCTAATTCACTTCTTTTTGTTTACTCTTAATATGATAGTTATCCCAGATTATTTGATATTTCGTACTGTTCTTCTGTCTAAGGTATATTGATGTTGTTATCATGTTTGTTTTTTGTTTGTTTATTTTTGGTTGTTTTTTTGTCATCAATTTTAACAACAACATCTTAATTACAATTACATAACATAATCATTATTATCATCTTGGGCGAAACATTCTCTGTTTGCGTCCCTGTCCCCCCTCCCCTGGACCATTTCCTTCCAAGCTTCATCATCATCTTGTTCATTCTTGGATATTAAAGATAGATTCTGACTATTTGTCCAAAGAAGCACATGTAGGGATTCTCTAGGCTATTTGTAGAATAACATGCTTAAATTTATCTTTCCTTGTAACTTTTTGCTTGATCATTATTATTATTATTATTATTATTATTATTATTACTATTATTATTATTATTATTATTATTATTATTATTATTATTATTATTATTATTATTATTTACTTTCATTCATTTTTGCTATTATTTTGAATGAAGAACACCATTGGCTCTAATTTCCTGCCCCCAAAAAAAACAACAACCAAAATAAATAAATTAAAAAATAAAATAATAATAAATAAATAAAAAAGACCAAATAAAAGACATACCTTGCCCAATGATTTGCCTAGCGCCAAAGAGTTGAGTGAGTGCGGCAGCACCCAAGAAACGGGGAGTGCACCCAAGAACGGCACGGACAGCAAACATAACCAATCCAAAATCCCATTAAATATTAATGGAACACCCTCAAGTGAAGAATTACGCGACATGTTAAGAATCTCTGAGGATTGAAATTCCTTACTTTTTTGGTTTGGACAAAGATGAATGTTCAACATTACGTTATATACATATAGATGTTTTTCCTTTTTTTATTTTTTTTTTTGTTTTGTTTTATGGGTGTTGTTTCTTTTTTTTTTATTCCAGAGGATTTTGTTTTGGGATTTGGCCACTGAAGTGATCAGAGTCCAGACATCTTTAATAAGATAGAACAATGCATTGACAGCAGAAAGAAAATGTCCAATTTTGTGCGATTAGATCTTTGAGTAGATGCAAAATTTTTATTTATGGGGGGGGGGGTAGGAATGCACATGTCAAGGAAAAACGCAAATGTTTAAACATGCATGTCTCTATTATTGTCAATATAGGTATTAATTGCAAATATATTTATATATATGCCTTTATATGTATGCCTTTACATTATATACTAGAGTAAACCCTCCGTCAAAAGTGACGGAAAAAGATTATGCTTCGACAGTGTTTGCACTCGCTCTTTATCTACATATATTACTAAAATATTTATATAAAATCATAGAATTTTGTCAGTAACTTAATATTTCATCTATAAATTTTCATTGTCATTTCTGATGACCTAAAAAAACACCCACCATTGACTTTTTATTATAGAGTGGAGGATTTAGTTGTGAATTTATTTCAGGCTATGGAGTAAGTTTGAGATGGATATCTGATTTGCTTTCTCGCTTCTTCTCACCACTTAAAGTGATGGTTTCGTCCATAAAAAGCACGTGTTTTACTCGTTAACTCAAGGGCTGATTGGGATAGCTTTAGATCTTTTATCTCTAAAATCCTTCTGTATCCATTTTCAGAATAAATGTGTCCTGCATCAGGTATGATATGTATTATTGTTTTGTCGTTAGTATTAAAAGTTTATACCATCTAAATAATTCCAATTAAAATAGCCAGCCATGGTACACTCCTGAGAGTGGCACTTCTATTGCTCACAGAAACTATTATTTCAATTGCTATCAACAGAATAAATGTCCTGAAACCAAATCAGCCTTTAAAACTGTCTGTAACCGCCATAAATGAGGTAAAATGCAAAAGAGTCCTATGCCGAATCGATTAAATCCAGAATTGCAGAGCATATGCTTGAATCTCGTGAGTTTTACAGAATTGAAAAACAGGAGGCTGAACAGATGTAAGACTTCTATTCCAACCATTATTAATGAACCAGAGATGATTTCCTCAGAAAAGAACTTTACCTCAAATTCTACCCTTTCTGACGCTAAGTGATATTCATATATCTGTCCGGAATGTTGCCAAGCTTATAAAAACCATTGATGTCATCAAGGCAACTGATTCTGACAACATTTGACTCATTGTGATTTATAATATGCAGCCGGAAATTGCTCCTATCGTTACAAAGTTATTTAACCGGTGCTCCATAGAAAATGCTTCCCATATCTTTGGAAAACTTTGTTTAAAAATACTGATCGAGTTCTGCTTCCCAGTACAGACTGATCACTCACCTATTTGTCATGAGAAAGTGCAAGCAATACGGATTCCATACGGCAAGAACAACTCGTGGCGTGACATAGGATCAGTGAATCGCTAGATGAGAGACTTTGTTTCTAGAACAATACCTCTCGACATATTAAAGGCTTATGATAGGGTCTAGCACAAAGGGTTGTGACACAAACTTGCTAGTTATGGAATATAAAATGTCTATAAAAGTAGTTATCGATAGGCAAAAGCCTGAAGCACATAGTATCAATGCCGGCATGACTCAAAGATCTATTCTAGGTGTAACCCTCTTCCTAATCTTTATTAATAATCTTCAAAATCATATTCTGATATCATTTGTTGATATCTCTGCAGACGACACAACCGTCCATGGCAGTAGTTTCAAAGGAATTGTGATCAAGATCTTGTTGATTCTATCTGTTCTAATGTAGAGCATGTGATCAAGATCTTGTTGATTCTATCTGTTCTAATGTAGAGCATGTGATCAAGATCTTGTTGATTCTATCTGTTCTAATGTAGAGCATGTGATCAAGATCTTGTTGATTCTATCTGTTCTAATGTAGAGCATGTGATCAAGATCTTGTTGATTCTATCTGTTCTAATGTAGAGCATGTGATCAAGATCTTGTTGATTCTATCTGTTCTAATGTAGAGCATGTGATCAAGATCTTGTTGATTCTATCTGTTCTAATGTAGAGCATGTGATCAAGATCTTGTTGATTCTATCTGTTCTAATGTAGAGCATGTGATCAAGATCTTGTTGATTCTATCTATTCTAATGTAGAGCATGTGATCAAGATCTTGTTGATTATATCTATTCTAATGTAGAGCATGTGATCAAGATCTTGTTGATTCTATCTATGCTAATGTAGAGCATGTGATCAAGATCTTGTTGATTATATCTATTCTAATGTAGAGCATGTGATCAAGATCTTGTTGATTATATCTATTCTAATGTAGAGCATGTGATCAAGATCTTGTTGATTCTATCTATTCTAATGTAGAGCATGTAGTGCAATGTGGGAAAATGGCTTGTAACTTATACCACCTCTAAAACCAAGCTTCTCTCCTTTCACAACGAACGCTCAGATCCTTGTTTCGCCCCAGTTGAAATTAATGGCTCTCTGCTTTAGGAAACCCCTGGTTTTGATCAAATCCTAGGACTGCCTGTAACTCTAGATCTAAAGTGGAAGACTTATAGCCAATCTGTTGCTACGGTTGCTGGAAAAATGATTGAATAGTTCTACCACTCCGTTTTCGAGTGGTAGAATGATTCAACCATGTGACTAATGATACACAAGAGTCAAATACGTCCTAAGATGGAGTATTGCTGCCACATTTGGAGACGTGCTACTTAGAGCACTCTTTCTTGCCTTATCAGAGTACAAAATCGACTTTGCAATCTAGTGAGGAATGATCTCTTGTCTTTTACAGCTTCTTTTTAACAGTACAGACGTTGCTAGTATTTTTTTACTCTGCCATTATTTCCATGGAAAATGTTCGACTGAGCTCCAATCTCTGATTCCTCATTGTAAGACATTCATAGCAAAAACTCATCTCTCTACCACAAGGGAAAACACTTTCCTTTCGCCCTACATGTGCTTAACATCTAATGGAACTTCCAGAAACAAAGTTCCTTTGCAAGGACTTCCCATCTGTAGAATAAATTACCACCGGACTGCTTTCCTGCAAAGTACATGACCGTCTTCAAATCCAATGTATAAAAAAATACCGTCCCAATAACTGATCAAATTGTGTTCATTCCATCCATCAATTTCGATCTTCTCATAATATCGTTCATCATTCAACTGACAATCCATCTCTTATCCCTGAGTGGCTTTTTCCTTGATAAGCAGTGACTCATTAATAATAATAATAATAATAATAATAATAATAATATATATATATATATATATATATATATATATATATATATATATATATATATATATTTTCAAGACACTTTAATCCAAGAACTTTTTACTCTTTGTGAATTTTTCTGATGATTTTGTAATGTTGCAGAGACGATATTAAGATAAAAATGTTGTTTGGCACAAGATAAATGAAGCGGAATGTAAAAAATATATCTCACAGAAATGTTACGTTTTTTGAAAATGTGAGAAAATAAAAATAATAAAATAAAAACATGGTTATTGGAATATAATATGAACCTGACTTATATATATATATATATATATATATATATATATATATATATATATATATATATATATATATATATATATATATATATAAAATAATAATAAATATTTATTTGAAAAAACATTAAATATATATGTGTGTATATATATATATATATATATATATATATATATATATATATATAGAGAGAGAGAGAGAGAGAGAGAGAGTGACACGTGACTTAACATTTCCGAAACAGATGACAACAGAAGCTGAAGAGAGCCGGATGGCTAAGTCCTTCCGTGCTTGAAACCGACGGTACGAATGTGGTACTAATTTTACTGTACCAAAATAAATAAATATTACGCTCTTAATTTTTAATTTTTAACTTTAATTCTTAATTAATCGAGCACTCTGCTGCGATTTTTCCTGCAAAGAAGGTATATATATATATATATATATATATATATATAATATTTTTTAGTTAAGAATTATTTTAATTCTATTGAGATAATCCTTTATGAAAATATGTACAAACCGACACATGCGCACACATACACAAATAGACGCACACACACGGATACACATTTCTACACACTACTTCCTCTCCTTCTTCTTCTTCTTCTTCTTCTTCTTCTTCTTCTTCTTCTTCCTCTTCCTCTTCTTCTTTTTCTTCTTCCTCTTCCTCTTCTTCTTCTTCTTCTTCTTCCTCTCCTACTTCTTCTATGTATTAGTTTGAGGGGTGCGGTTCAAACTCAGAATATGTGAATGCTTTTCTTAATCTCGGATTAAACTTAAAATGTTATTCAACGAATATAATATAAATAGTAATTTAATTTCCGATACTTGTAATGTTTCTTCAATTCTAATCCTAATTGATTTTTAATGGAATGTTAATATAAATATGTATGAACAAAATATTTTGAATAATTTCTTACCTTTTTATCAGACACACACACAAAGAACTGCAATACAGAGAAACAGTCTTTTTATATATATATATATATATATATATATATATATATATATATATATATATATATATGAAGAGTTCGAATGCAAAACGCGATAAACGCCATTCAAAAAATTAGGAAGCTAGCACTATAAAAAGTGTTACATTTCAACACTCGACCACACACTAAAATTACTTTTTACATAATATGATACCAAAATAATTAATATTTGCTTTCAACTAAAATAAGCTCATATTCGAAGTATACATTTAATATATTTGTTCTTTTATTGATTAAGGTATCAATCTAAACATATTGGATTTATCGCGTTTTGCATTCGAACTCTTCATATATATATTCAAAAGAAGCTTTTAATCATTTATAAACGAACAAAAAAATGCAATTTAAACAATAGCAATACTAACTAAATCAACATATTGCAAACTTAGAACTTCTATAAGCTAACTAAGTGCTGGAAAATTTACAAATACAAAAGGGGACTCAAATATTACAGTAGTGAAATATAGACAGGAGTCCTGACTTTAAAACGTGAAACAGAAAAACGGGATCATCAGCTGTTTACCATGTAACTATTTCGGAGATTTTATATATATATATATATATATATATATATATATATATATATATATATATATATATATGGTTCTTTCCAAATATGACTTAAGGGAAGGATCACATTTTTATTTTGCCTGATGAAATCTCAGTTTTTAACAACTGCTGATTGATAACATCGACATGCCAGTGTTGCAGATTATGTACATGTATGTATAAATAAAAATAATCATATATATATATATATATATATATATATATATATATATATATATATATATAATACTAATAATACTTTTTTCTACTCAGACTCCAGGGAACACTACCGAATGATATTCTCACAATGTTTCGGCTGATGTAACCTCCGACTTTCTTTAAATGCATCTTGTTGAACTCGGGAAATTTTATGTCAAACTAGGGAATGTATATGGAATTTAGAACTGAAGAGTTTATTTCATCCATGAGGGTAGACCGTTCTCGTTCCGTCAGCCATGACCAGTTAGAAGTTTTAATTAAATTTTATTTTTAGTTAATATCGTCTATAGTGAAGATTGAACCTTCAACCTCCAGAAGACTGTCATATCGAACTAAATATTTACTTATCCATTGTGTTGGGTTAAGTTCGAAATTCCATATAGATTCCCGAGTTCGACATAAAGATACCCGAGTTCGACATAAAGATACCCGAGTTCAACAAGATGCAGTTGAAGAAGGTCAGAGGTTATATCGGCCGAAACATTGTGGAAATAACACCTTAGATGAGAACAGTAGTTCGAATAATCGAAATAATACAAATTATCGATCCCCCATCTAAAAAAATTCGAAACATTATTTAGTTATGCAAGAAGTCTTAACCGATATGTCACAGTTTATAAATTTTCGAATAAATAGTAGAATAAATAGTCGAAGTGGTTGTGAACCAACGGGTCACATTTAAAAAAAAATCTTTTGTAATAATCGATTCCAACTATTGATACTCTCGTCTTCAAGGAGAATGCTGCTTGTTTTTTACACACCTTTTGTGTGATCTTGCCAGACCGAGGAAACGCCGCCTGCAATTAATTTCTTTCATACCTCAACAAAGGACTAACTGAAGACAAAACTTGTTGGAAGACAGATGAGCTTTATTCTGCTGGATCTTCGTTCCCAAATCACTGATCAGTTGAGGTGGTGGAGACAGATAGAGATAGATAATCACTATTTAGTCATATCTTAAAGCATTTTAAAATAACATGTTCACACGTATGTGCTCCCAACCAAACTGACGACTTCTCTCATTCTCTCTCTTTGAGCCATGTGACGTCACATGTGTTTGTGTCAATTCCTACAGCCGAGTAAAACTAACCTTGAGTTCAGCATGTAAACATTAACTGAACTTTGATTTCTGGTTATTTTCAACTAACCAAATTATATACTAGTGAGTCTACTCGTCTAATATTTAACATCTAGACGTGCAGAGTGAATAAAGTCAGCGTGGCGGAGGAGGAGGAGGTAAAAGTAAGTCAGTAGTTTATTAGATGCATCCCTACTGCGCTATAAAAGGCTCTGGTTGTCAGTCATTGTGGTGTCCATTCGTCCATCAGTCAGTTACACTATGTTTAAAATAACATTTGATTGGTCCGTTTGTCAGTGTGTCACACTAAAGTTTTGAATACTATTATGTGTTTTATTTTTTATTGCTTTTATTAGATGTGTCCAGACATCACTATAAGAGGCTATCTCCATTAGGCAACCAATCCCCATTTACTTGCCTCCCCACAAGGGAAATCCAATTTCCAAAAATTGGGATAAAAATAAAATTTACATCAGTCTAGATTGATTCCTCTTTCACTAACCGAGGACAAAACAGACACTATACTTTGATCCCAGCCCAAAGGCCTAGAAGTATAGCTTTTTTGTATGTCCACCAACTAGATTATTAGATGAAAGAACATGAGATTTGATAGAAATTGTCCTCTATGTAAATGGTCTTAAGAGGTTCATATATATTTTGGATCATTTTATGACACTCCCCTCTAATGGAAACCTCAATTCCACAAAATTAAAACATTTCTAGGCCAATAATTTCTGTTGTGTTCAACTCTATTTTCACACTGATTCACACATAAGTTTCAAATAGCATTTTGCGATGCATCTAATATCTCTATAAAAGACTCCGTCTATTGGTCAGTTTTTCTGTCTGTAATGGTTGAGTTTGAAGAATGATTTTATCTGTCATGCCCTATTTACTTACCTCCCTAGAGGGTAGAGTTAGACACACGGTCGGTTTTTAATGTAGGGAAAATGCAGCTCCCCCAAAAGGGGTACTCTGGATTGGGACAAGAGTCTAGAAGAATTTTATCTTTTCTGACCGAGGACAGAAAAGATGAAGTCTAGTATCAGAACAGATACTACACTTTGCTGCTAAGCAAAAGGGTCAAACAGTCACTTAAATTTGAAATAACAGTTTATCATTAAATAAGTCACACTAAAGTTTGAAATACTATTACATGTTTTATTTTTTATTGTTTTCTTAGATGTGTCTAAAAATTTCTATAAGGCATGTCCATTGGTCAGCTGGTCATCATCATCATCATCATCATCATCATCATCATCATCATCATAGGTTTAATCTCCGTTTTACATGCAGGCATGTTTATATCGCTTTTACAAATTGACTTCTAAACTAACCTACTTCTGGCCAGGACTTTATTCATCCCTCTTTCTCTCAAGTCCATCCTTATCACTTCCATCTTTTCCTTTGCCTTTCTCTCTGAATAGAATCTGTTACCTCAACTGTTCTACATCAACTAACCCAAAAACTTTCATCCATTTTTTCAATGTGGCCATACAAATGAAGTCTCCTGTTCTGCATACCCATACTGTCTAGTTTTAATCTTCCTCTGAGG
Organism: Sepiola atlantica; assembly: GCA_963556195.1. NCBI lineage: Eukaryota > Metazoa > Mollusca > Cephalopoda > Sepiida > Sepiolidae > Sepiola > Sepiola atlantica. The sequence goes on along the minus strand of OY744515.1, from coordinate 47,612,053 downwards.
TCATCAGATCTAAGCCCGTCTGTAACACTCACATTACACAACTTTGAAATAACATTTTCATTGTTAAATGTATAAACTTAATGAACACGCCCTCAGAATATCTGTTCTTGTTTATTATAGTGATCCTAAAATTTAGAAAAAAAATATGAGCTGTGTTGGGGTTACGGTTAGGATTTTGGTTCTCAATCAGATTTCTTTTTTATCATCTTTGCAACGTCTACCTTCTTCTTGAAATATCTTCTTGCTGCTCCTGGAAAGAAGCGAGAATAAAAGAAATAATTGAAAATTAGTCTTGTTTTAATTCCTGATGCCAAGATATTTTGTACTCTGCGACTCTCGGATTTCGTCTTCACTGCCTTTGGCCATGAAGGCCACATACTGAACAACTGCGTATCACAACAAAAGTTACGTTGATGCCGACGTCAAAGACGGAAAATGCGGAGGAAGAAGAAGGATGAAGCCCCCCAAGAAAATAAACGAAAGAAAGAAAATTTGAGTCATAAGATAATTTTTTTGTACTCTTTTAATCAGGTATTAATTTGCAAACGCTCTTCAAGAAAATAAGCGTTAATAGGAAGAATAGCTGATACAGATTGCAGAAAGTAAAAACTTTTTACTTATAAGTTGTTTTAAATGTTATACTTGATAAAAACTCATCTACAGAGTTACATCAACAATCTTAAAAAAATACATCTACATGTTTCTTTATTGAAGCTTACCAAACCCGTAACATATTGAAACGCCACGTGCCAAATCAGTCTGATCCTAATGTCTGATGCTTTAAACGAAAATAAATGAGTTGATGAATAAAGAGCTAATTCTGAACGTCAATAAAGAAAGGAGAGAAGCTTGGTTTTCGAGCTGTTAAAAATCACAAGCCACTTGTCCACCCCATTGCATCATTTGTACCAGATCAGAAGATAGAGACTTAACAAGAACTTGATCACCAGTGCTCTTCGATGTGATGCCATAGACAGTTGTGTCATTCACGTAGATGTCAACAAATGATTTCAGAATAAGATCTGGAAGATGATTAATGAAGATCAGATAAATCCTTGAGACACGTCAACATTGATACTATGTGATTCAGTCTTCTTCCCATCAACAACTACATAACAAATCAGAGTTTCTTTGTCTGTGTGGCTTGTCTGGGATTATAGAGCCCGTGTAAAGTATTGAATGGCCTTGTGTCAGACTAGACTGATCAAAATGCTGATGTTTTACAAGAAGTCAAGTGAGTTGAGGAATAAACAGCTGATTCTAAGGATGAGTAATATGCCAGGGGCGGTATTCTTAAACAATTACCTTAAATCATGTTAACAGGCAGGTGTGTCTTTTTATAAAAATAAGAAATTAAGGCATGTAGGCAGTCAAAGTCCTAACATAAAAAAACAAAAGGACGAATCCTGTCTGCCCATATTCTATCATTTGCTTTCTCCTCACTCACTTTACCAGACCGTAAACTGGAAAACGTCTGATTAAAGATATACATACTACCTTTACTTTGTAAATGTGCAAACAAAAGTAATAGAGAAACACTTATATTTTTTATAATGCTCTGATATGTTTGTGTCCTTGTTACTCACAACTTAGATATATAACAAGCTAATGTTAACCTTTATTGTTTATATATATGATAATATGCTAATCCACTTTATGCTCATATGTACTATATCACATTTCACACTCATTAAACAATGAATTTAAAATGAATTGTTCCAAAATCAAACTATGACATCTTGCTGACTAAAACAGCAACATTTTAAATAAATACATTTCACAAACTGGCATTTGTTTTATTGGGTTTAAGAATATTTAGCTGGCAATTCTTTTTACGGTAAGTAAACAAAGAATATTTATTGTTTTAAAAAGAATTAAATTGCTACAATTTTAAATAAATAAAGAAAGAACAATCATATTCATTTGTATTTATTTAAAGAATATTTACTTGGCAATGATAATTATTTTAAATTAAGGAAGAAGAATTAGTCATTTTTATAATAGTATTGACCCTAACAGACATTTATTAGTTTAAAACGAATATTATTTTTAACAGTAAATTATACAGATTGATGTAGAAAGCACAGTGGAATTTCTACATGGTCGCACTAGTTCATATTAATATGAGAGATATATGTATTTTTTTCCATTTTACTTTATTCGAAGTTCTCACTAATCTAGGAACCTCCTCCTGGGGCTAACACTTGATCTCTATATGAGATACAGAGATATTCGAATATTCCATTAAAGTTTTCCTTTAGCTGTCAAACATTGAGTTAGTAAAGAAGTTAAGTACATTAATTTTCCTCTCCCTAATTGACCAGTTAACTATGCTATAGTATATATTTCTTGTTGTCTCTTGGTCTTGCCGGATTCCGGGACAAGAATTATTATAGTCTGGTGGAGTATCCAACTAAGTGCTTTTACTTGAGGTAACATTACTAGGAGAAGGTGCAACATTCCTCGTAGGAGCCAATGTATAGTCGTGTCAAGGGGATCTCATTTTGGGCTTTGAATACTATGTTATTTTGAATATTTGGTCAGGGTTTACTTGTAAGGTGAAGCACCCTCATGTCAAACCCTTGTACAGAGTGATCGAAGATACTTGAGGATTGTGTCTAGTAGATAATTCAAACTCTCCAATAGGTAATTTGAACTCTGTGTGTATGTGGTGTGTGTTTGTATGCCTTCTAAGTACTTTGAGGCTATAAAACATAGGAACTTGAAATTTTGTAAGACTGATCACCTATAGTTATACAGATTTTTGTTGTAGATACAAAAATCACCAATGAAACATCGAGCTCTTACGTGAAATCTGTTGACCTCCTATACCACAAAATTATGCTAATTCTCAAAATTGAATCAAATTCTGATTCTTTTAGTATTTCGGTTTTACTCTTTGTTCTTGTTCACCCCTCACCCCAAACAAGGCATATTACCACTGAAGCGTAAGGGGTTACTGTGATAGGAGCCAACTATATAGGGGTCAACCGGGTAGCAAGATGCTTGTTCACATTGCATTTAAATCTCTACTTGTTGGTACTGTCCAAGAAACAGGCAGCAGGAAGGCAAATGTTCCAAGGAAAGAAACTATAAGAGTTGAAAATCTTCTGGCATCTAGGGGCCTCCATAATGAAGGGGTGGGATTTTGCTGCTAGTCGGGTGGCTCAGGGGTACCTTCTGATAGAGGTGGGTGGTGGGCGGGGCTTAACTTCATAAAATTAAAACTTTTCTATGTCAAGACCTTCAATCATGTAAGTTTTATTTTCACACAGTTCTCACCAGAGTATTCATTCGGTGAAATCTCTTTAACTTTTTTTATGACGCGGACCCAACGCAAAAAAGAAAATAAGGGGTAATGAGATGGAATGATAATCAGTTGAGAGATAAAGAACCTTATTGATTGAGAATGATTCCTGAGATGGACCAAGATCGACTACTTGTCAGGACGGTTCATAACAGGAATCTATTATTGGATTTGAAGAAGACTATGTTGTAATCTGCAGGGAAGTAGTCCTGTGGTAATGTGTTCCACAGACGGGATGCCTTTTCAAAGGAGTTCTGTTTTCGGAAGTATTGTCTGTGGTGGCAAAATGAGTTCTTGCTATGAATACAAGGAGTAATCAGAGGTTAGAGCTCAGTCGAGAATCTTCCATGGAAATAACGATAGAGTAGAGAGAGACTAGCAACGTCTTAGAGCTCAGTCGAGCATCTTCCATGGAAATAACGATAGAGTAGAGAGAGACTAGCAACGTCTTAGAGCTCAGTCGAGCATCTTCCATGGAAATAACGATAGAGTAGAGAGAGACTAGCAACGTCTTAGAGCTCAGTCGAGCATCTTCCATGGAAATAACGATAGAGTAGAGAGAGACTAGCAACGTCTTAGAGCTCAGTCGAGCATCTTCCATGGAAATAACGATAGAGTAGAGAGAGACTAGCAACGTCTTAGAGCTCAGTCGAGCATCTTCCATGGAAATAACGATAGAGTAGAGAGAGACTAGCAACGTCTTAGAGCTCAGTCGAGCATCTTCCATGGAAATAACGATAGAGTAGAGAGAGACTAGCAACGTCTTAGAGCTCAGTCGAGCATCTTCCATGGAAATAACAATAGAGTATTGATTTACTCCTCTCCAGGAGTTAGGCACAAGGCCAGTTTTTATCTTACTCCCACAAGTAAGATGTGACCCAAGGTCGGGTCGGGAAATTGGGGTTTAAAAATTGCCTGGGCAGCCCCGTCGGCATTCCCCGGTAAGGGCGCCTCAGGCAGTAAGCAATAAACTTACTCCTCCCCAAAGAGGGGAGGCGAAGCCTGGGAGGGTGGACCTCCTAGAACTGCACAGGACAGCCCCATAGACCTGCGTAAATCAAGCCTGAAGGCCAAGACAATACCAGTCTATGGGGTGCAGTATCCATCGGAACAGATACTACACTTTGATCTTAGCCAAAAGGAGTAGAGAGAGACTAAACACATCTATTCCGTGACAAACAGGCTGTAAGGAAAAGAAGAGATCATCCTAACCTAGAGTCGATTTTGAACTTTTTTTATACTCTTTAATGTTTGTAGTAATCATTTCTGAATCTTAAAGAAAAAAACTAGGCTGTAAGAACGTTTCGGATTTTAACATTATACTTCTTTGACCGGGGGACCCAATCAGGGTAAGTATTCTCTGAACGACTAGCTTGCAACTTCGTGACACTACATACACTTCTATGAGGAGTGGGGTGGGAGGTAACTGTTTCTGAGTTGACCTCCACAGTTTATATTCTTTAATGTAGGGATGTTCTTTGTTCTTTGTTTTTATTTTTACCACTGTGTCACCACTTATCAAAGCTAAAAGCCACTCAAGGATAAAGGTTAATAAGATCGAATGATTGTCAGTTAATAATCTTATCCGAGTATTGTAAATGATGAATGGAATGAACTAAATTTGATTACATATGAGAACGGTTTATGGCAAGTATTAGTTGACATTAGATTTGAAGAAGATCATGTTGTGATCTACAGAGAAGCAGTCCAGCGATAATGTGTTCCACAGAGGGGATAAAAAGCACTGTCCATGGAAATTCCGCCTGATGCTAGGCATATTGAGGAAGAACGGAAAGTTGTTTTCTGTTACGGCAGAAAAACGAGTTCTTGCTGTGAACGAGAAACACGAGATTGGAGCTCAGGCGAATTAGAATGATCATTTCGAATTTTTTAGGAAAACAAATGCTGTAAAAATAAATGTCAAAACCTGAATCTTCAGTTTCATGTGAGTGACAGACCAATTTCCAAAATGATTTGTGGACCACAACAAGTCCGGACAACTATGCGAACATTGTTTAACCCTTAAATGCTTTATTTTTTGGTCCCCACATTTATAAAATCGGGAGACCTAGGTTTTGAGGCATTTCCGTCCGTCCGTCCGTCCGTCCGTCCGTCCGTCCGTCCGTCCGTCCAGATTTTTCTCCGCAACCATTCATTGAATTTCTCTGAAATTTTGCATGAAGTTGTAACTTTGGTCAGGATAGAAAGTGACATTCTCCGATTTTTTAAAAAAAATCTGGTTAGCCCCTCCAGGGGGTCAAAAGGCCCCAAAATTGCAAAAAATGACCCTTTCCTCCCATAACGTTTGATCCATCTATTCAATTTTTCTGAAATTTAGCCAAAATGTAGAGGCAATTGTTCTGGATATAAAATGAGCATCCTTGACCTCAGAAAAATTCTGGTTCGCGCCCCCAGGGGGTCAAAGGGGGGTCGAAAATTCTCAAAATTGCCCAAATTTATTGTATTTTACACTCGCCACATCGAGTCACATACAGAGGGGGACCACGCATGCGCGGCTTGTTTTATATTGGTTTGAAAATGAATTCATCATCGAAGATACTGATTGTCTATTTAGTGGGTGTGCGGTGATGCAACATCATACTAATACCTACTCACACTTGCCAACACGCTCGTTGCAGATGTGAAACAAGTTACAGTTTGACACGTTTTCGTTGAATATTATATTATTATTAAATAGGCATTTTGTTGGAATGTGTCATATTTGAAACAAAAAGCATTTAAGGGTTATGTTGGTAGCATTTTAGTTAATTTAGAAAACTATTACATTTAAAAATTATTCATTTAACCTACGTATATATCAGCTTGGAAGTATAAGAATAAAAAAAAATGCGCCTCATGTTTCAAGTTTACCCCCTTTCCCCCATTTATCACAGACACTTCCCCCAAAGTGCCTCCATCTCCTGCTTTCTAAGAGCTAGACAAGCAACTGGAACTATTACACCTATTTGACCCGATTACAAATAAATTGTATGGAAACAAGAATGAACCAATTTTAAAATAATGAAAAAATATACATACATATACTCAGAATTAATTTTTGACATGACACCTCCATATTAGTAATAAATTAAATTATGTCAACTAGATGCCTATTCCATAATGCATGCTGGTAACTGTTCTATCGCCCATACCCCCAACACCATACCTACAAATTAATGTGTAACGAAGTATGTTGATTAATTTCTTTTTGATTGCTAATGTATTTATGTGGTTTTGTTTCTTTAAAGATTTATCTTTTTCATGCTTTATATTTTATTGGTGCGCTTTTCTCTATCTTTCTTTCTTTCTTTCTTCGTTTTCTTTTTAAAATTTTCTTTCCTTTGGTTTCACGCATTCGCCATTGACCCTGCTGAATCTAAATCCGAAGATTGGATATCAAAAGCCAAGTGCTTGTAAGACCAAGTGGCATGAAGCCGTGTTAATCAGGATTAATTGGCTGAGAGATAGTTCCTCGCTTTAACCGGAGCATAAAATAAAATCTTTGAAGAAAAGCAAAATGAATAAATAAATCCCTCATCAGAAACAATCACTTGACTCTTAAATTTGCAGGTTTAAGACTGAAAAATTCTTCTGAATGATTCAGTACTTACAAGATGTTATGAAGAGTTTAATGCGAATTTCAAAGATCGCGTTTTATCATTATTATATCTCTATATATAAAGCTGAAGTGTTTATATATATATATATATATATATATATATATATATATATATATATATATATATATATATATATAGTATAAATTTTTATTTATACAAACATTATTGGTTACATATGTGCATACATGTTTCGGTTTTACTCGTCACAGAGAGTCAACCTCTTCAGACCAAAGAAGACAGAGAAAATACTTGAAAATGTGGCTCGTTGGCTACCCTATCAGGCTTGAATTATATTTTTTGAATCAGGAAACAGTGAGTTTGCAAAGCCAGTTAAATATAAGAAAATTAAAAGACAAAATCCAAACTTCTCTGTCTTCTTTGGTCTGAAGAGGTTGACTCTCTGTGAAGAGTACAACCGAAACATGTATGCACATATGTAACCAATAATGTTTGTATAAATAAAAATTTATACTTAAGAACAGCTCTACTTGTTATTGAGCACTTTTTATAAACACTGGAGTTTCAACGGATTTACATCTACAGAAACTAATACAATACATGTACCATATATATACATATATATATATATATATATATATATATATATATATATATATATATATATATATATATGTGGCACGTTGGCTCACCTATCAGGCTTGAATTGGATTTTTTTGTAATCAGGAAACAATGAGTTTGCAAAGCCAGTTAAATATAAGAAAATGAAAAGACAAAATCCAAAATTAGTCTCTTTCTGTTCGTTATATCCCTCCCCCTCTCTCTCTCCCCCTTTCTCATGTTCATTCTTCAGCTACCGGTTAAATAGGATTACTTCCTGTGGTAATATTCCCTTTTCTTTTAATGTACTATTCTATTCTTTTTATTCTTGTCTTTCTTTTGTGTCTCCAACTGTTAATAAACTGAGAGCGCATGCACAATAGAGAAAGAGAAAGAGAGAGAAAGACAGAGAAAGAGAGAGAGACGGGGAGAAAGAGAAAAACGCAAGCGAGAGTGATAGATACCATATGAAATACATACATACAGTGAAAGAAACTAAGAGTGATATAAACTTAGTAAGAGAGTGTTACTGGGTGAGTTAATTGCAAATTACGGCTAATTAGAATAATCAAAACGGAAGTTTTTTTGTGAACATAACATAATCCCAAAACTGAGGAATATTTTAGCATGTATCTTGTGTGATTAAAATATATAGGATAAAAACCCTAGGGAAACAAACATTGATTAATTACAATAATAGACATAACTTACTTATAAAATCATAGTGCTGCTAACACCCACGTGCTAAATTAAAGGGATGTAATTCATCTAAATTCGAAGCATTAGTAGCATTTATACAGCTTTCTTTGTATGTATAAACAATAACCAGGTGATAACTGATTTGTTCTAAGTTAATTTAATTAAAAAACTTTTAACTATGAAGATTATTAGAAAAAATTTGAAGAAAAATGTGTAATAATAAAGTTAAAAATGTTAATTGCACTTTATATGACAAAATGAAGCTATCATCCAAAATACTTCAATTTCATATTTGTATCCTTCGAAAGATTTAATTTGAAAGCCATCTTGAAATTTGCATATGATACTGCTACTTTGAAATATTTTTTTTTTTATAAATATGTCACCGCTTACTAAAGCCCAAAAGCCACTTGAGGATAAGAGTCAATGAGATTGTCAGTTTTCGATGAGAGGATTCGAAACGATGGGGGAAAAGGTCAGATTTTGATTATTTAGGCAGACAGCTCGACAAGAATTTGTTACATCAGACTTGAAAACGACCATGTTGTAGTCAGCTGTGAAGCAGCCCCGTGGTATTGTATTCCACTGATGGGAAGTTCTTGGAAACAAACTTTGTTCATGGATGCTCCATTAGTTTTAGGTGCATAGAGGAAGAAATGGACATTCCTTACAATGGTTGTAGCGAGACGAGTTTTTGCTGTGAATGTTTTACAGAGTAATCCCAGAGATTGGAGATTAGTTGAGCACCTACCATGGAAATAACGATAGAGTAGAGAAAGACTAGCAACATCTCTTCTGTGAGAAGGGGACCCAGGGAAGAGAAGAGATCATCTTCACTAGATTTCGAACTCGATTTTGTACTCTGCCAAGGTAGGAGAGAGTGTTCTGAGCGGCACTATCCTAGATGTGACAGCAGTACTTCATGTGATCTGACTCTTATACAGGTGGAGGATTGCGTCAGGAGTGAGGTAACTTACCAAGTTACTCATCTCTTAATAACTTTCAATCTATCACTCTCACCCTCTTTCACTGTATGCTTTTGAACCCCCGCTCTTATTTTATACAGTATTTTATTTTTAACATAGTTCACCCCAAACAAGGCAGGCCGTCACTGTAGGCGTAAGGGGCTACTAAGAAAAAAGAAAATGGAGAAGGTTGGGGGGGGGGGTCAACCTAAATTGGGATCTGCGCAGCGAGATGTCTGTTTACATTAGTTTTAAATTTCTGCATGTCAGTACTGTCGGGGAAACAGGGGGCAGGGAGGGAGTTCCAGAGGCCAACAGCACGAGGAAAGAAGCTATTGGAGTAGAAAGCTCTCCGGCATCTGGGGACCTCCACAGTGAATGGATGGGATTTAGTTGATTGTCGAGTTTGTCTAGTGAATTTATGTCGAGGGGGCACCAGAGTAGCCAATTTATCAGAGCATAATCCATTGAAGTATTTGTAAAACAAGCACAAGGATGCTACATTGTGGCGATGGGACAGGGACTGGAGCTTGGTTGACAGTGAGGGACCTATTAGGTTGGCGACTCTTTTTTGGACCTTGTCAAGGAGGAAGAGACTAGTAGATGATGCACCAGCCAAGATGTGGCAACAATACTCCATGCATGGGCGGATGGTGGCTTTGTAGAGATATATCACTCTCACCTCTGCCTCTCTCTATATATGACTCTCTCTCTGTCTCTGTCTCTGTCTCTCTCACTATCTATATATCTATCTTGCGGTGATATTTTGTTGCATACAAAAATTTAACATAGCTAATGAATTGTCATTTTAATAAATTGTCTCCTAAGATGATTTTCTATTATCTAACAATCATCAGAGGCGGAATGCTCAAATTAAAGTGAAACAAAATGACAGTAAAAGTAAACATTTGATGAAATCCATGCAAGGGTTGTGTAAGATTTAGATGATGAATAAATTTCTTCAGTTTACACAAGAACGTTTGTTGAAAGGAGATGTAAATTACTTCTGAAATGGAAAGGTGATCGAGTATAATGTAAGGTTTTAAAGCAGTCATCTATGTATTGATTTACTCCTCTCCAGGAGTTAGGCACAAGGCCAGTTTTTATCTTACTCCCACAAGTAAGATGTGACCCACGGTCGGGTCGGGAAAGTGGGGTTTAAAAATTGCCTGGGCAGCTCCGTCGGCATTCCCCGGTAGGGGCGCCTCAGACAGTAAGCAATAAACTTACTCCTCCCCAAAGAGGGGAGGCGAAGCCTGGGAGGGTGGACCTCCTAGAACTGCACAGGACAGACCCATAGACAGGCGTAAATCAAGTCCTGAAGGCCAAGACAATACAAGTCTATGGGGTGCAGTATCCATCGGAACAGATACTACACTTTGATCTTAGCCAAAAGGCCAATAATTGAGCAGTCATCTATGTAGCGATCAGCACAAACACGACTATAGATTAGAGTACTAGATTTGAACCTAATCCTTTTTTATAACAAATTCTATCGTATTTGGAGTGAATGTTTCTTTTTGTTGTACACATTTTATTTGGTGAATATGATGCAGATATTCTGTATATAAATAAATAGAATATTTCAAAAAGCGAATCAAGTAAGTTATTCTTATTATAGGAAAAGGCGAAATTAATTCAGAAAACAAGAATATAACAATGATCTTTTGCAGAGGCTCGTAAATCCTGTTTTCTTCTTGAACAGTTTTGTTTTTGAAGCAAAACGAACAGGTCGTTAAGTTGCCGCTTAGTTTCTGATTGGTCGTCTGTGAAGAAAGTTATCAAGTAACCGAGAATAAGATGATAATCACATGTAAGGCAATCTATGATTGTTTTTGGATATCGACTGATTCGGGAATCACAATGAACTGCCAGAATCATTCAAGATTTTTGCCAAAATCTTCATTGCACGGAACATCACGCAGACTTTCTTGTTGAATAGATACTTATGAATATTCATGAGGTTTATGGCCAATTTGCCAGCAAAATAATTTCTTTTCTCACTTTTCTTGTATCAATTTCAGAAAGCAACAAACAAAAATAAAGTATAATAATAATAATAATAATAATAATATGATCATCATCATCACGATGAAATTCTAACAGAGATTATTATTAATAATTATAATAATATAAATAATAATAATAATATGATGATTAATACATTCTAACAAAGCTTATTATTATTATTAGTATTATTATTATTATTATTATTATTATTAATAATAATAATAATAATAATAATAATAATAATAATAATAATAATAATAATAATGCACAGAACTTGCAAGAGAACTGAAACAGATATAGAACATGAAGAAAGTCAAGAAAATACCAATAATCATAGGAGCACTAGGAACAGTCCCGAAAAACCTGGAAAAAGGACAGAGAAATAGGAATCAAAGGAAAGGTTAACGGACGGCAATGATAAAAATAGATGAAATTTTAAGGAAAACTAACCTAAATAAACTTCAAACCCTAACCATCCACATGGAATTTACAATAGAAATAAAACAAGAACATAAAATAAACACCTCCACATGAACCCAATGGAACTGAAACTGCAGAAAATGACATAAACTCAACTCTCGTCAAAAAAACTGCATGCAATGTGATGACCCCAGCCTTGGCTTATATCATACAAAATAGTTGTGAATGGTCAAGGAGGCTGGAAATAGCAAGGAGGGCTAGCACTAATCAGACCTTCACTGGAAATCCCAATTATTGTTGCCAGCGAGAAATCATTGGTAAGCAGTTGTTGCGATAACGCAAAATCATTTGCAATGCTTATCAGAAGAGGTGGGGAGTACTGGAAATCTGGGAGACTTGTTGTTACTCAGACTCCAGGTAATACCACCAGTAATTGTCACTGACAATGACCTGTGTGATTGTATTCTAACAAAAACAAATAAACCAAAAATAAACCAAAAACGTTCTAATATTTACATTTTAGAAAATACTATTTTTATTCTCTTTTTACTAAAGCAAAAAAAAAAAGTGAAAATTGGCCAATATTCAATTCATATCTCGATGCCAATTTACTGAAGGTCCTCGGATTTCATGCACCTTATTTTATTTCCATCTGATTATCCATTGCAGCATCCTCAATTTAACACACTCATTTCTTCTCATTAACAATAATAATATTGAGTTCACTCGCCTGCATTTGGTGATCTTTTTTCATACCACTCTAATATTGCAACCCTTTGATCAATACAGAAAAAGGGCATTTGGTTTAGAAGTTAAATTAGAAAATAAAATTAAAACAAATACAATAAAATGTGTTATTAACACAAAGAAAATGGTAATATATGAGTGATGGAAAAAAAATGAATACAATGAATTTAAATATTTTACCCTAGTTGAAATTCGGAAAAAGTGAGAAAAAGAATGTGGTTGCAAATGTATTTTAAGAATAGACGAATTCCAATCATAATTAGTTGATTTGAATTAGAAATAAATAAGAATTAAAGATAAATGTTAGTCTTTACCCCCAGGCTGGTAAGAGAAAAAGAAAAATAATATTTTATTTTTTTCATGTGATTACACGTTAACACTTTGAAAATACCTAGAACAATAATATTAGACTTTAGAGCAAGGGTTCACTTTACTATATAAATATAACGTAAAGTGATCACTCATTTTTTACCAGAAAGCGTTATTAACGATGTGGGTTTTGACCACATAGTATGAGGGAACGAGTAAGCATCCTTTTGTATTTCCAAAATTGCCACTATTTTGGAAATACAAAAATGGTTACTCGTTCTGTCCTAGGTGATCATTTTGTGTTAAATTTACATAGTAAAATGGACCCATTTCTAAATTCTCAAATATTTAATTTATATATATTTTCAATTTTTCCAGGTATTTCTAGGGTATTGATGTGTAATCACATGGAAAATAGAATTTCGTTTTTATTTTTTCGCTGACGGATGTTAAATATATTTGCTCAACTTTCGGTAAGCATCAAAACAGGGTAGCAGAATGGTAACTATTACATGCAAAATTTTGTTAAGATATGAAGTTTGGTGCAATTCAGCAATTGGGATAGTTAGTGGTCCGGGATAGACCTTCAGGAAATTATTATCGATTATTCGGACTACTGTTCTCATCTTGCATGTTATTCTTATAACGTTTCTGCCGATGTAACATCCGACCTTCTTCAGGTGTGTCTTGTCGAACTTGAGAATCTTTATGTCGAAATCGAGAATCTGTATGGAATTTTAAATGCAATCCTTTATTTAATTCACGGGAGTAGCATACACTCGTTCTGTCAGTCATGACAAGGTAGAAGTCTTAAGTAATTCATAATTGCATTTTGATCTCGCCCATACTGAGGATTGAACCTTCAACCTCCAGAAGACTGTTACTTAGAACTGATTATTACTTGCATAACGTCCAAGATAAAAACAGTATTCAAATGATACTAATTATCAATACTCATCTAAAAAAATTCGGAAACATCATTATGGCTGCCCCTCATCATTCTAGTTCTAATGTTATACCTCTGTGAGTGTGGAAGTGGCTGAGGAGCCCCATACTGGCCTTGCATGTCTTTCTGCAATGAGGACAAGTTGATCTAGTTAGAAGACCGGCTGTTCAGGGAATATAAAACAGACAACGATCTTCAGCAGATGGCAATAGGAGAATTGGTGACACTTTCTGTTTTCTTCGAATGCAGTTACTATAAAATAATCAAGCTCCGTTCAATTACATGTCGTAGTTTTTTATTCCATTAATGAGAAAACGTTAATAATATTTTGTTTCATTCCAATTTTACCCATGGAAGATGTTAAACCCCTATTTCAGTTCAGCCCTCCTGAAACACAACAATCTATCTCTTCGAGAACTTAATATAGTACCCTTTGGTTACCCCACTCGGCGCTACATGACATTTCGTCATCCATTTAGTTGCAAGGAAATTGAAAGATTTTTTTCATCCATCTCTATCTGATAGCTTCTTTCCTCAGACCACTTGACTTTAGAATTCTCTTCCTGCTCCCTGTTTCTCCAACAGTACCAACATGCAGAAATTTAAATGTTAGGTGAACAAACATCTTACTGCATAACTCTCTACTCAGGTTGACATCCTATAAATCTGGACCCTATCACAGTAGTCCCTTATGCATCAGTGGCAATAAAAGTTAAAAAAACAAATATTTATTGAAAGCAAGAATATGAATTTGTAGTGACTACTTGAAATCATTGAAACGAAAGTTTTGGTGTTATTTAGAATGTTCATCTGGATCCAATCACAGTAGTCCCTTATGCATCAGTGGTACTTTGTCATGTTTGGGGCGAATAAACGTTTAAAAAACAAATATTTATTGAAAGACAGAATATGTATTTTATTTTGGAACAATTACTCCTTCATTATCTGATATTTTATTGTTAATTAACTTCATCCACTCGCCATGCTTCGAAAATGAATTCGTAGTCACTACTTGAAATCATTGAAACGAAAGTGTTGATGTTATTTAGAATGTTTATTGTGATGGGAGGTAATTTGGGGGGATGCAGTTATATTTTTTAGATAATCTGTACAATATATGTCTCTGGTTTTCTTTTCAGAAAATAAATCACGTTATTTAGAAGGCATTAAGCATAAATAATATTTAAATGTGTTGCAAAAATAAAAGGAAAGAAAGAAGAATCCAGAATATAAAGACAAAGTAATGTTCTTATTTATGTTTTAGAATTTTTACAATGAAGATAGATAATTTGGACTTTTTGGATTATTCGGACCACTGTTCTCATCTTGCATATTATTTTCACAACGTTTTGGCCGATGTAACCTCCAAACCTTCTTGTCGAACTCAGGAATCTGTTTAAAAAATAAATAATAGTAAGAGCATGCCTATTATTTGATTATTCGGACTACTGTAGTCATTTTGGATGTTATTCTCACAATGTTTCGGCCGATGTAACCTCCGACCTTCTTCGGGTGCGTCTTGTTAAACTTTATGTCGAACTCGGGAATCTGTATAGAATTTGGAACTGAACCCTTTATTTAATCCCCTGACATAACGAGAGTAATCTACACTCATGGATTGAATAAAGAGTTCAGTTCAAAATTCCATACAGATTCCCGAGTTCGACATAAAGTTTAACATGATGCACCCGAAGAAGGTTGGAGGTTACATCGACCGAAACATTGTGAGAATAACATCCAAAATTAGAACAGTAATCCGAATAATCCCAACTTTTATTTATTTTTAAAACTATATGACCGTAAATAAGAAGAAATGGACACTTATAGTTATAATCTAGGAAACTTATTGTTTGTTCATGTTCTTCTTAAAATTGATAAATTAAAATTTAGAAACGGATGCCCATTTGTAAGCAACAATTAACAAGTAAATATTGCTATGCCATCAGATTACTCATAAAAATGAATCCTAGAAAAGGTTTTTCTGAATTTTTGAGATGAGGATTGATATTATGTATTATTTGGATTGTTTGGACTACTGTTTTCATCTTGGGTGTTATTCTCACAACGTAATCCCCAAACTTCTTCAGATGTATCGTGACAATGGCTCTTATTGATGTATGGTGGAAAGAATGTTTTTGTTCTTTTTTCCAACAAACCATAGTCGTTATAATTCACGCATTTCGAATTCTAACAACTATGATTTGTTGGAAAAAAAACAAAACATTCTTTCCACCATTCATCAATAAGAGCCATTGTCAAGATACACCTGAAGAAGTTTGGGGATTACATCGGCCGAAACGTTGTGAAAATAACACCCAAGATGAAAACAGTAATCCAAACAATCAAATAATACCTAGAAAAGTTGTCTTTAATTTTGAAAGCAAAACTCACAATATATTTTTAAAAATATAGAATACAAATATACGAACAAACAATATCACTAAATATTTTTTAGTTAAATAATGTTTAGATATTTTTAAAGCGTTAACAAGATGGATGGATTGTCAGTTGAGTGATGAAGAATATTATGAAAGGATTGAAAATGATGAATTGAATGAACAAAGTTTATTTACTTATGGGAACGTGTTATGACAAGTATTTTTTGACATCGGATTTGAAAACGACCGTGTTGCTGGTTGCAAGGAAGCACTCCATAGACAGGAAGTTCCTCGAAAGAAACCCTGTTCATGGAAATTCTGACTGACTCTAGGCACATGAAGGAAGAGGGGGAATTTCTTTTCAGTTATGGTAGAGAAACGAATTGTTGTTGTGACTATCTTACAAGGAAGAACCAAAGATTGAAGGACAGGCAGGCACCTTCCATGGAAATAATAACAGAGCAGAAAAAGACTAGCAAAGTCTTTTGTGAGAAAAGGGGCTGTAGATAATAGAAAAGATCTTCACCCACTTTCATATCTCAATCTGTATCTTTCCTTTTTTTCTTCACTTTTCTTTTTTTTTCTCTTGAGGTGGTTGTGCTTGCTACATCTATCAAGAAGATCTTGAATTATGCTTGGTGGAGGGGTGGCATTTTCATAAAATAAAGATGAAAAGATGCCAGAAAAAATGCCAGTAAACAGATGTAAGAGAATGACTTCAGTGTACTTCACAAACAAATATATGCTACACTGTGATACTAACCTCTTTGTAACTCACTTCATCTGGCCTTAACTTGAAGATCTCTGGAGATAAATTTGCTAATGATGTACGAAATAACTTTACTTCATACAAATACAGCAAATGGAGAAAGACTTTCATATTCACAAGAAAACAATATCTATTGTAAACTATTCATTTTATTATTAGTTGAACAGAAATCACTTTTTTACTCATAACTTAGTTGATACATTTCTGAACAACAAAGGAATATACAAACATAACAAGTTGATAAAACTAGGTGACAACAAAAACGCTTTGTGTTTGCACATGTTAATTTTTAGCCACAAATTTAATTTTCATAAAACTTTAATAATTAAATTTGCGCATGATACCAACCAGGTATGTCTCATAGAATTGAGCCTTATTTAACAATCCTAAAACTCTAGGTATGCTTACCTTTGGTTTAGTCTATATATACATAAACTATGTCAAGTAGTGCACAGGGTTCTTTTAGATTTCACCCACCATTGCTAAAATGATTCTCACTGAATATTTTTTAAATTTCGACTACTATTGTTTTCTTTTAAAACTACAACTATGTATTTTTCTTCAAGTTACAACTCACCCCCTTAGACCCCCCAACATGACACCGAGTCAATCGTCAGATATTGCTTCAGTTGTGGTTTATATTTTATTTGAATTATTTTAATGTAATTATTCTAACATAATAATTCAGAACTTTTCAAATGTCAAGAGGTTATGAACATCATCTCCTGACATGTAAAGCATCCTGAATTATTACATTGAAGTAAATTAATTCAAATAAAAACCAAACCACATCAGAAAAAAACATCAGGTGATTGTCTCTTAGGACATGAAACCCGGTGTAATGTTGGGATCCGTGGGATGAGTTAGAACACTGAGTATTGTATCAGCTCTGTTATATACTTTCTAATTCATAAGAATAAGCACTCCATAAAATAACATAAAAATAAATACTCTTTCATCATCGTTAATGGCCACCAGCGATCTCACTTACCAAATTTCACAATCCACAAGGGAGTAGGGGGCATATATAGTAAACAACAGACAAACTGTTTCGCTGTATAACAGCTCTTTAGTGTGGCTAGACAAACAAGTACTTCAAGTTAAGATCGAAATCCGACCTTTTTGACAATAGGCTGACATTTTATCCATTATGCTATTTACACAAGATTATAATAAACATTTTCAGTAGTCAAAAGTTCTCTATTCTTTTATGAAGAGCTATATATAGATACAGGATGTTGCCAAACCAAAGATTAGTTTCTTCTTTCCTGTAAAAATTTATTTTTTATGGTAGGCAGTTGAGGTATTGAAATTTAAAAGCGAGTAGTTTTTTTATACTAATAAGTCACCGTTTATCAAGGGCCGAAGGTCACTCAAAGATAAGGATTTATGAGATGACAATGAACAACACCATTTGGAAACGATGGATTAAATGGTCAGAATGTGATTATTTAAGTAGGCAGCTCGACAAGTATTTGTTAACATTAGACTTTAAAATGTCATTGTTGTACTCAGCTGGGAAGTAGTCCCACGATATTGTATTCCGCAGATGGGAAGTTCTTCTAAAGAAACTTTGTTCATTATATTTCCATATAGTTTTAGGTAGACAGAAGAAAGTAAAATTCTTTACAGTAGTGTTTTTGCAAACGTGGTATATCATTTTTTAAGCATCATTCAGGGAAGAGAATATAATCTCGAGAGGATGCAAGAGAAGTTGGTCGCCTCACTTCCCCCGAGCTTACACTAGTGGCTTTTTGATCTATGGGTACATTAAAAACTCGAGTGTTTCACTGCCAGCAACCGGGAAGCCTTGAGGAATTCAAAGTCACATCGAAGAAAAATGCATAAGCTTTATGCGTAATGAACTGAACAATGTTTTTGAAATGTGTAGATTTGATGCTGACTATCACAGAGAAGCACTTTGAGAACGTGTTGTAAAATTCTTTTAAAATTTGACTTTTGTTTAATACATTTTTGAAAACCTCTTGAACACTACTTTTCAATTATACTCATATCACCCAAAGACAGGGTGTTCCAGAAGTCTTAGACACATTTTGACATTGAATATCTCGAATTCTATTAAAGATATAAAAACGCACCTGATATATTCTGGAAGCATTTCATCTCAAGTTTTACATTGAATGTTCAAATATGTTCAATGTGAGGTGAGCATCGTTGGTCACATGGCAAGCCGATCCGGGTTCAATTCATGCCAAGCGCATTCCAGCATCAAATCTGTCATCTTACAACTTCTCTTGCATTGCAATGCAAAAGTCACAACAAGCTGGTTTATCAGTGTCCTGCAACTGTGCAGCTAACTGTAGCTTGTAAGATGTCAGGTGCAGTTGTTTTTTTAAGACACGCCAAACAGTTGTTGTAGGAAATTAAAGTTCTCTACTGGCTCTTCTGAACGATTTACGATGGCTCCGCTCAAAGCCTGTTTGAACTCGTTCAACCGTATCATCTGAAGTTGACGGGCGTCCCATTCTCTTAGCTTAGCACAAACAGCCATTCTTAATAGATTTACAATGCCATCTCAATATGAACTTCCTTTCTGGTGCCTTTTTTCACAATTCTGTGTGGAATGCACGTTAAACAATTGACAGTTTTTGCAAATTCAAGGACGCAAAACGCCTTTTCTGGTTGAGTGAACGTCATTACTAGATCTGAATAAATGTGAAGAAATCATTAGCATGGCAAAAAGCTTCATGTATTTACCTTTAAAATGATACCAGTTTCACCTTACTACCATTAATAGTTCAGCCGATACAAAGACTTGAAAGGTGCCCAAGACTTCTGGAACACCCTGTATATTAAAGAAAAATGGAAGCTAAGCATCTTTTTTCATTCGTTTTGGGACATCCTGTAGATATATGGAATGTGTGTGTTTATAGCAAGATAAAAACATATTCTGAAACTTTAAAAACAACAAAAACAAAACAAATCCTATTAAATTCTGTTTGGCAGCTTCTCGACCCACCCCTCCCACACGCACGCACAGACACCAAAGAGAAATTAAAAAAGATACAAACAAACAAATAAAAACAATAAACCTATTTTTTTCTTCATTAATAATATTTCATTTGGCATCCTTTCAAATTGCAAATAACCTGCTTAATGTCAGATATCTCTGGAGAAAGTTCCGAGCAGGCAATGAAAGTATTGTCAGAGGAGGGTGGCGGAAGATCAGTAAAAGACGGATGATTGGCAGAGGATGTTTCAGTTCCAAACAAAGAAATAAAACAGAAAAAAAATAAATACATACTAAACACGCATATATAAATACTATAAGAATACCCGTTCCAGGATGGGCACAAATAATTTCCCCAAAAGAACAGTTTGGCACAATTTCATGTTCCCCTGCAGAGATTAAAATCAAACATAACGCTACTAAATGTTATATCTAATATCCTTTTTCAAATTATGATCAAAATCCATTGTATAATTTTCATTCCAGAAAATGTCTAAAATTTAAGTTTTAAGCTTAAAGGGTCTTAAGAAGAAATTGGTGTCTCATGAACATGAATCAAATTTAATGTAAATCTGAAATATTTAAATGTTCAACAGGAAGGCTGTGCCTATATCATGCTCCCTAAAAACCCTTTAAAATACTCCAAAGAACCTGAAATTTGGAGAATGTTTATTAATTCATGCTATTGTTAAAATTTCACAAAAATCAGAGGTATCTGAATTTTCACGTATGGCTTCAACCCTCTTTTTGCACCCTTTCCATGAAACTAAATTAAACTAAATATAGCCCACATTACAAACCCTTACGCCTATCATCTGTGTTCCAAATTGATGATGATCGGTTTATTAATTTAGGAGTGAATCCTGATACAGAACAATTAATACACTACCCCCACCCACACCAAACGGAGAAGATAATTATGGAAAAATGGTATATAGAGGAACGAACATATACTATATTGCCCCCAAAAGGGGAGGTAATACCTAGGAAAATATCCTCAATAAAAGGAGAAGGTAATATCTGTGAGTATGGTATCATAGAAACAGAACAGATACTAAACTGCCCACCCCCCGTTCACACAAAAAAAGAGAAGGTAGTCCCTGGTAAGATGGTTTCATGACACCAGAACAGATATTACATTACCCCTTCCCCATAGAAAGATCTAATACCTGGGAGCATTACCACCCACCCACTTAAAAAAAGGAGGAGGTAATTCTTGGGAGGACAGTCTTAAGACAGCAGAACTGATACTACATACCCCCACACACACATTAAAAGATAATGCATTAACAGATTAATCAGGGTTTTTTTTGGTCCCCCGATTTATAAAATCGGGGGACTTATGTTTTGAGGCATGTCCGTCCGGATTTTTCTCCGCAACCATGCATTGAATTTCTCTGAAATTTTGCATGAAGTTGTAACTTTGGTCAGGTGAGAAAGTGACATTCTCCGATTTTTGAAAAAAAATCTGGTTAGCCCCCAGGGGGTCAAAAGGCCCCGAAATGAAAAAAAAGACATTTTTTGCCCCATAACTTTTCATCCATCCATTTAATTTCTCTGAAACTTGGCCAAAATGTGGAGGCAATTGTGCCTAATAGAAAATAAATATCGCTGACCTTGGAAAAAATCTGGTTCGCGCCCCAGGGGGTCAGAAGCCCACAAAAGGGCAAAAAATAAACCTTTTCTCCCAATACGTTTGATTCATCCATTCAATTTTTCTGAATCTTGGCTAAAATGTAGAGGCAATTGTTCTGGATATAAAATGTGCATCCTTGACCTCAGAAAAATTCTGGTTCGCGCCCCCAGGTGGTCAAAGGGGGGGTCAAAAATGCCCCAAATTGCCCAAATTTATTGCATTTTACACTCGCCACATCGAGTCACATACAGAGGGGGACCACGCACGCGCGGCTTGTTATTCATTTAAAAATGCCTAGCCATAAAAAATATTATTTTTGGAGTCCTCGGCCTTTTGGTTAAGATCAAAGTGTAGTATCTGTTCTCAGCATCCAAACGACATAAGACGTTTTATTATCGACAAAAAGATTGCGTATATATAACAAAATATGACAATGCAAAATTACAAATATATATTACAGAATATTAATTAATTAGAAGCCGTTTATAAAATAAATATTCAATTACGTGTTTGAGAGTATTTGCCGTTTCCTATATATACGGTATTTGAAAAGTCTATATTGTATCATGTAATTAAATAAGCACAATTGTTTTGATGTTAATATAATTATGATAGATGGAGATATATTTCACATTTATTCATTTATAAATATATATATTTATATATATATATATATATCTCTCAGATTTGCAAATATGTCTGTGTGTGTATCCAGGCATCAGTTTTGAATGGTTGATCGCTTAGAAGAAACAATGAGATAGTTGTAATCATAAGGTTACTGGTGATGTTTTAGTTGTAGTTTGTATATATTTTGATGAAAGTGATACAATACTCTCCTCAAAAATAAATTTGTATAAAATTTAAAGCATAAGTATTGGAGACCAATGAAAAAAAACTTCCCAAATTTCAAGACTACCTGAGTATTTTAAGGGAGGGGGTGCATAAAGTGCGTCATCTCATTTAAAAATTCAAATATTTCTAATTTACATGAAATTTGAACAATGAATATAAAATCAGTAGGAGTGTGTAGACATCTTTTTTAAAACCATTGTTTCGTAATAGTATTATATTTGAAAAAAGAACATAACAATGTGTATTTAAAAAGAATTAAATAAATGTTATTTATTTTTAAAATACACATTGTTATGGTTTTTTCAACTATAATACTAATGAATATTGAATACAAATTAAGAAATTTAACAAATGTTCAATTTTTTTTTCATAAGACACACCAGATGGTTGGACACTTAAGCCTTAAACTAAAAGAAAAAAACCTTTAAAAATTCAAATATTTTCGATTCCTAATAAAGATCTTTCAGTTGGACTCTGAAATAGTAATCGATTCAAACGATTAAGTTCACTTACATATCACATAAATGTTGGACTAAGTGCATTTTATTTCTTATTTATTATTGACATAGCTATATCTTTGTTTGTCTCAGATTGATTCGGTTTTGTTCCGATTTTTAGTGATTCCTTTTTTTGTTATACATATATATATTTATATATATATATATATATATATTATTTTGTATGTTATATTTTATTTGTTTTATACATTAAATAATAATAATAATTAAATGATTATGCCCTGTTAGCCAGGGCTGTAGAATATGCTGACTGCACCTCAGCAGATGGGGTAAGACAACCCCAACGGAGACATCTGTTGACCGTGGGTCGCGACCCATAATTTCTAAGGACGAGATCCTGGTGGCTGAACAATCTATGCCTTGATTGCAGTATGAAAAAAGTGTTATCTACCTTTTCTCCTCAAATAATTATCTCCCTTTATTCATTATGACGATGATTTAGCTTCCTTGAGTTCTCAAATATTCCAATTTTATTGGCCAAGGTAATTCTCCCTGACCAATCAACAGACACTTAATTTTTGCAAGCTGGATGCAAAAATCCTTTGTCCGTCCTCTTTTGTAAGCTGTGTTTGATGGAAGAAGACTCCAAGAATTTTGAATGTGATCAACAACCAGTCAAAATTCAAGGAACTTCACTTCATTTATATCTGACACATCCAAGAGAGCCGTCTACTGACGTTAAATGAACATTTTTCATAGTTTGTCTTATTTCAAGCTGCAAAATACAATTAGTTTTTCAAGACATTTCCTGGAATTGTTTAATATATATATTATCCTTTTATCTTTTGTCTTGTGTGTCTTCTTCTATACGCCTTATTTCAGCCATTACCAACTTTTGCAAATTACAATTACAGCATTCTTTGGCAAAATCACTTCAGCCTAATTAGTCACATGATTTGCAACACTTTACTTTGACCCTTACTTGGGCTAGATGGAACGTCTGAGAGATCTGATCCGACCGAGCAGCTAGTCACGAAATGCCCTAGTACACAAAAAAGCTACTCCTAATTGTACTATTAAACCTGATCTGATTAGACACCCATCCCCCTGTAACTTTTAAATGCTACAAGGCGGTGGCTGAGTGTCAATCATACGAAGGAAACGAAAGGCTTGATCACTACTTCATGTGTCTAAATATTAGCTTTTGGATACTAATTCTGAAACTAGCAGGGACTCAAAACTGTACTTGATGTGAATATACTGGTCGTGTTTCCCTGTCTCAACCAAGGCGATTTGAATTATTCCTTGGTATATTCCAAACAAAAGTTGGACTCTGTGGTGAGTTGCAGGGAACAGAACCAGTGAATAATTCTACCATTTTATGAAAAAAAAAATATTTTTAAGAAAGCCAAATATGCAAGTGAAGCGGTTTTTAGCCATAGTAGAAAATATCTTGATAAAAGTACTGGGTTGGCTTCAAGAAAGGACTCCAGCTTATACAAATCTTGCCTCAAGTAAGGAAATGACTTCTAAAAAGAAATGGTCGCATTTTAGGCGATGTAGTTTAAATGTTGGAAGTTTGTGTTGTAGGTCTGAAAATATTGTTAAGTCTCTTGAGAGAATATGTGCTGTGTCTAGAAAGATCTTTATAAAGAATACAAGATATAAGGTGTATTGGATAGGAAATAAAAATGGAACAGGTTGTATTTTTATTGCACAGAGATAGGTAGATAAAATGATTGAAGTAAATTGTGTAAGTGAGCGAATCATACTGATGAAGTTGATGGTTGGTGAGAAAATATTCACAGCTATATCTGTTTATGCACCACAATGTGGCTTGAGTGAAAATGAGAAAGATGAGTTTCATGACAGGCTTATTGCAGTAACTAATAAGGTTGATGAGAAGGAAGTACTTGCTGTGGCAGGTGATTTTAATGGTCATGTTCGATAGACCCCTGGTGATTTTGAGGGTGTGCATGGAGGAAATTGATATGGTGATAGGAATGCAGAAGAATTTTAGTATTTAGTTTTGCCACGGACAAGTTGGTTGCAAACACTCTTTGTAGGATAAAGGAAAGCCGGCTCATTACATATGGATCTGGTGTACAGCAAAGACTCAAGTAAGATTATCTGCTGGTTAGGAAAAAGCCCATGTGATAAAAGAGCGGTTGTAGTTTCAAAACATGTTATTTAATCTTGTCTAGTAAATACAGCTGTTTTTTAATGCATGTTTTTATACTATTTAATTATTTATTTTGTTTGTGAGTCTTTTAGCGACCACTTTTTATTATTATTGATATTTAAAAAGAAAAGTAATATAATTATTTCAATTTTTTTATTATTTGATTCTTTGATTGTTTGTGAATCTGTTATCGCCCATTTTCGGATGCTGTTATGTACTGTGTTTGGTTAATCTGCCCTTGTAAAAAAATAAAACTTATTTTGCTAATTAGGTGTTATGTTTTGGGGGTTATGTTATGTCTGTAATTCTGTGTGTGCCAATATTATTTCATTTTTATAAAAAAACGTTTAGCAGTATTGGTTTGTACATTATGCATTATGTGAAGTTTCTGTTTTTACTCTGGTTTAATTATAGTATGTTTTGGACTAGTGATTTTATTGTTGTCAGTATTTATAGGAGTAACCAAGGTCTGTGTTAAGTCCTGTTGTTGGATAATGGCCCTATGGGAATGAACGTATCTGTTGGAAATCACAGACGTGACAAGTTCACCGCATGATGAGACCCCAGATCAAGGGTCAGTGTGCACCTGCAAGAGGCTCTGTGACGTCACAGGCCTTTGCGTGGGAAACAGAGGGATCCGTGACGTCACTCGTTCTTCGTGAGAAGCAAGTTTTAGCCAGTCTGGGTTTTGGAGGCGAACCGATGAGACGTGATTGTTACCATGTAAACTACAACAGATAAGGGAAATATTTCCCTAAAAAAACACAGGCGAGAGATATCTTTTCCCCCTCCATGAATGGTTAAGACTTATTTGATAAGTAACTGCGATAAAGTAGTGATTTGCTCTCTCTCTCTCGACATAATGAATGTCCCCAAGCCGATAAATAACTAACGCTTGTAATAAAAAGAATTGAAACTTAAAGAGATTGTTGTTTGATGAGTCGGTCAGGAACCTTTTGTTGCAGACAACGGACGGCGTGGTTCACGGCAGGAAGGAAAGAAGAAAGAATTCATCCACTAGATGACATCGAGATGGCGACCCTCTACACGGCGAGGGAGAAATTTAAAGGTATGCAAACAAGATATGAACTATGTGATTTATGATGTTGTAAAAATGACGAGTATTAAATGTGAACTGCCACGGCCCTTTCAGGGACGAGTATACGAAATGAGTACCACCGTGGCACAAGTCGAGGGGCTATGCAACACTGGGATGTGTGTGTTGGATTTGAGGATCTATTTGATTTCTTTTCTTGCATATTTTGGTTGAGGGGGAATTCAGAGTCTATTCCATAAAAAATGCCAGTATACTGAAATCATATGCCCTTAATAGGGTTAAGATGAAAATTCATATACACTAAATGTACAAAAGCAAAGAAATTCCCAAATTTTTACACTTTTATTGTCATTAAGGGTATGCGAGCACAACAGGGCTATGCATTTTACTGGTAGGAATTTTTCTTCAGCGCACCTCACACACTTCATCCACTCATGCATAGAGATTTATACTGTAGTGATGTGATAATGAAATGGTTTGGTTGATATGTAGTCATACCCTTAATGACAATAAAAGTGTAAAAATTTGGGAATTTCCTTGCTTTTGTACATTTAGTGTATATGAATTTTCACCGTAACCCTATTAAGGGCATATGATTTCAGTATACTGGCATTTTTCATGGAATGTCACTACTTTTGTAAAGGCTATGCCTCAATACAATGCCTTCTCATGAGTTTTTTTTGAATTTTCTGGAAAACTAAGGTATATGGTAAACTGAAATTAAAATGCCATCAACTAGACCCTAGAACCTCTATCTCTGCCAAAAATCAGCTGAATCCATCAAATAGTTGATGAGATACAGGGTGGCACATACGTATGTACGTATGTACGTACGTACATACACACAGATAACATGATTTCATGATTGAACTTTCTGGATCTCTGGGTTGCCTTGACTAATGATGCTGAAATTCTACACACTTATAGAACCTATCAAATCAAAATTTTGTGCAAAGTTTTAACTAATTTGGTTTATTGATTTTTGAGTTATGATTGATCAAAGAAATGAGATTTCCAGCATAGGCCATTTGTGTAGTCTATTAAGGGATAGAGCGCTCTCGCGCCTCCCTTGATTAAAGGGCACTTAATGTTGTCTAGTGTGTGCTCTGGTAGTTTGTAGGTCCCTGCTTGTGATGCAATAGATTTTTGCCGGATAAATGTTTTATGGTTGTTCAGTTGGAGTCAGAATGCTTTTTTTGTTTCAACTGATATAACCTCCGTTATCAGAAATAGAATAGTAAATATAATAAATAATGTTTGGGCTATCGCATGTCAGGTGTGGGAGTTGGATGTTCGTGTTTCGTATGTTAAAAAGTGGTGTAGTTAAACATGGATTTCATGGTAGGATTTGCCTGTTGAATTTTTTGGTGATGTTTATTGTGAGTTTATGCATGTGTTGGTCGTGGTGAAAGACCATCGGGATGCGGTTGTTGGTGCTTTTGTGTTTGTATTTTAGGAGTGTTTGTCTGTCTATTCTTGAAGTTTTATTCATGGCTTTCTTGATGTATTTGATGGAATATTGACTGGTGATGAATCGTTGTGTAAGATTGGAGAGGATTTGCATGTAATCTAGGGGTCTCACACTATGTGTTTAATGTGTATGCACGAACTATATATGATGGATTTTTTTTAGGTTTAATGGGTGGTTGCTGTTGAAGTTTAGTAATTTATGGTTTTCTATGGGTTTCCATAAAGAGATGTTGATATTCTTTAATTGTGGGATTTGACTGTGACATTTAGAAATGGAATGGAGTCATATAAGTGTTCATGGTGAATTTGATAGTGTTATGGTAACTGTTGGTATGTTAGGTTGCTAAGGTGGTGTAGCCAAATGAAAAATGTAGCGGCAGTATTAGGAGGGTTTGAGTGGTAAGTTTTGGAGTAGTTGAATTTCTAATATGTGCATGAATATATATATATATATATATATATATATATACTAGTGTACACCCCTTGTCAAAAATGATGGAAAAAAATCATGCTTCTCCAGTGTTCCCACTCGCTATTTATCTAGATTTATTACTAAAATATTTATATGAAATCATAGAATTATGTCAGTAATTTAAATTTTCATATATAAATTATTATTAAAGAAGAAAAAACACCGACCGTTAACTTTTTATTATAGAGTGGAAGATTTGTTTCAGAATTCATTTCGAGCGGTGGAGAGTCTGAGATGGCTGTCTGACTAGCTATTTGCTTTCTCGCTTCTCCTCACTACTGATTTCGTTCGGGAGATACAAAAAGGCATGTGCTTTACTCGCTAACTTTTGCACAATGAGATGGAAGTATGTATATTCATTAGTATACAAAACACTGTACATTGGTCTTTATAATAGAGTGAGGGATAACTTTTTTTATAGTTTTCATAGAAGATTTCTTGCTGAACTAGTATCACAATATATGCTATATCCGATATGAATGAACAGTTAGACTAAGTGTTTATGCAGTAACAATTCAGTGATAGGCACAAATAAATGGCAAAGGGCTACCATAAAAGTGACAGAAATATATAGACCATTATCGCTATTATTATTATTTACTCACTAGGATTTTTCAAACAAGTCATTATCAGTGATCGCTCACTGGCAATAACAAGTAGTGTTTCTTGGAGTTTGAGTGACAACAAGTCTCCCCAGATGTCTAGCACTCTTTACCTTTTTCGATAACTATTGTAAATCATTTTCCGTCATCGCAATAGCCGTTTACTATTGGTTTCTTGCTGACAACGACTGTTAATCATCTCTGAAATTTGAGTAGCAATAAGCTTCCCCAAGGTTCCAGCATTCACCACATCCTTTTAGTTGAGGTCTGGTTGGTGATGTACCTCCTCGGTCTTTACATTCTCCTTGACCATTTATGACAGTTTTGTGTAGTACTATCTGAGGTTTTTGTCACTAAATGCCTGTATGTATGACTGTGAATTGTGTGTGTGTGTGTTTGTGTGAAGGGGGGGGGGGGTCAGTACATTGGTTAAAAATATGGAATGTTTTACAAATTTGCAAGTCATCCTTGCGCAAGGGCTATGCTAATCTTTTCTGTATTGTTTCAATTTTAGTATATGTACTGGTCATAATCAGTTGTTGTTCATTGAACATAACCGGTAGTGTTCTATGATGTCTTAGTGACAACAAATTACCCCAGATTTCCAGTACGTTTCATCTCTTTTGATAAGCATTGCAAATGATTTTGTATTATCGCAATAACCACTTACACTTGAATTATTGCTGGAAACAACCATTGATCTTCTCCGGGATTTAAGTGACCCTAAGCCTCCTTAAGGTACCAGTGTTACATTGTGGATGGACGTATGTCGGATAGCGTTTACATGAGCTAGTATGAATTTTCGAGACGGACGAACAGGACAGGCTGTGGTGACACGAAATCTGCAAAATAGACTGGTTCCCAGGCTGAATTATAAACAGGTATAACCTGTAAGGTGAAAACTCAAATATGAGATTAAATTGGTCAGACATGAAAGATATGAAAGTAAAGTGATGATTTCATGGATGTCGAATTAACAGATAACGATGGTTTTAGAATCAGTCGTTCATGGAAGTTGACAGATCGCCAATAATGCTGTAATACTTAAAAAGAGTTGAAATTGCCAAAAGCGAAATGTGGCCCTCAGATTCTTATTCTATCCGGCCATCCATAGTCTATATAGCTAATTAAGAGTTAAGTCAGAATTTAAGTCTCTCTCTCATGTGCGAGTTTAGTGATTTTTTTTATTCGTGTAAATGTGAATATTCCTCTCCAAAATAAATCTTAAAAACTCTCAGATATCAGCCTGGGATTAATTATTCTTTTCTGTGCAAGATAAAGTCCTTACTTCACAGCCGTACCACTTACAAGACGATCACGGCAATCAAAAAGAAGAGGTCGATGAATAAACGCAGCGACGAAGAAAAAAGATAGAAACGGCGAAGATATACAAAGGAATCATGCAACGCAACAGAACATCGACAATAACCTGCACACAGCCGACAGTGATAAAAAAGGAGAAAAACAAACGAAATAAGGTTTGTCACACACTCAAAATTACAATTGAAATAGAAGTAGAGGACTAAAAGAAGTAAAGTGCGTGCAAAAAGAGTTATGAAAAGAATTTAATGAACACGCAAATAATCCTATTAGAACTTTTTAGTAACGTTAAACGTTGCACCAGTATCTACACCCTTCCAATGGAGGTTTGATATGTGCTCTCCATCCTAGGTCTTTCTATCCTTTTTGTGATCACATTGTTGTTGTTAGGGGTTTTTTTGGGGGGACGGGTAGTTTATGAAATTTGTTATTATTATTATTATTATTATTATTATTATTATTATTATTATTATTATTATTTACTCACTAGGAGTTATCACACTGGTCATCATCAGTGATCTCCCACTGCCAACAACCTGTGGTATTCCCTGGAGTCTGAGTGACAACAAGTCTCCTCAGACTTCCAGTATGCTCCACCTCTTTTCGTTCATCATCGCTGATTACCTTGCGGTATCGCAACAGCCACCTACCACCGATTTCCCGCTGATAAGGGCCATTGGTCCCCTCTGGGGCCCGAGTGGCAACAAGCCTCCTCAAGGTCCTAGAGCTGTCCGCGCTCTTCCAGTGGAGGTCTGGTTTGCGCTTTCCCTCCTCGATCCTCTGTCCATAATTTTCGTGGTGTCAGCCTATGCTTGTGCCTCTATCGTGCGGTTGTATTTTCCCCGGTTCTGTTGTCTTATGCTTCCATGTTATTATTATTATTATTATTATTATTATTATTATTATTATTATTATTATTATTATTATTATTATTATTATTATTATTATTATTATTATTAAATAAGGGCAATAGAAATGTATCTGCATGCATAAAAAGAGTAATTATTACAGTTAAATATAAACCTCCATCAAAATATGGATTCATCACTTTCAGAAAACGTTTCTTTCAAACGTGTCTTGGAATCCTGCTGTATGAATTTAACATGAAACTTTTGTACTGCTGTTTTGATTGATTGGGTTCCTATTACTTGCCTCCCCACGAGGGCAGAGTAAGATACAAGGTTGTTTTTTAATGTTGAGTATACTCAGCTCCCCAGAAAGGAGCACTCTGGATTAGGACAAAAGTAAAAGTTGCTTCAATCTAGAAGGATTTTTCTTTCACTGAATTAGGAGAGAAAAGATGAAGTGTGGCATCAAAACAGATATTACACTTTGTTTCTATGTATGTTTAGGTGAAAAGCTATTATGCATTGTTAGATACTTTTCAATCTTTATTTTGACAGATTTCGTGATGTCAGAATTACATTTTTCTGCATCATTACTAGATTCCCTTCAAATTCTATTGCTTATATCGACTGCCTTCTTGACATTATAAACAGTCCACAAGGAGACACTAACTTTAATGGCGATTATTCTTTGGGTCAACTCTTGCATGAAGCAAGTCAGATATTCTTTGACTATCACCTTTATGTGAATTCATTTCCAATTTCACACCTGAAAAACAAATGGAAATCAATAACTGACAAGTATATCTTTGTTTTCTATTTAGTTTTGTATTAAACCAGCAAAATACTCATCTTAGGACGGGTACTTTGCGAGTTAATAATAAAAATAATTCCCAAAATATAGCAGTTTTGCACCACTTTTTTGCCCTCTAACAAAGATTTAAATCACGGTATATAAGCTACTAAACCACATGTTTAGAATCCTTATTCCGATTATTATCAATGTCCATTAAATAATTTTGAGTCTAGAAAAAATGTCTAAAATTTGGTGTTTAAGCTTAAGGCCTCTTAAGAAAAAATTGAAATTCATAGAATCTTGTTTCATTGGTGTCTAATTTCATACAAATCAGAAATGTTGAATTTTCAAATAGGAGTTTGTGTCTATGCCTAACCCTTATAAGTTTTTAAATACTAAAGAACCCCTGAAATTTGGTGAATATTTATTAGTTGATGTCTAATACTTATGCTCAAATTTCATCAGAAGCGGAGGTGTCTGAATTTTCACAAAGGGCTTCCAACCACTTTTTGCTCTCTTTATATGAAACTAAATAAATTTAAATATAGCCCGCATTGCTCACCCTTACGCCTAGAAGTTATGTTCCCAAATGCATAATGATCGGTTAATTAGTTTCAGCATTTATTCAACACAAGTATATCTGTATAATAATATGCTATGGCAATTTCATGTTCGTACGTACTTTATCATCTTCCACCCCCTTTTTTAAAAGATAATTTCATCTGATGTCGTTGTTGTGTCGAACGTGAAACTTGAACTAAAATACACTTTTTTGCGAGTTGGGATTAGGATCAAAGTGTAGTATATATTCCCTCCAAAGATGGTACAATAACATTGTCTGCGTCCATACTGGACGTCCATAGAAGGGAAATATGTCACAAATTCCTACAAAGGTTTTGGAGATAGCCCTCTCCTAATCAAATATATTCTAAAACTACATTAATCAGACTATTTAGATACATATGTTTTACTTTGAACAAACGTGGTTCAATAATATCGTGGGGTCTGCATTCACGCTGGACGTAGATATAATGCACGGCAGCAATATATAACCGATGAAGGATCCACATGCAGAATTTCCATGAGTCCCGTTAACATATATATGAACATATACACATACCTAACTTTATATATAGAGAGATTACACTGATCTGATGATTGTGGTATCCATTCTTACTTGAGAAGCTATAGTAGGGTTTATTTATATTTTTACTTTGAGAGTTTTCATGAAGTCATGGGTTTATTTTTCCCCATCGCTACTTGATTTCCTTCTGCGTTTTCTGGATTCAGTTGCTTATATCAACTGCCTTCTTGACATTTTAAACAGTTTGCAAAGAGACACCAGCTGTTATGGTGATACTCTTGGGTCAACGCTTGTATGAAACAAATCATATACGTATTGCCTGTTTACATTCCTGCAAACCCATTTTCAATTCATACTTAAAAAACAAATGGAAATTAATAATATATATATATTTCTATTTAGTTTTATATATATAAGTCAGTTGGTTGATGATAAAATTTAAATTTAAATTAAGTTTTGCTTCCTACCCTATGAAAAGTATTTTTGCTAATTTAAATACGTATATATATATATATATATATATATATACATATATATATATGTTTGATGTTCGAATCGTGCAACTGGCTTGAATGGTCATCTCTACACTGATGATTCTGCAAGAATGAAACATGTATGTATATAGATAATATTGAAATATTTATTATTAAAATAATTATTTGTAGGCCCTTCTCGTCTGGACCCTTTAATGAGTGAATAGAAGAATCGTCAAAAGTTATAATGCATGTTCCTTTCTGTATATAGGGTGTATTTCTCATCTCGTCTGTAGCCATTTATGGTAGGCTCATTCATTGACGTGCTCGAAGTTGGAGTTAATTGTGACTCATGTTCTGGGGTTCGAATCGTGCAACTGGCTTTAATAGTTATCTTTACACTGATGATTCTGTGAGGATGAAACGTATACGTATGTAGATAATATTTAAATATTTATTATTAAAATAATTATACACATATATTTATATATGTATATATGCATATA
This sequence comes from Sepiola atlantica, assembly GCA_963556195.1. Lineage (NCBI taxonomy): Eukaryota > Metazoa > Mollusca > Cephalopoda > Sepiida > Sepiolidae > Sepiola > Sepiola atlantica. Next base: position 47,578,601 of record OY744515.1, on the reverse strand, counting down.
TATATATATATATATTTATATATATATATATATATATATATATATATATATATATATATATATATATATATATATATATAATAATGGTAATAATCCAGGTGAAAAATATCCACAGGGTGGTAATCCAGAGAATTTTAACCGGGTTTATAAAAAGTGCTCAATATCAAAATAGAGCTTTATATATGATAATTTTATTTACACAGACATGTACAAAATCTGCGACACTGGCATGTCGATGTTATCGATCAACAGTTACTATAAACTGAGATCTCATCAGGCAGAGTTAGAATCCGATCTTAACCTCGATCGGATTCTAACTCTGCCTGATGAGATCTCAGTTTATAGTAACTGTTGATCGATAACATCGACATGACAGTGTCGCAGATTTTGTACATGTCTGTGTAAATAAAATTATCATATATATATATATATATATATATATATATATATATATATATATATATATATATATATATATACAGAGAGTAAGTTGAGACAAATAAATGTATAACATTATTTACATCAGTTTCAAGAATTGACAATCAAAAAATATTTTGCATACGATCGTTTCTAAGATGATTTAGAATTTTATATATTTTTTTCTTATTTTCTTGAAAATTCCAATATGTTTCCTCAACATCACACATAGAAGTCAAGCAAAAAACATTAGCATTTTTCTACTAATTCTACAATAGCTCTGATTGATCTAAACGTTCAATCATTGAACTGCTTTCATTACATGCAGTATTTTGAGTATAGAATGCTCAAAATTTGACTTAACCTCTATTATATTTATAGGATTTGACTTAACCTCTATTATATTTGACTTAACCTCTATTATATTTGACTTAACCTCTATTATATTTGACTTTCTTATATTGACTCTATTATATTGACTCTATTATATTTATAGGAGGTTATTCTATTGTCTATTTATACTCTACTCAAGTCAATAATGTTGAATTTAATTACATATACACACACAAATAAGCTACACAGAGGCTTCCGCGTTTCATCCTCATAGGGAATCGTCAGGCTAAAATGTTCCTCTCCGCCGTTGCGTTCTGCATTATCACTCTGATCAGTTTAGGGCCTGCCAGAACGCTGGTCACTCTCCACTTATGTGCATCAATTTTTGAATCGGTTGAACCACGCCTTAATTTGTGTTGCACCCATCGCATCTTCTCCAAACACCTGCTGAATCTAACACAACGGCATTACAAAATAAAGCTTTCAGAGGTGTTTCCGGCAGTGAATGGCTCGGGGGGGCTAAGTGTGTGCAATCAGAAGGGGCGTACCCCGTCACGTATCAAGACCCTTATTAATTATGGAAATTTATTCTAGAAAACACAGTGAGTAACGTTGGTACATTATATTTTTCGTAAATTTTACTATTTATGAGGTGTACTTCAAAACTGCCGCCCCCTCCCTCACTCGTAAAAAAGAAATATCTAAAATAAGGGAGATATAAAATTTATAGAAAACAGAATTGCTCTACATCAAATTTTTAGTTGTATTACGTAATAAAATTTTAACGTGATTGGTGTACACCCGCATGAGCATCAGTAATATGCATGCACAAGGTTAACTTTTAAACTAATAAACTTATCATTGATGAATTATGGTCTACATATTCTAGGGCACCTGGTGAGTACATGATGAGAATAATTTATGCTGTATATTTAATAAAAAGTTCAGTTCAAAATTCTATATAGGTTCGCGAGTTCCACATAGTCTCAAGTTCGAAACAATGCACCTGTAGAAGGTCGAAGGTTATATCAGCTGAAAACTTGTGAAAGATTAGAGTAGTAGTCTGAATAATCCAAATTATACTAATTTGAATAACTTTCAATGAAGATAGATCAAAAAGAAAAGCTAAAGAAAAAGAAAAGCTTAAAAAAAGAAAATCCTGAGAAAAAGAAAAGCTTAAGAAAAAGAAAAGCTTAAGAAAAAGAAAAGCTTGAGAAAAAAACAGCTTAAGAAATAGAAAAGCTTGAGAAAAAGCAAAGCTTACGAAAAAGAAAAGCTTGAGAAAAAGAATAGCTTAAGAAAAAGAAAAGCTTAAGAAAAAGAGTGGCTTGAGAAAAGAAAAGCTTAAGAAAATGAAAAGCTTAAGAAAAAGAAAAGCTTAAGAAAAATAAAAGCTTGAGAAATAGAAAAGCTTAAGAAAACGAAAAGCTTAAGAAAAAGAGAAGCTTAAAAAAAAAGCTTAAGAAACAGAGAAGCTTAAGAAACAGAGAAGCTTAAGAAAAAGAAAAGCTTAAAAAAAGAAAAGCTTAAAAAAAGAGAAGCTTAAGAAAAAGAAAAGCTTAAGAAAAAGAGAAGCTTAAGAAAAAGAAAAGCTTGAGAAAAAGTAAAGCTTAAGAAAAAAGAGAAGCTTGAGAAAAAGAGAAGCTTAAGAAATAGAAAAGCTTGAGAAATAGATAAGCTTAAGAAAAAAGAAAGCTTAAGAAAAAGAAAAGCTTAAGAAAAAAGGAAGTTTGAGAAAAAGAAAAGCTTGAGAAAAAGAGAAGCTTGAGAAAAAGAAAAGCTTAAAAAAAGAATAGCTTAAGAAAAAGAAAAGCTAGAGAAAAAGAAAAGCTTAAGAAAACGAGAAGCTTGAGAAAAAGAAAAGCTTAAGAAAAAGAAAAGCTTGAGAAAAAGAAAAGCTTAAGAAAAAGAAAAGCTTAAGAAAAAGAGTGGCTTGAGAAAAGAAAAGCTTAAGAAAATGAAAAGCTTAAGAAAAAGAAAAGCTTAAGAAAAATAAAAGCTTGAGAAATAGAAAAGCTTAAGAAAACGAAAAGCTTAAGAAAAAGAGAAGCTTAAAAAAAAAAAGCTTAAGAAACAGAGAAGCTTAAGAAACAGAGAAGCTTAAGAAAAAGAAAAGCTTAAAAAAAGAAAAGCTTAAAAAAAGAGAAGCTTAAGAAAAAGAAAAGCTTAAGAAAAAGAGAAGCTTAAGAAAAAGAAAAGCTTGAGAAAAAGTAAAGCTTAAGAAAAAAGAGAAGCTTGAGAAAAAGAGAAGCTTAAGAAATAGAAAAGCTTGAGAAATAGATAAGCTTAAGAAAAAAGAAAGCTTAAGAAAAAGAAAAGCTTAAGAAAAAAGGAAGTTTGAGAAAAAGAAAAGCTTGAGAAAAAGAGAAGCTTGAGAAAAAGAAAAGCTTAAAAAAAGAATAGCTTAAGAAAAAGAAAAGCTAGAGAAAAAGAAAAGCTTAAGAAAACGAGAAGCTTGAGAAAAAGAAAAGCTTAAGAAAAAGAAAAGCTTGAGAAAAAGAAAAGCTTAAGAAATAGAAAAGCTTGAGAAAAAGAAAAGCTTAAGAAAAAGAAAAGCTTAAGAAAACGAGAAGCTTGAGAAAAAGAAAAGCTTCAGAAAAAGAAAATCTTAAGAAAAAGAGAAGCTTAAGAAAAAGAAAAGCTTAAGAAAAAGGGAAGTTGAAGAAAAAGAAAAGCTGAAGAAAAAGAAACCTTAAAAAAGAAAAGCTTGAGAAAAAGAAAAGCTTAAGAAAAAGAAAAGCTTGAAAAAAAGCTTAATAGAACTTAAGAAAAACGTTACCTCTACCTTTTTTCAACACATTCACACTTTTTGTATTAAAGAATGCCCACTAACAAGGTGTAGAGACCAGAGTGTGAAAAGTAACAGAATTGATCACATTTTCCAGGTCCCAACAGCAGCAACAGCACCGCACTTCCTCAACATGATAGGGGATGTGGCAATGTGGTAGTGTCAGAACTAGGCCATCTAGAACTGTGGTTCTGGCAGAGCCACCCATTGTGGACAGCTTTTGTGCCAAGATGTATTAGGGCCACAACTCAGCTAACAGGATTCTGGTGAAAATCCAAGAGCAGTCGGCATAAGGATCTCTCGTCCTCTGGTCGTTTCTACCTCTGCGTGTGGCAAGCAAATACATATCAGGCGTGGAACTGCAAATCAATGTAGTGAAAGTGGTAATGTTGCTTTTGCGTCATTGCTTTGTGTGCTGTGGGGAGGAGAGGCCAAACCTTCCCTGACTTCACATGCAACCGCTGAGCCTTGCTGTTTTTGGTGTAGGGGGTAAACACCTGCAATCCTGCACGTTAACGAATAGTTGTGACCAATGAGGTGGACTTCATGCAGACCATAAAATCTTGAGGCACGATCTTCATGAGCTCTTTGCAGAAGTCGTACTTGTTTAAAAAAAAAGAATAACAGCAGCAACAGTAGGAAATAAATTAAGAACATTAAGATATATGCCATGCTGATAAACCTTTTATGGATGACACACATGAAAAAGAAAACATTTTGTATCCACACAAATCGTCAATCTTTCATTATTTTAGCAAGATTATTTCTGCTTCTTGTAAAGTGGGTTCTTTCTATTGCTCGAAAGACTTTCTCGCACCTGAGGCTATTCTCTATCTTCACAAATCTACTATCAGACCTTGTATAGAGAACTATTGTCATATTTGGGCTGGCGAATCTGTCCTATTTGAGGATTCTTGATAAGGTTCAGAAGCGTATCTGTAATTTGATTGACCCCACCCTCTTACTTCCCTACACCCTCTCTTTAACAGACGTGATGTTGCTAATCTCAGTCTTTTCTATAAACACTATTATGGCATGTGTTCTTCAGAATTGTCCTATCTATTCCTTGCTTTCGTTGTTCTAGCTCGTTTGACTCGTTGGTGTAGTAGTCTCCATCAATTCGCTGTTTTGATACCTCGTTATAATACAGCTACCTATTCCAGTATTTTCTTTCCAATTCCAAGAACTGCAGGTTTGTGGAAATCTTTTTCTGATGATTGTTTTCCTCTTACCTATAGCCTGTTTTTATTTTCAAGATTACGGTCAATAGGTATCCCTTGTATTTGCGTTAATCATTTTTGGTTAATTTTAGCTCCTTACATCAAGTAGCTTCATGCTTTGTCTGGACCAACTTGCATAAAAAAGAAAAAGAAAAGAAATAACTCACTTATTCATTTCCCCTTTCTATGAAATCAAAAGAATATATCAATTAAATATACACATCTATATACAATTCTCACCCAAAACCAGAACGATGTTAATACTGAGAACAAGATTTAAACCTTCTAGGTAACATTGACGTTTATATAATATGTTTATTTTATAAATCCTTGAAATCTATTTTTATTTACGGAATATTTTGCGAACTTTTTAAAACAAAAATATCTAAATGCCTTCACATTATAAAAATACACAGTTGGCCATAAGTCTCGCCAAAGATAATTACTTACATACAAAAATGATTACTTACCTCCATATGAACATGAAAAATAAATAATAAAACTTTTATTTAGTAAAATTGGTTTGACATGGTTTGTCCCTATTTACTTGACTCACCGGTTCTCGTTAGATCACTGAAGTTAGGCGATGTGGAGCCTGGACAGTACCAGATGGGTGACCATTTTGGGAATGCTAGGTGCTGTATGTCATTGTTCCATGACCGGGATATACATGTGGTTGGGGACCGCTTTTGAATTTGATATTCCAATAGAAACTTCCTCTTGTGTAGGAAGCCGGCATAGCCTGCTCAAGGCTAATACCACACCAGGTATTACCGGTTGGTTTTAATTACTTTACTATTTAGATGCCTCCCTACGAGGCCACAGTTCGACATAAGGTCGGTTTTAATGTGGAGAAAATCTAGCTGGATTCAGACAAAAATAAAAAAAATTACCTAAAAAAAAAATTGCCTCAATCCAGAAGAATCTCTACTTCACTGACCGAGGACTAAAACATGAAGTGCAGTATTGGAATTTATTTAATGCTGAAGCAATACTTAGTGTTAACAATTTATTGTACACGATTAGATGAACATAAGTTGCTATTCTAACCCATAACTAAAAGCAAATTGTTGATTCATACTTTTCTTAACGCTATTGGTGCATAAACACTATAAATCTGCTTGGATTTAAACTCATAGAATACCATTAAAACAGATGAATATCCACGGCTGTTTGGAATATAACTAAACGTGATGAATTGGTCTTAGAAAAATAGGGGGAACTTTCAATCATTTATTATGACTTTAACATAAACCTTCATTATTTGTAACTATATCTATAATTTTCAATATTTTCTTCAATACAAGGTAATAAAAGATGGTGCATAAAATCTCACCATCTCCCAGCATGCTATTCGATCACATGATTATTCCCTTCCGTTTTAGGTCTTTGCCTATACATTCGTATTCCTGTCACTTTTGAACATTTGATCTCTTTTCATTTTACTTTAGATCTCATCTGGATTTTCTTCGTTTGGATTTGAACTCGGAAGAGAATTTCATAGCAACCGATGAATTAGCCAAGGCTGTTCTGAATGTAACTAAATGTGCTGAAATTATCTCAGAAAAAGATGGGAGAACTTTCAATCATTTATTATGACTCTAACATGAAACAACAGTATTTGTTATAATATCTATATACTATGTTGTTTGTTATCGTGTCACCGTGCACACTTCATGTTTCAGATTGTATGAAGAAGCGCAAATAATGAAAATAAAGGGTGAATGATAAGAGAAGTTGTGAGAGGAATGGAATAATGTAAATAATTAAAAGAGAGAAAGAAATGGGAAAGAAGAAAGAGAGAGAGAGAGAGAGGGGGGAAGAGAGAGGAAGAAAGAGAGAGGAGAAGAGAAAGAGAGGGGTATTAAGAGACTTCTATTATGACATCATAATGCATTGTGACTTTGTGAAATCCTTTGACTTTGAAATCCTTGTAAAAGCATTATTACAAACCAAAAAATTATATATTTAATAATATATATATAAAAAATACTAACCTACCGGATCACAGGTAGCTTAGTATGCAATAAAAGTTCGGTTAGTTATGTTTTATTTCCATATGTAGTTAAGTAATTGTCTTCTGAAAGACTTATGGCCAACCCTGTATTTGTTATCAATAAAACATCATAAAATGATTCTTTTAAATACCTAATAAAGACATTATTCACAAGAAATACTAATTTCAGGCTGCATTCTAAATTCCATATTTTTTAAGCATATAGAGAAAACAATATCGTCTACGACATAAGATAAAATGCAATAAAATGAGAGAAAAAAAGAACTAGAAGGTCTATTATGACATCACAATGTATTTGACTTTGTGAAATCCTTTTGTTTTATAATCCTTGTAAAAACATGATTCCCAACCAATTTCAAATAAATTAGATATGCAATAATATATATAACAAATACTAATATGTGTTATCAATTTAAATCATAAAATTAGTCTTTTAAATACCTAATAAAAATTATTCATGAAAAATACTAATTTTAGGCACATTCTAGTTTCATATTTTTTATGTCTAAAATAAAAAAAACCGTGTTAATTTTAAAGTATTGTGTTTTTTTTATCTTATACTAGGAAAAACATTGTCATTATTGAGAGAACACACAATTCTGTATACTAATAAATAAATAATTGTGATGATAATAGTGGTAATTTAATCCCTCTCCGAGGCTCCCATACATCAAATCATTGCAGAAACTGGATTTAGGGTGAACTCTTTTGTCTGCACTCTTCATGGATCAGAAATCATCATTTCAAAGAAAATGTTTAAAAAAATGGATGGATGTCAGAGAAGATGGGATATAAAAATGAGAGGAAAAGATGAAGGACAGATATAAACTTGAAAAAGGGGAGAGCAGAGTAAACAAATTAAAGTCTAGACAAAAAATGATTTGAAATGAAAATGACAGACAGGATATTGGAGAAGATAATGAAGCATATAGGGAAAAAAATATCGTCTGCAAAGGAAGATAAAATGCAATAAAATAAGAGAAAAAAGAAATAAAAAGGATACAGAATTAAAAAAGAAGCTATAAAAATCGCTAACAAATATTTTTAATGCTGAGAATTGAAAAAATAAATAAATGAACAAAATAATAAAATCGTACCATATACAAAAGAAACTAATAAAATATACTTCAAATGAAAAAAAAAGAATTCAAGCAAGAAAAAAAAAACAGGATATAAAATAAGTACTGAATAACTAAGAAAAATAATCAAATTAGTCAGTCACAAAACATTGTCTATATGGTACATTCAACACAGCGAAATATAAATACAAACAAAAAAAGATTGATCACAAAAATTGTGATTTTAAAATCAAATATTTTTCCAAAAATAACTTTGTGAATATATATTGCCCCATACAAACTTAACTTACAAGTGTGTCATAAACTTTGTTAGATTCGATAATTCAATTTATATATCCATCTCTTAATCAAAGGAATCTGATCAATCACTGAAGACAAAAGCGTTTTCAACTAGCTGTATCTAACAGGCGTTGCCCGGGCATTGTTTACTATGATTTTTGTTTTTCTTTTAAAATTTTATTTTGCTAAATATACCGTTTGATTTTACCAAATTATTATTGTTATTACTTTTATAGGATTTTGAAAAATAAATTGAATTATTGTTTAATCATTGGAAACCCTGTATTCGAACTTAAGAATGTTCATATCGAACTCAGAAACCTGTACAGAATTTCGAATGGAACTCTACGCTATGCTTGGTTTATCATTGCCTGCAGAAAACTTCACTTAGAACTGTTTCTAGTATGAACTTTAGGAGCATTAAATTAAATCGTTTATTGATTAATATGTAATAATTTTATTTTAACCGACATAACAACCTATTTAAAGTTATTTAACGCAGTACCCAGTCATTTTAATAAAAACGTTTCGTTCTTCTAAATTAAACATTTTATTCGAATATTTATTGTTAGTGTTTGCTTTCAGGATGAAAATTATGTGTGCACCACCGGACACAGTTTTATGTTATTTTCAGGACAGATTATATTTAATCCATAGATGGGACCCTGACAGGTACTACCACTCCGGGCCAGAGCAGACCTGGAAGCAATAGTAACTAACAAGTTACTTTACATTCCCCAAAACTCTCAAATTGGAGCCTAACCATCGGATGCCGTTTAATGTCATTCCCAGGAGACATTTTTTTTTACCACTATTTATATTGCAATTTTCTTATTAGCGTTCTAATTTATTGTTTATAATTATTGGTTTTAATATTGTATTCAATTCTATACTAAGAGGCCATTGTTTCCCAACATATATTCTACTTCTTTGATACGTCGTATTCTCTACCATTCTTCTCTGTCGATAATTTTGACTTTGCCCCACAAGGGCAGATTGTTTCCCTTTTCTCTCTATATCTGGTCAGCCGTACCCAAATTTTAAATTCCTCCATGTCTTATGTATTTAGGTGAGAGGATTTGCTGAAAGCACTACATTTACCAAGCATAGATGTTATCCTAAAGAGGAATCGGGTATGCTGGTATGGTCATGTGTAGCATTCATTCTCCGAGGTGCATGTCTTGAATTGCAGGAAGGTTAGCCATCCAAGAAACACTTGGAAGCAAGTGATTGGACAAGACCGTACAGAGTGGAGTTTGGAGATAGTTGACCTTCTGAACCATGAGGACTGGAGAGTGAGTTTGTGAAATAGCAAAAACCGTCTGATCTCTGGACTAGGGAAAACTGATGTTAAATTAAGAGAGAGATTTATATTTCAAAAACTTGATATGCGTAGGTAAAATGGGCATAATTTTCGAATGCAACTTCCTTTGCATTTCGAATTTGCATCTTTGTAATTGTGTCATTACGACATGGATCAATACAAAATTCCTCGTCGCTAATCTGTTGTATCGTAGTTCGACAGTTAAACAGTAATGAATGCACTTAGAATTCAATGTTAGAAATAAACTCTTTTTTTTCTGAATAACATATACACACTATGCATAGTCCTTTCAGACTAGTTCATTCTGGCAGTGAGGGGTGTTTATCTCTCCGCAACACTTACTCTCCCTCTTTCTGGAATCTTTCACTCTCAATCTTACTTTATGTCTTTTTCACTCTTCCCCTTCTCTCTCTCTCTCTCTCTCTCTCTCTTTCTCTCTCTCTCTCTCTTTCTCTCTTAAACACACATGAGTTCTGATATGACCTTTGCCGGAGTGTCTTTCATGTTCTTTCTTTATCTGACTATTTTCTCTCTCACAGTTTCAGGTTGGACTAAATGTGGGGAGGCGAGACCAACGCAGTGTTCACCAATGCTTAAATCATTGGGAAAAGGATAAAAAACATATCGCGGTCAGTCAAAAAAAAAAGAAAGGGAATGACCAGTTACAGATTTTGAATTGTGTTACTTTGTAAAATGGCCTCTGATATCTCCAGCCTTCCAATGGATGGACCCTCCCTGCTCCCCCCCTCTCTCTCTCTCTCTCTCTCGCTCTCTCTCTCTCTCTCTCTCTCTCTCTCTCTCTCTCGTTAACATTCCCTCTTTAACATTTTGTTAAATATTTCTCTTCCTTTCTTGGTGTATCTATTACTGAACCCCTCTTCAATAATGATCACTAAGAGCTTGAGGGAAAGCTCGCCTTCTTTCTTGCTTTCTCGGTCTCTCTGTCTCTCTCTCTCTCTCTCTCTCTCTCTCTCTCTCTATATATATATATATATATATATATATATATATATATATATCGTCTATTCACTCTCTATTGCATTCGTTCTCTCTCACTTTCTGGCTTCTTTAACTCTCTCTCTCTTTCATTCTCTTAAACTAGTGTTCTTTTATCTATCTTTTCTTTGTTTCTTTTTTCCTATTTCTCGAACATTTCTTCTTTTTCTTTCACTTATATCTTTCCAAATTGTCGTTTCTTTCTTTACACCTATCATTTATACTTTAGCACTAGCTATCTGTCTAACGCACATACTATATATCTATATCTATATCTTTCTCTCTCTCTTTCTCTCTCTCTCTCTTTCTCTCTCTCTCTCTGTCTCTGTCTCTGTCTCTCTCTCTCTATATATATATATGTATATATATATATATGAACTTTTGTTTATATATATATATATATATATATATGACTCTTGCTTTTTTATATCCTTTCATCGGTAATTTTTCCTTTTCATTTAAAATTCGTTCCTTTTTAAAAAAAATAGCCTTGTTTATCACTTATTGCTTCTCTCTTTTCTCCTTTGTCTCCCTTTCTCTTTCTTAATCTTTATGCCATTTTTCAATCTAATTTTTTCTCACACATCGCTTCTCTCTCTCCCTTCATCTTTCTCTATCTCTCTTTCTGGCACTTCCCAATTCTCTGTTACTCTATCTCTTTCGTTCAGGTACGTCTAATTCTGTATTACTCTCTCCCCTATATCTCTCTCTGTCGAACGTGTTCAATCTTTCTAGCATCTTTCAATCTAGTTCCCTTTCTCTTACTCTTTCTATCCCTCTCCAACTTTCTCTCTCTCTCTCTCTTACTGGTACTTCTCACTCTCTCTTGATCTCTCTTGTTAGCCTCTTTTAGCTTGTTCTCTCTCACACTCTTTCTAGTAATTCTCATTGTCTGTTACTCTCTCTCTCTCTTTTATCTTTCTTTCTCTCTCTTTCTTTCACTCTTTCTGACTCCTCTATATCTTTCTTATTTTCTCCCTATCTATCTATTTTCGGGGGCATTTCTTACTCTCTCTCTCTCTCTCTCGATTTCTATTTCTCTCTATCTATCTCTTGTTCTTCTCTCTTTGACTGTAAAATATGAACTGACAGAAACATACATCTAACTTAGTAATAAGTCATCGTTGCTTTCAATTAAGGTTCAGCACCAAATTTTCCTTATTTTCCTTTTCCATTTCTTTAAGGCAGAGTTTGAACGTTAGAGACATATTTTTATTTACTTCCATCTCTTCTGGCCTTTCTCACTTTTATTTTCAATTTGTCTCCCTCGCATGTAAAACGTAAAGTTAAACTAATTTACTTTATCCGCAGGTAATCTACGTCCACTCCCAACCTAATTCGAATATCCCACAGTCATAATTATAATATAAGTGTTTTATCTGCTTAAAGCAGCCATTGGTAGGTAAGAGGAAGGATATATTTGGTCAAAAGTGATGGGTTGTGGTTGAACCTTTAGGTTTCTTAAATCATGTTAAATCATTTTAAGTAAGAAAAAATGCCTATGGCCCTCAGGAATAATGAGGAAGAATTGAAAGTCTTGACTTAAAAACTAGGTTTCCCAAAAAACGAAAATTGGTAACTACCCTAAAGGCATCTTTATATTTTCTGGGTGGTGTGTATGTCTGTTTCTGTGCTTTATAAATAATTGGCATTTAAGTGTATATACATGTATATATTTTAGCATGTTTTACTGAAAACCATGGATGTGGTTTCTTTTAACAGTGCTCTACTCAACGGTTAAGTTTATTTCATCGTTTATTAAATTACGTGTGTAGAACATGCTTCATTTAGTTTTAACACTTGAGTTTGCAAAGGTTAGTTGGTGTTCATTAGTTATTCCACATTTGAATCTAATCAAAATGTTTATAGTTCATTTAACCACTAAGCAAAGAATTAAACTAGAAATAAATGTAAGTCCCTTCTAGATTGATGTATTTTGATATGTTAAATAGTTAACAACACAAGAACAGTTTGGACCTCAGTAAGCAGAGCAATAATAGTTTGGACTACAGTTCGCAGCAAAATAAAATGTTGAACTTAGTCAGCAGTGAAATACAAGTTTGAACCTTTTGATATTGACCCAACTATTTTTGTGTTACTGAATAAAGTCCAAACATTTCTTATGCTGCTGGTTGAAATCCAAACTGTTCTTCTGTTATTGACTGAAGTTCAAATGTTTCTTCTACTCCTGCTTGAAGGCCAAACTGCTTTGGTGTTGAACTCCAAACTATTCTTGTAACACTGACTGAAGACCAAACTATTCTTTTACTGCTGACTGACGGCCAAACTCTTTTTGGGTTGTTGACTCTAGTCTAAAAGGTTATTTTGCAGCCGATTGAAGTTCAAATTGTTATTGTATTACTGACTGATTATCAAACATTTATTTTCCTGTGGACTGAAGTCCAAAATGTTCGTTTGTCATTGACCGATGTTCAAACCGTTATTGTTCTGCTGGCCGATGTTCAAATTATTCTCTTGCTGCTGAATGAAGTCCAAATTGTTCTTGTTCAAACTTTTATCCTGCTTCTGGCTGATATTCAAATTGTTATTTTGCTGCTGAGTGAAATCCAAACTGTTCTTGTGTTACTGACTGAAGTTTAAACTGTTCTTGTCCTGCTTCTAAAATCAAAGATATCATTTTTCTGCTAACTGACGGCCAAACTCTTTCGGTGTTGCTGACTGGTTTAAACTATTCTTGCAATGCTGATTGAGTTCAAACTATTTTTGTACTACTGTCAAGAGGCCAGTAATCTCATGAGGTGATTATTTCAGTTTTAGAGTATGTACTTCTAGTTATCTTCCTCCCACAAGGTAAGATGTGACACAAGGTCGGGAAAGTGGGGAAAAAACAGCGCTCGAGAATTTGAGCACTCTGGCCATTTAAAAATTACCTCGTCGGCATTCCCCGGTAGGGGTGCCTAAGGCGATTAGCAATAAACTAACCCCTTCTCAAAGGGTGAGAAGGCAAAGCCTGGGAGGGTGCACCTCCTAGAACCGCACAGGACGGACAACCGATAGACCGACGTAAATCAAGACCCGAAGGCCGGGACAATACCGGTCTAATATGTACTATTTACATGAAAATAAAAAGAATATGTCTTTTTATTCATAATTTAGTATATTTTGAAAAACAATTTCGCAGATTTGTATTTTGTTTTATTTTAGTATCTTTATTCTTACTGATCCTACTAACTAATCCTACTCCTCATTCTTTTTTTCCTTCTTTTTTTCTTACATTTCTTTTCTTTTTTTCTTTCTTTCTATTTTACCTTCAACTTTCTTACTTTAATTGCTTCGTTTTCTCGATGTTATCCTATCATTTTTTCTTTCCTTCCTTAGCTATCTTTCTCTTAGATTGACCGCATATGTTCCTTCTTAAATTAAAGTACGTTTTCTATTCAGGTCTATCCTGGTCTTCTTCTTCTTCGTCTTCTTCTCCGCATCTTGCTCCTCCCCCTCTTCCTACTCGTTTCATTGCTCTTTTCCTTTTTCCTACTCATCCCTTCTTTTTTAATTCTCTTCTTTTTTCTTTTTTCTTTTCTTCGTCTTTCATTCGTTTCCTCATTATATCATAACTCTCCTCTTGCTGAACCTGAATGCAATAGGTATCTACTTACAAAGCCAAGATACTACTAAGAAACTTTGTGATTGAAGAGTTCTAGCAGATACCATTTTTCTGCTAGCGGCCCTGTAGGATAACACACTGATAGCATAACCATAGAAAATAAAAGCAAGAAATAATAAATTTGAAAAAAATCTTAAACAAACATACAATACATTCACTAAAAACAAAATTGACATATAAAAATAAAAAGTAAACTTTTTGAAAAATAAGAAAACTTTTATATACAGAAACAAAAACAAATTTCTTCAAATGCATCCATTCGATTTGCATATGACGAATGAGTACATTGGATATCTTTATTCTATCCAGATTAGCAAAGTGTGGTTAAGGAATACAAACGAATCTCCTAAACACATAGGGCCAGTACGCATGCGTCTGCACCAAAAGACGACAAAAGGGACTGCTAAAGAAATATGCATTTATCAATAGTTTGTCTTCACAAACACAACATACGTTAGATTATACATTGTGGATTGTACATACAGTTTATATACGTCTCAAAACAATTGAATCCAACATGAATGAAACAAAGATAAGGAAGCCACGTGAAACTTACAAAGATTTACTTACAGTCGCCCCATAGGTGACATCCCAATACCCTGTCGGTCTGTCCAGTTTGGTGAACAGTGAGCAAAAAAAAAAGAAGGAAGTCTAATCTTCGGATCTCGTGATCAAACGAGAACAGAGACGAGGTCACATATATTCACAAGATTTTGAGTCTCCCTGACCTCTTTCTTCCAAGGGCTTAACTCTTACCTCAAAACTCTATTTTCCCAAAGGAAGATAACTTTGTCATATATATTTCAAACTTAAGCGTGACACACCGATTGAGTAACGCATAGACCAACTGAGAATGTTTGATGTGTGAACGATTCTATTTATAGCATTGCAAGTTTAAGTGTGACAATCTGATAAAAATAGTATTTCCAACTGAAGCATGACGAACAAACATAAATGATATTTCAAACTTACCCGTGACAGGGGCCTTTTATAAAGATGTATAGACACTAAGATAAGTAAAGTAAAATGCTTGAATTCAATCTGTGATTTGATGCATATATATATATATATATATATATATATATATATATATATATATTCTAGCAGGACCAGTGCCTCGGCGTTGACCGGGATAGATATGAATAAAATTTAAAGAAATGTAAGTATTAGAGTATTAATTCGTCAAAGAGCATTTGAAAACAACGTTCTAATTTAGGTGATTACGGTAGGATTTATCGATGTTTTGAATCAAACAGAATAGATTTCTTTATGTTTTGGGAAACTGCCCCTCCCATACGATTGTAAGTAGCGATTTATTAGACCAAATAAAAACAACTGCCCCACTAAACAAAATACGATCCAAGAATATGCATGAAGTTTCTAAAGCCAGTGAAGGAAAAATACTTCTAGATTGAGGCAATTTTTATCTCAATCCGTAGTGCCTATTTTGGTGGGAGATTGAATTTATCAACATTGAAAATCGACATTTGTCTAACTCTGGCTTTGATTTAAATATATGGTGATTGATTTAAGGAATTTGTTTTGGTTATTTTGTTTTCGATTTATCGTCTGTTAACTAATCTACACTTTTACTATTGACTATGTTGTTGCTATTTCGTTGCCTCTCCACGAGAGGAGAGTTATACAATGGTAATGTTTAATGTTTTGAAAATCCACCTTCTGGGAGAAAATTGCCGCAGTCTAGAAAGATTTCTTCTAAAATTGACTAATAGTTTAATAGTAGGAAAGTAATAAAAAAAAATTGCCGCAGTCTAGAAAGATTTTTCCTTCGCTGACCGAGAAGAGAAAAGACAAAGTAACGGATACTGAACTTTAAGTTGAAGTATATTTAGAAAAGTAGGAATTAATATTTTTTTGAATATCAGTAGCAGTTTTAGCGTCGAAGAAAGTATGTAAAAAAAGTTATGAAATAGATTTTAATGATGTTCGATATGAATTAATATCGAATAAGTTCGATGAATAGGAAAATGTAGATGAAAATAATTTTTTTAAATGTTATGCCGGTCTGTGTTCGAAATTTATTTCGAAGCCTTTTAATTGTCGTGAATTACGAATTACGTTATTTGTATAATCATGATAATAAAAATATACTTAAATAAATCGACGAATGCTAATTTGAATCGAATGTGAGCAGAAAAATGCACGTATCTGTTTAATGTGTATTGCCTCGAAAGTACTGCTGCGTGCTGTTATTATTTAAGTCGGCGTAAAATGTAAACACGTTTTTTAGAAATTGTTGCGAATGAATAGAGAAAGAGAAAGGAGGAAGTGTGAGGGAAAGAGAATGGATGACTATGATAAGTAAATGTAAAGAAGAAAAGAAAACGTCTTACGTAAAATATCCCCCCTCCCTCCCAAATAAAAAAGAAGAATACCTAACGTGAAAATGAAAACACGAATATTGGATTAATGTTAGGTATGTAGGAATGGTCAAAAGTAAAACAATGAACTTGTGTTGTATGTTAATTAGTAGCAGAAAGGTTTGTAGAGAAACGGATATTACGTGCTTCTATGGAATTGTTATTAACAATTGAATGTTGTCGAAATGAGCACTTCAGTTCATTTTACGCTGTAAGTATTTTGAAAAACATTTTTAAGCCTGAAAGTTGTTAATGTTAAAAAATGAAATTATACCTGAAGCAAACGAAGATTGCTAAGGGAAATGTCTAAAGTCGATTCGATTAAGAGATTGTAGCCGCCATTTTGAATCAATGTACAGTATAAATGATTAAGTTCATTAAACGTATTCCGGAATAAGATGAAGTCTATACGTAATAGTTAGAAATAACGTAATCCGGTATTCTCGAAAATCAGGTAAATATGAAGGAGCGTTTATTAAATTTGTGCGGAATGTATGTATTATGTATTAAATTAATGAAAGATGAATAGAAAACAATAACAGTTACGTTTTTCTAAAGTATGTGTTGTTTATTACTTCCCGGTGATGAAGGGGTGAGTAGTATGTAAATATTAGAGGGAAAAGTTTTTGCTACCATCTCTATGATGTATGTTTTGGGGAGAGTCTGTAATGGTGATCTAAACGTAGTATTTTCAGATAAAGAAAATAATCATAAATTTCTTCAAACACGCTCGAGTTACTAAGCTGATGAGTTTAGTAGTCTATGATGCATGTGGTTATTTTCTTATTCTCGCCAAAGGTTCAGGGGAAAAAGTCTTCACTTTATATATATATATATATATATATATATATATATATATATATATATTCACACACATATAAAGAAAATAAAAACCGACCTACCTTTTCCCCCCAACACTTTTATAGAAATAATTAGACTCATCACTGACATAACATATTTCCAATTTAACGAAGTATTCTACAAACAAAAATTTGGACTCCCTATGGGCAACCCCCTTAGCGGTGTATTGGCCTGCCTCTTTTTAGAATTCTTAGAATCCGGCCCTTTCAAATATAGACTACCTCCTAACATCGAATACTTTAGATACATAGATGATATTTTAATTTTCCTCCCCACAGACACACAAATCATTCATGTTAAAGATAAACTCAACACAGTAGAACCCTCCATAAAATTCACCCATGAGACTGAAATAAACGGCTCTATTCCCTTCCTTGATACTCTTATAATTAAGTCCAACAATAAACTAGAATTTAAGGTACACCGCAAAAACACTCACAAAAATGACTACATACATTTCTACTCCCACCATCATAGCAAGATCAAAACAGGTATAATTATAGGCTTCTTCCTACGCGCCCTTAGAATATGTAGCCCCCCACACATAGATGAAGAAATAAAATACATTTTTAATTCCCTAAAAACATTGCAATACCCCACACATTTCATATTAAATGCCAAGAAAAAAGCCTTCCAAATATTCTCCAGAAACACCACACAAAAAAATCAAACCCCTAACACCTCTCTCATAGACAGACCCCTTCTCCTACCCACGCATTCCAATAACACATCCATATGCAACACGCTCAACAAACTAGGCATTCCAATAGTACAAACCACTTCTCAATCCATAAAACAAACTTTAAACACATCTAGACATTTCCAAAAAACACCCACATCCCATGCCGGCCTATACACTGTCCCTTGCAATGATTGCCATCAATTCTACGTGGGAGAAACACAACGTGAATTAAAGAAACGATTAAATGAACATAAAAGGGACATAAAAAACAACAACCCTCTTAGTGCACTTTTCTCCCATGCTCTAGAATATGGTCATGCATTCAAATTTGAACAAGCCAAAATCACTAAACACATCCACAACAAATCTCGGCGAAGATTATTGGAAACTGCCCTCATCACCTACTCCACCACCATCAAGCAACGAAATGGTTTCTTTAACCTATCACCCTTAATAAGCAAGATCATCCTCACAGAACAAAGTCTTTTGCCTGATCATGGCTAACTTTTATTTTCATCTCTAACCTTATGACACTCTTCCATTCACCCACACCCTTCCTTCTTCTCCCTGAATCTTCTTCTTTTTTTTCTTTTTTTTTTTTTCCCTTACTTTTTTTTCCCTCACATTTTTAATACTACAGTCCAAATAAACTTTCTCATGTTCCAAATATTTCAAATATTCCTCACCCACCCTTTCAATCACCGCCCTCCCCCACCCACTCCAATCCCTCACTCATTGCTATCATTTTCCAAATATTTCAAATATTTCACACCCTATCACGACAAATCCTCCCTCTTCCCCCTCTCATCTATTTTCTCCCATACCTCTTCTTAAATTCCCTCATTTTCTCAAAACGCTCTCTAAGACCATAACTTTCGCCCATCCACCAAAATCACAGCCCCCCTCCCTCTCTACCCATCCCCATTTTCCCTGCATACACCCCCCACACACAAACATTCCAACTCACTCTTCCCCTTCAATCTTGACCACAGCCATCTGGTCAAACCCACCCTCCCCCTCTTCCTCCAATCTCTCTCTGCCATCCATTTTACCCCTGCTCATCCCCCACCTCTTTCTCTCATCGCCAGCCACAGTAGTCCTTGCTCCCTCCACCCCCCCTTTTCTCCCACTCATTTTCGTCACTCATTTTCATTCTCTAAAATGTACGGACGTCCACCAAGACGCTGCCATTATTTTTCATTTTATTTTATTTTTCCTCCCAACATGTCTACCCTACATGTATCTGTGCTTGCATGATATCTTTTCCCTATATCATCATCCTGATGAAGTCTTATAAATAAAGACGAAACGTTGATGTACACATAAAAAACATCCAGTTTTTGGTTTTCCTTTTTCATTTTACCATATATATATATATATATATCATGCAATATCCAAACACAGTTTGTTGATCACTTTCACTGTTCGTGTAAATTAGCCGCCGACTCGCTACTTACAAAGTTAAATTCCTCTTTAATTATTAGCTAATTCCCTATGGCCGAGGGGTTAACACTCTTGACTGCGAACCAGTGGCGATTTGTGATCGGAGTTCGAGCCCGCCGACCGTTGAGAATTAACTTCCTGCACTGAAGATTACGTTAGCATGAAACGTCGATGTCTGTAGGTAATAAATAATATATATATATATATATAGTTCCTAAAAGAGCCCCTGTTTGAACAATTTTATGTTACATTGTATGACTAAAAATAAATACCGACTTTAAACAGCTGTAAACAAGTTTAATGTCTTGGTATATACTTTTTATTTGGAATATGAATTGAAAATAATTGAAATAATTGAAAATACATATATATACTCAGCTTTATCTCAATACATATTGAGCTGTTAAGTGTTTGCAAGTTGATGACTGCTCTTTGTATTCAACTCGAAAAGAGTGTTCTAATTGATTTAAATTTGTGCGTATATATATGCATATCTATATCTATCTATCTCTCTCTCTCTCTCTCTATATATATATATATATATATATATATATATAGAGAGAGAGAGAGAGAGAGAGAGATAGACAGATAGACGAATACAGAGTTTGAATGCAAAACTCGATGAATCCAATTCGTTTAACTTGAGGCATTTAACAATAAAGAGACGAATATATTCGATCTTGACTTCCTCCTGAAGCTAATCTTAATCTAAATCAAAACGAAATCATGCTGGTATCATATCATCGAAAACATGATTTTGGGGAGTGATCGAGTGTTGAAATGCAACACATTTTGTAGTGATAGCTCTATAATGTTGAAAGTGGCGTTTATCGTGTTTTATATTCGGACTCTTCATATATGACACACACACATCCGTGTTCAACAAGTCATGTCTATACAATTTCTGTATCTGTCTTGTTTTTGTTATGCATGTAAATTGTAAAATAGTACTTTACGCTCGGTGACCGCTACAATACAATCGGGGCACAGTCAGAATAAGATGATGAAGAAGAAAAACACGGCACATGCGTTTGAGATAAGGGGGTCGTTTTGGACGCGGCCACAGTTATACAATAGTATTATTTACTCCTCTCCAGGAGTTAGGCACAAGGCCAGTTTTATCCTACTCCCACAAGTAAGATGTAACCCAAGGTCGGGTCGGAAAGTGGGGGTTGAAAAGCCAGCGCCCGAGATGTGAGCACTCTGACCATTAAAAATTGCCTGGGCAGCCCCGTCGGCATTCCCTGGTAGGGGCGCCTCAAGCAGTAAGCAATTAACTTACTCCTCCCCAAAGAGGGGAGGCAAGGCCTGGGAGGGTGGACCTCCTAGAACTGCACAGGACAATCCCATAGACCGGCGTAAATCAAGCCCCGAAGGCCAAGACAATACCGGTCTATAGGGTGCAGTATCCATCGGAACAGATACTACACTTTGATCTTGATAGTATTTATCACCATTCAACTGTCAATACATCCATCTCATTAACCCTTATCATCAAGTGGTCTTTAATATTGAAAAGTAGTGAAACATTTGTAAAAAAAAAATAGCAAATATGATGATATTTCAAAGTGAAACCTGATGGATTGAAGGACAACGTCTACTGAAAGATCTTCCGTTTTTATCGTAAGTACATTTCCAATTAATTGATAAATTTTCAAAATAAAGATTGATATGCCGTTAAACGGACGAGACAAAACGTACAACCATCGACCTTCCATATCTTTTTAATTCATTTTACTCCTTGACCTCAACGCCTCGCCACGGTCTCCGCGTACACCTGCCGAAGATGTACCTTTCCTCTCAATAGAAAAAAAAGACAGCATCAACTGTCCGTGTTTCTGCTACATGGAACAGCCTGCCAGAGGAGGTCGTGATTATGCCTACAATAAGTATATTTAAAGTCGCCTTGAACAAACTTTGCGACGCTATATAGATGTAATATCTTTTAACTGTCTTTTTACATGGCTTTCTGCACTTTGCGATTGTTTGCCAATAACATTGATTTATTGATTTGTTTTATTTTCAATCTCCTTATTTTTCTCTTTTCCATTTATCATGTTTTCTTTTTAATTGATTTATTTTCAAAATGTTGAGTTCGGCTTGTCTGTTTTACGGCATATCAGCACTTTTTCGAATACTTATCGTTGGTTATTGAGTATATACGACTCGTATAACGGCATAATCACGTTGACACACTGGTTTTCGTTAGATCACCGAAGTTAAGCGACGTTGTGCCTGGTCAGTACTAAGATGGGTAACCATTTGGGAATACCGGGCACTCTATGTGGGAAAATGGCATAACTTCCATGCAAAGAAAATACAACCCTGAAGATACTTTTAACACGGACTTCAATACAACCTGCTCATCCACATATGTGTTGACACAACGAAACAACTGCTACTTGGACGGAAATTCTGTTCTCAATCATGTGGCGAAGCTCTACAGAAAGAGTATGCCATTAGTAGGTACGTGCAAAAATGGCCGCCTCTTGTACGGACTATGCTTATTAAAAAGGGCTTATCATTAATTATTTAATTAGTTTTCGTGTAAACTTTGATTGTATTTGAAAGATAAAAGCCTAAACTTTATCTCTAAACGAGAAAAACTGCATATTTACGTGTGAAAAATAAATTATAATGAAATATGTAATCACGGCGGCTAAAAAACTCAAATATTCAGTGATTTTGAACTTTGAAAAAATTACTTGTAAAAATCCCTTGAAAGATAATTATAAGTGTTTGGGAACTATTTCAAAGATAATTATTAAATTAAAGTCATAAGATACTTAATTAAAAAAAAATATCCCCCCAAAAGTCATAAATGAGTAAAATCCGCTTCACATAATCGGTAAACGACTTTGTTTACCAATTGACTATCGCTATACAATATATATGGAAGACAAAAAATGTCATAATTTATCATTTTTAACTTTATATATAAAATGGTTTTGTAATAGTTTATAGAAATTGAAAAATTATTATCCATTAATTTCTTTATTCTTTTTAAGGTTATAAACAAATTTAAGTACCCTTATTTTGTTATAATAAAAAAATGCTTAAGATCTTAATTGCGTACACTCACAAATATTTTAATTATATAAATTAAAATATTTGTGAGTGTACGCAATTAAGATCTTATTTTATTTTTAACTAAAAAGGTTCATATTTAACTTGGTATTTGTTTTTAATTTAGTAATACTCTGAAATTATTGATGACGTCTGTTTACCAATGTTTTTCCTTAGAATTTGAAATAAAACTTTTTTTAAATGTTAAAAATTATTTTTACGTTACGAACTGCGTCAATTTTATCAATTTTTTTTACATTATTTAACACTTTAGTTACTCAGTTTTTTCTTAATGTGTGGTAACGATAAATTACATTGATTCTTTTTAAAATAAAGTGTGTTTTTTTATTTTAAGTGTGAAAAAGTAAATTAAAGTCAATGACTACACTGACAATTTATTAATTGAAAAAAAAGTTAAAACAGTTATTTATTGATAAACAGAATTCAATTTTGAAAGAAAATGTCATGTTTGAATTCTCTTTATTTATTAATAAATAATTGTTTTAACTTCTTAAATATTTATTAATGAAAAAAAAGACAAAACATACAAATCTTTCCAAATAATTGACGATGAATTGTGAAATTAACGAAATTGTTCAATCTCTAACAATACAAATTTGAGGGCGGTGTAAAAGTGAGTGGTTGTTGGAAGTCTAATCCCAGCTGGTTATTACAGAACGGGGCTACCATACCAATCAAAGTTCATCGTTAGTAGAAATTATCCAATTTTTAAAATTCTTTTTTTAGTTAAGTTCCTGGGTCTCAAATTCTCAATTTTTAGTTTATTTCCAAGATTATAAAAAAATTACTTGCGCTGATGATGCCACGTTCATGTATGAAAGGGAAATATAATTATGTCGCAATTTTTATTTTCCGGAAACTCTAATCATTAAAATCACATGAAATATTTTTTGCAATTATATTATTTTTTGGTGAAAATATTGATTAAACAATGCTTTATTCAATAATAATATCGCTAATTCAAAAAAATAATTTTTCTTCGAGTTATAGTGATTTTGTTAACACGGTATTTAGGGGCCTTTATCGTAATATATAAAAAATATTAAACATTTTTTTTAATTGTTAACATCTACAATGCTTTATTTTCATAAAAAACAAAAAAAATTGATGCATTTTTTTTATTAATATATAAAAATATAACTTTAGTAAAGGTGTATTTTGTTTTTAAAAAATAATACATATTGACTAAGATTTTTAAAAAAGATAATGGTTTCATTATATTCCGTGATTGTTGACTAATAAATATTGAAAATTTCATTAAAATTGGTTGATCTCCTGAATTTTAGTGAATTTTTAAGTGAAGGGGGGGGGGTCAAAATGTGTTTACATTTTGGGAATCGGCCATTGATTTTGCACGTACCTAGCAATTAGTTATATTTTTAGAGGGAAATTGTGGGTTCATACATTTCCCAGAAGTTTTTAAGAACTAGTGAATGTGATAGATTCACTTTGATTTGATGTCGGCATATTATCCGTTATAGCAATCATGCACCAGTTTTCAAATGGGCTTGATATGCCGTAAAACGGACGAAAAAAAATGCAACCATCGGCTTCCATACGTATTTTTATTAATGTTACTCTTTGTATTTTATGTTTTCAATCTTATTTTCTCACCTTTTTACTTCCTCATTTTTTCTTTTACTTATCTTTTCTTCATCAATTTTTTTCTTCTTCATTTCTTTATTCTTTATATTTTTTGTGTTTCTATTTTCTAATTTTCTTCCCTTTTTTCTTCTTTTGATTTTCTTCTGCGTTATGTCTTTATCTTTTCTTCTTTTACTTCATCATTTCTTCTTCTTCGTTGTTTGCCTTTTTTATTCATCATTGTTTCTTCGTCTTTTATTCTTGCTACTTTTTCTGTTTTCCATCTTCTCATTTTCTTCTCTTTTTTCTTTTTTCTTCTTCATCATTTCTTTTTTTTGTTCTCCTTCTACTTCATCCTTTCTTCTTTTTCATCATTTCTATTTCATTATCATTTCTTTCTTTTTCTTCTTCATTTCTTTTTCTTTTTCTTCTTCATCTTTTTCTATTAAAAAAGAATCTATCTTTCTTTATCATAAATACATTTCCACGAATTGATTTATTTTCAAAACGGGTTGATAAGCCGTAAGACATATAAAGAAAAGCATCTCTGAAAGAAAGTTCAATTCTCACGCATGAGAAAGTAAGAATAGTCATCTTAGAAACTGGAATTGGGAGCGACAGAAGAAAACAACAGTGTATATAATTTAACAGTTTCACTTGGATAAGTAATGAAGAATGATATACAACTGAAAATGGTGAGTACAGAAAGGAAGAGGTTTGCGAATACGTGTCTTTGCGAGCACTTATCTGACAAATATTTTTTGGGTAACTGCATGTGTAACACAAGGATAAGCACCCCTTTGTTTGGAGCTGGATTTCCCCATATTTTTAATGACCTTGTGCATAACTGTTCCCTCGGGGGAGGCAAGTAACTAGCGACAATTATTTTGTTCGCATTAAAGCATGGCTTCAATCAACCTTCAACTCAGTTCAAAATGGCAGCCTTGTTTCAAGAAGCTAGGTTGATGGGAAAGGCCAAGGGTTGACGTCGGGGACTTGTTAATAGAATACAACGAAACGAGTGACTTTTGTTCTTTCTTTCTCTCTCTCTCTTTCTTTTTTGTTATGTATTCTTATCTTCTCTCTTTCTTTTTGTTTAATGTTTTACACTCTCTCTATATCTCTCTCGTTTTGGTCGCCATAACAGGGGAGCAAGAATGCAGTTTGTGAGATTCTTTTCACGAGCCGGTCGCGTGCAAAACCAGCTCAGCGACATGAGTTTTTTACGTTTTTTTTAGAAGTCATAATGAACAATAAATTCTATATCTTTGTATAAAATGCGGTTCTACGCTTACTGTACAAAGCGTTTAAATTTAGCGACAATGGTTCCGTTTACAAGCTCAGAAAAATAATTTTCCATGGAGATAATTAATTACGTCATATGTACAACAACGGTATTATCCATTCGGGCAGCACAAGGCCATTGCGTTTAAGGATCTTAGATAATATGGATTTGAAAATAAGAAACAATGATTAACTGCTGCTCAAACCGGAGATAATACTTGGCTAAGATCAAAGTGTAGTATCTGTTCCGATGGATACTGCACCCCATACTGGTATTGTTTTGTCCTTCGGGGCTTGACTTACGCCGGTCAATGGGTCTGTCCTGTGCTGTTCTAGGAGGTCCACTCTCCCAGGCTTTGCCTCCCCTCTTTGGGGAGGAGTAAGTTTATTGCTTACTGTCTGAGGCGTCCCTACCGGGGAATGCCGACGGGGCTACCCAGGCAATTTTTAAATGGCCAGAGTGCTCACCTCTCGAGCGCTGGCTTTTAAAACCCCACTTTCCCGACCCTACCTTGGGTCACATCTTACTTGTGGGAGTAGGATAAAAACTGGCCTTGTGCCTAACTCCTGGAGAGGAGTAAATCAATACTTTTGTGGACCTCAGAAGCTGGTGGATCCGTGTCCAGGACGATGATTTCTTCCAGAGACGTCACCACGACACAGACACACAACATACTCTCCCCAGACCACGATAGTATTACACATAAACACTTTTGCACACCAGCTACTTTCTGAGGGCTTCTGTCGCAATGCAGTCAGGCCGATTTAGCCAAGAGGCTGAGGTAACGTGCGTTTGAGTTTACATAGGCTGGTTCACGTGACAGTTAATGGAGCAGTGATTGGATTACCTGTTGCCTAATCCCTACTTTAGCTAAGATCAAAGTGTAGTATCTGTTCTGATGGATACTGCACCCCATAGACTGGTATTGTCTTGGCCTTCGGGGCTTGATTTACACCAGTCTATGGGTCTGTCCTGTGCAGTTCTAGGAGGTCCGCCCTCCCAGGCTTCGCCTCCCCTCTTTAGGGAGGAGTAAGTTTATTGCTTACTGCCTCAGGCGCCCCTACCAGGGAATGCCGACGGGGCTGCCCAGGCAATTTTTAAACCCCCCTTTCTCGATCCGACCTTGGGTCACATCTTGCTTGTGGGAGTAAGATAAAAACTGGCCTTGTGCCTAACTCCTGGAGAGGAGTAAATCAATACTCTTAAAAGGAACAAGGAAGACAAGCACTAATCAATCAATAAGTGTGTTATAAATTCCAATACCTTCCATAAATTTGTTTATTAATTCACTCCTGGATTTTTCACTATTTTGTATCATCATCATCATCATCATCATCATCATCATCATCATCATCATCATCATCATCACCATCATCATCATCAACATCATCATCATCATCTTCTTTTTCTATTAAAAAAGAATCTACCTTTTTTATCGTGAATATATTTTTCACGTATTGATTTATTTTCAAAAAGGACTGATATGTCGTAAAACAAACTGTTGGTCTATCTTCTTATCTCCCCCTTCTTTCTTCAACACTATTCATTTCCCTTCTGTTCTTCTTTTTCTCTTATTAAAACAATCTCTCTGTTTTTTATCGTAAGTACATTTTCCACTAATTGATTTATTTTCAGAAGACGAAGCAAATCAAAACACGATAATCATATTATTGTTAGATATCGTTTGAGCGAAAAACATCATTTAAAAGTAATGATGAAATTTTTTTTCATTGTAAAGCAAGAATAAAAAAGAGCCACACGTTTATTCAATTATTGCTTCTCTTTTTGTTATTGTTACATATTATTTTTCAATAATTTATTTCTTTTTCTAATTTTAACAATCAAAGACCTATTTTATTTCCCTTTCATTCAGACAGGAGAAAGTTCATCGGAATCAGACAAAAAGAAAAGAGGATATTAAACACTTGAACAAAAAGACAATGGCTGATTGTTTTAATATTAAAACCTATAACGACTTTGTCGGAATTTCTAAGATGGCGACTTCAAATTTACATTTCGTTTAAAAGCAAACATACGCATTCTTCTGATACAAATCTATACTATATTTGTGGTTATCTCTACCTGTATGTCCGGCGATGCAATTTAAAACAAAGCCCTATATCAAGATCGTCTTCAACAAATACTTGTTATAAATCGTTTTCATAAGTAATCAAATTTTTTCATTCCATTCATCATTTGCAATCCTCTCATAATATTTTTCATCATTCAGCTGACAATCATTCAATCTTATTAATCCTCTAGTGGCTTTGGCCTTGATAAGTGGTGACTCATCAAGAAAAAAATACAACTTTTCTCAAGTGAAATATTACGAGGAATCCAATGGTGGAATTAATTTGTATCAGTTTTACAATAATATTGCATGGGGTAGGGGCATTGGCATCAGATATCTATAAATAATAAAGAGAACATTTTACTTTATGGTGCCCCTGTCGCTTTTTCTGGGATGCAATTGAAAACGAAATCCTCTAATAAGATTAAATTTTAAAAATGATAAAGACCCTAACGGTTGAATTCCTTTTGTATTATTGGTTTTACAATATTATCATGACGTTTGCATTGATGTCAGACATCGATAAACAGAAAAAACAGTGTTTTATTTTGTGCCTGGTGTGACATTCACCCTGGCTGGGTTAGGCCGCTTTCCCCTCTTTGGAGGAAGTTTCTATGGAATATTAAATTCACAAGCGGTCTCCAGTCACATGTTAATCCTGTTCAGAGGAGTTTACGACATTAGTTTACTTTTTGCATCCTTTTGCAGAGAAGTGTAGCCGTCGTCCCACATACAGCGCCTGATATTCTTAAATGGTTACCCATTTGGTATTTACCACACTCAA
Source organism: Sepiola atlantica (assembly GCA_963556195.1). Taxonomy (NCBI): domain Eukaryota; kingdom Metazoa; phylum Mollusca; class Cephalopoda; order Sepiida; family Sepiolidae; genus Sepiola; species Sepiola atlantica. The sequence continues at coordinate 47,550,345 of OY744515.1, read as the reverse complement.
CACTGCTTACCTTCAGTGATCTCTTGAGAACGATATATGACAACGTGATTGTGCTGAATTGAGGTGGTCATAGTGAAGTTGACCAAAATGCAGTTTGAAGACCTGGTGTGGCAGGATTGTATCTAGTTGGTTCCATAACACCACTTTCACTTATGGATGTTGGCAATCTCCACATGGTCCCTTTTGTAAGTACTTGATTCTAGCAAGAACGGCTGAAACCAATGCCAACAACAGAATGAAGCTGATCTAAACAGTTATACCATGCTGATTCATGCGAATTTACTATACTTACTTTCTGATGTATTTGTTTCTCTCTCTGTGGATACAATTAACAATGAAACTTCATCCAAGATGAAACCCAACTTGAGTTTTACGAGGAATCCAATGATGGTATTAAATTTGTATTAGAGGATTGTTTTACAATAATATTGTGAGGTCTGCGTTCGTACCGGACATCCATGAACAACAAAAACATTATTTTTAACCTGAAAATTGAAACATCAAAATTACAAAATCCGCTACTGAACCGCCAAATCATCATCATGTTCGGTTTAGCATCCATTTTACATGCTGACATGTGTTTTGCAGATTTTAGAAATTGGCTTCAAACTAACCTATCTCTGGCCAGGTCTTTATTCATTCCTCTTTCTCTCAAATCAAAAAGTACTCTTCTCTTCTTCATTTGGACCGCTTTTTGGCGATTTCCTTTTTTAACTGAACCAATAATGCTATATAATATTTTCTTTTCTCAAGGTTATAGATGAACAAAACACACAGGCCCAAACTTTGTCTCCTGATGTTTGCGTTTTGGTCACTTTGGACAGCTTTCTTATGCTGTCCACTCAACTGACTCAAATAGAAAAGAAATTATATATATATATATATATATATATATATATATATATATATATATATATATATATGATTATTTTTATTTACACTGACATGTACAAAATCTGCGACACTGGCATGTCGATGTTATCGATCTACAGCTATTATAAACTGAGATCTCATCAGGCAGAGTTAGAATCCGATCTTAACCTTAGATCATATTTGGAAAGAAACCTTTGCAGTGTGAGAGAGAGTGTTCGCAAATGCATTGAAAGCGCAACTATACTTCTTTCATCACCATCAAACATCAACCTCAGGCTCAAATCTTATACCCTAAGCAGGCACCTAGCAAACATCGCACTAAAACAATGCAGTATATTATTACACCACTGCGACCCTGATTAAATATTTATATATGAACAACTTTTTAAATAAAATAAAAAATTGTTGAGATAATAGCAAGTTTCATAGCTAATTAGATCATTTTAAATACATTTCTTTCAAACTAAACCCTATCCATAAACTAAGGATTTTTCTTACATGCATTTCATATCATCAAATAATTTTAAAAAATCATAGAGAAATACAGACCGGCATATCCAATTTTCTTATAATAAGATATCATTTATATTGGTTTGAATGTGAAGTAGATTATTCTAGACTGTCAATTTATGATTTTTATTGCTTTGAAATGCAACAAATAAGCAGACCTATCTTTGATATTTTCCGATTAATTTTTGGGGGCTCGCTTTCGGTGTACCAATTTCTATGCCTACTCTTATATGTGATAGCTTAGTTTGTGTTTATTTATACTTATATATATTTACATACATATTTGTATGCATGCTTATATATATATATCTTCCACTTTATGTGTGTTTATCATGGCTAGTTTCTCTGTCTTATTCCCTCTTATCACCTTTATCCCCTCCGCCACCTCCTCCCCTATACTAGCTCATTAGGTGTGAAAATGAAAAAGAAAAAGAAAATAAATAAAAATATAAAAAAAGAAAAGAAAAAAAGAATAAGAAATAAAGAAGAATATGTCACCAACTTGTCAAATCATATTTCAATGTCACTAAAAGTCTTCTCATATGATCCAATAGGATCATTTTTTCCTTCTCCCATGTATGATTTCAAAATAAAATTGTTTCTAAATCTTCACTTTTTCTGAAAACGTTCGTTAACACGAACAAAACCGATCAAATCTCTTGTTTTTGTTTTTCTCCTGCATTTTAACCTGTTTTCCATTTGTCTCTTTTTTCACACATTTTGTCTACCACGGCATTTTATTTTCATGACTTATCGTGTACCTTATCCCATATATGTATATATATATATATATATATACAATAATATTTATAAATAAATATTTATTAATTATTTTAATACCTACAGACACTGATGTTTCATGCTAACGCAATCTTCAGTGTAGGAACTAATTCTACAACGGTCGGTGGGCGCGAACCCCGATCACAAATCACCACTGATTCGTAGTTGAGGGTCTTATCCATCGGCCATAGCAAATTAGTTAGTAAATATAGAGGAATTTTAAATGTAAATAGCGAATCGGCGGCTAGATACCAAGCAGTATAGAGTGATCTACGAAACGGCGTTCGGATCGTGCATATAGCTATTTGCACTGCTTGTTATTAAAGTTACTCGAGAGTGCCCAGCCTTTGTTGGAGGGGGCTGATAAACAATAATATTTATAAATAAATATTTATTAATTATTAATACCTACAGACATTACATATATATATATATATATATATATATATATATATATATATATATATATATATATAATATGAGACTTGAAATCTTCTAAAATATCCGCAAATGTGTTTTATTTCTGTTAGACTTTGTTCTTCATCAATAATTTAACATCACATGATACGATTTTTGATAATTAATTATATTTTTCTTCCAGATTCAATAAAAAATCTATCCATCTATCAATCTACTTTATTCTCATCTACCTATGAGTGTATATGTGTAATAACAATCATTAAAATAAGGTATTTAATTCCATTATTTTGAATGCATTTTCAAAATGATGGGATAGACAAAATGTCCATTTTGAAAATGGAGAAAACATCAAACGAGGATAATGGACGACTACAACACATTATTCTCCGTATCATTTTAATTATGTTTCTAATGAGCTCTATTTTATTAACTTTAAATATTGAAGCATCTTCTCTATAGAAATAAAGCAAATTAAAAAGACATAACATAACATTTTCACTCACACACACACATATATATATATATATATATATATATATATATATATATATATATATATATACTAAGTGCCTACATTAACTTAAATATACACGGAACATAATTTAAAAATAAACATAAATACAGATGAGCATTTAAGTATTTAAGTCTATTAACAAAATAGAAACTAGCACACATTTACATCTATGTTCATGTGCATATATATGTTTTATCGCCAAAACAACAACAAACAAAATATTGTAATAACAAAAGTAATGTATACATTTATGTGCTAAAAAAAATCTTTCCAATAAATTATCTAATGTGAAGATCGGATTCTTACTCTGCCTGATAAGATCTCAGTTTATAATAACTGTTGATCGATAACATCGACATGCCAGTGTCGCAGATTTTGTACATGTCTGTGCAAATAAAAATAATCATATATAAAAGCTCTATTTGATATTGAGCACTTTTTATAAACCCGGTTTAAATTCTTTGGATTACTACCCTGTGGATGTTTTACCTGGATTATATATATATATATATATATATATATATATATATATATATATATGTAAGTAAAGTTCGCGTACAACAAAATCGTAGAGGAAACATTTTTAATCAATGAAATAGGTGAGTGGAAAAAAAAGAAAATTGCTACAATTTTCCTTAAGCCCTTATCGTCTGACCCTCTAAGAGGAAATGTCAAATGATAAATTAAAAACTAAGAAAATCGAATTAGATATGAATAGAAAAAATTGTTTAAGTTTGAGAAAACGATTGAGAGAGAAAAAAAACAAAAAAGAACGTAAATCTCTATACGTTATTGTGGATTTGAATCACTAAAGATATCCAACTGATGCTTTAAAATCTTAAATATATATACATAGCGGTTAGCGACGTTGAATTTGAGTCGAGAAAACTTGTAATCCAGGGTTTCGAATCGCATGACCGGTAGTGAATAGTCATATATCTATGCTGATGAGTCCAGATTAAAAAAGGACGAAACGTATACGTACAGAGATAATAAACAATAACAAATATTTATACATATATATATATATATATATATATATATATATATATATTTAGTATAATTCAGTGTTATAGAAGAGAAATAACGAGAGTGCTCAATTACTTGTGCAAGAGCATATATATTGTTATTCAATAGACACTATTCATTAGTTTTATCTTCCATCAGTGCCTTCGGTTTCACGTTTTGATAGTGATATTATGAAAACATCGGCTGATGAATCGGTCACATTTGGTATCTTTAACCTTGCGGGTTGAGGTTCCAGTGTTTCCGTGAAACTGAAGGTACCGATTGTAAATCAAATTAAATGTATAGTGTCCATATAATATATATATATATATATATATATATATATATATATATATATATATATATATACAAGGTTGATTTGAAATGTAACAAGGATTGGTGTTTAGTGTGAGCTATAGCCGAAAGAGTGATACACATATCTAGCACATGCTCTTCTTTTTTAGGTCGATCATTTATGGAGCTGAGGAATGAAAAATTAACTCCGATCAAAAAATAATTAAAACTTCATTGTACTAGAACAACCGCCCTATTGACCTGATCTTTCCCCTTGCGACTTTTTCCTACCCCCTCCCCCACACACCCTTCTAGATATGCTTGTGCCAAATCGATCGTTCCAAAACTATCTTTTACCAGTTCTCCACATACATATCAAAGGTTTTCAAGTTACTTTTGATTACATCCTTAAAACGTCTTTTCTCCCATGCTACAATTCTCCATATAACAGCTGTTTAGGAAGCCTGTAATCTTCTATGCAACCAGATGCCCTGCGCAGCGCATCTGACTGCTTAAAACATGCACTTCTGTTGTAGAACAGTGGTGTCTGGTTAAATGATTGCCAGTTGTCATTTAAGATATTCCTCAGGCACATATGATGGAACTCCTCTATGGCCTTGATGTGCCGGCAGTACATAATCCATATCTCCAAGAGACAAGACATGCGACTCATACACACTAAGTTTTTGTTTTGATGGTAATGGGTCTGTTCGACCATATGTGATTTTCAAATCTACCAAAGTCTTTGTTACCTTTTTCGATTCTTAAAAGTATTTCGGAGTCAACAGATCCATCTCGGAATAATGCTTCCAAGGTATACAAATGAATCAACTACACTAAATCTAGCCCATAGATGTTGGTCTCTACATACTGGAATCCTGGTAGAGTACTGAGCATTACCTTTGGTTTCTCCAAGGTGGTAGTGAGGCTAAAGACGGTGTATGCTCCAGAGAATAAGGTCATTATCATCTGGATATCCTTATACGTGTGGGCAATAAAGTTTGCACAGAGAAGCCCCCATGTAAGGGTGTGGAAGATCTTAGACTTTGCATTAAATCAAGCGAGGTTGAAGATCTTAGCAGTGGTTCAGAAACGTATGAGAATACCGAAGTTACAGTCCTGAAAAGGGTGATTGCAAAATATATAGTGAATAATGTTGGTGCAAGAATGTCACCTTGTTTAACTTTGTTAGTGATTGCTATTTGTTCAGAGAGTGGACTACCAAACTACCTTCATATCCTGGTGAAGTTGTTAAAGCTATTTTCGAATCCTGGTGGACATACAATTTTACCGATGATTTCCCATAGTTCTGCTCTAATAACAGTGTCGAAAGGTTTAGATTATTCAGACTAATTTTCTTATCTTGGATGTTATACTCACAACGTGTTGGCTGATGTAACCTCAAACCTTCTTCAGGTGCTTCTTCTCAACTCGAGAAATTTTTATGTCAAACTCGGGAATCTGTAGGGAATATAGAACGAAACCCTTTATTTAATCCACTGGGGTATCTTTCTCTCATTCCATTTGCAATGATCAAGTGGAAGACTTAAGTAATCCGTAATTGTATTCTAAGTATCGCCTATACTGAGGATTGAACCTTCAACCCTCAGAAGACTGTCACTTAGAACTGATGATTCGGCAGGTTGTAATTATACAACTTGTAAGATGTTCACGGAAAGAACTCGTCACTCTACCACAATGGAAAAAGTATTTCCTTTCTCCCTCCATGTACCTAGTTCCAGGTGGAATTTCCATGGGCAGAGCTTCTTTGCAAGGGCTTCCCCACGTGGAACACATTACTATGGGACTGCTTTCCTGCTGATTACAACTTGGTCGTCTTCAAATCCAATGTAAACAAAATCTTGTTCTAAACCGCCTCATTAGTAAGCAAATGCAGTTCATACCATTGATCAATGCTAGTACCCCCATAATGTTCCTCATCTTTTAGCTGACAATCATTCTGTCTTATTAACCCGTATCGTTTAGTGGCTCTTGGCCTATATAATTGGTGAACTAACAATAAATAGTAGGAAAAAAAAAAAGTAACCTCTGACCTTCTTTCAGGTGCATCTTTTTGAACTCGGATATCTTATGTCGAACTTAATATCCTATGAAGATTCCCGAGTTCGAAAAGATTCACCTGAAGAAGGTTAGAGGTTATATTAGCCAAAAGCGTTGTAAAAATAAGAACCAAGATGAGAATAGTACTATGAATAATCCAAATAATACAAATTATCAATCCTCATCTCAAAAATATTTTGAAACATAAATCTACATTTTTATTATTAAACGTTTTCTCCGCTAGCTACAGAATATGCACTAACATGGCTTAGTGCTTGGTTTATGTTCATGTTCGTCTATTCACAAATGCTGTCTATCCATTTTTTTTATCTATCTTCTATCAGCTTCCTTGTATTATGACTTCAACGCATATTTTGCATAGTCCTACACTGGAACGCTTAACATGACCAAACAATCTCAAGACTCTACATTTGATAACAGAGGATATTGATGGAATGCCAGTGAGTTTTTGCAACTCTGCAATACTGATATGATCAGATAGTTTAAGATCAGTAATGAAGTGCATTTTACAAATTTCGGAATAAAATTAACGATACAACATTTAACGAAAATGGATATATTTAAGATGCACCAATTTATTATGTGCATTTAGCAACGGAACTCAAATGTAATAGACCAACTAACCGGCAGAAACTTTTACGTTGACGCATCTGAAGATACTATTTCATATTTAAGCATGACAAACCAACGAAAATGCTATTTCAAACTAAGCGTGACAGATTGACAGACAGAGTATCTTATAGAGCTAGGTGGACGCATCTAAGTATACTATTTCATATTTACGTGTGACAGACCAACAGACCGACCAAATCTTTTATAGAGCTGCATGAACCTATCTAAATATACTATTTCCTTATTATAAAATTGAAAATAGAAGCCTTTATCAATGCAAGATTAATTTTTTTTTTTTTAACTTTTATTTTTTTACTTTAATCTTTAATAATCGGAATAATATTCCATCATCAGAGTTGACCAGTATTGTGTCATTTTTTTTTTCATAAAAAAAACAAAAATAAACAAACTTTTTTCCTTTTGCTTATTTGATAAACTTTCCTTGTTATGGGTGTATCCGCGGCGATGTCGTTGGTGATTATGAATTTTCTTATACTATTTCATATTTAAACATGACAGACCGATGGACTGATAGAGTTGATCGGTTGCCTCTAAAGATACTATTTCGAGCTTAAATGTGAGCGACCAACAGACTGACAGTCGTTTATAGAGATGCCTGGATGCATATAAACATATTATTTCAAACTTTTACGCTTTGAATGGTAATTAAAAAAAAGAGATGCCAAAACAGACATAACCAAATATTTCTAAGTGTGCAAACAGGCAGACAAAACTACTTGTCGATTTTTAGTGCTTTACTATATGGCATATCAACCCTTTTTTGGATTCATTTTGGCATAAGATTCGATACTTCAAATTCTTAATATCTTCACATATTTATGCATGCTGCAAATATAGGTTTTTCAGGCATACATTTTAAAAACGAATAATCTATAAACAATATAAAAACAATAGGTTCTAGATAACCCATACTTGGCAAGTACTACCACTTCGGGTCAGAGTGAATCTGGGAGTAATGACAACAAAGGGCTGACTCTGCATACCTCAAAGTTCTAAAATTAGGGCCTCACGACCGGATGCAGTTTTGCGTCATATCCAAGGTGGTTGGGTAGAAAGAGCTGTAGTAGTTCATAGAGTTGGGTAATAGAATAGGCAGAAAAAATAGGTACAAATGGCTGGAAAAAACGGATTTTAGAGTGATAAGGTGAGTGGTAGTAAATACCTTGACCAAGTGTGTGTGAGGCAGTTTCATGTCTTATCCAGGATGTAGAATAACTGGGATATTCTTTAATCTCCACTTCATCAGCAGAACTAGCTGGTCGAATTTCTGTAATCACAGTGTTGAGGTAGCAGTTGAAGTTCCCATCTTCTCTTCTCTCTCTCGTTGGAGACATCTTCTTTATAGGGAATGATAAATTCACTAACAGTCTCCAGTCAGATGTATATATATATAATATTTTTCCTCATTCAATCCTGAGTAACGTCGGATCTTCCTGTTAATATGTTATACTCTCAAATATTTTTCTGAAATCTTGAGAATTATTGTCTAATTTTAATATTAATACTGTTTTCACTATCTACAAATGTAACGTAGCTGGGGTATTCTCCAATCCCTACAGTATGCCCGCTTCGTCAGCAGAATAAGCTGGTCGAATTTCTGTAGTCGCAGTGGTGAGGTGGCAGCTTCTTATCAATTATAGCTTTCATAAACATAATTAATAAAAAAACATCATAAATGCAATTGGGTTTTAAAAAGAAGTTGTCCAGAATAGGTCGTTCCCTAATGTCTCTAAGGAATACGGTCTGCTTGGTAGGCCTTGTCGACATGGGCGTGTCTCTGCTAATGTAGAGACGGTTTAAGATAACTGACCGTTGAGGTCGTCTAAGAGGTTGAAGAGATACCTCCAATAGGTCTGGTATCCATGGCCATCTCATTGGTGATCGAAAGCTCTGGAGCTCGGAATTTGTCAACATTTTATCTACGTCTACTGGCATCGGATGACTCAAGAAAAAGAGAAGAAGGCTATGAGAGCAGAACCCCTCTTAAAAGTTTAAATATATGTAATTTTGATGAAATTTAAATCATCTGGATATACATTTTCTTGTGGATGACAATGGAAGTGGTCCCAGAACTAAGTGGCCTCCTAAGGGAGCTATGTGAATTGAACCTCCTTTAAAACTTCAAATATATTCCATTTCGATGAAATTTATATCATATGTATAAAGTTCTCTGAGGTAGACAATGGAAGTAGTCCCAAATTTCTACGTTTCTCTCTATTGCCGAATCTCTACTTGCCACTCACCCCCACTAATTGATCTATGGGGGCAGAACCCACTTAAAACTTCAAATATGTATATCTGATTTTAATGAAATTCAAACCATATGCATAAGATATTAATTCAGGGATTTTTTCCAAAATTTGAGCTTTTTCCGACTATATTAGGTAGCGAAACGGGGAGGGTTAGAAATAAAAAGAAAGTAATATGGTCTTATAAGCATAGTGAAAAAGGATATTATAGTGTTCTTCATTCAATCCCAAACAACGTCGGGTCTTCCTGTTAGTATGTTATACTCTCAAATACTTTTCTGAAACCTTGAGAATTATTGTCTTATTTTTATATTAATACTGCTTTCACTGTCTACATATACAACATAGCTGGGGTGTTCTTCAATCTCCACGGTACGTCCACTTTGCCAGCAAAATCAGCTGGTCGAATTTCTGTAGTCGCAGTGGTGAGGTGGCAACTAAAGTTCCCATCTTCGTTTCTCTCTGTCGTTGTTTTCTTCTTGTCGATAACAGCTTTCATAAAAGTTATTAATAAATAAACATCACAAATATAATTGGGTTTAAAAAACATATTTGGGGTCTTATTCTCTCTTTATGGCATACATGTATATGCATAAAACCCTAACCCCCCTCTCCATAAAGGGGGACAGCAGCTATCCAAACCCGACTGCTGTCTGTCTGTCTGTCTGTCTGTCTGTCTCTTTCTATTGGTTCAGTCTAAAAAAGAGAAAGATCTTCTTTCTTAATTCTCCACGTCAACTTAATAGCTTCCTCTGCCTGTGACGTCACTGCCGGGACACATAGCTGTTACTCGACATCTAACTAGAAAATTTCCCATTACTTAGTTTTAACCTTATGTGGGAATTTACAATTCTAACCTTATTTTTTACACACCCACCTCTTACCTATATAGACGGATTCTATTTAACTCATGAATCGAACACTAACAGGTACTACCACTCCAGGTCAGAGTGGACCTGGGAATAATGGAAGCTAAAGGGTGACTCAACACTTCCCATAACTCCCAAATTAGAGACTGTTAAGGGTATACCCAGGACCCCTCTTATCAAGATACGACCATATTATTAACAACTTAATAAATAAATATATTTTATACATTTTAAATGAAATTATTCCTAGATCAATTTCTATTTCACTATTTTATCCCTAAGTTTTTCCATCCTCATAAGATTCCAAGTTAACAGGCATGTATACTCCCACTACAGTGTTTTCCTATGAAGACAGTAATTTATCTATTTCTTTCTTTCATCTCTATGGCCCCAAAAGTTCCAGATTTTTTACATACGGTCAAAATAAATTCTGCCCAATGTCCATTATATTTGATCATGTTGTTCTTAAAATATTTTTACATATATTCCTTAGAAGTATTTAAAATAAAAACTTTTATTCACCCCCCCCCCAAAAAAAGGCATATAGCCATTGATACATAAGCGGCTACTGTGACCGGGGCCAGATTTATAGGGGTTAAATTGAGTGCGAAGTTGGGCAGCAATATGATTATTCGCATAACATTTACATTTTTTCACATTGGTACTGTTGGGGAAACAGTGAGCACGCAGGGAATTCCAAATGAAAGCGGTCAGATGAAAGACGCAATCAGAGAAGAAAATCTTCCAGCATCTAGAGATCTCCACAGGTGAGATTTTGCTGCTAGTTGGGTGGATCAGAGTATTTTTGTTGAAGACGTACAAGTGCAGTAAGTTCAGCGGAGCACATTCCATGGAATTACTTGTAAAACAAGCACAGGGATGCAACGGGAGCTGGAGCTTGGCAGACAGTATGCGATCTATTAGGTTGGAAATTCTGTGTTGCACCCTGTTCAATAGGGAGAGGCTAGTGATTGGTGCACAAGCCCAGATTTGGAAACAATACTCCATACACGAGTGAATACTGGCTTTATAGAGATATAGAATAGATGTGAGAAGTTTACTAGTCTGGTAAAAGGCACTTACCTTCTTTGCAGCAGACTTGGCAACATCTTCTATGTATTTATTTCATTTTAGCTTGCCTGAGAATGTAAGTCCAAAGGTTTGAATGTTGGACACCCAGAAAGTGTGCTATCTGTGATGGCAATCGGTGATTGGAAGGGTATACTTCTCAAATGTACAGATAGTTCTCAAGGTTCAATTTGAATCCAGGATAATTGATAGGGGATGAAACTAGTGTTATATATTAGCCCTATATGAAATATAAACAGTTAATTGGTTAGCTTAACCATGTGATGTGAAAAAATTCAAAGATTTTAGCTCAATTCAGTTCATATCAGAAGCTACTCATCATGTATGGTATTGAGAAATAGTGAATAGTAAGACCTATCGTTCGCTCTATGAAGATAGTCGAGAAGCGACATTCTAAGTTAAGGAATTGGAAATTGAAGATCCATTTAATTTAGTAAATAAAATCTAGTGTGTTAAAATCGTTGTCGTCTCCTCCTTCAAGAATATTCAATCCTGCTCAAAAAAAGATCTTCATCCCTGGCCTTTGAGACAGAAAATATAACTTATTGCTATTTATATGCTACTAGCTAGCTTCGCCGGCTTGCTGTCGCTTCGCAACTTTCGGTTATGGAAATACTTTGAACAAAAATTTTAAATAGTAAATATTCTAATTATAATTTTGTTGTAAACACTTAATCAAAACTTTCTCATTCATTCATATAGATAGATAAACATTAACATTTTGGCAATTTTGATACAAATTTATTTATCTTTTACATCCGACCGTAAAGAAAGGAAAAGAAATAAGAAATCAAATTCCCTGGGCGATAGTGTGTGTGTGTGTGTGTGTGTGTGTGTGTGTGGTAGGGATGACTTCGTTAAAAATTTAGTAATGGATCGCAACTTGTTGAAAATTAAATGAGTACTCTTAAGAAAAGGTCAGAAAGGAACATTTGAATGCAAATGCTGAACATTTGCCCCGAAATAAAACAATATTCCTTAGCCGAACTATTTGTTATATTAAAATAAAAACAATCATTAAATTTAAAAAAACAATAACGAAGAATAGTTCACTAATAAAAGGTCCTTTTTCAAAGCAATATGCAAATTAGTCATCCTTACGATTTAGATCGCATATACATAAGAAGTATATAAAAAAGATAGTGTGTTTCTATGGTTTACAGTTGAATTAACTTGAAATTAGGCTTTTTGATCTCACCGTTAGTGCGTATTTATTTATTTACATCTATCAATACTTTTTCGTAGAAGTGCAGTTTTTCTTTTCTTGCAGTTCAGTTTGGCACAGGGTTATAATGACATTCTTCATTAAGATCTTCAAAAATGAAAACAAATATTAGTATTGCTCTACCAAATCTCGAGCACAGATGTCCTCAAAATCACTGAACTTCTCTTTCAACTGGTATTCGGCTCTCAACTCTTCTACACCCACAAGACAGCAGCAAACTAACTGCCATTAGTAACAGCTTTAATCACGTTAGCTCCGGTAAAATCACCAAAGTTAACCGACGTTGAACCTAGTCATATTTAGATGGCTGATCATTTTGGAATACAAGATGTTGTAAGTAAACACTCCTCTCAGGTATACAAATGGACACCAGTCTTGTTGGGAATTACAACTAGCGACAACCTAGCATCCTGTCACAGGGATGATTCAGGCCATCTGTTCCACTTAATGCTATAGTGCTGAGGATACGTATCGAACCTAAGAGTGTTTCAGGCTGAGAAATAGTGTAATATTAATACTAATGTTAATCATATATATGTGACTTGTGGCTTTCATCACATATAAATTCTGATTGGCTGATTCTGATGGACTGATTCTGATTGGCTGATTCTGATTGGCTGATTCTGATTGGCTAACAATGAAGTACTGCAATTCCTATGCAGATTACTAAGTGCCCCTATTTCAATAATAAGATTTGTAACACTGCCACTTATGGTTACATTCAACTAACTTTTTTAAGGGGGCATAACTATTGATGTAAATAGTTAACAGGATATCCAACTTCAAAGTGCACGCAACGTGGAGTCTCTTTCACTTAGGTTTGAGATTTTAATTCCAAACTTGTCTATATCAGTCAATACTTTCTTTACAGTCTTTAGATACATTTGCACTTGTTTTTTTCTTTCTTCCCCGAAGTCTTTAAAAGACTTTCACTTTATAATTCCACCAGTATTACTTTGAACTTTTTAATAATAATTCTTACTTTAGTTTTCGACACTTGGAAACGCTTTGATAACTTTATATACATTTCCTTCGCTTTGTGCATATGAGCACTTCATTTTCTTACGTCTAGACTAGTTTTTATTTGCTTTTGGCATGACGCTATAAAAATAACTGCTTAAACCCTCACTTATGTCTTTATATTGTGTATATATCAGAAGATAAAAGTCAGTAATGTATAGTGTCCTAATGGATACTGTTGTGGACGATGCCGAGTTTAAATCCTATTGGATCTATCGCATTCATATATTCTATAATAATGTTAGGAAAGGTAAAGACTAGCACCACAAGGTGTGGGTATAACAGCAACTTGTTTTCAATCAACCGTATACAGTGAATCATCTACAAAATTAATTGTGGTTCGGCTTTAAATAACCCCAAAATGTGTTGGGTTATAAGGTTATTTTACCTCACAGTTCTGTATTAAATATATATCCCAATCATAACTACCATCAGAACGAATAATAGATGAAACTAAAACCAAGTACAATTTACACATTTATTTACAGTTGACAACAACATGAAAAACATAAACGTAACATCATACAAAATATGAAATACATTAGTTTCTACTCATGAGTGAGCCTACTCAGCTTGGCCTTTTGGCTAAGATCAAAGTGTAGTATCAGTTCCGATGGATACTGCACCCCATAGACTGGTATTGCCTTGGCCTTCGGGGCTTGATTTACACCGGTCTATGGGTCTGTCCTGTGCAGTTCTAGGAGGTCCACCCTCCCAGGCTTCGCCTCCCCTCTTTGAGGAGGAGTAAGTTTATTGCTCACTGCCTGAGGCTCCCCTACCTGGGAATGCCGACGGGGCTGCCCAGGCGATTTTTAAACCCCACTTTCCCGACCCGACTTTGGGTTACATCTTACTTGTGGGAGTAAGATAAAAACTGGCCTTGTGCCTAACTCCTGGAGAGGAGTAAATCGATACTCATGAGTAGTGGCAGTTCTCTACTCATCAAGATAGATCAATGATATTTGAACAAGCCAGATATTCTCCATAGAACATCTGCAGCTTGGTTAATGCCTTTTTAATCTCTATCCATTTTCAGGTAAAACCAAGGGAGAACAACCCGGCAGTGACACCGATGCACCTCAAGGATAGGTTCCCTACAAAGGATTGATTTGTTGTAAAACAAAGAAATTAAACAAGCTTAGAAAAGTATTAACTTAAACACATCAGTGTTTTGTGTTGTGGCTAAAAAAGAAAGAGAATTCTTAAAGGGAGGTAATGACATTGACCTTGTTAGGTTTCTATTTGTTTGAAATAAGTTTGTTACTGTGTGAAAATAAAACGATTATTTCTAAGGAAGAATAGTATGTTAAGCAATGTTAGGTTAAAACTCAATTGTTCTGTTAATATATACTTAAGAACTTGAAAACAATATTGAAACGTCGTTTTTAATATATGAACTTGTGAAGGTTAAGTGTGAGTCTAAGCACATCTGTAGTTCGTTAGATTGGTCATGTGACCTGGGAGGGTTGTATGAGGTAGGAAACTAGTAGATGAATCGAATTGAACGGTGAAGGATGTAGAATTTAAAGTTCTAAGCCTATCTTATCTTTTAGTTAGGGGACAGGACTACATTTGGTGCCACATAAATTAAAAATAAAGAACTTCAAGAAATTGGTTTGAGGATACGTTATCGACAATCAGTCCGATAGTGGCTTTTCTTCTGTTAGCCTTAGGTATGGTTCTGTTTAGTCATAGGAGGTCCACCCGTCCAAGATTTACCTTCTCTCATTGAGAAGGGGTTAGTTTTAAAAAAATTTTTTTTTTAACATAGTTCACCCCAAACAAGGTAGGCTGCCACTGTAGACGTAAGGGGCTACAGAGAAAAAGTTTTTTTTTTTTTTTTTGGGGGGGGGGTCAACCTAAACAGCGAGATGTCTATTTACATTAGTTTTAAATTTCTGCATGTCAGTACCGTCAGGTAAACAGAGAGAAAGGAGGGAGTTCCAGAGTCCAGCAGTACGAGGAAAGAAGCTTTTGGAGTAGAAAGCTCTTTGGCATCTGGGGACCTCCACAATGAATGGATGGGATTTGGAAGATTATCGGTTTGGTCTAGTGAATTTATGTCGTGGAGGTACCAGAGATCAATCCATTGAAGTACTTGTAAAATAGGTACAAGGAAGCCACATTGCGGCGATGGGACAGGGGCTGGAGCTTGGTGGATAGTGAGGGACCTATCAAGTTGGCGACTCTTTTTTGGACCTTGTCAAAGAGAGAGAGAGAGACTAGTGGATGATGCCCCAGCCCAGATGTGGCAACAATACTCCATGCATGGGCGGATAGTGGCTTTGTAGAGATATAGGATAATGTGTAGTTTCTTGCATGAATCGCTTCTAATGCTGACGAAGCTGTTATGGTATTTTTGTGCACTTCCACTAGGCTTTTCAAACCCTCATCTGACCTTGTGTATAACCTACTGAAGAGAATGTAAATAACACTAAAGTAGCCATACTTTAATAAACACTTTTTGAAAGATTGTAATTGAAATTTTCTTTTCAGCTCAAATTAAAAGAAAGTTGCATTAGAGGCGCCGTCTTGGATTAAGGGTCTTTCTCTGACCATGTGGCTTTACGATTATACTTCATAAGTTTTATAGTAGATCCGTCACTGCTAAGATGCATATACCAACCAGAACAGATGTACGATTACTAAAAACTAGTAATATTAAGTATAAGAATGGCTGAATGATTTTAGTTTTATTAATTTAAGTCATGTCAGGTCCCAGCAAAGATAGTCAATGGGATATCGACTTTTAATATCTTTGGCATGAGAATGTCAGAGATCATTTTGCAGAGTTCGGTCATGTATAAATGCGAGATAAACTCGGAGGAGGAAACAAAGACGATGCCTTTTATAAGACTAACACTTTTTGTAATGAGATATCACATGACAAACAAATAATTCTATTTACCCTCTCTGCCAACAATTATATACAGAGGTTATGCGTTCAACCATATTTGTATGTTTGTCCAGGCAATGTCCACAAAACCTCCCAAAGAATTTCGAGGACATTTTCTTCTGAAAGGATGGGACATTGGCCAAGAAATAAAGAATATATTTTGGCATCAATTCATGAACAAAAAATCCCTCTCTTTTATTATTGAAAGTTAAAATAAAAAAATATTCTCAAAATGTGTCAATTTACTGATGAAAAGCGTGACAGACTAAAAGAAAACTTGACAGACCACGCAATCAACTGAGCAACTGAAAGAATAAAAAAAAGAAAGAAAATGGTCTCTGCAGATGAAAACAACATGCTTGCCACTGGAACTTCCTTATGTGGTATACTCTTCTCCAATAATACCGTTTTCAATACTACTTTCTATCGCTCAATGATCTTAGACAGGCGAGTGCTAAAATGCTTAAGTTCAGTTTTTATAGATGGAAAAATCCCCCAGTCACACATAGTCAATACACATAAATGCCCTTGTTCAAGCATGAATGAGTCCACAATCCGTGTCTGCAACAATTACACCACGTTACTTCGATAAAGACTGACATTCTTGGATATTACTAAAACGTTTGAAAGTGAAAGTAAAAATAAGTTTTGGAGAAAATCCATTTCTTTGTTTATTTTTTTTTCTTAATCTCCAATCTCTTTTACTTTTAATTTCATGATCACTTTTGCTCCAACTTGGATTTACTTGCAATTATTTTGACCCAAACTTGCTTCAATATTTGCATAATATTGTAACCAAAAAAACGAAAGACTGGATGACCTTTTGTGACAAAATGATGAATTCAAAATTTCTGATAAAAACAAAAACGGTTTTCTTAAGATGCATCCAATCAACGTAAGTGTAATAGAATGACGAAAATACTATTTCTAACTTCCGCGTGCCAAACCATTAAAAATGCTATCCGTGTGCCAAACCATTAAAAATGCTATTTCAAACTTAAGTTTGACAGACGAACAAAAATGTTTTTTCAAATTTAAGCATGACAAAAAATTAAAAATGCAAAACAAGCATGACAAATCATTGAAATCTTATTTCAAACTTAAGTGTGATAGACGAACAAAAATGCTATTTCGAACTTGAGCATGACAAACCATCAAAAATGCTATTTCAAACTTGAGCATGAAAACCATTAAAATACTATTTCAAACTTAAGCATGACACACCATAAAAATGCTATTTCAAAATAAGCATGACAAATCATTGAAATCTTATTTCAAACTTAAGTGTGATAGACGAACAAAAATGCTATTTCAAACTTGAGCAGGACAAACCATCAAAAATGCTATTTTAAACTTGAGCATGAAAACCATTAAAATACTATTTCAAACTTAAGCATGACACACCATAAAAATGCTATTTCAAAATAAGCATGACAAATCATTGAAATCTTATTTCAAACTTAAGTGTGATAGACGAACAAAAATGCTATTTCAAACTTGAGCATGACAAACCATTAAAAATGCTATTTCAAACTTGAGCATGAAAACCATTAAAATACTATTTCAAACTTAAGCATGACACACCATTAAAATGCTATTTCAAAATAAGCATGACAAATCATTAAAAATGCTATTTCAAACTTGAGCATGACAAACCATTAAAAGTGCTATTTCAAATTTAAGCATGACAAACCATTAAAATACTATTTCAAAATAAGATTGACAAATTTTTAAAAATGCTATTTCAAACTTGAGCGTGACAAACCATTAAAAATGCTATTTCAAACTTAAGCATGACAAACCATTAAAATACTATTTCAAAATAAGATTGACAAATTTTTTAAAATGCTATTTCAAACTTGAGCGTGACAAACCATTAAAACTGCTATTTCCAACTTAAGCAGGACAAACCATTAAAATACTATTTCAAAATAAGATTGACAAATTTTTTAAAATGCTATTTCAAACTTGAGCGTGACAAACCATTAAAAATGCTATTTCAAACTTAAGCATGACAAACCATTAAAATACTATTTCAAAATAAGATTGACAAATTTTTTAAAATGCTATTTCAAACTTGAGCGTGACAAACCATTAAAAATGCTATTTCAAACTTAAGCATGACAAACCATTAAAATACTATTTCAAACTAAGGAATGACAAACCATTAAGAATGCAAAACTGATGGCTAAAGAGTATTTTAGAGATGCAAGGATGCATCTCTAAACCACCAAAAACAAAGAAACAAATAGAAACGGTTGAGTCAGAATTTATGTAAGTGGAAAATAGATTATAACGTTTATCTTAAAACATTAAAATTTC
This sequence comes from Sepiola atlantica, assembly GCA_963556195.1. Taxonomy (NCBI): domain Eukaryota; kingdom Metazoa; phylum Mollusca; class Cephalopoda; order Sepiida; family Sepiolidae; genus Sepiola; species Sepiola atlantica. The sequence continues at coordinate 47,531,561 of OY744515.1, read as the reverse complement.
ATCTACACATCCTTTAATTTATAGTATATATTTGATTACATGAGTATCTTAGTGGCTTCATCTTGATTTCCACATGTAGACAATCTTGGATTTCATATTCATGGCTGGTATCTGTATTGGGAAAGATTAAAAACTACAAACGGTATGAAATATCTTGTATATTATTTTATGAACTCAATTCAACGAACAATCACCGGCAAGTTTGTGGGTTACTACATACTTTTCTAGGACCTTCCACTGTTTATTCTCTTTCCCAGGCGTCGTTGAAATCTTTTTGGAGCTCTTCAGTGCTTGTATTGGGACTTTGGAATGGAAGCTATCCCTAAACGATTTTTGGCATTTTTGATCTATTATATCAATTTGGTAGTTTTTTGTACCATGCTTGTTTATTAACTTTTGTGGTTTTCACAAACATTGTTAAATCTCCTTTATAGACTGTGTAGTTAATTGAATTTTAACTTTGCTGGTTTCTATGTTTGACGATTCTATGTTAACATTTTAGTTCCAAAGAAAAGACTGTGTTTTTATAGTAAACAACCTGAAATTTTGTTTACTTATCAGATGTTTTGAAACCAGATCAATCGGTTTAGATATAAATTATTAGAAAATGATATAATAATACATTTTCATATATATATATATATATATATATATATATATATATATATATATATATATATATATATATATATATATATATATAATGATATTAAATTATTTTTAATATCTTTTTGCCTATGTACAACGTCGTTTTGAGCTTATGGCTCTTATCAGTGCAGGGAAATAACAATCTCAGACGGTCATAGGGCGTGAACCTGGTTCACAAATACATCTTGAATCCGTAACCGCTCACCTAGTCCCATTAGGCCACGAGGGATTGGCATGTAAAAACGGAGAAATTAAGTGATATTCTTACCGAAAGTGGCGAGTATAGACACGTAAACATTATTGTTGTAGACCCGTGCTAGGGGTCACAAAGATAACAACCATAAATTGTGACAGGTTAAAATATACAATGTATTTATTCATAGCAATACAGTAACGCCACTAAATGTGGTAGGAGATGACCGGATTTCTACCATGCGGTAAAACATGAATAGGAATGTCCTCTGTTTGAGTCTTTGCAACCATGGTATTTATTATAGATGGTTGCTTCCATTAGTTCTTCAATAGGGGTGATTTGTACCCCACAACAATTATATATATATATATAATTATTTAATAATAAATATTTAATTATTATCCACATACATAGACGTTTCAACCTTTCAGAATCTTCAGTTAAAACCGGTCACATGATTCAGACCCCAGAACACGAGTCACCTTTAACTGAATTCCGAGCGCTCTAACAAATGAGGCCAATTCCAACCGTTACAGGCTGATATATATAGTCAGCCGTCTTAACAGTGTTCAACAAATCACATAGAAAGCAACTTGCATGTTTAGCTTAGATTAGACAGGCTATGTTATTTCTCATTAATGGACCCGGCCGAAAGGGGGCTATAAATAAATATTTAATTCATAAATATTTAATTATTATCCACATACGTATACATTTCATACTTGCGGAACCTTTAGTGTCGAGATAACTGTTCGAACCCTGGAACACAAGATTCCTTTAACTCAATTGCAACCACTCTATCAAATGAGGCCAATTTGAACCGTTACCCGACGAGTACAGTAATACACCCTATTTATGTCAAATCAGGTGGACAAATACAGAACTATGGAGATTAAATCTTTGATGCCAGCAGATTAGCCGGAGGATGGCAGCTCCTTATGTAGACAGATTGAGTCTTGTTGGTTTGGTGACACGTCACAGCAATTCGTTTTCTTTCAGCTTTTTTCTCATTGTAGACGTCTTATATACATATATATTAAATTAATAAAGTATTAAATTTAAAATTATACCATTCTATGATCTAATAACAATTTCAGAACACAACTTTTTGAACACCTGTTTCTAGAATAGTAAACATAGTAATCCAGGCTGTTTACACTAAATAAACACCCATTCGTCAACTCCTCTAGAAACATGTGTAAAAGTTTTTGCTCTGAGATTGTTATTAAATATTGGAATGGTATGATTTTTTATTTAATACTTTATTTATTCTAAGCTCTATTGAACATTCTCAATATTTCATTTTTTGGGATTTGGAAACTTATTCCTTTTCGAATTGATTTGAACTATATAAAATTTGCTTTTAATATTATAATCTCTTATATATATATATATATATATATATATACGCCCCGTGACTGTGTGAGATTGTCGTCTCCCTACACTGAGGAGTGCCGAAAGCATGAAACGATGTCGTCTGTAGGTAAAATATTAAAATATAATTTACTATTATAAGAAGCTCCTTTAAGTAAAATTAAAGTCGACCACTTAAGAGAGATTAAAAAATAGACATTCACCTAATGCCTCGGTGCGATACTCCGACTCTGTCGTTGAGTTCTATCTGAATGTCTTGATATTTACGCTCGCTGCTCTCAGTGTAAATATAACTTAATTCTTCCGTTATCACATGATAATCGCCCATGGCCAAGGGGATTAGAAAACCGCTTACAAATTCAAGGTATCTCTGTGAACTGGGTTCGCGCCCCGTGACAGTCTGAGATTGTCATCTCCCTACACCGAGGAGTGCTGTCTGTAGGTAAAATATGAAAATATAATTTAATATTATAAGAAGCTCTTTTTAAGTAAAATTAAAGTCGAGCATTTTAGAGAGATTAAAAAATAGACATTCACCTAATGCTTCAGGGCGTTACTCCAACTCTGTCGTTGAGTTCTATCTGAATGTCTTGATATTTACGCTCGCCACTCTCAGTGTAAATATAACTTAATTTCTCTGACAACCGCCCATGGTCCAAGGGGATTAGGCACCTGCTTACAGTATCAAGGTGTCTCTGTGAACCAGGTTTGCGCCCCTTGACAGTCTGAGATTGCCATCTCCCTACACTGAGGAGTGCTGAAAACGCGAAACGACGTCGTCTGTAGGTAAAATATTAAAATATAATCTAACATTATATATATATATATATATATATATATATATTTATATATATATATATATCTCTATATACATATTATTATTATTATTATTATTATTATTATTATTATTGTTGTTATTATTTATTATCATATAGCTCTATCGAATAGGATATTGAACCTTTTGTTTCTCAAAAGGCGTCTGTCTTTATTCGGTTGTGTTCTAATTAAGAGTTGTGTTATCTTTATATATATATATATATATATATATATATATATATATATATATATAAAAATTCCAATCAACTCAAGGTTGTAGGAATATTCTTTCTGCCTACACAATGATGATCACGGCATCTTTTAATATTTTAGGTTATGTTTAGGTTGTGCTTTGTGCAGTACATAAAACGCTTCATTACTGCACTGTAATCTTTGGCAGATTACTGCTTCTCCAATAAATGTTTCCTTATGGCAGGGCCACTGGTATGAGAATGCATGGATGCATGCAATTTGAAATTACAAATATTGCTAGGAACATGTTGAAAAATGTTCACATCTAATCATTGAGTCATACGCCCAACATTTTCGGCTTCACAGTGATAATGAAAATTTTAAATAACCAAACTTTTAGGAATTGTTTATGGTATACTATCCAAAGAGGGAAATGCAGTCCTCGACTTAACGAGAGACAACAAAAACAACTTGTCAGTAAGGTCCTGATTTCTACAGCCTATACATGGTATCTTTTTAAAAATCGACTGAACTTAGAGTGACCGTCAAATTTATTATCATGGAAGGTTGTGTAGAATACATCGATCAACTACCTTCTCATTCATTTCTAATAAGAATCTCATCTAACTTTGACTTTGAACAGATTAGCAGAGCACGATACACCATGGTTTTGATAAGATTGATTTTTCTTATCCGTGGAGAGAACAAACCCCTGCCGATATATAGGCCGGAAAAGGTCAGCCTTCTTATATATACATGTGTGGAAAATATCCGTTGACATCTGGACAAAACATCCAGAAACTGTAACAAATTAGTCGACATAGTGTATGTTGGATGAAGAGAATTCAATTTTGCAAGAAGCTGACAGCATCATTATATGATTGGAAAAAAAAGCAATCGTATCGAAAATATAACGGAAATATCAAAAGGTCGTGGATAAGGTTCAAACAGTAGCTGTTCCTGAAAACCTACAAAGATATTAGTCAGAACATGACTTAAAGAGCTCACCTATAACTACACCACCAACTTAACAAAATAAATCCCCATTGAAACTAAATTCAACTGATTTAGTTGCCAGCTCCATTAATTCAATAAAAGCATTTTCTGCAAATCTGGGTTTCTTTAAGGGGCTGCAGTAGATACTATCAGCACAGAGGACGTCTCATCTCAGTCTCATATATATATATATATATATATATATATATATATATAATTATTTTAATAATTAATATTTAACTATTATCTACATACTCATACGTTTCATTCTTCCGGAATCATCAGTGTAGAAATAACCATTCACGTCAGTCGCACAATTTGAATCTTGGAACCAAAGTCATATATAACTCCAAATCCATATATATATATATATATAATAATAATAATCCAGGTAAAACATCCACCGGGTAGTAATCCAAAGAATTTAAACCGGGTTTATAAAAAGTGCTCAATATCAAATAGAGTTTTTATATATGATTATTTTACACAGATATGTACAAAATCTGCGACACTGTCATGTCGATGTTATCGATCAACAGTTATTATAAACTGAGATCTCATCAGGCAGAGTTAGAATCCGATCTTAACATTAGATCATATTTGGAAAGAATGAAATGGGGAGAAAAAGAAGAAGAAAAGAAATTTAACATTTCAAAATTTGGGATGTCACGTGGTTTAGACCGTTAAGAATCAAAATGTTAAAATCAGAATCAAAACCCAAATATAAAATATAGAAAAAAAATAAAACAAAATAAAATCAAATAAAATACAATAAAATAAAATAAAATAAATTAAAGTGGAAAGAGTTATAATAAAAAGGGTAAAATAAAAAGATAGATAGATAGGTAAATAGAAAGATACATATGTGCACGCATGTTTTAGTTACAATTTCCTTCCACATCCAAACTAATCAGTCAATTTCACAAATTGTAAATTGTAATCTGTAGATGGCAATTGATAACATGACTCGATGAAGGTTGTATTTCTAAAAATATCACAACTGAAACATACATGCACATATGTAGCCAATAATAGTATCATCTGTTGATATATAAATATAAATATGAATATATATATATATATATATATATATATATATATTCATATTTATATATATAGATAGATAGAAAGATAGATAGATATAGTTACTTAAATGTTATTAGCATACTTTATTATCTTCATTTTCTGTGAGTATACTTTTCTGTTACCATAAGTCAAAATTTCCTGCATTTAAATCTGTCTTAAACTCAGTTTTGACCAAATAACTTATTTCCCCTCAGATTTCTTTAAAAATTCCGTTTCAATTCAGATCTTCGATAAGAGGAGGTACATTAAAAGAAGCAAACACGTATAATTGCACGGATTTAAACAAATATAAAATGATCACAAAACGATGTAAAATTGATATCGACAATGTTGCAAAATCACAAAACACAAAAGACAATAATACATCAATACAGGAAGTATGCGATATATAAGGCAAATTATGAATAATGGCAAATATGTGAACATATTAAGTTTCTTTTGCGTTTTCTTTTTGGGTTTGCCGCTAAAATTCTACGCTGAAAATCAAGATGCCTTTAATGTAAAATAAAAAGTGTAATTTACACTTTCTGTGTAAGTCAAAACTGAATTATGATTCTTGTAGGCTGGAATTAAAGAATGGTTTTGGTTGTGTCTTTGAAGTTGCAATCAAAGATACGTTTTGAAAGAAACAATAGATATGACTTTGTTATTTCATCGATTTTTCTTGTTTTACTTATTATTATTATTATTATTATTATTATTATTATTATTATTATTATTATGATCATCATCATCATAAGCATCATGAATGCAGATGTCTTCGAGATGCAAATTTGAAGCCAGATCTGAAGACAAATCATGCAAAGATTAAAGTGAAAACAGAAAAAGCTGGTTTTGCATACAGTAATTATATATGTAAATATATCAAGTGCACTAATATATATGTAGGATGAATTAAAGATGATATTTAGACTTATGTGTGAACACATACGTTTATTTATGATATATTTTCGATTTGTGTGATGCAAGTTTATAAATATGTGTGTGTGTATAAGTGTGTATATGCAAACACATTTATTTACGATCAGTATATATATATATATATAGTAATTTTTTCATATATGTATATAATATCTATACACATTTATCTATATGTCTACTAAATTCATGAACTTCAAGCTTCACATAAAACTTGTAAATATATATATATATATATATATATATATATATATATATATATATATATATATAATTTTTGGATCAATAAACCTATGAATCTTACTATGTTTATATTTTTAGTTTACCATGATATATACACATAGAATTGTTAACTTTTAGAATTAGTGGATAAGTATGTAAAAAAGACTAGTAAAATAATAACACAAGCACATCTCTTAAGCCAACCGATATTCTATTCGATTCTTCGTAGAAGCCATCCAGCGTTGCTGAATTTAAATCGCCAACGACTTCCTGGAACAATGCGAAAACGTTCTCTGCGCGTTTCTCCGCTTTCTTTATAAAATTCTCTTTTTTCTCCAGCTATTTTGTTCATTTGCTTTTAACATTTGAGGATGATTCGACGAAAAATCGCGAACGTTCCTGAAACCTGTGAAACCTATGGAATATTTATTAATTTTTTTGATTTTAGTATAAAAAAGACCATAAAAAATTGAAAACATAAAAAAGTATAATTTAACAGACGAATTCTGTAATTTGGATTAAAGATTGCACTCATAGAAATGTTTGAAAATGTAAGATTCTTTTCTCAGAACTTTTTTGGATACTCTTCTGGTCTTTTCTTCTGATGAATCATCATTCTGGAAAATTGTATTCTTTGTTTGTCTGGAGAGATGATCCTTCCTATCCAACAGAAAGATCCAGGTTGTCCTCGATGGCCGTTCATCCAAACAACAGGACGTAAATGCAGGTGTGCCCAAGGAATCGATCCTTGGACTTTTATTGTTCCTGATTTTCATAAACGACCTCCCTGATTATATTTTGACTGAGATGGATATATTTGCTACCTACGAACCTATGCTCTACTCTTGTCATGTGGGTAAAACAGATGCCCACATATCTGATGCAATGGTTGAATCCTTAGAAAGTTACCTCCACTCTGTAGTAGAATGGGGTCATAAATGGATGGTAACATTTAATGCTGTTAAGACAAAGCTCTTTTCCTACAACAACTACAAGAAACCACTTCAACCATCGATTACCATGGCAAACAACACCCTACCTGAGAGTCCAATCTTCAAACTACTCGGCCTAACATTCACAGGTGACATGAATTGGAACAAATACATAGAAGATATTGCGAAGGCTCCCTCTACAGTGCAAGAAAACTTTTCACACCTGAGATTATCCTATATATCTACAAAGCCACCATCCATGGATTATTGTTGTTACATCTGGGCTGGTGTACCAACCACTAGTCTCTCTCTCTCTTAGACAAGGTCCATAAAAGAGTCTCTAATCTGATAGGTCCCTCATTATCCCCCAAGCTTCAATCCCTGTCCCATCGCTGCAATGTTGCATCCTTGTGCTTGTTTTACAAGTACTTCAATGGAATGTGCCCCGATGAACTTGCTGCTCTGGTGCCCCCTTGATGTAAATACACTCGACCAACTCGACAATCAGCTAAATCCCATCCATTCACTGTGGAGGTCCTCAGATGCTGGAGAGCATTCTACTTCAATAGCTTCTTTCCTCGAGCTGCTGATCTTTGGAACTCCCTCCTTGCTCCCTGTTTTCCCGAATGTATCGAAAACTAATGTGAACAAATATCTAGCTGCACAGCTTCCAATTTAGGATGATCTCCTAAAATTTGACCCTAATTCTCAGTAGCCCCTTACGTCTAGAGTGGCAACTTGCCTTGTTTGGGGTGAACGCAGTAAAAAAACAACGACTGTAAAGAATGAACCTCTTCACTGATATATAAAGATTTAGTCGCTGGAATCTGCATTCTATTGTTTATTTATACATGCTCTGGAATTAAAAATGTATATCTATTGAGCTAAATCCTTGAAAGTTTGACTACAAATAATATATATATATATATATATATATAATCTTTTTTGCATGAGTTAGCATTATTTTTCTCTTATTATCACTGGGATTCAATAATCCACTGTTGGTGCATGTGTCATAGGTTGACCATTTCTGATGTAGAATTATTTAAATCTGCTGTAAATGTGATTGGTGTCCGGATGTGAAAGAATTTAATAGTGTACAAAGTGAAACAAGAGTTTGCATAATTCCTCCATTCCACGATGTTGAAAATGGTAACTGGCGCTTTTGAAGTTGTAATTGGCAACAATAAAAAAAGGTCAATGAAGTGAGAAATCAAAGAATTAAACCAGATAAAACAAACAAAAAAAAATACCTCTAGAAAAATATACATTTGATGTCTTTCTGACCTTTTTCCTATCATTTACAAATGATATACACATATATATATATATATATATATATATATATATATATATATATATATATATATATATATATATATATAAGTATTTCATGTATTCACATAAAATTTTATACAGAGATATAATTTTTTATGTCTTAATTTTCAGTATTTACTTCAAAAGGGCTCGATACGTAAGTAGAGCTAGGTAGTAAGCTATAAAAATATATTTATGGCAATTAAGCTACACAGAGGCTCCCACGTCTCATCCCCGAGGGGAATCTTCTTGATTTTGATCCTATAAAATGTCTGAAATTTAAAGTTTAAGCTTAAAGAGTTTTAAGAAAAAAATTGAAATTCAGAAAACCATGTTTAATTGTTGTTCAATGATTCTGGATCAAATTTAATGCAAATCTGATATATTTGAATTTTTAAATGGGAGAATCTGTGCCCATTAAAACTCCTTTTAAATACTTCAAAGAAACTGAAATTTTAGGAATATTCATTAATTGGTGCCCGATACTTTTGTTATAATTTCACAAAAGTCAAAGATATCTAAATTTTCATGAAGAGTTCCCTCTCCCTCTTTGCCTCCTTCGCATAAAACTAAATTAAACTAAATACAGCCCACATTAACAACCCTGATTCTTAGCCTGTGTTCCAAAATTAATAACGATCGATTAATTGGTTTAGGAGAAAATCCTATACATAGAAATATATAAACATATATATATACCTAACTTTATATAAAGATAATGTATATTCCTTTTAAAAGTGAAATATTTACATCTTCATAAAAAATAGCTGTATACCAATGGTTCTTTGCTGCTACTTTACCTCAACCGACCATGAAAAGATTTTATGTCGTATATAACATCTTGAGTTTGCTACTCCTGATGTTATATTTTGAATTTCCTTACTTAGTGTTAAGCACTATTTATAGATAGATATATTGAAACAGAATGACAATGGGATATACTGAATTATTTCCCTTAGTTAGGCACTCTTTTATAAATATGCATTGAAACAGAGACACGATGTGTATTATTATGGTTGATCTATCTTAGCGAATTTTTGATTTCCCTTACTTTCCAAAATGATAATTTATTTACACTCTTATATCTCTTCCATAATAGTTTTTTTGTTGTTGTTGTCCTCTCTTTCTTTTTCAAAATGATCCACCAAGGGTAGGGCAAAAAATGCAAACTGTACCAAATTAATTCCCCCTCAATTTCTCCTTCAAAACAGAGAAATAAAAATTTTTTTGAAAATTTCGGCTAATTTGGAGAGGAATGCTAATAACAAAAAAAGGCGAATTCACTGTTGTCGAAAATGTCAAAACAGTTTGGTGTGGAAGGGGGAGGCAGGAAGTTGTAAAGACGCAAAAGCGAAATTAATTTCAGTATAATGTCAGCGGAGGAATGGAGTTCGCCAGATATGATAATCATTATGACTCTTAACTTGTTGGGGGCTTACGGTATTGTTATTTACCAATTATAATCAGCGAACTTGTTTCATTCCAATTCATGTCTTTCATCTTTATAATTAGCATTTTACAATAAAATGTCCTTTTTTAATAACTAGTTAGCCTACAAATTATTTCTATTTTGACTTTCTCTAAAGGACTTCTGACCAGCTTATATATATATATATATATATATATATATATATATATATATATATATATACATATATATATATATATATATATATATATATATATATATATATATATATATATATATATATACGTTTGATTGAACAGGAGTGCTAGCTTCTGTTTATTCATTTTCTGATCCATTTTTTCCAGTCGTCGAACGACCAATTTGGTGTTGTTATCCATGGTACGTAAGAAATCCCCATATTTCGACCGACATCGGTCGTCTGAAATGTTTAAAAGAACGTCCTTTTAGTGGATTCACCAGTTTTATCTTGCTTACTCATTCATCCGCCTGAAGACGACCGATGTCGGTCGAAAACGTTCGCCAAAAATATGGGGTTCTTTTACATACTATGGATAATAACACCAAATTGGTCGTTTGACGATTGGAAAAAATGGATCAGAAAATGAATAAACAGAAGCTAGCACTCCTGTTCAATCAAACTTGTATAAAGAAAAGAATGTTGCCTAATTATACAAGTATATATATATTTTGTGTATAAATTTTTTCAAAGTTAAATGTTGCCGATAATATTTGCAATTACATTGTCGGTTTTTTCTATCCTCTGATGAAAAGAGTTTATCTTTGAAAATCCATTGATTAAAGATATGAAGTTCCTTGCTTTGAACTTTTGATGTTCTAATAAATATTGTATCTTTACATTTTTTTATTCTCATCTTTCATCTCTAGAATTGATTGGTCTATTCAATATATTGAGCTTTATCACAATAGATTATTATTAAACGATAATTAAATTATCTTTAATTTTAATTCAACATTTAAATATTATATATATATATATATATATATATATATATATAACAATACTTTTAAATAAATATTCAATTATTAGTACCTACAGACGCCAGCGTTTAAAACTTATTTCTCTCATCAGTGTAGGAAAGTGACAATTTCAGACGGTCGGAAGGCACAACCCCGGTTCACAGAGTCGGTCTAGACTCTACAAGCTATCGCTCTATCCCTACGGCCACCGGGAATTATTACGTGATAAAGGAGAAAATTAAGTTATATCTGTGTCTAGAGAAAGCGGGCAGCAGACAGAAGACTATCGAGAGGGTTCAACGAACGTTTTCGGAACTTTTCTTTAAAGCTAAGTGACAGTCTATATTTAACATCTCAAAGAGTGCTCAACTTTAATTTCTTTGAGGGGATTCATAACAATATTTATAAATAAATATTAAATTATTATTACCTATAGATGCAAACGTTTCAAGCTTATTACACACACACACACACACGTGCACTAATTTGTCCATGACATCCTTACAAATCGCCAGAGTGGTGGCACTGACCTCTTTCCTAATTTGTTTCCTTCAGTTCTGTGATGGTCACGCATAGGTCTGTCTGTAACAGACTACCAGAAAAAGAAATCTGGTGCCAAACCTGACTTATTCCTTTCTTTTTACTCTATTTCCTGTTTATTTTGACTTTGTTTATAGTAATATGGTGTCTCCAAGTTTCTAGGCGTTACTATATCTGAAGAAGTTATAAATGTTATTGAAACATCATATGAAAACGCAATTCTTATGAATTAGTATGATGCATTGGGTTTTCCCGATTCTGTTTAGAATCAGCTATTCACAGAAAGGGGCATCATGCTGTTATGGAATTGACAGGACTTGAACACGAAGATCCTAGTCCACTTCACCACCTCCACCCCCTACACAGTAATTGAATAAAGTCTATTTCACATGAAAACATTTTCCAGTTTACCATACTGTCAGATATTTCCGTCTTTTTCTGTATATATTTCATAGAAATAAAGACTGGGAAAACTTTTTATTTCAAAAAGCCTTTATTCAATTCATTCAATTTTTCCCATAAAATCTTTTTTCCAGACATTATTTAGGCATTCTCTCAGATACTTGCCTCTTTTCTGTATATATATATTTAGGCATTAATCATTGAACATAACAATGCCAATTTCATTTCTCAAGCTCGTAAGTTCCTAAACAGCAGATTCAAGCAAAGAAATATATCAAAGTGTTTTAGCAATATAAAAAATTTAATGACAGACTTTACACATACACACACAAACACACACACACAATATATATATATATATATATATATATATATATATATATATGTAAAAATAAAAATGGAATAAAGGATAAGCAATTCAACAACTAACAAAAATAAACTCAAAAAATCATGTTGTATAGTTCTACCGAAATATTTCAGTCGTGTAAAATACGACCATTATCAATCGGTTGGTGAACTTTAATTAAAAACGGAAAAGTTTTCAAATTTATACAAAGAATGCGATTGGAAGAAATACACATATATAAGTTTTTAAAAAGTCAATTTCAAAGATTCTGACTTTAGTTGTATCATAAGGAAACAAAAGTAACTCGATTTGATTATATAAATATAAAAATATTAAGCCTTCTAAATCTCTATGATACAAGTGAATACTGCAGGTAAGATTTAGCTCAATGTGTTGGTGTTTAAGTCCAACAGAGCTGCTCATATATTATATTATTTTTGTTCTGAAGATATGATTATTAAAAAATTTTCTGAAACATATACACAACAATATTTGTTGATGCTGAATTTTTGGAGAATTATTACAAAATATTGATTATGTCATACATTTTGTATTCTACTGAATTATAATATATATATATATATATATATATATATATATATATATATACGTATTGTATATAATTTTCACACAAAGACTTATATAGTAGCTCCATAACTTCTTTCATACCTCGGAAAAAGACTAAGTCAAAACAAAACTGTTCAAGACAGAAGAGGTTTATTCGTCTTAACTTAAAATCAAATAATCAGTTATTCAGAAAACATTCCATATTTCATCCAAAACATTTTATTAACAAACAATTGTTTCTGCCCATATATTTTACCGGCGTATGTAGGTAAAAATGATTTGTATATTTACTTAATAAATATTGTGTATATATATATATACATATATATATATATATATATACAGGCATGACAGAAGTAAATAGACACCTTTACTATCTTTAATAACGAAGGTTGCTCGACCTAGGCATAATGATATTGATTATTTTTCCTATCTGTTGAATTGGACAACCAGTAGGCTATCAGTGAAAAGTAAAATCCCGTGGTCTGCAGTGCTTTGACCTTGATTAATTTTACCTTCAGATTAAACTAAATTTATGATTATATATGAATAGTTTAGCAATATATCTAGATGAATAGCGACTACAAACACTGGCGGAACATACTTTTTCCATCATTTTTGACGGATGGGGTACACTAGTATATGTATGGAAAAGACAACAGAAAAAAAACAATTAAACGCAGGAAGAGATCATCAAATCGAGAGATTTACCAGTTTTGTTCAGATTAACGAATGTCTTTAGATTCGAATAGAACCGGTAAATCTGTCGTTTTGATGATTTCTTCCTGTGTTTAATTGTTTTTCATTTTGTCTTTTTCGTACATCCTGTCTCCACGGCATTTCATGTTATGATTTATCGTGTATTTTATCTTATGTTGGTAGATTTTAAAAACAGCATACATATTTTCCTTTATTGAAAAATTGGCTTAGCATTCGTTACCAGTTGTGAATGGTGTTCAAATAATAAATTGACATTCACATTAACGTTATGTCAAGTAGATAGGCCGGCAAATGGATACCATAATTGAACACATACATGAAGGAATTGTGATTTTTTAAAAGGATGGGTAAATTTCTTATCTAACTGGTGGATATTAGCTTCATGGAGGTATATCAAGGTAGGTAAAAATGAAATGATGTCTTTCGTTTTCTTCCCTCTGAATATATAAGTTATTACTGTGAATGTTCAATTGAATAAATAAGGTAGCAATTGATTTCATCTCTTTGATTAAGTGACATTTTTGTCTCCTAATTGGCAAAAGCGATGTAAACAAAAAAAAGGGAAAATAAAATAATTGAAATCAAACAAAAATTTGTCATTAACAATAAATCAATGGACATATTTTGATAGAATCCAAAATTAAGAGAAATAAATAAATCAATGGTCTGGTTGGATTGATTGCCAGGAAATAAGAAAAAAATAATGCTTCTTTTTATTTTTTATTTTTTATTCTACGTAACGAGATTTTATCAGATTGAAAAAATGAACAATAGAATTAATTTCATAGAAACACAATTTAACCAAATACACGTGTAATAATTTGTTTTTAGTCAGCTGAACCTGAAATCTGATGTTATCTTTCAACCTTGTGCCTTAAATGAATTGAAAGTTCATAATCGTACCTTGTTTGCTGTACATGCCTTTTTCTGTGGTCTTTCCGTACTGAGGAAACGCCGCCTGCAAATAAGTTCTTTCATACCTCAAAAAAGGACTAAGTCAAGACAAAACTGTTGACGACAGAAGAGGTTTATTCGCCTTAATCTTCGTTCCAAATCACTGATCAGTGATGCTGGGTGGAGACAAAGAGATTGATAATCACTGTTTAATCATATCTTACCAGTGTGATTATTCTCAACCGAGGGGAGCGTCACCTGCAAATAAGTTCTTTCATACCTCGAAAAAAGACTAAATCAAGACAAAACTGTTGAAGACAGAAGAGGTTTATTCGTCTTGATCTTCATTCCAAATCACTGACGAATGGGGTTGGGACGTATACAGGGAAAGATCGATAATCACTGTTTAATCATATCTTATCAGAGCATTTTAAAATAACTTTCTTTGGGCCATGTGACGTCACATCAGTTTCTATCAATTTTTACAGCCCCAGTAAGTCTAAACTCGAGTTTAGCATGTTGACCCCGATTGAATTTTCATTTCCTGTTATTTTCAACTAACCAATTTATATACTAGCGTGTCTGAGAGGCATACATAAACTCAAAATGTGTACGTTCAGAAAAAAATGATGGGACTGATTTGATGGCATCATTAACCAAACACAGTCGCAATAATCAAAGATTACTCAACTGAACATGAATTATGACAGGCAAATTTGAACTGAAAACTTGTATGTTCAGAAAGTAATGAAACTGGTTATCAGAAATGTTAATATACTTATTTAAATGTTAGAGATTGTTGATATTATTAAATTTATTGAATGGAAAATGAGTGTGTTAAGTATTTACTAAATTTATTGCTTGATTTAAAAATTTCATCATTTATTCATTTTCGTGTTAGCATTTTGACTCTATATATGTATATATATATTAAACACAAGTAAACTTCATCACCCTCTAAATTATGTTTTATGTTACTAGACATCGACTTGACTTTGAACTATTTCATATAGCATAAAGTAGGTTTATTTTCTTTATGCCGAATTGTCATATGTTCTTTTTACTAAGATATATTAAAAGAATAGTTAATGTTCAGTGATGTTATATGAAGAAATGAATGGTATGTATTTTTTAAAGATTATAGTTAATACTTCTCATCCTGAATAGAAAGGTCTGTTAACTAGTATACAATAGTAAGAAAAAGTTAACAAAGTATGGTAAAAACCTATGGACTAGATATGTAGCTAGAATGAAGGCAAAGGTCTCCTGTTTAATGAATTCATTATGGTGACGAGGAGGAAAAAGGGAAAATAGAAGGCGATAAAAGTGAGTTAAATACTAACAATCTGAGAAGTAAAGATATCATTTCTTTTAGAGAACAAAGTTGTGCATATATATATATGTAATATTAAGTAGATCGGATTTTCGAATTCAGACCTAAATAGCAATGCATCTAAAATCGTTATTTGTCTTCTGCTTAGCCATTTCCTTTACTTTACCATTGGTGCATGTTCTTTGAACGAATATTATGTATTCTGCTTTAGTTTATTTCAGAAAGTACTTATTCCGGTCCGCAAGAATATAAAATGGATATATTTTCTGAAAGTGACCTAAAAGAGAAAATTCACTTATGACATTAATACAAAAATTAACATTTATCTAACTACTTTAGCTATCAGGAAAACCTGTTTACAGTCCTTCTACATAAATAAAAATTATTTCAATGACTTCCTTTACCTTCACCAAGCTGTAAATCTCACTTCTTCTACTTTGTTATATAGTCCTTACTTTCCATTATCGATATTTATAACAAAGGTGACAAAAATTGATGTTCCCTGGGTTCGCTGTTTGTTTAGTGTGAGCTGTATGGGGATATGATTCGAGTTTTTTCTTTTTTCTTTCTTTCTTTGTTACCATGTAACTAATTAGGACACTAAAGGTAAACTATTCACCTGGGTTGACTTTATTGGTCTGATAGTCCAAGGAGCAGAACTATGGAATAACACCCAAGGAGATTGTCCTATTAGCCGGTGCAACATACCGAGGAAGCTGTGTTGCTATTTGATGGAGGGATTGGTAATCTGGACAATGCAATAGTTTCCAGTGGGGTCTCTCGGTGCGATATTAGTGGGAATTTCTACAGATTTTCTCTTTTAATGGTTTACAAAGAATAATCTGCTTATTCAGTAGTTTTGCCTTCTTCCACATATTTTCCAATCGCAACATGAAAAGTCCTAAAACAGATGAGAATCATAAACCCAGTATTCCAACTCCTAACATGGATTCTTACTATTCTTTTCCAACATTACGGGTCTGTGTTTCAACCTGTCAGAAGTTGAAATCCAATTCCAACAGACAAAACCTGACTAGTTGTTTCTGTGCAAAACAATATTCCAGGTTACTCTAACTTCAAGATTTCTATGGAGATGGATTTTGTGTCTATAATTCTCAATTGAGTAGGGAATTTACAATGAAGACACTGAGTTGCTTTTTATATGTATCCGTGTTGCACTTGATCACCTTTATCTTTGCCCTTTATCCTCCCCACAAGGATGGAGTTACTGCCATAGAGCATATCTTCAGAAAAATGATAAGATATTGTCTGTTCACTCTTCTGCTAACATTCATGTCTGTGGTGACTTTAATGTTCATAATAAAGAATGATTAACCCACTCAAACATGACTGATGATGAAGGAACGGTTTGTCTTGATTTTTCCCTTGCAAATGAGCTGACTCAGATTGTTGATAAACCCACTCGTGTACCTAAAGCTAATGAACATTTTGCAAGCTTTCTTGATCTTTTCCTGACAACTTGTCCTGAACAGTGCACATCTACTGTTTTATCTCGTCTAGGATGCACCGATCATTCAGTTGTCTAAATTAAAATTAAATCGATATTTAGGAATACCTTAGATGTCCCTTTTCATTGCAGCATATATCGATACTCAGAGACTTATTGAGATGATGTCAGATCTTCCATCTCTGAAATTCTTTTGCGTTTCAATTTTGAAGAAATGTGCCTTATGTAGCTGTTGATATATCTGATTGGTTGATTGCTAGTATTGAGAGTTTTATACACATGAAGATTTCAACAGAGTCAAAACAGCCAGCCATGGTACACCTCTGAATATGCTACTACCATTGCTCATAAAAACAACTATTTCAATTGTTTTCAATTAAATAGATTCCTTGAAACCAAAGCCGCTTTTAAATCTGCCTGCTATCACAGCAACTGGGTTATAAAAATGCAAAAGAGTCTTGTGATCAATTTGTTAAATCTAGATTTGCTGAGCAGAGTCTTGGTTCCCATCAGTTTTGGAGAATAAAAAAAAACAGGGTACTAAACAGATATAAGACATCTATTCCAACCAACATTAATGAATGGATCAAAGGTGATCTCCTCAGCATTTGATAAAGCCAAACATTTTACAAAGAACTTTGGATCAAATTACACCCTTTGATCTTGATGTATTACTGAAAATACTATCAGTGACATCCATATATTTGTCCGAACCTTGATGCTAGTAAGGCAAGTGGTCCTGACATCATTCCAGTCATTGCACTTAACAATATGCTGTCGGAACTTACTATCCTTACAAAACTGTTGCACCATTGCTTAAAAGAGAAATGCCTTCCATCTTCTTGGAAAACTTGAACATCTTTGTCGATGCCTCCACTAAGTCTGGAGATGGTCAAACCTATAGGATTTGTTTCTCAATGTCAACAAATGTAACCACCTTCCAGTCAGTCTTCACCCAACATACCACTTGATTTCGCACCATCCGATTAATTCTGGACGAGACAACGCCGTCCAAGAAGGTGGGAAATAAAGCCTGTGATGCGTTCTTTCTTATCTACTGCTTCTTTGCAACTGTGACAGCTGACATCTTCTTCTGACTATGCATGTCTCTGGCGCGACTCATTCTGGAATATGGTATCCAGATTTCATCCCTCTATCTTGTTCGAGATATCCAGCACCTTGATCGAGTTAATAGGCTGGCAATATCTATGGTCCATGGGCTCTACACCAAGTCCTATTAATAACGATAAGAGTACAAACCCTTGGGAGACGCCTCTAACCGCATGAGCAACACCAAACTGGGAGCTATTGATTTACACTCGAAAAGTATGGCCAGCAAGGAAGGCTCCACTCCATCTCACCACTTATGATTGAAAGTCAAAGGCCTGGAGCCTGTAGTGCAGAAGTGTATGATTCACTGAATCAACGGCCTAACTTTCTCAGTCTTTAGTAAAACCAACGAATAAAAATGATGTTATACATTTCTACTCTGACAATAACAACAGAATAAAATCCGGAATGATCATAGGCTCATTCCTCAGAGCTCTTAGAATTTGCAGCCCAGTTTACCTACACAATGAAGAAATCTATATCGATAACACTTACAAAGCTTTTAAATATCCTCAATTTTTCATCCACAGCACTAAATGCAAATCTTTTTATATCCAAAACAAAAAAAAATAGACTAACACTACAAAAATATCCCATCAAAACAACGCAACCAGCACAAATAACACTAAAAAGATTGACAAAAATAAACCTTACATAGTTCTCCCAATAATCCTATATCTATTTTCTTACAAAAACAATTATAATCTGACATAAAAATAGTGACATCAACTTCTAAAACAATTAAGAATTTAGGCAATACGAAACCCCGTCCCAACCTACCCCATTGCGACAATGCTTCCTAACCGGCATTTACAAAATAAAATGTGCCTCATATCCGAAGTTTTATATCGGCACGACGGTCAGAAATATAAAATCCCGCATTTACGAACATAAACTGGACCTCAAACACAACAATCTCACTAAGTAACTAGTCATACACAGAAACACTTTTACCCGCAATTTTGACTTTACAAACTGCACCCTCCTCACGACTGAATCCTCTCTCCCACGCCACAAGTGAATCAAAAGTGCGGTAGTCATTCTCTCGTCACTATCTAACGTAAAACTCACACTCGAATCTTATGACTTATCCAAACATCTGGAAAAAATCTCACTTAGACAATGCAATATACCTTGTGACTGCATAACAAACTCTGATTCCGGTTAAAGTATCACTTATTTTTTTATGCATTTCGTCCATGTTTTCATTTGTTTCTTTTTCTTTTCTTCTTTTTCTTTTTCTTTCTCACCACTTTTCCCATTTTAACGTCTTTGTTGCATGCGCTGCATAATTTTTCAAATAGTTATGCAGGTACTCAAAACATCCCGTTGTGCGTCTTCTTTTTTCCTATGTTTTGCCGTTATTCAATAAATTTTAAATCTTCACTTGGTGATCCAAAAGAAACCGGTGAATCTCTCGTTTTTGATGATTTCTCCCTGTGTTTAATTTGCTTTTCCTTTTGTCCTTTTCATAAATTTTGTCTCCATGGCATTTCATTTATGATATATCGTGTATTTTATACCCATATATATAAATAAATAAATAAATATATATATATATATATATATATGTATGTATGTATGTATGTATGTATGTATGTATGTATGTGTGTGTGTTTATGTATATGTGTACATTCTGATTAAATACTTGATTTTGACATAATGGATGAGCACTTTTCTGAATAAGATCAACAGAACCAGAAAATCAACATTTTAAAAAATGTAAAAAATATATGTTTATAAATGTTGTATTTTGATGAAACCCAATGAATAAAACAAACGTAAAAATCATACCTGTTGAAAATTAAGTGAACACAAATTATTTGACCTGGCCTACATAAAAACACGTTTGTCACTTTCTTTCGGCATTTAAATACAGCATACATACACATACACACACACGTATATATTTTAAATGTTAGTTATTTTTCTCTCTCGGGAAATTCAGTAGATCTTTTAAAATTCTTTCTTTTTAATTTAGTTCTTTCATCTTTTTTATAGTTTTTTATAACAATGTTATCTTATTATTATTATTTTAAAAATACCCTCCTCTCAAGAGAAAATCATGAGCGAAACAAAAATAATAATAAACATACCATACTGTGGAAGGATCTAAAATAATTTATATATATATATATATATATATATATATATATATATATATATATATATATATATTAGTTGTCTCAGAAAAAATAAATTCTTAACCAAAAACCAGTTTCAAAATATATTACTTTATTATTACAATTATGTCAGCTACGAACGTTTCAGAAATATTAATGGTCCAGTTATGTTTGGAGACAAGATAACAATGCAAAAGAAAATTAAGGATACTCAAATCGTTGATCGGTTTCAAATCTGGGCAAACCTCTTATTCTTAAACAAAGTTCTGAAAAATATTTAAGGTAATCCATTAGTGACCTATCCGGATCAGCTATTGTGGGAATAACTATTTAATTATTAAAAATAATTTAGACTGAATATATATATATATATATATATATATATATATATATATATATATATATATAAACAAATAAATTAACAGATCAAAGTTGTATCATACTATGATTTAATGGCAGTTTCTAAGCAAAGAAATGCTAATACGTGTTTCTAGCAGGATTCAAAACATACTTGAAAAAAATCAGTCAATAAACAAAAACTCCCGTCATCAGAGATTGTTGTAAAAATAAAACCATACACCATGAATCTACATGAAAAGTCTACAAATGTCCATGAAAACAACACTAAAAAACAATGGCGAAATGGAATTGATACACTTCAAAATAGTCAACGCAAGACTCAGTTACGATAACTGAGCAAAAGTATATGAAAATAAATTCTTACATTTGGCATCGAACAACCGAAACTTTCTTTCATTCGGTAGAGTTTTAAAAACTTTACCGCATGGAAGAAAGTATCGTTCGTAGCAAGCAAATTTAAATAAATTAATAAATAAATAAATATATATATATGTATATATATATATGTATATATATATTTATATATATATATATATATATATATAATCTATCTATTATTATACTAAAGTTGAGTTAATAAACGTCTGTTTCCTAAAGGCTTTTTACCAATATATTTGAGTGGCACAAAATACATACTAAAATATTACTTAGTTCTGGGATTGAGTTATGTTTGGAAAAACTCCAAATATATTCTTCTAATTAGTCGTATTTTGTAATTAGTAATTAACTGAACAAGTCATCCATCTCTCATTTAGCTATCTATGTATTTCTCTTGCTCTCTCTCTCTCATTATGTGTTGATTCAGCTACTCTCTAATAGTGTCCAATGTTTAGTGAGCATTTAGAGAAAGAGTGACGCTCTCTCTCTCTCTTTCATCTAATTTACATAGTGTGTCCGTACACACCTTAAACACAAATACAAATCAGATAGTCTCTTTCCTTCTATATTATCCATAAAGAAAATATAGAAGTAAAAGGACTTATTATTTTTAGATATGCAAGAAGAATTTCTTAACAGTTTCTGAATTTTTGAATGAAATTAAATTGGAAGAAATCGTGGTAGCAATTGTCATCCAACGGATATCGTCGATCCTATTATGAAATACGAAAGGAAAAATAAAACTATTGAAAACTGTTTCAAGAGCAATGGCCTTATTGTGTCTATGACGAAAAGCAGTCATCATATTTATACTTTATATATTTTCACACCTGCAGACTATGTATTTTTTCATTTTAGCTTTACATCCATAAGATTTTCATTTCCTTGATAAGTTAACAATAACTAATCCGTAAATTCTCATACATAAATAGATGAATAGATATGAAAAATTAAGATCAATATATATATATATATATATATATATATATATATATATATATATATATATATATATATATATACAGGGTGACTAAAAAAAAAACGTGCCCCGTGTACACTTTATGTGATATCTTCTTTATTTATTCACCGATTGCCCTTATTGTACAGGACATGGCAGAATCAACGACCGTGAGTACACCAATACCTCAGTGGGAGCTGGGACAAAGATTACACTGTGTCAAATTTTACTACAAGACAGGCTCGTTTAAGAAAACCCAGGACAGTTTCATGCATCAGTTCGGATGTGAAAAGGCTCCATCCAAAAGCAGAATTCAGAACTGGGTAGACCACTTCGAGAAGTATGGGACCATGGAGAACTTCAACGCTGCCAGTGAGAATCGTCCAAGCCACTCGGCACGTCCCAAGAAGCGGACAACCGAGCTGGTCGAAAGTGTGAGAGAGTCTCTCCAGGAGAGTACGAAACGCTCTCTGCGTAAACGAAGTCAGTCCCTCGGTATCTCCCGTGAGACTTGCAGGAGAGTGCTGGTGAACAGTATCAGGGCTTACCCATATAGAATACAGACGCTGCAGACCCTTACAGCCTCAGACAAGAAGCAGAGAAGCGCTATGGCAGTCAAGATGCTCGATAAGATCGAGGAGACATCAGGTTTCCTTAACCTCCTTTGGACCTCACATGAAGCCCACGTTCATCTTGACGGAAAGGCGAACTCCAAGACAAATGTATTCTGGGGGTCCTCCATACACAATGAAGTAGCCACCAAGCCCCTACACTCTCCTAATTGCACGGTGTGGGCTGCAATCTCGGTCAGAGGCATCATCGGACCAATCTTCATCGAAGAATCTGGCGCAGCAGTGACAGTCACCAAGGAGCGGTATGTGGAGGTCCTCAAAACCTTCAAGAGTGAGCTCTGGTTCCAGCAAGACGGAGCCAGTTCTCACACCTCAAACCTATCCTAAGATTGGCTTAAAGAGAACTTTGGAGGCCGAGTGATCAGTCTCAAGACTAATTTTGAGTGGCTCCCCCATAGCCCGGACCTAAGCCCCCCCCCCAGATTATTTCCTTTGGGGCTATCTTAAGGACAGAATGTACGCAAGGAAACCCAGAACCATCACGGAACTCAAGGAAGCCATCAGGGAAGAGATGAGAGCCATTCCTAATTCAGTCTGTAAGAATGTCGTTCTGCGCCTCAAGAAATGCACGGAGCTAAAAGGAGTTCATTTAGAACACATGCTGTAGAACGGAGAAAAAAGGCCAAATACACTAGTGTTTTGATATGATGTTGTGAATATAATAAACTAGTTATACCCCAAAATTCATTTCATTCGGACGAAACACTAAAAAACGAGGCCTAATTAGATTTGGGCCCGTTTTTTTTAGGGTCACCCTGTATATGTCTGCTCTGAAGCTTGTAATACAAATTCATTGAGCTTACAATTTGGAGATTACAAAGAGTATATATTTAAATATATATTTTTTGTAAGAACCCATAATCATATACATATATATATATATATATATATATATATATATATATATATATATATATATATATATTTGTTATGGTGACTTACCTATGTACAACATGGACTCTTCCTCTTTGCTCAATAAATGCCAGAATCTAGTAAGATAGTCGAACTCTACTTACCTGGCGCATATTTCTTCCCTCTGTGCTCTATTTTCTTAATACACTTGTTTCTACTTTATACCGTGTTCGTGTCTTCCTTTCGGTCCCTTTAACAGGGCCACAACTACTTGGCGACGAAGGATTCGAAGATCTAATCTCTCTCCATTTTCTAACCACTAGACAACAACTGGCAATCTGGAATTATGTCAATTTTTTTTTTACGTACTCATCTTTGAACAAATGAAAAGTTTTTCTGAATAAAAAAAAAATCCAGCGTAAGACAAATACTGGCAAATGCACGAGGAAATTAAAGACGAACGTGGAGAAAGCTACACAATCACCAAAGTTTTAAAAGAAGCTTATCCGGCGGACAAAGAAAAAGAAATCTCGAAAATCGGATTTTTTAGACAAGTAAATTCACGTGATTTTTTGTTTGTTTTTTGTCTCTTACGAAAAAATATCAACTATGTCATTTTTTCTAGAAGGACACTCGTGAGTCATTATTTTATTCCGGTACTGAGTTGAGTTTTTTAACAAAGGAATATAACACAATTCTTATTCTTTCTCCAAAGAGAAAAATGAAAAATACTACCGCCGAAATTAAAAACCTTTTTCTTTTGTCCAGCAAAAAAAAAAAGAAAAAAAAAAGGGTTTTTTTCTGGTTGAAGAACTAATTACGTTAGCAGCGTAATATAAAAGAAAAGAAGAAGCTGTATTGTATAAAGACACAACAGTAAACATGGAAGATTTCAAAGCTATGATGTAAGAACTCATTAAATTCTAAACCGAACAACAGGCTCAAATAGAAGCTAGGTTTCAAGAAAAACTGCTTGTCCAACAACAAAAAGCCGACGAACAACGACGGAAAGCTGATGAAAAACAGCAAAAGTTTGAACAACTATTACTACAAACAATATCGAATCGGGGTCAAAATACCGAGAACGAATACGCATTTTCTCAAAATACTGTTTGGAGTACAATTGACAATTTTTTTTATTCTCCAGGCAACGATAGAACATTCGCTTCATATTTTAGAAGGTATGAAGATCTATACAACATAGATTGCGAAAATTGGGCAGACGCTAAAAAAGTTCGATTACTCCTTCGTAAATTATGGACCATCGAACATACAAAGTTCGTTGACTACATATTACCCTGTAAGACCAGCGATTTAACTTTCTCGGAAGCGGTTAAGTTATTGACGGAGTTGTTTAGCCCCCGAATTTTCCTTTTTTCACAAATATTGGAAGTGCATAAATTTAACGAGAAAAGATTGCGAGGATTACATGACTTTCGCATCAGTAGTAAATAAACACTGTGACGATTTCAAGCTTGCCGAACTAAGCACAGATGATTTCAAATGTTTGATGTTTGTGCAAGGACTGATATCAGCTAAGACGCCGAAGTAAGACGCAGAGTTCTGAATAAGCTTGGAAATGAGCCGAATATAACCTTACAAAAAGTCGCAGAGGACTGCGAGAGATTTGTAAGCGTGAAGCAAGACTCGGAAGACATAAAAGAATCGGGCATAGCACACATAAGAAAGGTACGACAAAAATCATATCCTAACTTTCCTTCAAAATCAAGTCAACCCAAAAAGAGTGACTATTCTCACTTTTTGCCAAAAACAAATTTCCCCAAGAAAAAACAAAACAAATTACCACCTAGCCCCTGTTCGCTCTGTGGTGCTCTTCATTGGTATATGGATTGCCCCTACAGGTTTAAAACTTGTTTAATTTGTAGCAAAATCGGACACAAGAGCTCACATTGTAGAGTAAATAAAAGATTTAAAAGCCGGATAAAAATCGCAAGATCAGACGAACAGGATAGCATAAATATAAGGAAGTACGTTCAAGTACAAATCCTTAACGAAAGAATAAAGTTACAATTAGATTCCGGGTCTGATTTAACTATCATCAACTTGCAGACATAGAAAAGATTGGGTAAACCAACCATGTTAAAATCAAACAAATTCGAAGGTGAGATTATAACTAACGTTAAGTTTAACGGAAAAACCAAAAAATTAAAAATGTTCGTGTTAAGAAACACTTGCAATTTATTTGGGACAGAGTGGATGAGCCAATTTAATCTATGGGATTTACCCATTAACGCTTTTTGCCAAAAAATAGAAAGCCTGACAACCAAAGCAGATAAATTAAAAGAAGATTTGAAAAAAACCTTCCCATAAGTTTTTTCAAATGGACTGGGTCGATGCAAAAAGATGGCGGCAAAATTTGAATTAAAGGAAAACATCCAACCCGTATTTAAAAAAAAAAAGAATGTATCTTTCGCCTCACTTGAGAAAATAAAGGAAGAACTAGACAGACTAGTTAAGACCGGCATTCTTTCTAAAATTGAATATAGCCAATTGGCTGCTCCGACTGTCTATATTAAAAAGAAAACTAAAGAGATCCGCGTCTGCGCCGATTTTTCGACTGGATTAAATGCATCACTAAAGGATTACCATTGTCCTCTTCCGTGCCCAGACAGAATATTTATTAAATTAAATGAAGGAAGATTTTTCTCCAAAATAGATTTAAGTGACGCATATTTACAGATACCCGTGGAAGAAGAAAGCTCGAAACTACTATGTATTAACACCCATCATGGGTTATACAAATTCGAGAGACTCGCTTTCGGTATCAAAGTCGCACCAGCCATATTCCAGCAGGTAATGAATACTATGTTCAACGGACTGGAATTCGCGATAGCATACCTAGACGACATTCTAAAGACTAGTCATACCAAAGAACAACACCGGGAACACGTCCACAAAGTTGTCTCGCGAATCCAAGAGTACGGTTTCAAACTCAAAGAAGCCAAATGTGATTTTTTTATGAAGAAAATCAAATATCTGGGCCACATCATTGACAAAGATGGCAGAAGACCAGACCCAGAATGGGCTACTGCAATTCAGGACATGCCGGCTCCTGAAAATATCGCATCTTTACAAAGTTTTCTCGGACTGGCTAACTACTACCAAGTTTTCATACCTAATATGCATAACCTCCGTGCTCCAATGAATGAACTTCTGAAAAAAGACAAAGAGTGGGAATGGACAGCTGAATGCCAGGAGGCATTCGAGAAAACGAAAAATGTCCTAACATCCGATCTTTTTCTAACTCACTATAATTCAGACTTAGAGATTATTGTCGCTAGCGACACAAGCTCATATGGCATCGGGGCATGCATTTTACACAAAATGCCAGACGGGACTCACAAACCAATAGCTCACGCATCGAGGACACTGCTACCAGCAGAAAAGAACTACTCCCAAATAGAAAAGGGTTTTTTAGGGATCATATTTGCAGTCTCGAAATTCCACCGTTACATACACGGTAGATTTTTCACTCTACAAACGGATCATAAACCTTTACTTACAATTTTTGGGTAAAAAAAAAAGTCTGCTCGTACACACAGCTAACAGACTGCAGAGGTGGGGAACAATCCTTTTAAATTATAATTTTAAGATGGAATACCTCCCCTCGAAAAATATCTGTCACGCTGACGGATTGTCAAGACTCATCCCAAAACGTAGTGAACCCCTGGAAGACACTGTGATTGCCTCTCTTCGAACGGAAGGAGAAATAAACTCGACATTACAGAACACAGTAAGGGAACTCCCCGTGTCACTGCACGAAATAAAAATGGAAGCCCTCGGTGACGAGTTTATTAAGATGACCAAGACTAAATTAACTGTAAAGGACCAAAAAACTTCAGACATTTTCTCTCTATGCGATGAGGTACTCTTGTATAGTGAGAGAGTCGTCATTCCCAAAACTCTTCAAAGGAGAATTCTGAAGGATTTCCATGTTGGCCACCTAGGGACTACAAGAATGAAGAGCTTGATGAGGAGCTACGTGTACTGGCCTAACATGGACTAGGATATCGAGAAAATCGTAAAGACGTGCAAAGGCTTGCATTGGCAGCAAAGGCACCTTCGATCAAATACAGTCCTTGGCCAATAACGGAACGACCATGGTCCAGGATCCATATAGATTTCGCAGGCCCATTAGACGGTTTCAACTATCTAATTGTAGTAGATAGTTTCACAAAATGGCCCGAAGTGTTCCGATGCAAAAGTCCAACGACGGAAGTAACCATAAACTTCCTCCACGAATTGTTTCGGGGTGGTGGATTGTTTAGTGAGTGACAACGGAACACAGTTCACGTCCGCTGAATTCAAGTAATTCTTTCCAAATAGAACATATTACGTTCCAAATAGACCCCAGCATACCACCCGAGATCAAATGGCCATGCAGAGCGTTTTGTCGATACACTGAAAAGAGCCCTGAAGAAGGCTAGAGGCACTCCTACGGAAAAAGCCCTACAACAGTTCCTTCAGGTGTACAGGATCACGCCAAACACGAATACACCATCTTCATTATCCCCTGCTGAGGTAATGTTTGCACGCAAGATAAGATCCGTTTTTGACAAACTGCCGCCAAAACAGAGAAAACCGTCCCAGGCGAAAAAATATTTTTTTAAATGTTTAAAAATAATAAATCGTTCTGGGAACTGGGGACAATTAGAAGCGGATTGAAAATATGATATACATAATTCAAGGCCCTAAGTTCTCTCATAAGAGGCATTTAAATCAATTAAGAAAACGACTATCGGACGACACCGACAGCGCTCCCCAGGAAGAAGAAGAAATTATAGACACCATATATGATACTTTTGACATTGAGATCCCCCAGGCAGCTCTGGAACCAAGACAATCAAAAAGGAAGCGAAGACTAACGGATCTGATCGTAATAGACCCGAAAAGGAAACGCTATTAATTCTCCTGCAGAGGTAATACTTGGGAGGGGGATGTTATGGTGACTTACCTATGTACAACATGGACTCTTCCTCTTTGCTCAATAAATGCCAACGGCAATTAACTCTCGCCGGAATCCAGTAAGATAGTCGAACTCTACTTACCTGGCGCATATTTCTTCCCTCTGTACTCTATTTTCTTAATACACTTGTTTCTACTTTATACCGTGTTCGTGTCATCCTTTCGATCCCTTTAACAGGGCCACAACAATATTTAAACTGGAAATAAAGATTTATATTTATACAAACATAATTTGGCTACATATATATAACATAATTTGGCTACACACACACATATATATATATATATATATATATATATATATATATATATATATATATATATATATGATTAATTGCAGGTAGATAGATAAACATCTAGATAGATAATTTAAAAACATTGATAGAAACAAAGATATACATGTTTATATTTACAATAGTATAAAATCTACTTATTGCAGGTTAGCTACACAGAAATCTTTGTGTTTCATTTCATCGAGGAATTTGCCAGACTATATATATAGAGAGAGAGAGAGAAAAAAGGGAGAGAAAAAGAGAGAGAAAGGCAGAGAGAGACAGATAGACAAAGAGAAAGAAGAAGATAGATAGATAGATAGATAGATAGATAGATAGATAGATAGATAGGAGCAAACAGATAAATAATATCGGAACAGAGATACATATACATAGACAGGTAAATATGAACAAATTAAAATCAATATATATATATATATAGTTATGGAAGAGTTAAAATATAGAATAGTGGATAAGCATTTAAATAGACAAGTTGAAATAATAACACAATCATATCTCTAGTGCCAACTCATATTTCGGTCGTTAAAACCGACCTTAATCTGTGGTAGAAACAGCCATGATTGTTTTTATCGATCTTTGCATGAAGAAAATGTGAAAATGTGTGAAATTTTAAAATCATATCAAACTCATGAATGTATTAAAAGAAATGTTTTAAAAGTGTGGAAGCATGGTGGTCTCATATCTCCCAGACGAATGGCAATTCCCACTGAAGTAAATGTGAACAATATTTTTAGGATTGAGAGAAAATCTGAAAGGAAAAAAGTGATAAAACGATAAAACAAAGTTAAACACAACAATATTTATTTGGTGTGCGATGTGAAAGAGATGTTGTAAACATGTGTATAAAGAATTGAAAAATAGTGTTTTACATATATTCTGGTGTTCGCTAATTACTAAAAATGTTCTTTGATGGGAGGACGAACGTCTGTTCACCTTGAGTATGCGTCTGAGAGTCTAAGAAAAATAGTCATACAACTGAGGTCACGTGTTCAGAGCTAGCTGCCGAGTATTTAAACTTGTACATATCTTTGTATTAAGATGCGCTGCAAAAGACAAAATGATAGATTTTCGAAAACTCACTTCACAAGAATATATTTTAGTGCAATAGAAATTTTCTGGATCAATCAATTGTCTGGTCAGAATCGCCATGGGAAGTCATGCTGGCTATGGAATTAAGTATTTGACATTTGACCTTTACTGAGAAGCGCTTCTTAATTGCTTACCAGAAAGACACACTAGGAACTGAAGAGTTATCACCATTTATTTCTAGATGTAAATATTGATGTTTTAAAATACCTGCGAGGAGAAGAAAGGTATTTAGTTACAGAGTGGAAGGGTTTGATAGGATCAATATACCACCAGTGTGCTAAACTCCAGGGTTTATATTAATAAAATTTGTTGGGCAATAAACTTAAAACAAGAACCGAAATTCTTAGAGATGAAGATTTTTTTTTTAAAGTTAAGTGTGACAGACCAACGCAAATTGCATTTTTTTTTAATTTAAACGTGTAAGATCGATTAAAATGCCATTTTTAACTTTGGCATAAAAAGACAGACAAAAATGCTATTTCAAACATAAACGCCTATCACATCCTGAATAATATACATCCATTCAATCTCTGTATGTAACGATAAAAATCCTATTTCTAGCTGAAGCATGACAGACGGACATAAAAAGCCTAAAATAAAACTACAACTTGAAGACAAAATTAAACAGTTTAAAATGTGGTCTTGATCTAAAGCTTAAATACAACTACCACAAAGCAATAATGGTGCAATGTTAATGTCAGTAATACAGTTAAGATTTTGCAATATTTTAGAAATATAAAAAATAAAACGGTAAACAGGGTAATGGCATCTATTATTATATTATTACTAGAAGAATATTTGAAATTTAAATATTCATCCAGTGGAAATAATAAATACTAGGTAACCTATGCACTCATTTTCATAAACTATATTTCCCAGAGTTCAGAAAAATTAGTGCAGATATTTTGGAGTTTATCTCAAATATATATATATTGAGCATAATTTTATCATATTAGGAACTTTTTCATGACACCATTGAACATATATTTATAAAAATATTACTTTATACTCCTTTTAAATTCCCAGCTTGAGGCAGTTGCTTGTCTAGACGCACTGAAGAGCTGTGATACAGCGAAACAGTAACTCTATGGATGATTAAAATATATGCTCCCTTTCTTGGGTTGAACTTACTGGTAAGAGAGATAACAAAATACCACTAGCGCATAAACACAATTCTCTTTGTGAAAACAATGTTTATCATTGTAATTTCTCCTATCCCGGCTTGAGGCAGTTGTTTGTCTAGACGCACTGAAGAGCTGTGATACAGCGAAACATTCTGTCTGTTGATGACTATATGAGAAAATCTCTTCTCTTTCCTACAGCCCCTTTATCACAGAAAACACATTGCTCGTATTTCTCTGTATCTTTTTTTCCATGGTAAATGCTTGACTGAGCTTCAATCTCTGGTTTCCTCTGTAAAACATTCACAGCAAGAACTCCACTTACTACCGTCACTGCAAAGAACTTTCCTTTCTCTATCTGTGTACCTAAAACAAAACAGAGTTTCTCTGAACAAGGTTTCTTTCCAAGAGCCTCCCATCCAGGGAACACATGTCCACGACACTGCTTCCCTGCAGGATACAACATGATCACTTGTCTAATGTCAACAAATACTTGTCAAGTCGTCCTCTTAAGTAATCACATTTTGTCTTTTCTGTAAACCCTCTCATAGTATAGTTTGGTTTACACTCTCATTAACATTTATCCTCGAGTGGCTTTTAGCCTTGATAAATAGTGACTCATGAGTATAAAAAAAAACAACAAAATTTACTTTATATGGAGAAAAATTGTGAATTGTTTGAGAAACTGGACATTTTAACATTCGATGATAATCTTTGAACTTGTCCTGTGAACGATTACCACATTTACCCAAATAATAAACAATATCTGTTTCTTC
The DNA here is from genome assembly GCA_963556195.1 of Sepiola atlantica. Lineage (NCBI taxonomy): Eukaryota > Metazoa > Mollusca > Cephalopoda > Sepiida > Sepiolidae > Sepiola > Sepiola atlantica. The sequence continues at coordinate 47,499,512 of OY744515.1, read as the reverse complement.
ACGTTTAAAGATATATTTTTGAATAATATTATATTTAATATTTATTTTATTTATTAAACCGAATATGATAATTTATTTTATCTTGCCTTTTTTCTCATGTTTTATAGACTACTATATATCCAATAGACTAATATATATATATATATATATATATATATATATATTCTCATTCTATTTTTCATTGAAATGTAAACTAAACAACTCCTTGTATTGAGGACACTGAAATGACCCAATTTTCTACTGATGTCCTATATTTAATGTTATATGACATTGGTACACATACCTTAAGCATATGAATTTGGGAAATTTTAAAAAGTATATATATATATATATATATATATGATTACTTTAGAAATTAAATGGATGAAAGAAAAAATGAAAAGTTTCTATTATTCTTTGATGGGAACAGGTGACCAGCCAGGTGAAATTAATCATTTTTTATGAGGTGAGGATGGGATTATGAGCAATTCTAGTGCTGTGGTAGGGAGGGTGTTGATGATTTTTAAGAATATGATTTACTAGCTTTCAGAGTAGGCTCATAATAATGATAGACATTTGGAACGTTTAAGTTGATGGATCCGGTCCTGAAAGTGATTCAGAGAATAGCTGAGCAGCAAATAAGAAGTTGGATAGATGGAATGCAATTTGGTTTTATGCCTGGGCAAAGTACCACAGATGCTATATATTATCCTAAGACCAATGCAAGATAAGCATCTTGGTAAAAAGAAGAATCTGTATTTCTAAAAGCCGCCCAACACAAAGCATCATGTAAGACGGGCGGTAAACCGATGATGATGATGATGATGATGATGATGATGATGATGATGATGGTGATGGTGATGATGATGATGATGATGATGGTGGTGGTGGTGGTGCTGGTGATGATGATGATGATGATGATGATGATGATGATGATGATGATGATGATGATGGTGGTGGTGGTGGTGGTGGTGGTGGTGATGGTGGTGGTGGTGGTGGTGATGATGATGATGATGATGATGATGATGATGATGATGATGATGGTGGTGGTGGTGGTGGTGGTGGTGATGATGATGATGATGATGATGATGATGATGATGATGATGATGATGATGATGATGATGATGTGCAAGAGATCCCCAAAAGCAATGAAATACATATTAATATTGTAAAAATGTGTGAAAATAAGGAGTAGATAACTGAAGGAATAGAAAAGTTTTAATTTTGTGTAGAGGTTGGAGGAGAGCTTTCTCTGAGATCAGAAACCCCTATTATTTCAAATCATTCAAAAACATATTTCTATATTGAAACTGTGTATGGGTTTAGGAATGTGTTGATTTTGTGGAGTTAAAATCCCATGAAATGATATTTTTACAACCTCGCACAGCAGCAAGGTTAGACACAAGACTAGTTTATAATTGAAATTAAGCGCCCCCCCCCCCAAAAAAAAAGAGGCATTTGGGTCTGGCTTAAAAAATAGCAAAGTCGATCCCATCATGGATGACAATCGACAAACAATAATCCTATCATCCCCCTAAAAGAAAGAGACGAAAAACAATAAACACTTCATCACTTCCGAAAGGAGGCGATAATGCCTGGAAGGGAGGCCGGATTAGTCGATTTTAGAGGATTTTAAAATGATCAAAATCTTTTCAAATTTTTAAGTAATCTAAAAAAATTAAAGTGGTCGACCGTAGTCGAGGACGACCTGAAGGTTCCCTTTTCATTGGCTACTACACCGATATATAGGTTAGGGCTCTACACCTTGTCCCGGATTACTCCACTTTCCCTTGATCCCTACCTTATAATGCTGAGTGTTTAAGCACGGATGCATCAAGTACCACTGTTTGAGTCTTTGATATGACTAGACCTAGGATTGAACCCCAGTCACCAGGCCCATTAGCAAACATCTAAGCATTACACTATGTAATGCACACATGGTTTAAATCTCTATAAATCAAAGGTTAATTAATATTCAGTAGGGGATTTCATGTTCCGTAGGGGACACATTTATAAAAAAATATAGATATGATCCCCTCATGATAATTCCTACTAAATTGACTATGACTTTCTCAGGTTTTTCCTTATCCTTCTACCCTGCATTTCTTCCTCTTCTTCCTTTTCTTTCTCTACATCATCTCTCCTTGCCACTCTTCTTCTTCTTCTTCGTCCTCCCACTGACATCCTCCTCAGCTTTTTCTTCTTCTCTTGCCCTTCTATTCCTAATATTGTTCTTCTTATTTCTCTCTCCACTTTTCTCTAATTTCCTTTTTACTACCTTTCGCTTTAGACATTTTTTCATCCTTTGTGTCTCTTTTTTTCTTTCATTTTTATCATCTTTCACCTTTTTCCATCTATTTCATTCAGATCATTTAAAAGCATTCCTCCTACTAACTTCCTTCTCCTCTTTAGTTTTCTTTTTATTTCCTCATCCTTCGATCTTTCTTCTTATTTCTATATCTATTTTTATTTCTTCTATTCACCTTATTTTTCTTTTATTCTTTACCTGCTTTTATCTGCATATTTCTTTTTTGACCCTTTTGTTTCTTTTTTCATTCAATTTCTTTTACTCCTTCACTGTTTATCATCTTTCATATTTTTCCTTCTATTTCATTCAAATCGTTTCAAAACATTTCTCATACTTTTCTTCTTATTTCATCATCTTTTTTTATTATTCTTCACCCTTTTTGTTCAAATTTCCTTTTTGACCCTTTTGTTTCTTTTTTCATTCAATTACCTTTTCTCTTTCACTTTTTATCATCTTTCATTTTTTTCCTTCTATTTCATTCAAATCGTTTCCTCCTACTCATACTACTAACCTGCTCATTAGTTATCTTCTTATTTTCTCATTTTTCTAATTCCTTCATATTTCTATATCTTTCTTTTATTCTTCACCTTCCTTTTTGTTCAAATTTCGTTTTTGACCCATTTATTTCTTTTTTCATTCAATTCCTTTTCTTTCCTTACTACCGTCTTCTTTAATTCACTCACTTCTTTCTCTTTTTATGGCATTCAAATCATTTCAATACCTTTTCCATCAAAATGAGTATTATTAGACCTCAACAATCAGGGTCATCCTATCGTATCAATATCTATAATGCTTATCCTTTTCAATTTGCTGACTCATTTTTCTAATCTTAACTCATAAAATGAATGAATAGAAATTGTACAACAAAAAATTTAACACCCAAATTCCCACCCCTTCACCGATTTCAGGCAGGAATTTTCCCCACCCTTTCATTTTTTTCTTCTGATTCATTCATATTAATTGTTTACCCTATATATATACCCTTATATAAAAAAAGGAAAGAATTCTCAAAACCCCTAACATTTTTTGTAACTGTTACTTAAATTTAAAGTAGAAATCCAGATATCTATATAATAATATACTAAGGCATTTTATGTTCATACGCACATTATAACTTTTCACACACATTTTTAAAAATGAGATCGTCCGATAAGTAAAGATGGGTACGGTAAATAACTCCGATTTTACTGATTTTAAAATGAATTGTTCCAATATCAAATTATGTCGTCCCATCGAATGAAACAGTACAACTTTAAACAAATACATTCTAAAAAGTGACATTCGTTTTATTGATTTGAAGAATATTTAGGTGACAATTATGACGACAAAGAATATCTATTGTTATAAAAAGAATTAAATTGCTACAATTTTAAGTAATTAAATAAAAAAGAGACATATTAGTTTTATTTATTTAAAGACTATTTTGCTAACAATAACAATTATTTTTACAAAAGAAATAAGAGTAATTTCCACCTAATAGAATTGACTCTGACAGACATTTGTTATTTCAAAAGGAATATAATTTATAACATTAAATTATACAGAGTCATTTAAAAGCACCATAGCTTTAGTCTATACTAATAGGAGAAAGACTGTCTGTACGTCTGTCTATTTGTATGTTTACTGACTACTTTTAGATTATTGTCAGTAAATGGCACCTGAATTGAATTCATACATTTATTTCGTGTGAATCAGATGATTCTAGTGTTGGCATTGACATCCGGTACTTATGGGAAGGACCACGTGAAGGTTGCCAACATCCCTAAGTGAAAGTAGTACTGTAGAACCGACTGGATTCAAAGTGGAACACCCAGGTGGTAAGTCCATGTCGTTATCCACATAACCACCGTCATCTCCCATTGATTGAATAAGATCATGTGACTTAAAAGAGGGTACTTTGGAATAAGTCGCTGGGGTGTAAATTTGGCAACAGGTTGTTTTCTTTAGCTGTCCCTTTAAAGCAGAAATCCAAATATCTATAGTAATATGAGTGACGTGTATCTGTCTGTCTGTTCGTTTGCTAACTACTTTTGGACAATGTTAGATTGTAAATGAGGGAGGGTTGAGATATGAAACTCTGATTGGTTGAGCAAAATCATGTAACTTTAGAGAGAGAGAGAGAGAGGGACTTCTGAATTAGTCATTTAAGACGCTTTCCTCATGGCCATCTTGATAATGAAATGATAATGAAATTTATTTAATTGTAAAATACTTTTAGTATGTTGTACTGGAGGTAAATGGCATTTCTTAAAATTAGGTGTTCTTATTTCATATATATATATATATATATATATATATATATATATATATATATATATATATACTGGTGGTATTCACCCAGCGTTGTCTGTGTGGAGATATATTACTGGTTAGCGGGTTTCTAATTTCAAATATCGTCATGTTTGCCTTGAAAGAAAAGTTAAAAATAACACTTCGAATATGAGGTTAAGTAAGAAAAAGCACTGGTAGCGTAGTGGTGTTTTTTAAAACAGAAAAAGGCATGCGTGGAGATTGTTGTGGAATGGAATTAAGTTAATATTAAAAATATTCAGCCACTAAGAAAAATGAACTCCAAGATGGCATTAGGCCCACGTGGAGTCCAGATAAAACAACTAAAGAAGAAGTATCTGACACTATAAAGCATAGGAACTAAGAATTTTGCAGGAATTAGCATTTACCTATGCAAATTAAAGTAAGAAGTTCATATGTGTAGAAGTGTTATTGTAACATCCCTTTTAGAATATAAACTAATAAGAAATTTAAAGAAAAAATTATATAACATATAGTCAACGCTAAAATACTCATCATATCATTCTCCAAAAATACCAGTCTCCCAAACGTGATCAAGAGATCATATTTACTCCCAGCCCTTAGCATCAACAACGTCCCCATTTTAGTTTTCCCAATGACATGTGCCAAATAATTTAAATCATTCTGTCTCAAAACTTTTACTTAAGAATTCTTACATCCCTACTAATGCTATTACATTTTGTTAAATTTAAAGAACACACTTTTGTTTTATTTGATATATTGTCCAATTTATATGCGGTGTTGGGGTGATGCCTTTTAAACTGGATAAGGGCCTTCTGCCTAAGTCGTTTTATTTTTAATTAAATAGAAAGCTGAAAAGAAGACAAAGAGAATGTTGGTAGTTCATAGTTGGTGCAATTTCTCATTTTGATTTTCTTTGGTCAAATCAAAAAATGTCATACTTAGAAAACTAACATAGATGAATTTATATTCCAAATAGGGTCGGGTTCATAGCCCAGCTTGAAGTTCATGCAGTCTCCAGTTCTCTCCATTCTTCTTCTTCTTCTTCTTCTTCTTCTTCTTCACCACATTCTCCTCCTTCTTCTTTTTCTTTTTTTTTTCTTTTCTTCTTCCCCCCTCTCCTCCTCCCCTCCTCCTCCTTCTTCTTCTTATTTTTCTTTTTCTTTTATTCTCCTTTTTTATTTTTCTTTACTTCCTCTTCCTCCTTCTTCTTCTCTTCCTTTTCCTCCTTTATCTCCTCTTCTTTTCCACCCACATCTTTAACTTTCTTCTTCTTCTTCTTCTTCTTCTTCTTCTTCTTCTTCTTCTATGTTTATTTGTTTAAGTATTTTAAGATCCAGATTTATTAAAGAATGTCTCACTATTAGTAACACATCAAGGAACAAGTACCCCAACTAGTAATAAAAAAATTAAATTGTTGGACAAAATATTTTTCTAAATAAAATAAAGTCTGATTTTGACAATATTCTTAATATTTACATTTTCTTTCATTTTCTCCAACCATTTTTAATGATTTAGATAATTATATGAGGAAGGAAGTTGTCTCTTTTATACTTTAAATCTTATCTCTCAGTTTACATGACAATCTCAGCTGAGACGTATATGAGGAATTGTTATCATTAGTTTCCCATGACCCAAACCAATAATTTCTTTTTGTTGTGATTGTTCTTAACACAAAAGTAGCAGCAAAAATAACACTTGCTTGTCATAGTAGATGTCGGGAGACGATGGAGGAGGGTGTTATTATCCCAGACTGAAATCGAATTCTTTGGTTTTTAATAGAAAGAATTATGACCGGTCTAATTTAATTTATCAAGGCACATTTCTAATCACTCTATAAATCATTTTTAATATCTTTTATTGACTTTTGGAAAGGACATAAAATTTCATGGTTTAAATTTATTGTCTCAGACATAATGACTTAACAAAGGCAGTTTAACCTCAAATATATATATATTCAAAAACATCATTTAAAACTTCACACATATATATATATATGCACAATATATATATGTGGGGGGGTATGTGTATAAATGTGTGCGTACATACGTGCAAGATGTATTATTATCTAAAAGATGTAGATATTGGCGCATATATTGAAAAAAAAAATATATATGTATATATTTATATGTACGAGTGTGTGCACATAAAACAAACTTATATTTATCTCTGTAAGAAATATAATTATATACATTTAAATATGATCTATGTATATAAAATAGTAACTCTGTCTGTGCCTGGTTTTTGTATCTTATGTTCACCAAACTGCTGGACAGAATTGCTTAAAAATTAGCATGTGAACTACTGACCTCTCAGTCGAGGTCATAGGCTATATAAGAAATATATCACTTCAACGCTGGGGGGGGTCAACTGAAAACTATTTTCCCTTAGATTCAAATGAAATTTAAACCATAGGTTAATGACCAAAACTGATGTCTATTCCCAACATTTCAGCAAATTTTGATAATATTAAGATGGTTCCTGGGAAACAAGCCCTCCACTGAAAACTGTTTTCCCTTTGATTCAAATGATGTGTACTTTCAATATAATTGTATTCACATGCACAATTTGCATGTAAACATAATGACAGTGTATTTGCGTCTCTGGCTGCCCCTTAAAGAAGCAAATGACAATTTTCAAACATGTTACACAATGACATTAATCTATTTATTAGCGTTAATTTAAGAGTAATAACATATATCTGAATAGCTTGGTGAGTAAGATATTTATCTGACTGCATCAAGGTTGCTGTTAAAGTAAACTCTCCCAACCATGATGTTGTATATGATACTATCCCACACTCTTACCTGGGCAACACCAGCTAGCTCTGCTAGTGTATATATATATAAATATATCTATATAAATGTGTACAAATATACATATATTTGTGTAAGTAAAGCTTAGTGTATATCTTTAATGGCATAGCCAAGTTAGAGCAAATAATACTAAATATATATATATATATATATATATATATATATATATATATATATGTGTGTGTGTGTGTAGATGTAACCCACTTGTAATGAAATAACTTGCGTTATTAATAGCTCCGTTAGGACTATGGAGGCTTACATGCAACAATGATAATAAAACAAGATAAAATCGGAAAGTGGTTTGAGGTCCCAGGGTTCCGATACAAATAATCACAGAAAACGGAAGGAAGGAGTTTTCCAGTTAAAGAAACCATGTATTAGAGTAAAGCAACAAACAAACAAGTGAGAAACAACATGAAACGACCAAGTTAAAGTTTAAATACAAATCATTTATTTACATAAAAGTACATGTGAAAAATATAGATTAAAGATAACGATAAAAATCTAACATAGGGAAAGACCACATTTAAATCCATAAAACCAGTTCATGGGAAAAAGTGGGGTTTTAATTTACAGTACACTAGCGGGTATTTAAGAATGTAATCCACATTAGAGTTCAATATTTCAATAGTTTGAAAACCATGAGATTTTTTTCCGCATAAAAGTCAATGGAATTAAGTTAATATTACAAATATTCTGCTACTAAGAAAAATGAAATCCAAGATGGCATTGGGCGCACATGGAGTCCAGATAAAACAACTAAAGAAGAACTATCCGATACTATAAAGCATAGGAACTAAGAATTTTGCAGGAATGATCATTTACCTATGCAAATTATCATAAAATGTTCATATGTGTAGAAGTTTTATTATAACATCAGGCACAGGGGTGTTTATTATCTGGATAAAGGGGTTGAATTCGGTTTTCATAATTTTAATTAATTTCTTCTCATTGGCAATTAAATATTCCAGGATAACTCAAATTGTTCACAGCAGCATTTTACACTCGAAAATCCCTTTTTGTATCGGGGTACGTTTTCGCCCCACATTTGACGAAGACGATAATGGCTTTGTTTTATTTTCTTTCTCTTCGTCTTCTTTTTCTTCTTCTTCTTCATTGACATTGTCTGACCAATGTCTCGAAACTGAATGTGACTAGCAGTCTTCGCTCTCCTTTCTTAGAGCTTATATGGGTGTCGATCGTGTGACTGACAGTGTAGGCGGGTTGTGTAGGCGCTCATCTGATGATCGAACCTGATGACAGATTAGGTGTACTTTTAGCTGAAGGCACGATCTATATCTTTTCTGGGAGGAAATAGACAATGTAACGGGGGGGTACAGGAAATGACATGTGTCTTTTCTTAGACCTCTATCTTTCCTTTTGCTTACAAACTGTAATAAGTAACAAAAATATAAAAATGCGCTTGCTTGCATGTGGTATAGTTTGTTTAATAAAGAAAACTTCTAAAATCCTAATCTAAATATTGTCGTATGTTACACTATATATATATATATATATATATATATATATATATATATATAGTATACTGGTTCGAATGGGTTCGGTAGGAATCCGAATAAGAGAGCTTGATGTCCAATTAAGTAGAGCAAGTATAAATTTGAAGATGAGATGAATTCGATGCACATTTCGGTTGTGTACATAATAGTCTATTTCGACCTTATTTTGGTCTCCTCAGATGTACCTTCAACCACGATTCAGACATGAATGACGAGAAAAATAACACTGTTTTATATTAAACCAAATAAGAAAATAATAAAAACATATAAAAATAAAAAAATTAAAAAATATTTTCTGATATATATATATATATATATATATATATATATATGTGTGTGTGGGTGTGTGGGTGTGTGGGTGATATCTATGTCTCTATCTCTATATATATATTCATATATATTTCCTGAGAAAATTAAGGAACCTAAGAAACGCTTGCTTCCACTCCAGTGTTAATATCAAATGACAGATGAGTTATTTCCCTTGAATGAATATACAGGAAGTGAAGACTATTTAAGGCAGACATGCTGACTGCTCAGGGTGTGAAGTAAGTGGACCAGTGAATGTCTGCCGAGGCTGCAGGAAATATTAACCCTTTGTAGCAAAGTGTAGTTGTAGTAATATAGCTCTAGCAAACAAAGAAGTGCTTCGTTTATTTAGACGTCATTTAATTTTAAAAAAAATTGTTTTGGGAAAGAAGTTCATTTGTTTGACATAACTAAAACAAAATTGCCTCATATCAACAATATCAACAGGTCTCCATCTATATTCTAAGAAAGGGAACAATTATGAAAAGTGAACGAAATGATTACAACTCTGGCTGAGTTTCACCACTGCATTACAGCTAAGAATAGACTCCATTATAAACAGAGAAAATCGTACTGTTATAAGAGAAATCGTGTGGGTCATTTGGTTCACAATAGCTATTACTGCCCAAAACGTTGTTACCAGTGTAATAAGATCGCCCATATTGCCCACAACTGTTATTCTCTCACAAACCATCACTACCTGTGCAACCGGCTAGCCTATGTTACTTGTAATTGTCACAAAAACGTTGATAACGGAGCCTGTGGTCAGCTCGGCCATATCCAGTAAGAGTGGCTCTCTATGGATACCAGGATGTATTACTGATTTGGGGACAGAAGTGCAGAGATAATCAACTGAAGACATGGATTGCATCGGTGAAGGCAGACAAGAAAATGGTGTTGGATAATGGCCATATTGGGATGGACGTATCTGTTGGAATTCGTTGGTTTGACTTGCGCAAATTAGTGCGGGTGGATCCGTGCAGTCGAGTGCAGAATAAGGGCTGTTCTCACAGTCGGAGCTCGCAGACGTGACAGGGTCACCGTGTGACGAGACCTCAGATCAAGGGTCAATGTGCACCTGCGATATAGGCACTGTGACGTCACGGGCCTTTGCGTTGGAAGCAGAGTTTTAGCAGTCTGGGTTTTTGGAAGCAAACCTATCAGACGTGATTTAGGATGTAGTCCGCAATTTGATTAAGGGAATGAATTCCCTAAAAAAATACAGGTGAAAGATTTCTTTCGCCCCCTCCATGAATGGTTAAGGAAATAATTGATAATAATTACGAAAGCAGTAATTTGCTCTCTCTCTCTCTCTCGACGTTAGTGAATATCTCCAAGCCGATAGATAACTAACGCCTGTAATAAAAAGAATTGAAAGTTTAAAGGATTGTTTGTCGATTGAGTCGGTCATGAAGTTTTTGTTGTAGCAGTGATGTTCACGGCAGTGCGGAAGAGAAGAAAGAAGATAACCACTGGACGACACGCCCCCTCTACGCGGCGAGGGAGAAATTTAAAGGTATGCGAACTATATGATTTTTTATGTTTTAAAAATATCGAGTGATAAAACGAGAACTGCCACGGCCCGTTCCGGGACGAGTATACAAAACGAGAACTGCTGCAGCCCAAGTTGGGGGCTATGCAACACTGGTAGCTGGCACTCGCATTTTTGGTATTCGTTACTAGAACCAAGAATGGCAGCGGTATGCTGAGGTCTCAGCTGCCGATCGATATGGGTGGACTGTCTTGATGCAGGACACAGTGAACTCATTTGGAGAAGGCTCAACCCACTCTGAGTGAATGGTGTTACAATGTGAGTAAATAAGTTTTAGATATCTATCGGTTTAAATTAGACATCTAACATTATATTACAGGTTTGTTTGGACAAATGTAAATACTAAACAGTGGAATTGTTCCGGTGAAGTCGAGACATTACGAAATCATTTTGAAATCTCTATATTAAGATAATAATGTATGCGCTTTTCTCGCCTAGATGGGACTTACACATTATTTTTATTATTTACTATGTAGTCAACATGATGAGCAAGAACCCGAATCAAGTGGTGGAAATAATATTGACTTATCTTATCGTCGTCATAAAAGGGCTCGTCTCTGCTTGACCTGCAGAACTTAGATGTGAGAAAGAACGTTGGAACAAGGCATTTATACATATCGACTATGTGTGACCGATGTGATTTTCTTTCTATAAAAGACGAACATATTAAAAATTGTCAGTCACATTTTATCATTTGAAGGGCTTACATCATTGAGATTAGTATTGAAAACGGTGTTATTGAAGAAGAGTATACTGTGTAAGGAAGTTCCGGTGGCGAGAATCTTGTTCCCGGGTGTAGAATTGAAAGCAGTTTTATTGGAGAAGAAGAGTGAACTGCGTAAGGAGGTGCCAGTGGAAAGTATGTGGTTTTCATCTACAGAGACTATTTTTCCCTCGTTTTTATATTCTTTCATACGATTATGTATTGTCCTCAATGCTTAAAATTAATCACATTTTGAAATTCCGGTTTCAAACGGTATTCTGCATTATAGTTCGTTTGTGTGCCCCCCCCCCCTCCAATAAAGAATAGAACATTAATTTTTTAACGTGCACCAAAATGATATTACAAGTAGTTAACTACTTTGAAAGACAAAATTATTTATAGTTTTATAAAGATGTGGTTCAATTAATAATTAATTGACCAAAGGATACTGTAATTATTCAATTTTACTTTACAAATCATATTACAAAAAATAAACATTATACAAAACGATACAAAATCTAAAGTAAAGACTCCCGGGCAACGCCGGGTAGGTACAGCTAGTATATATATATATATATATATATATATATATATATATATATATATATATATACATTTGAGAAAGTAATTTTTAAAAAAATTTTATGCATCTTTAAAATTTAAAACTTAAAGAAAGAGGCAAAATGTCTTCAAAAAACATGTTAGATGCAGATATTTTTATTAAAATCAAAATACTATTTTTTTTTTCATCTTGACTTTTTTTTCTAATAATTTCGCTCGGTATCACAAGCTTCATCAGAGATTTAAACAAATAAAAGGTATTAACCATATTTTTTTTTCGTAAGAATCCTTCCTGGTCTTGTAGAAGTTACGTCCGATGTTAACGGAGTAAATGTCTCTTTTAAATTTGAACTTAAATCGTACATGGTCGCTGGTAAGTATAAATTTGGGAAAGTTCATATATATATATATATATATATATATATATATATATATATATATATATATATATATGGAAAGCATTAATCTTCATATAGATTAGAGTTCTTTAGGTAACCAGTAGTGAAAATGTAAAAAAAGAACATAAGCGCTATAATCTCTCTTAATGTTGGGTCGAGCACAGTAATGTAAGGATAAAATTCCTAATTGCTCATCACAGTTGTAAGTGATCTGGCGATTGAGTATCGAATCTGTGGATGAAAACAATTGCCACGTCTAGCCACATTGAAGAGACGTGATACGGTGAAACAGCTGTATATGGATGACTATCTATCTATCTATCTCTATATAGTATTAATTTTGTAAAATTTGAGATTTTAGGTTCAAAACGAACGGAAAGGCTCGGTTTTATATAAAGATATACAAAGGTATAACTATATATCAAACTTCATATTTCTAACAAGAGAGCTCAATGTATTTAACATACAGAGAAAATGTTTAACACTATAACCTTAAAATATATATATTATATATATGTATGTATGTATATATATATGTATGTATATATATGTATATATATGCATGTATATATATGTATGTATATATATATATATATATATGTATGTATATATATATATATATAGTTCCCTCCACTTCATTCTCTCCAAATATGATCTGAGGTTAAGATCGGATTCTAACTCTGCCTGATGAGATCTCAGTTTATAGTAACTGTTGATCGATAACATCGACATGCCAGTGTCGCAGATTTTGTACATGTCTGTGTAAATAAAATTATCATACATAAAGCTCTATTTTGATATTGAGCACTTTTTATAAACCCGGTTAAAATTCTCTGGATTACCACCCTGTGGATATTTTTCACCTGGATTATTACCATTATTATATATATATATATACATATATATATATATATATATATATATATATATATTCACACATACTTTTATGTATGTATCATTTCAATGTTCACAGTATTAACCTATTTAGCTACTTCACTCAAAAGAACCAATATTTCCTAACTTAGCACCCATCACCTCATTTTTCTATATCATTACACCTACACCCCCCCCCCAAAAAAAAAGAATTTCTTATTTCCTTCGGTCTTTCTTTTCCTTCCTATTCCCTTCCTTCCCAACTCTCATGGGATTTGTCTGAGCTTGATAAGACTCTGACCACAAAAGACCAGACATGAAAAGCTTATAAATTTAATTGTTAGGCTCATTGTACTTCTTTTAGCAAATTCAGCTCTTAATTTGTATTGAGAAAAAAAGACTGTGGGTCTTAACTCTCGGAAGGAGAAGAAGAGGAAGAAGAAGAGGAAGAAGAAGAAGAAGAAGAAGAAGAAGAAGAAGAAGAAGAAGAAGAAACAAGCAATAGCAAGTTCTGCACTAATGCTACTTTAGTATTTGTATATTAGCCAGTAAATGTGTTAGTTAGATTGCAGTTGTCTCCCCCTTTTCAATTGGCCCAGCAACAAACTAATTTAATCAAATGTCCAATAAGGAGTTTTTATGTTTAGCCATTACGCGAAGGCAATTATTGACTTCAAACTTTTTTTCTAATCATATAAATAAAATTCAATGCTTGTTTTTGTAAAGATCTAAATTACAGTTCTGTCGATATGAAAGTCGAGTTGTTCATTTTCTTACTGTATTTCCATTTTTTTCCTGTGAAGTGAACATTCAGCATTTTTTTATTTTTCGATGTCAATTTTCTTTTTTTTTTAAATTCAATTCTTTTTATCATATGATTATTCGTTGTCCATTAAATTTTAATCTGCTATTTTTCAGCATATTTCGTATTACATTTACATTATATATATATATATATATATATATATATATGTATATATATATATATATATATATATATATATATATGAGAAAGGAAGGATGAAGGTAATCCGACGTAATGGGAAATGAAAAAGGAAAAACAAAAAAGGATGTTTTTTTATATATTCATCAACGTTTCGTCTTTATTTGTAAGACTTCCTCAGGATGATAATTTTAAGAAAAATGTCATGCAAGTACGTGAAAATATTGGGTTGACATGATGGGTTAATGAGAAAAAGTAGTAGCCATTACTGGGTGTGCAGACCCGAGGTCCGAGCTTAGTGAAGTCAGTAGCATGGAATGAAATAAATGAGGATGGTTCTGAGTGAAAAAGTGGAGGGGTGGGGGTGAACGGAAATAATGTAGATGGCTGTTAGTGAAGAAGTGGAGGGGTGGAGGAAAGAGGAGGGGGGAGGCTCTGTGATTTTGGTGTGTGGGTAATGTCATGGTTTTAGAAAAGATTTGAAAAAATGATGGTGGTTTGAAAGTGAGAGGGGTTGGTGGGTAAGAGTGTAAGAGAAGTAGTCGGAAGGGTGAAATGAGTGAGGGGGACGCAGGGAGATTTAGTTGTGGGTTGGTGTGAAATTTCTGGAGAGTAGTAGGTTTTGACCAGCTGGCTATGTCAAGAATGTGTGGAATGAGTAAGTTAGGTTTGGAGTCGTGGTGAATGAAAATGGGGGGGGGGGTGTGTATGCTGAGACTGGCATGTGAGTATAACAGAGAGCTAAGAGAGAAAAAAAATAGAGGTTAGCCATGATCTAGGTTGAATTTTTGTTCAATGAGGATAATTTTGCTTATTAAGGGGGATAGATTATAAAAGCCATTTCGTTGTCTGATGGTGTTGGAGGCTGTGATTAGTGTGGTTTCTAGTAGTCTTCGCCGAGCTTTGTTGTGGATGTGTTTGGTGATTTTGGCTTGTTCAAATTTGAAAGCATGACCGTGCTCTAATGCATGGGAGAAAAGTGCACTGAGAGAGTTATTGTTTTTTATGTCCTTTTTGTGTTCACTCAATCTTCTCTTCAACTCACGTTGTGTTTCTCCCAAGTAAATTTGATGGCAGTTGTTGCATGGGACAGTGTATAAGCCGGCATGGGATGTGGTTTTTTTTGGAAGTGTCTTGATGTGTTTAATGTTTGTTTTATGGATTATGATGTGGTTTGTACTGTTGGAATGCCTAGTCTGTTAAGTGTGTTGCATATGGATGTGTTATTGGAATGCGTAGGTAAGAGAATGGGTCTGTCGATGAGCGAGGTGTTTGGTGTTTGATTTTTTTGTGTGTTGTTTTTGGAGAATATTTGAAAGGCTTTCTTCTTGGCATGTAATATAAAATGTGTGCGGTATTGCAGTGTTTAAAACCATGAGATTACTCCCCTCCTCTTTCCCCCACCCCTCCACTTCTTCATTAACAGCCATCCACATTATTTCCGTTCACCCCCACCCCTCCACTTTTTCACTCAAAACCATCCTCATTTATTTCATTCCCTGTGTAATATGTAGGTCATTTTGAATAAAGTAAGGCGAAATAATAATGATGTGTAAATCGTATGTAGCATATTAAGAAAATAACTTGGTGTCTTTGAGTAATGTGGGAGGAGATGAATGGGAGTGAGTAAAAAAAATTGCTACTTTTTTAGTGGGATATTTGTGAGGGTCAGATTTCACTGAAAAAATATACCAAATACTGAAAGGATAGAAAACTGATGTATAATTTCTGGAAACACCCATGAGGACCTAAGCTAGTTTATCATTGGAAGTTATTTTCCTATGATGACTGCAATTGCACAAGAATCGACATTATTTTATTATATAGAAGATAGTAATCCACAGACATACTGTTTCACAGCTCCCATCCCAAGCCAGGGATCGAACCAACACCCATCTGGTCGATAGTTAATAACTCTAACCATCAGGCCACGGGACAGGCGCTTTTAGTAAATTATATCTATTAATATTTTCTGGGAAGGGTACTTATGGAACCTCTTAATTCTATCAAGAACCACTTCCTCAAGAACAAACCCACATGAAAAGCGTCCTTTACTCATACCCATTCTCCCCTCTCATAACTATATCAAAATAAATCTTTGGACAATAAAAACAAAAAATAACAAATATTACTTATATTTTCTTATATTACTAAGGATCATCATTTCAAATAGTGTGCTAGTGAAACTATTCTATAAATTTCCTGATCTAGTATATATATATATATATATATATATATATATATATATATATATATATGTGTGTATATAATCCACAGACAGACTGTTTCGCTGTATCACAGCTCTTCAGTAGATCAGCACCTATCCCAAGCCTGGGATCTAGCCAACAACCATAAATGGTATCTACAATGTTTTTATATAAACATTGATCGCAACTTAACAGTGCTCTATTTTTTTATTTGCAAAGAGCCTTGCATTATGCTAAAGTAGTAGCAGGCGATATCATAAACGACAGTCCTCAATCCGAGAAGGGAGGGGATTATATAGTCATGATTAATTATATATATATATATATATTAGAGGTGAAAGATGAGAATAAAACATTGTAAAGATACAATATTTATTAAAAACATCAAAAGTTCAAAGCAAGGAGCCTCATATCTATTTAATATATTGAGCTTTACACTGTCACGATAGATTATTATTATTAAACGATAATTTAAATTTAATTATCGTTATAATTCTACACCTATACATTATATATATATATATATATATATATATATATAGTACTTGTATGGTTATTGTTTCTGAGAGGTTAATCCAATGAAACTCCAGTGTATATAAGATAGTGCTCAATAACAGGTAAAGATGTATTATAGTATACTTTTTTATTCATACAAATATTATTGGATACATATGTGCATACATGTTTCAGTTGTGATTTTATTCAAAATTTATCTTCTTCTGGCCATTGTCAACTGAACTAAGAGGGATAGATAAATTAGATTATTGCATATCGTTTTAGTTGGAGGAGAAGGGGAGGGGGAATAGTGGGCGAGGCAAGGTATGTATCCGCTCACACATAGTTACTTATCAATATACTCACAAATTCCTACACTTGTGCATATATACATAGATATTCACACACTAAACACTCTCTCCCACCCGTATGTCTTTCCAGTGATAGAATTCTTATCTTTTCATGAACCATAAAGATAAATGTATCGGAGAACGGAATACCAGAGGAGATGATCTTATTAATTTCTGTGAGAGACATCAGCTGAAGATCATGGACACATTCTTCAAGAAAAAGCTGAGCACATGCTGTACTTGGATTTCCTCAGAAAGCACCACAAAAAACGAGATTGATTACATACTAACCAATAAACCACACACTTTTACAGATATTTCAGTCCTCAACAGATTCAACACTGGGAGTGACCACCATCTGATACGAGCCTCGCTCTGTATCAATACCAAATTAGAGAGAGCAAAACTCATTAAAAAAACGAACCACGATTTGCTATCGGCATGAGAATTCCAATTGAACTGACTAAAAAGTTCAAAACACTTGAAGCAACACTACCAGGATGAAATGTAGAAGCAACGTACAATTTTATTGCCTCAACTATTTTAGAAACAGCACTGGACACCACTGAAAGAGACAGGCCACCAAAACCAGACAAGCTCTCAACAGAGACCAAACTACTAAGAGAATAAAGGAGACCAATGAAAAAGAGAGTACGACATTGAATATTCTGAAGTATGCAAGACCTTACATCGCTGAATGAATGAAGAAATGACGTCTTACAATGAGGAAGAACAGCTAAAACTTTGAGAGAGAACAAAGGTCTGAAGGCCACTAAAAAGAAACAATGTTTTGGGGGGAAAAACATCAGCGCCTTGAAAGAAGACGATGGCGAGGAGAAGATGGAATTACGACAGGTATTCTCCCAGATAGGGGGCACCAATTGCAGAGTTTCTCACCAGCTTATACAACAAATGCCTTAACAAAGGTAAAATGCCTAGCAACTGGAAGAATGCGTCAGCTACCATCCTCCACAAGAAAGGAAACTTGAAAAATATTAAGGACTACAGGCCCAATAAGCCTACTTCCGATTGTTTACAAAATATTCTCCCAAATTCACCTAAAAAAGATTGCAAAACACGCTTGACAGAAACGTAGCTGGTTTCCGAACTGGATTTTCTACTATGGACAACATTCAAGTTGTAAGTCAGCTCTAAGAAAGCTAATGAACACGGTATACTACTTTTCTTGCTTTTGTTGACTATGAACAAGCATTTGACTTTATTAGGAATAACTAACAAAACGACTTATCTCCCTTGCATCATTTTCGATAAGGTTAAGAGTTATCGCCCGTTGTCGAGTGGCTTACCGAGTGAAAAGTAAACATTAACCACGGAGCAGACTGGCAAATATTCCATCTCGCGTTACAGTGGCTAAATAACTCATTTTATTCTAATTACACTTTTAATAAATCTGTTAAACCTTTCTGTTGAAAAGTCATCCATTTTGTTTTACGAGTTATTAATTATTATAACCTAAATTACATGATTTATAACAGTGGCGACGAAGGATTTAGATAAACTTACAATTTTTTCAAAAGAAAAACAAACAAACAAAAAAAAATGGATTCTACAATCAAAGAATTATTACAACAGCAATTAAGGTTAATGGAATTATTTTCAGAGAGATTTTTCACACCTACATCGTCGATTTTAGAAACAAATCTTAGGACATCTACAGATTCAATTTCACAAACAATAACGGAATTTTATTATGACTCAATGGCAAATTCGACGTTCGAAACATGGTTTGCGCGTATCGAGGACATTTTTCGAGTGGATTTCAAGGATCAAGCTGACGACTGGAAGGTAAGACTTCTGTTACGGAAGCTTGGGACGTCGGAACATGATCGGTATGTTAATTACATATTACCAAATCATGCTTGTGACTTAAATTTTCACAACACAGTGGAAACCCTCACTCAGATTTTCGGTGAGCATATTTCATTATTCAATATGCGTTTTAATTGTCTTAACATAACGAAATCTTCCTCGACCGATTTTTCAACCTATGCAGGCCTTGTAAACAAAGAATGTGAACGTTTTAAAATCTCTTCCATCACAGACGCTCAGTTCAAATGTTTGATTTTTGTGTGTGGTTTGAAATCAGAATGGGAAGCAGACATTCGCACAAGGATTTTGTCAAAAATAGAACAAAATCCAGACATAACATTGCAACAAGTTGCCGTGGAATGCCAGCGTCTAGTGAATCTAAAACATGATTCAACTATGGTACAACAAGCATCAGCATCCATGGTAAACACAGTTCAAAAACAACGTCGGCCCACCTCACCGAATTCAAAATCAGTCCAGCCCCCAACAGCTTGTTGGAATTGTGGCAACTGGCATTTTGTGCGATACTGCACCTTCAAGACACACCGCTGTCGCAGCTGCAATCGACTCGGACATAAAGAGGGATTTTGCACCCCTCCAGGACGAAAACCAACCCATAATAGGCAAACCTCACATACACACAACAGGCAACGACATCAGCACAGTTTTTCAAAGACGAACAGTCTGATAGCAACTTTTCTCTCAAAACAAAAATCCAAACGAAAATATGTCACAGTACAATTGAATGGCCATCCTATTCAATTGCAGATCGATACAGCATCAGATATAACTATTATATCACAAAAACTATGGGAAGCCATAGGCCAGCCGTCATTGACACCAACAAGTCAGGTAGCACAGAGTGCTTCTGGAGATTGTGTTCACATCATGGGTCAATTACCCGCTACCGTCAAAATGAAAGGAAAAACGGTGTCAGGCACCGTATACATAACAAACTCATGCCATAATTTGCTGGGACTTGATTTTATCGAGTTACTAGGTCTTCTCGACATTCCACTCAACCAAATATGTGAGGTGGTGTCCACATCGTCACCTCAGAGCAGTAAAGACGACCTCAGCAAGAAGAAACAGCAACGGCGGCAGCGGAACAATCGACCAACCACCAACCTTTTGTTTGGACCAACCTTTGGCTCCACTTCAACAGGAACTCCCACAAAAATATCAACACTAATGATTACCACAGGGAATCCTAAAATCACCACAACATCAGGACCTACTTCAACAACATCAGTTCGATGTGAGTCTACTAAGGGTATGACTGATAAAACCTTCATACCTGATGACTACATTAGTGGGACACCAAACACACCAAACTCTCCAGTAAGTGATGGCAAACCTGATGGACCTGGATGGATTGTACCAGCGCCGACTCCATCTACTGACCCCAAACCTAGCATCACGGTTAAACTGACTGATGACCCTCAAGGGGTAGAGCTGCTCAAGCTTGATGTGACCGGTAATGCTGAGAAAATCACGATTCTTGTACAACGTCCAGGATCAGAAGGTTTTGTAGAAATTCCTGATGGCACTAAAATCACTGGTCCATTCATCTCAACCACATTTGATAAAGTTATGGCAATCAAGGTGATTTTGGAAGAAAAGGCAGTTGATCAGAATCCAGACTACAAAGTATGGCTGGATATTGAAGCATGTTTCCATTTGCCAACATCTCCAATAACATCATCTACAGAGAAAATTACCACAGCAAGACCTCAACCAACCACCTCCTACATGAAGCAAGCACCAATTTACCATCGAGGCAACTACCCACCAGAGGTGTACCAGCCAGGACCCCACCTCAATTGGTATGGACCGTCACAGCCTCAACAACAGGCTCGCTACTTTTCTACACAGCATCTCCCGCCTGGTGGTCCAGCAGCAGCAGCAAGGTTCAGGTCCTCGCAATACAACTGTCCTAAGCAGAAATTGCACACAATGTTGCATGCTCGTCAGCCATCAACCCAGGGTTACATTCAGCATAACACACATTCAGTCGCTACCGAACCATCCTCAATCCAACGGACAAGCCGAAAGAGCACTACTAAAAGCAAGAGGGGAGGGAACAACAGAGGAGATACTACATGCTTTCCTCCTTTCCATATGGAATAACACCAAATGGAGCTGTGAAGAATGGTCTATCACCAGCAGAGGCACTCATTGGACGAAAACTCCGTACCACACTGGACGCTTTACGTCCCCAGCCACAAAGGCAACAACGAAGCCCTAACAAAACAAAAGCATTTTCAGTTGGCAGACCCGTGTTTGCTCGGAATTACAGACCTGGCCGGCCAAACTGGGTACCAGGCATCATCCGCAAAATAAATGGACAATTTCTGTATGATGTTCAAGTCGGAAATCAATTCTGGGCACGGCACAAAAAAACAGTTGCGTCTCAGATACTCTGTAGGCAACTTAGTGGACAACAGAACAACCATTCCATTTGATTTATTAATGGACATATTTGAACTGCCATCTCCACCACCTCTCATGCAGACAAATTCAGATGAGAATGATCAAAGACCTCCCAGGACTTGGCCAAAGCGCATTCGCACTAGAGTAAAGCACCTCCAAGTTGACCCCAGGTGCGCTCGATACAGTTACAGACTAAAACGGGGAGATGTTAGGAATAACTAACAAAACGACTTATCTCCCTTGCATCATTTTCGATAAGGTTAAGAGTTATCGTCCGTTGTCGAGTGGCTTACCAAGTGAAAAGTAAACATTAACCACGGAGCAGACTGGCAGATATTCCATCTCGTGTTACAGCGGCTAAATAACTCATTTCATTCTAATTACACTTTTAATAAATCTGTTAAACCTTTCTGTTGAAAAGTCATCCATTTTGTTTTACGATTTATTAATTATTATAACCTAAATTACATGATTTATAACAGACTTAATCGAATTCAACCCAATGTTCACAGCTTTTAAAAGTTCAGGAGTTGACAGCGCTACATCAACTTATATCAGCACCTTTATGATACAGCCACGACAACTTTAAAACTCCGACAGGAGAGTTAAAAGATCAATATAGAAAGCGGTGCCAGACAAGGCGACAACAGTTCACCAAACCTTTTTACATCCTGCCTGCAAGATTCGGTGATCAATAAAATAACTGGGAAGTAAGAGGTATCAATATAAATGGAGAATACCTTGCTTATCTAAAATTTGCCAACGATATCATTGTCACAAGCTACACATTTCAAAAACTAGAAGTGATTCTTAACAGAATTCACAATGCTAGCCATATAACTGGCCTTAAAATGCACACTAGTAAGTCAATGGTGATTATCTGCCAGACGGGTCTCAGGAGTTATTTTCAATATTTGCATTGTTACAATGACTTATGATTCCACTCATATATAAACTTTTCATAGCCTCCTGGCTTTGGATTCTATTGGAATCAATCACCTCACTATTCAATACCACAGTAAAATTGGATTTTTCAATATTTGCATTGTTACAATGACTTATGATTCCACTCATATATAGACTTTTCACAGGCTTCTGGCTTTTGATTCTAGTGGAATCAACCACCTCACTATTCAATACCACAGTAAAATTGGATTTTTTAATATTTGCATTGTTACAATGACTTATGATTATACTCATATATAGACTTTTCACAGGCTTCTGGCTTTGGATTCTATTGGAATAAACCACCTCACTATTCAATACCACAGTAAAATTGGATTTTTCAATATTTGCATTGTTAACATGGCTTATGATTATACTCATATATAGACTTTTCACAGGCTTCTGGCTTTGGATTCTATTGGAATCAACAACCTCACTATTCAATACCACAGTAAAATTGGATATTTCAATATTTGCATTGTTACAATGACTTTCTTCTGCCCATCTTTGAAACTCTCCTTGAGCTATTTTTCCTTAAGCATACTTTAAAAAAAAAATTGCTGCAAATTTTAAAATTAATGCTTACCAATAATTACTAATTTTATTGTTTTTTTACTTCCGAAGAGAAGAGCAATTCCTTAAAAATACATGGATTAAAGGTCATTTTATTGTATTGTTTGCTTGAACACCTGATGATTCAATAAACTTGTGAAGTTTAACATTTTTTCATCATTTCAACATTTCCTATATACATTAAATATATATATATATATATATAGAGAGAGAGAGAGAGAGATAGAGAGAGAGAGAGAGAGGGGATTTTTGGTGGTGCAAAATTTAATTAAAGCTTTTAAAGGAATAAACAGAGTCATAGTGAATCGGGAGATACTATCAAGTAAAGAGGGAAAGCGATGGTCGTTTTACTATCAAATATATAGGAAGACAAAGTATTTTTGCTTGTTTTTTCTCGTTCGCTTTTCCATTTTACTATGTGACATTGACACACCCCCACCCCCACCCCCACACGCCCCTGCTTCACTCTGACCCCGTTTATTCTTTTAAAAACCTTAATATATATATATATATATATATAATTATTTTCTATAAATAAATGATTATTATCGACAGACATTTATGTTTTATCAGTGTGGCTTATATAACTGTACTACTGAGTGAACGATTTTGACCCTGAACCCGAGTAACTCCACTCGAACATTCTTAACAATTCGGCTACCGTGACAGTCGTAGTAAATTTGAGAAAAAGAACCCTATATTTTATTTATGAATATAGTAATCCCAGAAAGTGTTTGATGTGCCAAGGGAGAAAACTTTTGCAATATTGCTTTATTAAAATCTTTTTATATTTCCCTCAAAGTACTCAACTTGCACAGAGCTTTAATAATTATTTTTTTATTAATATTTATTATCCACAGACATATAGTTCATGTTCACTAACAATTATCAGTGTGGGTTATATAACTGTACCACCGGTTGAACAATTTTAACCTTGAATACGAGTAACTCTTACCCAACATTCTTCGGCCACTATGAAAATCATATTAAATGTGAGAGAAATAAACTCTGTATTTTATTTACGAATATAGTAAATCTCATAAATTGTTCCATCTGCCAAGGGGGAGAAGTTCGCAATACTTCATTATATATATACTAGCTGGACCCGTCCCCCGGCGTTGCCCAGGAGAAATATAAAAGAATGAATGAAAATTTGTCAACATCCACCAGAACGCAAATAGGTCACACTAGACAATTTTAATGTTTAAAATAATTGTCGGTTTTGCATTGTTGAAGGGTGAAAGAAGGAAAAAAGGAATGACGGAAGGAAGGAGACGCGGTTGAAGAAGTCTTCCCACCCATTCCATGGTACCGGTATTTCCCCAGAATTTTTCTATTTGATTAAACACCTGCTCTATCTATGATAATAGGCACTTTTAAAATAAAAGAGGCCTACAGAGCCCTGCTAAAACCAATTTATTCCCTTCTTTTGTGAGGAAAGAAAAGAGAAAAATGAGTATGCCTTCTTGAGCACTACTGAAACAAACAAATATAATTAAGGAGTCCTGCAGAGCACTAATAAACCATGTGTGTTCGATGGGTAGAGTGTTAGTACTAAAATGTTGAGGGGTAAAGTTTTTGCTATGGAGTATGTTTTGAGGAGAGTCAAAGATGATAGGTCGAAAGTAATATTTAGTGTTAGCTGGAAAAATAATCACAAATTTACTAAAACATACTCGAGTGAATGAGAATAATATAGTAATGAGTTTAGTAGCCTGTGATGCATGTGATTATTTTCCTATTCCTGACAAAGGTTCAAGGGAAAAATCGTCTTAACTTTATATATATATATATATATATATATATATATATATATATATATATATATATATATATATATATATATTCGAGTAGCTTTAATAACAAGCAGTACAAATAGCTATATGCGTGATCCGAACACCGTTTTGTAAGATCACTCTAGCTACCTGGTAAATAGCAGCCGATTTTCGCTATTTACAGTTAAAGTTACTCTATATTTACTAACTAATTGACGATGGCCGTTTGGATAAGATCCCCGACTACGAATCAGTGGCGATTTGTGTTCGGGTTCGCGCCTACCGACTGTTGGGAATTAGTTCCTAGACTGAAGATTGCGTTAGCATGAAACATCGATGTCTCTAGGTATTTAAATAATTAATATTTATTTATAAAACATATTATTGTTTATTAGCCCCCTTCCCACAAAGGCTGGGCACTTTCGAGTAGCTTTAATAACAAGCAGTACAAATAGCTATATGCGCGATCCGAACACTGTTTCGTAAGATCACTCTAGCTGCCTGGTAAATAGCCGATTTTCGCTATTTACAGTTAAAATTACTCTATATTTACTATGGCCGTTTGGATAAGATCCCCGACTACGAATCAGTGGCGATTTGTGTTCGGGGTTCGCGCCTACCGACCGTTGGGAATTAGTTCCTAGACTGAAGATTGCGTTAGCATGAAACATCGATGTCTCTAGGTATTTAAATAATTAATAATTATTTATAAAAAATATTATTGTATATATATATATATAGTCTAAGGAAGGTTTGAGTCATTTAAAACAAAGAAAGAAAATACAGTTTAAATTCCCGGGGATACTAAATAAACCCAAAATATCATTTATATATATATATATATATATATATATATATATATATATATATATACTCACTAAATTCAAAATATTGCAGACTTAGCACTTTCATAAGCCGACTTACCGCTGGAATATTTACAAATATAAAGGGGATTCAAGTACATAACAGTGAAACAAAACCAAGGGATCTTAAATTGAATTGTGAAATATTAAATGGGGATCATCAGCTG
>OY744515.1:47431147-47471147 GCA_963556195.1 Sepiola atlantica | reverse complement strand
TATATATATATATGTAGGTATTAAAGTATTAAAATATTTAATAAATATTAAAATATTTAATAAATATTTATTTATAAATATTATATATATATATATATATATATATATATATATATATGAGAAAGGAAGGATGAGAGTAATCCGATGTAATGGGAAATGAAAAACCAAAAGATATTTTTTTTATATGCATCCATCAACGTTTCGTCTTTATTTGTAGGACTTCTTCAGGATGATAATTTTAAGAAAAATGTCATGCAAGTACATAGAAATATTGGGTTGACATGATGGATTGATGAGAAGTAGTAGCCTCTACTGGGAGCGTAGGACCACGGTCCGGACATAGAGAAGTCGGTGGCAGAGAGTGAAATGAATGTGGATGGCTCTCACCCTTTCCACTACTTCTTTCACACTCTTACCCACCCCGCCAACTTCTAGATCATCTTCATTTCTTCAAGTCTTTTTCCAAAACTATGATACAAACTACACACCAAAGACACAGTGCTTCCCCCCTTCCCTCCTCTTTCCCCAGCCCCTCAAAAATCCATGCTACACCTCACCACAACAAAAACCTCAGCACCCCCCTCCCACCCTAACACAAATTCACTAACACTCCCACCCCTCCCTTTTTTCACTCACAGCCATCCACATTCATTTCCTTTTTCATTTCCCATATATATATATATATATATATATATATATATATATATATATATATATATATATATATATATATATATAGGATGTATTCCGAGTTATTACTCAGCAATAAATTTGGTATATATCTGATCCGATAGCGCTCGATATGAAAATGGTTATTAGTAAAGCAGATATACGTTGTATGACATACATTGAGTTGTTTCAACTTATATGGCCCTGTTGAAAAAATTAGCTTTGGCGTGGCCATATTAGTTAAAAGCCGTTTTAAAATAAATATACATATAAAATAAAGTCAACCACAAACAACTGTTTTGTCGTTTCACGACTCACCAGTGTAGCTAGATTTTAAACCCTGGTGCCGGATGACTTCCAACCGTTATCAGTTTATATATATATATATATATATATATATATATATATATATATATATATATATGGTGGATAATGGCTCTATGGGAATGGATGTATCGGTTGGAAATCATTGGTTTGACTTGCACGAATTAGTGTGGGGGGACCCGTGCAGTCGCGTGCAGAATAAGGACTGTTCTCACAGACGTGACAGGGTCACCGCGTGACGAGACCTTGGATCAAGGGTCAATGTGCACCTGCGATAGAGGCTCAGTCACGTCACGGGCTTTTGGGTGGGAAGCAGAGGGATCTGTGACGTCACTCGTTCTTCGTGAGAAGCGAGTTTTGACAGTCTGGGTTTTGGAGGCAAACCTATCAGACGTGATTTTTACCATGTAGTCTGCAACTTACATAGGGGAATTATTTCCCTAAGAAAATACAGGCGAAAGATCTCTTTTCCCCTTTCACGAATGGTTAAGACTTAATTGATAAGTAATTACGGCAGCAGTAATTTGCTCCCTCTCTCTCTCGACGTTGGTGAATACCTCCAAGCCGATAAATAACTGACGCCTGAAATAAAACAGAAATTAAATTTAAAAGATTGTTTGTCTTCGGAGTCAGTCATGAAGTTTTAGTTGTAGTGGCGATGTTTCGGCAGAAAGAAAGAAGAAAGAATTCAACCACTAGACGACACACCCCTTCACACGACGAGGAAAGAAGAGAGGGTACAAGAAATTTAGAGGTATGCAAACTATATGATTTTTGGTGTTAAAAAAATGACGAGTGTTTAAACGAGAACTGCCACGGCCCGTTCCGGGAAGAGTAGGAAGCAGAGGGGCTATGCAACATATATATATATATATATATATATATATATATATATATATATATATATATATATATATATATGTTTTTTTTTGCATAAACTATTGAGTAGAATAGTATTTTATTCATAGACTAAAATCTCGACTTACCAATGTAAGCCAAAAAAGTATACATATATATATATTTGGTATTAAATTATTTATTTATAAAACACTATTTGGCTACACATTTGCAGACATGTTTCGGTCAGAGCCATGGATAGCTAGACCTGTTCTGGCCAACGCCTTTTCTTTTACAGCTGCATTTGATGGAATGTGACAAAATTACTTTCGGAAACTGAACACGTTGTCAGGCCATAAAAATTCAAATCACTTAAGATATTAATAACATTTCAGTTTTAAATAAGATTTTTGTTTATTTATTTTATAAAAGAAAATCGGCTAAACTCCTGACCTAAATTACCGAGTTGAGATTGACACAAACATGCATACACGTGAAAATCTCAATATCCAGTCGGCTATGATACATGACCTCTATAGAGTTAAGCTAGACATTTATTACAATCACACATATACACTAATATACACACACGTCTTTTGAACACTCATCATTGGAGTGTTTTCCCTTAGGGGAATAAATATATATTATATTTCTGCAATTCCATTTTTCTGCATCCATTTTCTTTTGATATTCCGTTTGTTTTTCTTTGAAATGTTCTTCTATTCGAAGCTTTTCTATTTCCATTTTTTTAAAGATTCCATTTGTTGTTTCTGCAATTCTATTTTTTCTGCATCCATTTCCTTTTGATATGATGCTTGCTCTTTCTGCAATTGCATTTGTGGATCTTGCTGATGCCTAAAAATTTCTAAAGTAGCATTTTTGAATTCTTCCATTTTTTCATCACTTTAATTAAAATGACTTTTCCATGTACCGGCAGGGATTATCTCCTCCCATACTGATAATAACAGGTTTGGCATGAAAGACATGTGTATATGGGTTAATTTGAAAATATTATTTATAAATAATTATTCAAGGCTCTCGCTAGATTGGGCACTGTAAGTAAACAACAAGCCGTTATGTATAGCTTAATGCAATACTCCAGACTTTGCCTATAGAGTTCTCTTGACGACTTGCTAATATGGCCACTAAATGTGCTATTTAGACGTTAATTCACTCTCCCATTTCTACGGCAATGCGTGGTGGACACATTAGTATGCGCTCTGACTACTGAGTGAAATATGACTTTCATATTGCCGTTTGAACCGTGTAACCGGCCTAGATTGTCTCTTCCCATAATGATGATTATAGGGTTG
The DNA here is from genome assembly GCA_963556195.1 of Sepiola atlantica. Taxonomy (NCBI): domain Eukaryota; kingdom Metazoa; phylum Mollusca; class Cephalopoda; order Sepiida; family Sepiolidae; genus Sepiola; species Sepiola atlantica. Next base: position 47,468,004 of record OY744515.1, on the reverse strand, counting down.
GCATGAAACACGTGTGTATATGGGTTGATTTGAAAATATTATTTATAAATTATTATATATATATATATATATATATATATATATATATATATATATATATATATATATAAATTTATATATATATATATATTTTATCCACATGTTCATAGTTTTTCTTCTGGGAGATTAGTTCATAATGTCTCAGTGGAAGGAAAAAAACTCGTACAAAACGTATTTATGTGTTTCTGATTAACGAAAAAAAATCAACAGACCTTTAAGTTTGGTAATTTTTTGCTTTTCCTTTACGGTTGAACTACTAGAATTTCCAAACATTGAGTTGAAAACTGTTTCGTCCTACTCAGAAAACGACAATTTCTCTTCTATCATTTAAGTGATGTTGGAGTGTGTTTTTAGCGCAGAATTTACACATTTTGCCTGTTAAAATTCAGTTTGATTTCAACTGCTCGTTCTATTGTTAACAAATATCCAGAGCATACCACCAAAGTCTTTTTTATTTTCAAAAATCCAACATTCCAATTGTAGACATAAATCCGAGTTTTTGTTTCAAGTGTGGTGGGCAACATAATTCCGGGTTATTTTCATGTCCGAATAAATCCGAATTTCTTGTTGCCAGATTTGTAGGAATATAGGTTTCGAATCCTCGTCGCCAGTGTTGTGTATATTGGTTTTGAATCCTCGTCGCCAGTGTTGTGGGATATAAGTTTCGAATCCTTGTTGCCAGTATTATGACCGTGAAGGGCTGATAAAAATTACGACAACACTGTGGTCTATTTACTAGAGTGTATTTACAGAAGTATGTTACAGAAATTCTGCGTCTGATACTGTGTCTATGACTGCCACCAATGACTTCCACGACATTTAGTTGTACCTCTATTCATAGTCTCTGGAAGAGTTCATCTACGCCCGAAATAGGGTAGATCAACATCATACATAACAATAAAAGTGCCATATAAAGTCATTATTTCCTATAATTTTAGTTAAATCAAAATAGCAATCCATCTGGCATATCGATACTCGATTCGAACTAACCTAGTTTTTCGTTTTCGCATTCAACTGTATTATTGGCACGAATATATTTTATTTTGCTTCATTTCTTTCTAAAAATATTTATTCCGGCTAAAAACTGTTGTGAAGACATTTTCCTTTATACATTGAAAACGATTGAAGAGAAGTTATCATGTGCAGTTATACTGAGTTGTCTACCATGATTTCTTCAAGAATAAATGTATATTTATACTAGTTAAATTATTCGCTTTCAATCATACCTGTTAATGTGTATGGGCGTATGTGTGTGTTGTTTCGCCTCCACATCAATCAATCATTATTTGTTATTTACTATTAATCGATTAACGTCAAGTACTAAAGCAAGCATTTAAGAAAAATACTATTTCACAAAATAATTTGATTAAAAATTAAAGTCTTGAGAATTAATTTCTGTTTTTTTTTCGTAAACAAGTCAAATACATTTGTTTTTTACTCCAGGGCAACACCGGTTAGATACAACTAATCTATATAATAAAAGTGAATTTATATGTGTTCGACTTGCTTTAATAATCGTGTATGCAAATTTTATTTCTATGAGCAACGAAATAGAGGCTTAATTTAAACAAGAACTGATTATAATAAAAAGGAAAGAATAATCACGTATACAAAGATGAATTTTATGAGCAACAAATCTTAATACTATCTAATATTCATAAAAAAGGAAAGAATTTATTTAATTTTTAATATCGACACAAAAATATTCCCTTATTATTACTAAAACAGAACAAAGGAAAAGAGGGAGAGGGTTTTATATGTTTTTTCTTATTGTTTAATTTTGTCTCATTATCAGTTAGTTTTGTCTTCTTTTTCTCATCGATTAGTTTTGTCTTCTTTTTCTCATCGATTAGTTTTGTCTTCTTTTCTTATCGATAGAGAGAAGGAAAAGGAGAGAGATTTGTCTTCTTTTTATTATCAATTAGCTTCGTTTCGATGATTTCAAGTTATAAATAGGAATGACATTGCAAAGCGAAGTTTGTCATCATCATCATCATCATCATCATCATCATCATCATCATCATCATCATCATCATCATCATCATCATCGGTTTAACGTCTGTTTTACATGCTGGAATGCGTTGGACGGCTTTTAGATATGAACTTAAAAACTAACCTATCTATAGCCAGGTCTTTATTTATCCCTTTTTCTATCGAGTCCATTCTTATCACTTCCTCATATGTTTTCTTTGGTTTTCCCCTGTGAACTGACCCTGATACCTCACTGTTCTACACCTACTAACCCAATCCATTTCATCCATTCTTTCAATGTGGCCATACCATCAGAGTCTCCTGTCCTTCACATATCCCACTATTTAATATTCTCTGAGGTCATAAAATCTAAATCAGTGTTTAAGACTCACATTACACATCAATCGTATTATCCTCGTATCATTTCTATCGATGAAAGGCATGTTCCTAACTCTAACTGGCCAGCTTTCACTTCCATACATGATCACACTGCGTACATATGCCTGATAGAATATTTCCTTGCCCGACAGTCATAACTCTCTGATGGTTAGTAAAGGCAAAAGTTCCCTCAACTTACTGGCTAGTATACAATAAAAGCAGGTTCATTTTAGTAAATTGTTTCCAAATATCTTCATTCAACTAGCATTCCTCAGAAGAGTGGTGTTAGAACTTAAGTTGAATTGAACATAACATCAAAGCAGAAGGAATTCCTCCATTCTTTGACTGTTTCACCAACATTGTTTTCATCAAATGAATAATTCAGCTTTCATGTTCAGCTCTATTTAAATGTTGATGTTACTCATCTAATGAATGTAAGTTAAAAGAAGAACTCAGGAGAGAATTTACTTCTTTGCTTTTACTAAGGAATCACCATTTAACAAGGCCCAAATCCACACACTAAGGTTAATAAGATGGATGGATTGTAAGTTGTATGATGATGAATATTATGAAAGGATTGAAAATGATGAATGGAGTGGAAAAAATGTGAATTATTATGAGTACGATTTATAGCAAGTATTTGTTGACAGGTAATTTGAAGACGACCATGTTGTAGTGTGCAAGTAAACAGTCACGTTGTAACGTGTTCAACATATGAGAAGATTTGGGAAATAAACTCTGTTCATGGAAATTCCGTTTTATTCCAGGCACATGGAGGAAGAAATGAAAGTTCTTGGTAGTTGTGGTAGAAGACGTGTTCTTGCTGTGAATGTCTTACAAGGAAAACTCAGAGATTGGAGCTCTGTAACAATAGAGTAGAGAGAAACTAGCAGCTTCTCTTCTGTCACAAAGGATTGTAGAGAACCAAAGAGATCACCCGTCACTCGATTGTGTAGTCGGCTCATCAATGCTCTTTGGTTAATACATCTTCATTCTCGTTTCTTTTTGAAAAATCATAGTTCAAATGTAAGAATATCCTCAATTACTTTCTTCTTTATGAAGGAGAATGGACTGTTTGTCTGTCGCCTAAGGCTCCCACATTCGTGAGGGATTTTTTAGGGAGCTGAATTTATCCAATATTAAAAAAAATGAGGATAATCCATCCAAGAGCAACTCCTAGCTAAAGAAAGATGGATATCCATATAGTTAGGATTAATAAAATAGATTTAAGGCTAAAACCGTTATTGTCTTAATCTTCAAGAACAGGTACCGGCTATTTGTGCCAAGGAAAGAACCCACAGAAAGGAATCAACCTTGATTCAACTTTTGTCCACACACATTTAAGAGATATCCAACATTAAATTTCCAAAGATAAGATTAAGCAATTGCAAATAACTAGTTGCGTTGAAGTAGAAAATTGCGATACTACTGATTTTAAAATGCATTGTCCCAAAATTGAATTCTGTTGTCCTGTCGACTTAACCAGTTTTATACATTCTTTTTCAATTAAATTTTAATACACATCTAATTGCTACAAATTCAAATAAACAAATTAAGAATGTGACATTAGACCTTTAAACTGTGATCAAAGTGTAGCATCTGTTCTGTTAGTTTTATTTATTTAAAGAATATTTAATTAGTTTTATGGTAAGGGGAATAAGAATATTTAATGTAAAAAGCTTTAAATTATAATAATAAATTAATTTAAAAGTTAAAACGTTCGTTTCATTTATCCTTCACTTCATATTAAAGATCAATAAGTATTTATCTGTATATAAATAAATAGAAATCCGTTCCACCACACAAAAGTTAATGAGTAAAAAACATGTATTTTTTTTTTTTTGGCGCCAAGACAAAACTATTTCAAGTGATGAGAGGAAGCGATACAGCAAATAGCAAGTCAGAACCTCCCCAAACCAAAGATTAATTCGGAAAGAAATTCTCCACTCTAAATAGAAAGTCAACAGTAAATATTTTTTTCTTTAGGTCATCAGAAATGATCATATAATTTATATGTGAAAAATTATGATTCTATACGAATATAAGGTCAAACATTGGCGAAGGATATAATATTTGGTCATTTTTGACGAAGAATATACACTAGTTTAAAAATATTTAACTGACAAATATTTTTAGGCTGAGAAGAAAGAGAATAATTATTGTTTGAAAAATAGTTAAATTATTACAACTGTCAATAAATAACTAAAGGGATATATTCGTATTGTTTATTAAAATAATATTTAGCGATGTAACAATTATTTTTACAAAAGAAGAAAGAGGCAATTTTTCTTAATATTATTAACTTTGATAGACATAATAATAATATTTCTTCTGAAATAATAAATTTCAGAAGAAATATTATTGTTAACAGTAAATTATTCAAATAGATGAAGAAAGGAACCGTGGAATTTTTACAGAGTTCATCTAGTAATATGATAATACAATCAATATCCGACCATTTAAGAGTTGCACTAAATGTTGTTTTGTGGATCAGAGCAAGATAGAACCTGATTGCCAGATGATCAGTGGATGAATCCAAGTTGAACCAACTTGAGCTGGGACTGTGGTTTATTTTATCGGTTGAGTTGAAAATGAAACTTGACAATTTGAAGGACATTCAAGCATTCTCGTGATAAGAATTTTGGGAATTTGAGCTTAAAATTGGTATTGAAGGCACAAATCTGCATTTGAACATTTGCGAAGCGTTTGTAGTTTATCTTAAAATCCCAGGAGAATTTGTTGAAACAAATCAGGGGGAAAAACTGATAAAACAAATAACGAAACAACAGGAATGAAAGATACAAATGGAATGAAACAAATTATTAGGAAGCAAAAAAAAAAAGAAAATGAGATGAAAGAATAACATAAAAAAACAATAAATTAGGACAAATTTATAGAAAAAAACATCAAAAGATAAAACAAAAATTGAAACAGATAAATAAAACAGGGATAAATATTCTGAAGATGCGTCCATTGAATCTGTGGGTTCACTGACGAAAATGCTATTTGAACTTAAACGTGACAGACAAAAGAAAATGCTATTTAAAAACTTAAATATGACGATCTAACAAAAATGCTATTTCAAGCTACAGTGTGACAGACCAACAAAAATGTTATTTGAAACAGAAGTGATAGACAAAGAAAATGCTATTTCAAAACTTACGTGTTACAATCTGATGAAAATGCTATTTCAAGCCTAAGTGTAACTGATCAAAAAATGCTTTTAAACTTAAGCGTGAAAAACCAACAAAAATGCTATTTGAACTGAAGCGTGACAGACCAAAAAAATATGTGAAACAGAAGCATAATAGACCAAAGAAAATGCTATTTCTAACTTAAGTATGACAGACCAAGTAACAACCATTTAAAACTTAGGTGTATTAGACCACCGAAAATGCTATTTCAAGCTTTAACGTAATCGTCCGAATAAAATACTATTTCAAACAGACAGAGACTCATTTAGAGATACTTGGACGCATCTAAAATAATATGCGTCCATTCAATCTGCATGCTTAGCTATAAAAATGCTGTTTCAAATTGAAGCATGAAAAGGAAATACAAACGAAAATGGTATTTTAAACATAACCGTGACAGACTGACAAATGCAATTCATATCTTAAGCGTGACACACGAACGAAAGATGTAATTCAAACAGACAGAGCATCTTAAAGAGATGTGTCCAATCAATCTGCGCGTTCAGCACTGAATATTCTATTCTAAACTAGAGTGTAACAAACCAAATGAAAATCTATCTAAAACTTCAGTGCGACAAATCATATCAGAACTATGTTAAACTTCAGTGTGACAGCCCAACCGGTTGATACATGCTCTTATAGTTACGCATGGACGCATCTAAAATAAGATGTGTCCAACTAAAGCATGATAGAACGACTAATCAAATAAAAGCGTGACAGAACGACCAATCAACAAAAAGCGTGAGAGAATGAGCAATCAATAATAAAAGTGTGACAGAACAACCCATCTACAAAAAAGGGTGACAGAACGATCGACCCACAATAAAAGCGTGACAGAACGACCAACTAATGATAAAAATGTGACAGAACAACCCATCTACAAAAAAGGGTGACAGAACGACAGATCCACATTAAAAGCGTGACAGAATGACCAGTCAACAAAAAACGTAACAAAACGACCAATCAATAATAAAAGCGTGACAGAACAACTAATCAACAAAAAAACGTAACAAAACGACCAATCAACAATAAAAGCGTGACAACAACCACTCAACAATAAAAGCGTTTCAGAACAACCAATCAACAATAAAAGCATGACAGAACAACCACTCAACAAAAAAACGTGACAGAACAACTAATCAACAATAAAAGCGTGACAGAACAACCACTCAACAAAAAAACGTGACAGAACAACTAATCAACAATAAAAGTGTGACAGAACAACCACTCAACAAAAAAACGTGACAGAACAACCAATCAACAATAAAAGCGTGACAGAACAACCACTCAACAAAAAAACGTGACAGAACAACTAATCAACAATAAAAGCGTGACAGAACAACCACTCAACAAAAAAAACGTGACAGAACAACTAATCAACAATAAAAGTGTGACAGAATAACCAAACTAACAAAAAAGGCGTGACAGAAAAAATAATCAACAAAAAAGCACACGTGACAGAACAACTAATCAACAACAACAAAAAAACATATAGAAATATATGAACGTATCTAACTAATCTTATAAGGAAAAAAGAAAAAACTTACAACATGAGTATAAAAACATAAAAAGATAAAGGTTTGGTAAAAGAAAAAAGACACAAAAATAAATGATAAATAAAAAAATAAAAAAAATAACGAAAAAAGATAGTGAACAAAATTCCAAAACTTACAAAAAATGGAGCTCATAAAATAAACAAACGAAAGGAAAATGTTTCATTATTCAAGAAAAAAGAAACTGCATCAAATATTCTTTAAGGTGGGGAGGATCTTACATTTAAATAGATTCTTACATTCAACAGGCGAAGACATAAAAAGAAAACGACTGGTCCGATTTAGTCAACCAGTCTTATAGAAATGTGTAATTAAAAGCAAACACACACACACACACACACACAAAAGCAAAACAAAAAAACTAAACCCAAAAGAAAGCAACAACCATAAACTAAAGAAGTAAAGAATGTTTTTTATTCATGTGAAGAAATGTAAAAAAAGCATATACAATATAAGTAGAGATCAGTCTTACATTTGAAGATATTTGTCCATCCAACTCACGCATGTCTAAAAGAAAGAGTGTAACATGTACTTTAAAATTCGCAAACAGTGTTCAAATCCAGCCAGAGTTGCTGTTGTAATATATCCACTGTCGGCGATTTCAACTTGTTTTAAATGAGTGTTATTTTCCATTTCCTAATATGTTGAGTGTCTTTGGACAAATTCAAAGACAAGCTAAAGAATACATGGCTGTTGGAGGTTGGTGATTATGGAAGGTCGATGCACTGTGTCAGATAAAAAAGTAAATGACGAATGTATGTCTGCGAGGTGGAAAATGAAGTCTGAGAAAATTCACGTTAACTGGGTTTCACGGCCACTGATAGGAGTGAATATAAAACAATCGGAGAGAACTAAAAATATTGATAAAAACGGAAGCTTATAAAATTTCCATCCATCCAATACTAGCCATCTTGTTTGATATTACTCTGAGAAAATCATATAAACATATAAAGGTATCCTATGAGATTTTAAAAGCATTTAAGCTAATACATCAAACTTTGATTTTGACTAGCCAATTTTCATTTGTTATTGTTGTACCATGTTATTGGCACTATAATAGCATACTTTGCTACACTTTATTTAAAAAGTTATGTAGTCTAGCTCGAACAAATAGTAATATGGAAACATTTTTTCATTATGAACGAAAAAATCAAAATAAGCAAGAGGAATAACTCATATTTTTGTCTCGCTTACAACTAAATCTGTATTCTTTTTTCTGTATAAGTTTAAATAAGTTGAAAACTAATAAAAATGAGAAACTACAATGACGGCATCCCGGGCAACGCCGGGTAGGGACAGCTAATTACATATAAAGCAAGAAATCTATGACTGAATGATTTTTTTTAATCACATTCATAGTTGAGAAAGATAAGGATGTTTTAAATTTCTTCAAGAGAGATAAAATAGCAGAAAAAAATGTATCAACATAGTCATTATACTCAGAAAACTAGAGTTAGATTTTGAATTTGTCTTTTTTATGGCATATCAATCCTTTTTGAATTACTTGAGCTCCAATCTCTAATTTCTCCTTTTAAGACATCCACAGTAAGAACTCATCTTCCTACCAAAACGGAAATGTGCCTAGCATCCATGTGCCTAGCATCAGGCGAAATTTCCATGGACAGAGCTTCTTTACAAGGGATTCTCGTCTGTGAAACACATTACCGCAGGACTGCTTCCCTGCAGATTACAACATAGTCGTCTTCAAATCCAATGTCAACAAATACTTGTCATAAACCGCGCTATATGTAAACAAACTTAGTTCATTGCATTGATCAATTTTAGTACTCCCATAGTGTTCTTCATCTTTTAGCTAGCGATAATTCCATCTCATTACCCCTTATCCTCGCGTAACTTTTGGCTCTGATAAGTGGTGACCAAATAGTAAAAAAAAAAAAAAATTCTGAAACTCATTATATATTGTAAACGATTCATTTAAATAATCCAATGTAAACAAATTGCTATGTATGGCATATTAAAAAAGTTGAGGGTTTATTTAATGCTGAAACAATATCTAGTGTAAACAATTAATTGAAGACAAGTTGTCATTTATTGCTCATCAGCCCTTTTTTAGATTATTTCATGTTGAAACATGATATGTGGCAAGGTGAAAAGTGTAGTATCTGTTCTGATACTACACTTGATATTTTATGTCCTCTGTCAGTAAAAGAAAAATCCTTCTAGACGGAGGCAATTCATATTTTTGTTTTAATCCAAAGTGCCCCGTTTTGGGGAGACCTTATGTCTAACTCTCTCCTAGTGATTGGCCACTTGATAGTAATAATAAATTTGTACGAATAAGCAAGGTACAACTTTGTTGATGCTTTTGGCCAAGATCAAAGTGTAGTATCTGTTCCGATGGATACTACACCCAATAAACCGGTACTGTTTTGGCCTTCGAGGCTTGATTTACGCCGGTCTATGGGTCTGTCCTGAGCAGTTCTAGGAGGTCCATCCTCCCAGGCTTTGCCTTCTCACCCTTTGAGAAGGGGTTAGTTTATTGCTAATCGCCTGAGGCGCCCCTACCAGGGAATGCTGACGGGGCTGCCGAGGCATTTTTTGGCGGTCATAAGTGCTCTTCCTCTAGAGTGCTGACTTATCAATTCCCACTTTCCGACCGTGTGTCACATTTTACTCTGTGGGAGGTAGATTAATATGACTTTGTTGATCGGCTCGATTCTGTTGTTGGAATTCTTGCAGGAGGGACCACATGGAGGTTGCCAACATCCCTATGTGAAAGTAATACTATGGAACTGATTGGATTTGAACTTGGCATGCCAAGGTCGTCAATCCGCGACGTTATCAACTTAACCACTTTCACTTCCCTACCTGTTGTAAACGTTTCATTCAAATTGTTAAACACAAGTTGCTAATGTACCCATAATTGGAGAAAATAGTGGATTCCTACATTTTCCCTAATGTATTATAGGGTAATTCAAGGCAATTACCCACACAGGATTTTAACTAGACTTAGCTGATCATATAGTCTGAGTCAATATCCATTATGCAAATCATCCACTCTGACCATCCCAGAATTTTTTTTATATAATTATCATTAAAATGACCCACAAAGATGTTGATTTGTCATAAAAAAGACAAACCAAACAGAATGCAAAAATATACTAAAAACGGAGTTAATAAATTCAGAAAGAAGGCAATTAGCTTTGGTGTGTTGTACTAAATGGCCCAATAAAAGCATTGATTACAATTAAGCAAAATGTCAAACTAAAAGATCTGAATTAAATGACGTTCAATCAACATCAAATAACTGAGAAAGAAATACTGAAACGAAACAAATATAGCTGAAATGCTAAATATAAAAACAAAAACAAAAACAACATTTTTCTTAAATTAACGGTTAAAATAAATTAATAAGATACCAGCTGTTCCTATCCGACGTAGCCCGGGATGTTTTTAATTATTATATGTTTACACAGTTGTAAACTTATACAGAAAAAGAAATATATTTTTAGTTGTAAGGTAGATAACTCCTATTATATTCTTCAATTTGAAATGTGAGTTATCTCCCTTTACATTATTTGAGTTATGCTTATGATTGAAGACACCGTTTATGAATTATGTGTCACGTGACTTTTTCGACATCGAAATTTAAAAGATTTGATGATACTATAAATTTCTTTCCATAACAAATTTCCGGATGTGCAATACCGTGTTAAAGAAAAAGACGAAATCGTTATCTTTGTTAAAAGAAGTATGAAGAAAAATCTTAAATCTATCAGAAGTCTATTACTTATTTTTATTACTGGCGAAAAGTGATTATTAGTTTTTGGTGATTATTTAAAAATTGTTTCATATTACCAGTTGGACTGGACTAAGTAATTTTTAAATAAAGTGTAGTGATGTACGTTATTATATTGCCAATAATAACATTGTACGACAATAACAAATGAAATTTTGCTAGTCAGAAGAAAAGTTTGATTAATCCGCTTAAATGCTATTTGGGTGTGACTTTAAACGTCCGACAAGATAACTTTATATGTTAGAAAACAAGAAACACTGAGAGATTTGAAAAGAATAAAAAATGAATTTATATTATAATCGAACAATAACCAATTCAAAACAAAGTAAACATTGATCTCACATCAAATTGTCGTTTTGTCTACTGCAGATACAACTAAAACCGGCCTGCAACAATACATACATACATACATACATACATACATACATACATACATACATACATACATACATACATACATACATATGTGTAAGAGGGTGGATATGCTTGTACATATATATGAATGTGTGTGAGCCAATCTGCCAACTCCTGGACGAAACCATTTCAAGTGGTGAGGGGAAGCGAGAAAGCAAAAAGCAAGTCATATAACCCTCGCCACCTGAAATGAATTCAAAAAGAAACCATCCACTCTAAATTAAAAGTCACCGGTGGGTGGTATTTAGGTAATCAAAAATGATAATAAATTTTATATATGAAAAATTAAACTACTGAAGTAATTCTACGATTTTATATGAATATTAGTGTAGAAATTTGGAAGCATAATTTTTGTTCCCCATCATTTTAGATAGAGAGAAAAGAAAAATGTTGATCAGTATTTGTTTCCAGAAATATGTTTATGGGAACTTTTTTCCTTATTTATATAAACAGAACATAATCCCGAAGTTATGCCATCGATTTTCCGAACACCCTATATATATATATATATATATATATATATATATATATATATATATATATATATATATATATATAAATATTTGTTATTGTTTATTTATCTATGGACGTATACGTTTCGTCTCTTTTCAATCAAGACTCATCAGCATAGAACTACGATTATTCACCACCGGTCACACGATTCGAAACCCTGGATTACAAGTATTTTTCAACCCCATTCCAACGTCGCTAACCGATAGGCCAATTCTGAACAGCTTATAAACAATGATAATTTTAACACTTTTAAAGGCGGCGAGACGTACCGGCATTCAACTTCTATAAGTGAAGAAATGATGCATATAAAGCAAGTGACGTCACGCTGTGTTATTACTACCATTTACAGTGCTCTACTTTTTAACGAGGAGCTTCAAATATATATATATATATATATATATATATGGCTTTTCTCTGTTTTCATTTTATTTCATTAAGTTCTCAGAAATCAAGGGGCCCCTTTTCCGGGGCTAACACTTAATCTCTATATGAGATACATAGATATTCGAATATTTCATTAAAGTTCTCTTTTCCTGTCAAACGTTGAGTTAGTCAAAAAAGTCAAGAACATTAATTTTCCTTTCCCCAATTGACCAGTTAACTATGCTATAGTATATCTTTCTTGCGGTGTCTTGGTCTTACCGGATTCCAGAATAAGAATCCATCTAGTCGAGAGGAGTATCCAGCTAAGTGTTGTTACTTGAGGTAACATTACTAGGAGAAGGTGCACCAGCCCTCGTATGAGCCAATGTATAGCCGTGCCGAGTGGATCTTATTTGTGCTTCGAATACTATGTTATTTTGAATATTTGGTCAGGATTTACTTGTAGGGTTCAGTATTTTCATGTCAGGTTGTCCTGGCACACCCTTGTACAGAGAGAGCGAAGACATTCGAGGATAGAATCTAGTAGGTAATTCAAACACTCCAGTTGGTAATTCAAACTCTCCAGTTGGTAATTCAAACTATTTAGTAGGTAATTCAAACTCTTCAGTAGGTAATTCAAACTCTCCAGTTGGTAATTCAAACTCTCATGTAGGTAATTCAAGCTATATATGTGTGTGTGTGTGTGTTTGGATACCAAGAAAGATAAAAAAAATCTGATGGTGAGTAGACGAGAGGCATATAGCACAATGACGAAAAAGCCAGGGAAGCCAAGCATAGCGTTTGGAACAAATCCTACTCTATTTCCAAAGCAACAAAAAAATATAAAGCCTCCGATTTTTCCTGAAGGATCTATTCTTTGTCTTACGCAAGTCGGTGAAGAATGCAGGGTCAGATTTCTTTTAGTCTTTTATCTCAATCTGTAAATCTCCCAGAGTATTTTTCCCGATTCAGCAAAACTGACTTTCTTCGCGGCTACAATATCGCACGGAAGATTTGGCAGAGATAGAAACATCACTATTATTGAGACCAACAATCATTTTGCCGACGTACACCAGTCTATCTTGTTTTTATATCAGGTAGCTGAACAACTTACATCTTTCGTACATCTTAGTCTATTATTTCTGTTATCCCTTGCTGATGCAAAATGCTCTCTCTCTCTCCGTATATATATATATATATATATATATATATATATATATATATATATATATATATATATATTCATTTTATTTTTATGAAGCCGACCTTGATCCGGGCTTAGGCTGAACCAGGTTTTTGAATGATAAAAGTTATCTTGACCAATATTTGCAGCAGTACAATTTAGTTTTCTTTTCGGAAATCTCCATTTGATCACCTATTACGACATGATGATTCAAAATAATATATATGTATATATCTATATATATATATATATATATATTACACTGGAAGAATACACGTCCAATGACGGGTAAAATGAATTCCCTGAACAGAACAGTTTTGCATCGCTTTTCTCTCCCTTTACCAAGATTCTAATCATCCCGATTTTCATAAACAACCTCCCTGATGAAATTGTGTCCGAGATGGGTATATTTGCAGATGACATCATTCTCTACTCCTAGCATGTGGGTTAAACGGATGCGCAATGGCTGAATCCTTAGAAAAAGACTTCAAGTCTGTAGTTGAATGGGGACATAAATGGATGGTTTAATTTAATGCTACTAAGACAAAGCTCCTTTCTTTTAATAACTACAAGTAACCTTTTCAACCACCGATTTCTATGGCTAATATCACCCTACCCGAGAGTCCAACATGCAAACTCTTTGGCCTAACATTCACAGGTAACATGAATTTCAACAACTACATATCAGATACTGCCAAGTCTGATGTAAGGTAAGTGTGCTCCCTCTACCGTGCTAGAAAACTTCTCACACCTCTAAAAGACCACCAACCGCCCATGCATGGAGTATTGTTCTCACATTTCGGCTGGTGCACCAACCACTAGTCTCTCCCTCTTAGACAGGGTAAAAAAAAGCGTCTCTAATCTAATAGGTCCAACACTGTCCACCAAGCTTCAACCCCTGTCCCATCGCCGCAATGTTGGATCCATGTACTTATTTTACAAATACTTCAATGGAATGTGCACCGACGTATTTGATGCTCTGATGCCCCCTCAACGTAAATACACCCGACCAATCCGACAATCAGCTAAATCCCATCCATTCACTGTGGAGGTTTCCAGATGCCGGGGGGGGGGGGTTCTACTCTAATAGCTTCTTTCGTAGAACTGCTAGCCTTTGGAATTCCCCCCTGCTCCCTGTTTCCTGGACTGTACCGATATGAAGAAATGTAAATGTAATGTGAACAAACATTTCTCTGCTCAACTCCCCACTTAGGATGCCCCTATAAATCCGGCCCCTAATTCACAGTAGTCCCTTACTTCTCAGTGACAATGTGCCTTGTTTAGGGTGAATTAAAGTAAAAACAATTTTTTTAAAGCTATAATTGCTCAAATTCAATGCAAATCTGATATATTTGAATTTTCAAATGAGAAGGTGTGTCCATATTATGACCCCGAAAAACACTTTTAAAGAAACCGGAATTTGGGGAATATTTATTAATTGATGACTAATACCTATTGTTAAAATCTCACAAAAATTCGGAGGTATTAAATATTTTACGAACGGCTTCCACCCCCTTTCTACTCGCTTTGAAATGAAACTATATTAAACTAAATATAGCCCACATTTGAACTCCTTGTGCCCAACAACTGTGTTTCAAAATCCATAATGATCGGATAATTTGTTAAGGAGGTAATTCTCTACATACAAATATATAAACATATAAACATACCTAACTTTATGAAGATAGATATAGACGACCCGTGAACAGTTGGGTCACGACCACTTTCACTAATTATTCCACTTTGATTTCATTCGAAATTCATAAACTGTGACATATCTTTTCAGACTTCTGTATTATCATTATGGATAAAAAAATAAATAAAGAGACCAATCATTTTGCTATCTACTTTGCATATGTTGTTATGGTGTGTACGAACACACAAGGTAAATTAGATGGCAAGATAAAACCATTAAGAGAGCCTCTCTTTTTCTAAATACCCACAGAGACATTAAAAGCCATTAAAGAGTGGTTGAATTAAAATGAAAATGCCTCAGGATGAGATTGAAACCCGGTCGTTTTTCGATAGTCAAAGACTCTATCGATTGAACCATCTGCACAAGCCATGAAGGAAGGGAAATTCAAAAATTTATATACACAATACCAACAACCGAAGAGTGCTCTATTCGTATTTACAAAAAGCATACAAAGATTTTTCTCATTTTAATAACTGGATATAGGTCGACACAGATACAGTTCTAAGTGTGACATCATGCAATCATATCTACATATGCAGATATGCACATAGTCAAATATATATATATATTTAAAATATATAATTCAAAATACACAAAAACAGCCCCCCCCCAATATATATATATATATATATATATATATATATATATATATATATGTGGGGGGTGTTTTTTTGTGTATCTTGAATTATATATTTTAATGATATATATATCTATTTGACTTTGTGCATATCTGCATATATATATATATATATATATATATATATATATATATATATATATATATATTTGACTATATTTGACTGCATATATATATATATATATATATATATATATACATATATATATACAAAATTAGTTTAGATCAAGAAAATTTGAACATTGTTCCAAGAATTAAAAACTAACTATTATTAGGCATACGATCGTTTCCAAGACCTTTGGAAATATTTTATTTTTCATTATTTTTGATGATTACGAAACGGTTATCGTCAGCACTTTTTATAACATCTCATACAGAAGTCTCTTGAGAATATATGTATATATATATATATATATATATATATATATACATATATACATTTCATTTTCCATTTCTCTGGCATTAGTAAAGTTATCTGTGGTCACTATCTCTGGCCAGAATCACTGTCCACTGCTCAGACACAATAAAAGCTGAGAATCTAATTCAAGGAAATAATGGCAAACATGCTACACTTGTAGACCAATCTTAAGATAATGACATTGTTCAGTCGGGCGTAGAATTTTTCAAATGGATGCAGAATTTGTTTCTACTCTGCATATCAGTGATGACACTGAGTCTTTTTGACATATTGAATAACAACCGGAATTGATGGATATGCATTGGTGTTTCTCTACTTGCAACCGGAGGATATCATCCACCTACATGGTTTTAAAAAAAGACATACATACAAGGAAATAGGTTCATCTATGGACACGCAAACATATATATATATATATATATATATAATATTTATAAATAAATATTAAATTATTTATACCTACAGGCGTTTCAAGCTTATTGCTCTCATCAGTGCAGGGAAGTAACAATTTCAGACGGTCGGGAGGCGCGAACCCGGTACACAGAGTCAGCCATATCCACTCGGCCCACAGAAACTGTCACGTAATATAGGGAAATTAAGATCTATATGTACCTAGAAGCGGGCACAGATAGAAGACTAGTCGAGAGTGTTCGACGAACGTATTCGGAACTTTGCATTAGAGCTTTTTGACAGTCTATTTTTAACTTCCCCGAGAGTGCTCAACTTTAATTTCTTAAAGGGGCTTAGTATAATATTTATAAATAAATATTAAATTATTTATATATATATATATATATATATATATATATATATATACATATACATATATTATACATATATATATACATATATTATACAAATAAAATGAAAATATTAACTAGGTTATATGAGGTGGTTCTGAGAAGTAACGGGACTGTGTGTACTATGTGCTGTGTGAGCTATGAACGAAAGAGGGATTACCAGATTATGTTATAATCTAACATGATATATTTGGAGTATGTAGCTATAATCTTAGCTCTCTGCAACTATTACATTTATTTCACATGCTTTTTTCACTTGTCTCTGATTACAACAGATACTTCACTTTGCTCGTAGCCAAAAGGCAAAGGATGATATATTGGGAGTACATAACTGCAATCTTAGTTATATGAAACTATTGCTTTTTGTTTGCAACTCTTTTTTTAAGTCGTTCAGTTACAAGAACTGAGGAATGGATGATGAACATCGATCAATGAATAAAAATAAACATTGCCATGCCGCAACAACCACCATATCCACCTGTTTTTGCTCAGTGTGACTTTTTCATTTTTTGTGTAAGATTCAGATCATCAAGGGGTCGCTTTCTGAATGGTTGGAGGCAACCAGGAGAACCGTAATGACAGAGCTAAGGGTGGTGCATCTCAGAAGTATCTCGCCATCAATGCATTGATTAATGGTAGATAACTTTCGGAAAATTAATTTGACTCAAGGGGGATTCTTTTGAAAGGGAAACCATGTAATTTTTTGTTTGGAATTAAAATAAATGACACTAGTCCCATTACTTTTGTTATGGTGTGATGTTGATCTAACCTTTTTCGGGAGTAGATGGACTCTTCTAAAGACAATGAATAGAGTTATGACAAAGTGTCGTAGCAGTCATGACCGCAGTCATGGCCACAGTATCAAACGCAGACTTTCTGTAACATACTATTTGTACTTCTGTAAATACATTCTTGTAAATATACCACCGTGTTGTCTTAATTATTATCAGCTCTTCAAGGTCACAACAACATGATGTATGGAAGTGATGGTTGAGGACATGCGTTGCATATAGAGAAATAACATGAAAATGATATAATGGATGTGCAATGGGAATCTTAAAGACAGGCTTTGATCTGATGACCTCAGAGGAAGATTAAATTTTAACAGTAAAAGGAAATATATGCAGAACAGGACACTTCGATTGTATGACCATGTTGAAAAAATGGATGAGAGTTATCGGGTTTTTAGATGTAGAACAGTTGAGGTAGCAGGGGCGGTCATCTTAGGGAGAAGGCCAAAGAAAACATGGGAGGTAGTGATAAGGATCGACTTCAGGGATAAATAAATACCTGGCCAGATAAATTTCTAAAAGCCGTCCACCACATGCCAGCATGTAAAATGGAAGTTGATGATGATTTTGATAATGATTTCTGCTTTTGAAATGCTTATTCATATATCCTGTATGTAAGGGTTTTATATCAACATCTAAAATTGTTTGGGTCAATCAATATATATTTGGTGAAATATGTTAAAAAAAAGGAAGAAAACGGTGAAATATTTTACTTCATGGAAATAGTTAAAAAGATTGGGTTGACAACGGTTGATACGGTGTTCAAAAAGCAGTCTGTCTTGACAGAGAACATAATTAAATTTGCAATCTGATGGGGGATAAGCTTTCCTCGTCCCTACAGCCTCTTTCAATTAGAAGAGATATTGCTAGCCTTTTTCTACTGTTTCGTTATGTACATGGTAGGTGCTCGACTGAGCTCAAATCCCTGGTCGCTCCCCCCCCCCTTTGTCAAAAATTCGCAAGAACCCGCCTGGCTACAACCACAGCAAAGAACTTTCCTTTATCTCTCTCTGTACCAAAAACCAAGCAGAACTTCCATGAACAAAGTTTGTTTTCCTAAAACATCTTATCTGTGGAACAAGATATTACGAGTCTGTTTCCCAACAGACTACAGCATGGTCGTCTTCAAGTCTAATGTGAACAAATACTTGTTGAGCTGTCCTCTTAAGAAATCAAGTTTTCCTAAGTAATTTTCTGCTCATTCCACACACTGTTTCGAATCTTTTCATCATCCAGTCGATCATCGTCCAACCAACAATCCTTTTAGCTCTTATACTTAGGTGGCCCCAGACCTCGACAAGTGGTTACCCAGTCATGAAATTATGAAACAGTTTTCTGTAGATTACCCCCTCCTCTCTCTCACTATAAATATATATATATATATATATATATATATATATATATATATATATATATATATATATGTAAATTATATGTAAATTATAACTAAAAGGTAAACTTTTTGAGAGTTGGACCTATTGTGAAATAAGGAAAGCTCAATATACTGGATAGAGCAAAAATATGGTAAGTCAATGAAAATTGATTAGACCTGCAAATGGAAGCAAATCGATATCTTCAGTTGTTCAGTATATATATATATATATATATATATATATATATATATATATGTGTGTGTGTACAGAAAAACTGTTTTGTCATTTCACGGCTCATCAGGGTGGCTAGACACAGAAAGTGCATCAACTCTACACTCAGTCACTACCAACCATGCTGTCAGATGTCTTACCATCTGAGCTTACTAATATACACACGCGTACACATAAATGTATATATACACATATATATGCATATATGCATATATGCATATGTATAAATATATATATGTATATATTTATTATTGATAGTCAGATTTTCAAGATTTAAGCTCAATAGATGTTAATATTTTAACTCCAGAGCATGTATAAATAAACAATAGAAAGTTAGATTCCAGTAAGCAGAAAGTTAGATTTTATGTAAGCTTTTTTTAAAAGATCCAGTTCTTAATGAACCGTTTCGTCGGCACTTAGACAACCAAAATATAGAGTTATATATATACACTGACATGGATATACTTAATATTTGTAGCCATACAGAAGAGGCACGATATGACAAAAGAGCTGTCTGTCGACGACTACATTATATATATATATATATATATATATATATATATGTATACACACATTCAATGAATTAAAACATTACAATTGTTCCAAGAATAGAACATCAAACCCAGTATGGCATACGATCGTTTCCAAAACATTTTGGAAATACTTTATTTTATTAAGCTAATCCAAAACGTCTTCATCAGCGTCTTTAGCAACACGTCTTACAGAAAGAAAAAAATTTAAAAGCTCGTCGTAGAGAAACATCTATTGACAGAAAGAGCCATATTTTAATTTTGTTATTTCTAGAGTATAGATAAATTTCTTATTCCACTTTATATTTTCTGTCTATATTAAGAAGAAAATTTTCGATGTCCAACTTGAATATAACAATATTTAAAATACAGGATTAACTTTTAGTTCATTACAAGCTTTCGTTCATTCTGCATAAGGTAATACCAAGCAGTCCAAAAGGATCGAAATAAATTTATTACTGCCCGAATTATGGATTGTCAGGCTTTTCTTACCTTCCTATTATCATATCTATCTATCTATCCGTATATATATATATATATATATATATATATATATATATATATATATATATATATATATATATATATGTGAGAAATATCCAAATCTCTGCAAAAGATGGCATGCCTAAATGCTCATCTAAGGTGGCAGTGCTTGTGAACTAAAACGTCTATTGTGTAATCCTTGTATTTTAGAGGCAAACAATGGCTGACCTGATGACCCCCATTGCGGAAAATTGAGGATCACTCTTTAAAAAAGAAAAAAAAAGATGAAGCATGAAATTCGCGAAGAAAATGAAAAAAATAAAATTCTAAAAGAAGATAAAAGAGAAAAGAGTAAGTTCGATGAACTCATTATTTTACATGTATGAAATGAATACAAAAAAAATCATCAATTTGTTTCGATTGTTTTGTGTGTATTTTTTTTCTGTTTGATCTTCCGCTATTTCGTGGCATCATACTTATCTCAAACCATATCAGGTCGTTACTATTTTCATCATCGTCGTTGTCATCATCATCTCTGTTTACTCTATTGTCATTTTAACATGATATAATCATAATCATACGGACTATATGTTCGATAAGGAAGAGTAATCATCATCATCATCGTCGTCGTCGTCGTCGTCGTCGTCGTCGTCGTCGTCATCATCAGCATCATCATCATAGTCGTTATCATCGTAATCGTCAGCAGAACTTTCTCTAAAGTCCAACCTTTACTCTCCGGTGTAGAGGAAGTGGCAACGTGATAGTGTCAACACTCTGCTACCTGAGCCATAAGGGCCACCCATGGTGAACAGATTTTGCACTAAGCGGTTAACAGGGCTCAGGTGAAAATCCAGGAGTCAACATCGGGATCTGTCATTCTCTAGGCGTCTCTGTCTCTGTGTATAGCAAGCAAAGACGTATCAGGCATGGAATCGCAAATAAATTGAGGAGAGTAGCAACATTGCTTTTGCTCTATTCCCTCATGTATTCTGGGCTGAACCTTTACCGATTTTACATGCAATCACCGAGCCTTGCTGCTCCTGGTGTCGGGAGTAAAAACCTGCAAACTTGCAGATTAACAAATAACTGTGACTAATGAGGTAGACTTCATGCAGACCAAACAATCCTGAGGCACAATCTTTGTGAGCTCTATGCAGAAGTCCAACTCACTTAATAAGAACAAGATCAACAACAGCCGCAGCATCCATATCACCATACATATGATGCTGATCATTATCATTGTAATCATCATCTTCATCATATTTATTATCTACATTCAATCATAAGCATTATTAATTCTTCACTACTATACTGCCAGATCAGAATGTAGTATCTGTTCTGGTTTGTCTCAGGAGGTTAGCTTCCCAAACATGACCCTCTCTTTTTCTAGGGAGTGGTTGGTTTACGACTAATACCTGAGGTGTCCACACCTGAGAATCCTGATCATAGCTAATTTTCTATCAATCTAGAATGCCCTCTTTGAGAGTATTTAGATTCCCATCATAAAATGCCTTGTGTTTTACTTTTCTATTTTAGGAGGCAGGTAAACAAATAAGCATTATTAATTACTACTCTATCATAATTATCAGCTTCATAATTGAATATCATCATCATCATCATCATCATCATCATCATCATCATCATCATCCAAACGAAAAATAAAACGATATGAGATTGACCTTGAAAACAGGACACGAACATAAAAGACACAAAGTACATGAGTGGATACAAAAAAATGGTCAAATTATTACATGCAAAAATAAAAAGAAAAGGAAAAAATTGAATCTGCCTCTTTCCTTTCTCCCACCAGACAGATCAGGCATGGAAAATATGCCCTCCAATGATTCGCCTTAGAACTCAGACCAATGAAGAGTTTACGGTTTCATTACTTAAATGCACAATGAAATTTCTGGTTGCCCATGAGTGAAAGAAAATCCTTATTCTTTTATGAAAATGTTATGTAGCGTGTATTTGATGCCTGAATTTACTAATTTATTAGAATAAATTAAGAAATAACGACTAATAAATATTCGCTGTTTGCTTAAAAACAAATAAAAAAATTTGATGCAAGAAAATGTGAATGATTATTACATATGTAAGCATCAGTTGAGCTTAAAGTGGTGAAGTAAAATGTATATATTCTACAAAATATTTGAACCCTCTGATTTAAGTAGCTAGTAACTGACAGAGAGATATCTTCTCCGACTATACCTATGATATTACTAATCAAAATACAAACTGTTGGTAAAATTAAATACGGTCAAACCTCTACATACGACTGTCTCTACATACGAATTTTTCCAACATAAAATTCGATCAAATTATCGACTCTACACCCGATGGAAAATCCAGCATACGACGTTGAAGTTTCGTGGTTAGCCTGCTATGTGGCAGCACTCACGACAGGACGGACAGTTCAGTTCACAGTTCTGCTTCGGTCTTGGAACTTATAAAATTCGTATGTAGAGGTTTGACTGTATATAAAGAAAATACTTTTGATTAGAACACGAAAGAATATGTGCAATATCTTACATATTAAAAATATTATTTTATGCAGCTTTTGTTATGAAGCTATATCGGTCAATCAAATAGAGAAGCACAATACTTTATATATAAGAAGAAAGAACAGAAAAAAAGATAATTATATAAATAAATAAGAGGTTATTTTTCAATACACTGCGTGACAGTAGGACAAACCAACATGCATTGTGTATAATCATATTTGAAAATTTTGCTCCTTTTTTTTTAATTGTTGCTGCTAAAGCAGCGTTTTGTTATTTCTCTTGTTCATGCATGACTGCTAAAAGTTTTCCCAACAATGAATAATATTAATATTTTTACATTTTTATGGAAATTTTAAATAAATCAGTCATGGCAAAAACAAAGTTAACTTTATGAAAAATAAAATAAAAAGGGAAAAAAGACACTCTTGTCATACTCTCAGCAACATTCTGACGAGTAATTTCTTCCTGGATTTTACGGTGCATTGTCTGATGTAAAGATAAAGATAAAGACAAAAATTAATGATATATATATATATATATATATATATATATATATATAGGCAGCATTTCTTGCAGGCAAGTATTGTTGAATATAAGAGACAACTCCTGTCTAGATATCCTTTGGTAGATCCTTTCAATAGTCCGAATAAGGATCTTAGTTTCGGAGGGGAATTGGCTGATGAATTCGCCATAGTTTGGATTTGTCTCCCAAGTACTTTCAGACCAATCCGGGTCCATCTTCAAATAAAAAAGTAAAACTGATTATTTTCTACAATGAAGTAAAAACCACTAACCTTTTTATCACAAATAATTCTTCCTCCTTGGATAAGACAAACCTTGTTTATGAGTTTAAATGTCTTTTGGGACATTGCGTCTCCGACAACCAAGAGAAAAACAGCTATTCAGTGTGGCAAGATAAATTATATGAAAATATATTTATGGTAAGTAAGCTACACAGAAACGTTTATGCTTCATTCCAGGAGAAATCATCAGGCTTATAGGTTAATTGCTTGATGATTTCCCCGGCAATGAAACATGAACGTTTATGTGTAGCTTACTTGCTATAAATATATCTTCATACAACTACTACTAAGCTCTATACACGTATTGAGCACTGTTGAAGTAAATACTAAATATATATATATGTACTATTATATTACTTTATAATAGTATATGGGTATGTACATGAAATAGTAATAAATTATATATATATATATATATATATATATATATATATATACTAAACAAATGTAACTAATTGAGCTTGCCTGGTGATACCAGATCAGGCTGCCCTGTGGCTCCCTGAGACGAAATTCACCTACATTGACGTTTTTTTTTTTTTTTTTTTTTTTGTAAAACTTAATTATGTTCTACAAAACCAAAAACAAAAACAACAGCCCCTCTCCCTTTCTCCCTCCCCTTTTTAATTTTATTTTTAGAACTTGAAGCATAAATCTTTTACTATAATGACCAGATTCGGCATTAAATAACCCAAAAAGGGTTGATATGCCGTAAAACAAAACTACCAAACCAAACTACCTAATTGAGCTTGGGTTTCATTGTTTGAATCAGGGAAAAGTAAGTTTGCAAAGCCAGTTACATATAAAGTAATAAAATTACAAAATACTAAATTAGTCTTTGTCTGCCCACTATATCGCCTCTCTCTCTTTCTCACTTTCACTTTCAGGTTATAGGTTAAATATAGTTACTACTTTGGTGACATTCATTTTTGTTTATAATAGACTATTCCAATTTTTATTCTTTCCTTTTTTATTACTCTCAACTGTTAATAAACAGAGAGAGTTACGAAAGCGAGAGTGATAAATACCGTACAAAATCAACAAAAATGTGCATTAAAAATAGCATAATGAAAGATGCAGCCTACATTTCAAAATCTGGACACTTTTTCAATAGTCTTATGTCCAATGGATACTTTTTTAAAAATCAAGGAATCATGTCCTTCAGAAACCATATGTTTAAGAAGAAATAAAATATTGCGAGCCAAGATGAATGAGATAAAAGGAAATAAAGGGGATACCTGCAAGAATTGAAACTGAATTCTGGATGGAAGCCATTAATCTGTAGTGCTAGTTTACCTATTGGCACGTAAACATGATTTCATTTGCGATTAATGAACGGTGTTCATTCTAGATGTGTTCTTAATAAATAGATTACAATTCTGGTAAATGTCAATTACAATTTCCTTTTCAATACATTTGTTTACGTTAAGGGGAAAATACTAGAAGTTTTGGAACTATAACAAAAGAGAAAGGAGCGAAATTAAGAATGTGGAGCTCACGAAGCTGTTGTTGATCGGTTGGGGAAAGCAATGCAACTGATCCATAAAATGCTTATTAGGAACATTCATTTGTTTTTATAATCTCCCACTGGAAGAATGGGAGTGCTTGCAGGTCTGTTAACAGCTATAAAAAACTCCCACTTTTCCAGTGTGTTAATAGTGGTGGACACACCGATACACGTTGGTTCCATCACACACTATCCTAACTAACTACCAGTTACATGATTACGTTTTTTCCCTGCATTGCTTCTCCGCATTGCTGAAATGATTTTTATAAAATCCATCTCAGACCCATCATTACAACTCTCTTAATAGCTTCCAAATCTTCAAAACGGGACCCATTCATGATCTCCTCGAACTTGAGAAAAAGAAAAACGTCAAACAAAGCAAGATCAGTTGAATAAAGAGCCTGTTCAAGTATGACTATGTTCTTCTTGATAAGCAACTGTCGGATGCCCAGGGCGTTATGAGCAGGTGTATTGTCATGGTGAGGAAGAGGAGGTGTAAACAAAAGCATGTGTAAAATGTGCCCTGATTAAAGAAAGCTAAGATTACCGTTATTCCAAGTGATCATGTTCGATAATAACACAAACTGCTAACCATGGTTTTGACCATAGTTCATGTAGCAAGAAGCAAACTTAGTGTTAAATAAAATGGATTTACATTAAGAACGGTTCATTAAATAATATATACAGGGTGGGCCAAAATAAGGGTCCTATCTTTAAATTTGAATAACTTGAATTTGAATAACTTCCACAAAATAAAAGTTAAACTCACCAAACTTTATGTGTGTGTAGACTGACCCTTCCGAGATTTTTTGAAATAAACAAAACAAATTTTAGCCGAAAAACACTTCTTAAAACTTACAAAAACTAAAGTATTGTTTTTTACACGGTTTTGAGTTTTTTAAGCAAAAATAATGTTTTCTAAATGAGGGTACGTTCCTTAGGGCTAATACGGCTCATGCTTGCTTCGGAAAGGGTCCTTTACTTATTCTAAAAAAAAAAATTTAAAAAATCAATAAATAAAAAAGTTATGAATTTTTAAAAATAGGACCCTTATTTTTGCCCACCCTGTATATATATATATATATATATATATATATATATATATATATATATATATATATATATATATATATAGAGAGAGAGAGAGAGAGAGAGAGAGAGAGAGAGTTGGACATGTCTTATTTGCTCCACCTTGTGTCTATCCGTCACACCTCTGCATTGTATTGCCTTCTAAGTATCACATTTCTATATACAAGTAAACAATGCTTCAAGCAAACTACATAAACCTCTTATATATATATATATATATATATATGTGTGTGTGTTTATCGTTCAAGTTTCAAAGTATTGCATGGAAAGTTAATAAAATTGAAATATAAGCCAAATTAGCAATACAAGATTAATTTATTATTTTTATTTTTTTTTCTTACATTAATCCTATCGATTACGGAATAAAATTCCTTCTTTAGGGGTGACCAGTATTGAGTCATTTTTTTTTTTTTTTCATCAAAAAACAAGAATAAAGAAACTTATTTCTTTGTTAATTTGATAAACGTCAATGATGGTACGACGTCATCGCCTTGCTGTTATGAATGGCGGGTAGAATTATATATATACTAGTGTACATTTTCCATCATAAATGATGGAAAAAAGTATACTTTGTTAGTGTTGGTCCTAATATTCATTTAAAATAATAGAATTACAGCAATAATTTCATATATAAATTATTATTATCATTTCTGATGACCTAAAGAAAAAAAACAACCGTTGATTTTATTTTACAGCAGGGGCTTTCTTTCCGAATTTATTCCAGATAGTATGGGGAGGTTGTCTGTCTTGCTATTTGCTTTCTCGCTTCCTCTCAACGCTTAAAATGGTTTCTTCCAGAACAGTTTTACTCGGTAACCTTTTCATGAAAGGATGGAAGTCGGTATATTTTTATATAAAAATACACAAATGAATACACATTGGTATTTATTATAGATTGGAGGATATATATATATATATATATATATATATATATATATATATATATATATATATAATAATGGTAATAATCCAGGTGAAAAATATCCACAGGGTGGTAATCCAGAGAATTTTAACCGGGTTTATAAAAAGTGCTCAATATCAAAATAGAGCTTTATATATGATAATTTTATTTACACAGACATGTACAAAATCTGCGACACTGGCATGTCGATGTTATCGATCAACAGTTACTATAAACTGAGATCTCATCAGGCAGAGTTAGAATCCGATCTTAACCTCAGATCATATTTGGAGAGAACCTCTCCAAATATGATCTGAGGTTAAGATCGGATTCTAACTCTGCCTGATGAGATCTCAGTTTATAGTAACTGTTGATCGATAACATCGACATGCCAGTGTCGCAGATTTTGTACATGTCTGTGTAAATAAAATTATCATATATATATATATATGTGATAACATTTTATTTCTATCATAAGTTTTGATAGCTAATGCACTTCTTAAGACCCTCTTCAGATATCTAAAATGTAGAAAAACTTGTGATTACAAAGAAAATGGTGCATAAGTCAGAAAGCAGCTTCGATTCTTTGATAGAAGATTTCGATCCTCATTCTTGATTCATTTGTCTGACTCAGGCTCCCGCCGTCCGTCTCTACCAATCTCCACCCTTTCTCAGCACTGAACTTTCTCACCCCTCCACCCCACAAATAAACCAATCAGTGTCTGAACACTAGAGACATTGATTGGATAAAAAGAAACAGTGATTTTCAGTGAGCAATACACTGTCATTCAATAGTAAGTAATTCATCTGGACTCGTATATTCAATTGGCTGGCTGGGATCTTTTGACATTTGCTGGCCGAGCCAGAGATGGACAAAAACAAATTGTTTGTGCATTAGTGAAATGAATACTAAGATACAGGAAAGCCTAAGATACTGATAATCTTTACAAAACACAGAAAAACCTTTCGTATAAGTTACAGCAACAACAATTGAAAAGAACAACAACAATAATAGCTAATATATGTGTTCAATATATATATATATATATATATATATATATATATATATATATATATATATACATATATATATATATGTACTAATAGCAATTTCATTTTGTGTAACGCAAAGGGAAGTAATTCATTATATTTTCAAACGAATGAAGTATTAGTAGTGTTTGTTGTGTAAACAGAACATCAGTTTTTCCAAGTAAATTTATCTATAAAAGTTTTAGTTTTTGACTATATGGGTAAAATACTATTACTACTACTACTACTACTACTACTACTACTAATAATAATAATAATAATACTAATACTAATAATAATAATAATTAATAATAATAACAACTCAAGTACATACTCAAAAATGTGATGGCGGATACAAGTTTACAGACATGTACATGGACGACCTGAAAAAGGAACTGGAAAAGCTGATAAATATGACCAGAATATTCAGCCAGGACATTCAAATGGAATTCGGAATGGAAAAGTGTGCATTGCTAGAGATTAAAAGGAGAAAACTGGAGACAACAGAGTGCATGGAACTGCCCAACCAAGAGCAGATGAGGCCGCTAGGCGAACAGGATAGCTATAATTATTTGGGAATTCTGGAAGCAGACACCATGAAATCTACAGAAATGAAAAATAAGATTGGAAAAGAATATTTGCGAAAAACAAGAAAACTCTTAGAAACGAAATTATATAGCAGAAATCTAGTAAAAGGAATAAACACCTGGGCAGTATAACTAATAAGATACTCTGGGCCATTCATAGGCTGGACTAAAGAACTCAGGCACATTAACTAAAAAACTAGAAAATTAATGACCATACAAAACGCACTACATCCAATAGACGATACTGACAGACTCTATGTGAAAAGAAGCAAAGACGGAAGGGGACTGGCAAGTATAGTAGACTGTGGGGAAGACACAAAAAAGCTAGAGAAATACATAACTCAGAACACAGAAAGGCTAATAAGAGACACCGCCAGGAAGCACTAAAACCAGAAACAAACAGACAAAAAAAGTGGGAAGAAAACCAACTACACGAACGTTTCATATGAATGACAAGAGAAGAGACACATAAAAATAGCTTGACATGGCTACGAAAAGGAAAATTGAACAGAGAAACAGAATCTTTACTGACGGCTGCACAGAACAATGCGATTAGGACTAACTACATTAAAGCTAAAATAGATAAAACCCAGGTAAACAGTAAATGCAGATTGTGTGGACAAAGAGACGAAACAGTAAATCACATAATAAGTGAATGCAGCAAACTAGCCCCAAAAGAATACAAGAACAGACATGACTGTGTGGAAAAAGCGGTACACTTGTAACTATGCCAACGACTGCCTTTCAAACATTCAGACAAATGGTACAAACATAAACCAGGAAAACGAAAACAGAAAATCCTCTATGATATGGAGGTACAAACAGATAAACTCATACAAGGAAGGAGACCGGATGTCATAATAATTGAGAAGATGGAAAAATCCTGCGAAATCGTAGATTTTGTTGTACCAGCAGACCACAAGGATACAGAAAATCAAAGCAAATACACTGAACTCGCCAAAGAATTGAAGGCAATATAGAGTATGAAGAAAGTTAATATAATACCAATAATCCTAGGAGGACGTGAAAAAATCCGGAAAAAACTGGAAAAAAAAATGAAAGAAATCAGAATCAAAGAGAAGTCTGAGACCATACAACGGACAGCAATGATAACAGCTGAAATCTTAAGGAAAATAAGACTGGGAGAAATTTGCAATAGTTATTGAAAGAGGGCGAGAGTACTGGAAATCTGGGGAGACATGTTTTCACTCAGACTCCAGGGAACACCACCGGTGATTATCAGTGAGCAATCATTGATGATGACCTGTGAGAACTCCTAGTGAGTACAAATAATAATAATAATAATTATAATGTTTATGCTGATAATAATAATTATGTCGGTGTTAATTAAAGTGAAAACACAAAGTAACTATTTTAAAGGAATACATAATTCTTTTATTTGACTAATTGACGTTCCGCTTTTGACAAAAAGAAAAGGGGTGCAAAAACAAATAATCAACAAATAACTGCTACCAAAGGAAATAAAATTTACTTTTCTACCTACCTGCCTTATTTTTGTGTGTTTTAATGTAATTTAAAGCGTGTTTTATTTCAATTAACATGTATTATGTTAGACTGAAAAACAAAGGTGGCTGACAGTCGATCGCCGACCGTCTACGAAATCTGATGATTTTTTTTATTTTTCTTCTTTCAATTAGGTAGAAAATAAATTTTAAAGCGTCTGGAACAGTTTCACCCAAATTGACGAAAAACTCATTAAACAAACTTCAATGACGTTCGCTTATGTCATCTTAAAAATGGAACTGTAATGCGATCGGATTTGGATGAATCATTAAAATGAAGTAAAAGCACTTTAAAATTCTTTAAAACAAAGAAATTAAGCAGGTAGGTACAAAAGTAACTTTATTGCCTTTGATAACAGTTATTTGTTGATTATTTGGGGTTGTTTTTTTCAGCCCTTTTTTCTGTTGGTTATTCTTGAGAATCACCCCGATTTTCAGTTTATTCCTCTCATTGTAGGGAATTTATTTTTATGCTTAAACAAAATCTTAACATTGGAATATATCAAAAAACACCATGACAATCATCTTTTTGTTGTTTCTCTTCAAATTACCAAAATGTGAAAAGAAAATTGTTTCTTTGTTTTTCTGTAGATAATGCTAAGACTAGATTAATAGTTGCCTGGATGGCGGGTAGTTTTTTTGCTAGTATATATATAAAATGCGAACATAGGAAACTGAAGATATAAAATATATCTTTAAAATATAACCTATCATGAAAAGTGAATGCTCGATATACGAGATAAAGCAATAATATAAATAAGTGATGAGCATAAAAATTGTGAAGAATACAATATCTATTTAATCATCAATTGTTCAAAACAAGGGATTTATATAAGAAAATTATTTTATTATTCCTTTCTTAAACCATGGCTTTTTGAAGATGTAATCTTATCGTCAGAGGAGATTTGATGAAAATAAGTTAGTAAAATAAAATTAAAATGTTGACATTATGGTGAATTTTATTTTACTAACTTATAATGTTCCCTCTATTATAAGATCTGCACTCTTACAGAACCAGCTTGTAGAGAGAAAGAGATGCAGAAAGAGAAGCAGAAAGAGATGCAGAAAGAGAAGCAGAAAGAGATGCAGAAAGAGAAGCAGAAAGAGATGCAAAAAGAGAAGCAGATCAAGAAACATCGAGGTTATGAGCTGGAGGCAGATTGGAAGACAATTGGTCATACAAGCAGATGCTCGGAGAACCTTGTTTTTTTAAAAATATTTATGAGTCACTACTTACCAAAGCCACAAGGCAAAGGGTTCATGAGATTGTCGGTTGAATGATGAGCAATACTATGAGAGGATTGGGAACGATCCGTGGGAAGGGCATGTGGTGTGCAGAGGTCTGGCGATGTCCTGGTGTGGCCAGGGCCAACTCCTTGATTGTGTGTCCCAAAGAGTCAAGTATCAGTCCGAGTACTAGGAAAAATTATAAGAAAGGGAGATAGTTAGAATATGATTGGATGCCGCCGCCTACTTTGGATGCCAACCCCCCCCCCACGTATGCCACTGGATAGGCAAAATTTGATTAATTCAGAAGACAGCTTGACAGATATGTGTTGCCATTTAACTTGAAACAACCATTTTGTAGTCAGTTGGAAAACAGCTGCGTGCTATTGTGTTCCACTGATGGAAAGTTCTAGGAAAGAAACTCTGTACATGGAAGTTTTAGTGGTTTTGTAGCCTTAATGAGTAGTAAAAGTAATAATACTGTTCTACCACTTTGTGGTGGAGATGCTCTGAAATAATAATAAAATGTAATGTACATATATATATTTGCTTTTGTCTATGAGTGCACAAAAATGTATGTATATATATATATATATATATATATATATATATGAATTAGATAAGCTTCTAATGTCTTTAATAAAGAAATAAATTATGGTAGTCTATGTTTCTATTTATAAGTGTCAAATAACTTAGCCAATATAATTGAATGAAAAACAAAACTAGAAATAGATCGTTGAAAGTAATTTGTTTCAGTGATCAGAATCAATTTCAGTGATTATTGTTCTTTTTAAGAACACACATCTTTTAATATATAATCACCATCTGGCATGAATGTAATGGATCGATATATATATATATATGTATATTAATTTTTATTAATTTATAATCTGAGGGCGTCATAGTCCAATGGTAAGACGCTGGCCTATAGGCATCAATATCGAAGGTTCGATCCTTGTCTAAGTTAGCCATTCTGATAACGGGTGTGAGCCAGAAACACGTGTGCATAGATTACTTTTATGTACGTATAAAATTAATAAAAATATATATATTAACGAAAAATACATCCTACTAATGCAATTTTCTACAGAATCTAAGAATCGAAATAGTAGTAGGCAAAAACAACGAACGCTGCAATCACCAATAAAAACAATTACATAAAAATAAATTATATATATATATTCATGCAAACATTATTAACTCTTCGGTTTGGGTATACCCTTTTTATCTTTTCAATTCTTCTAATAGTTTTTTTCGTGTTAAAATCAAACAAATTGATGAAAGATCCCTATGTGTTACAAACGTTTTCGATTCCTTCTAGAGTCATTTTCAGGTGTTGATGGCAAAATGGACTTTGAAAAATGTAGGCGTTCTTTTACGTGTTTGTCTATCTGATGGATTTAAAAAATTCTATCCTTTCACCAGCTGTTTTAGTCCATTTTGCCATCAGCACCTGAAGATGATTCGAGGAAGAATCGAAAACGAATCTTTCATCAATTTGTTTGATTTTAACACGAAAAAAATCATTAGAAGAATTGAAAAAATAAAAAAGGAATAACCAGAAAGAAGAGTTCTATTATTTTTAATAATGTTTGCATGAATGAAAAAAAGGTTGCCTAAATACACACACACAATATATATATATATATATTTATTAATTAATTTTTACACATATAAAAGTAATCCATAAACATGTAATAACAAACCATGTAACTATATATATATGTTAACATTGAAATTTATATATATATATATATATATATATAGCGAACTTTGATTTTTCAAGGAGTTCATAATCAGAAGATTCTGAATTGATATACTAATTTCGTTTGGTCGGCTATGGACGAAACGAAACAGTCCGTAAAAAATGTATCTAAGTTTGGAATTGGAAAACACGAGCAATATAATAAATAAAATCTTCATCACTGGCATTTAGCCTAATTTTTTGTATTTATACATGCTCTGTTATAATATATAAGAAATCATCGAGCTTGTACTTTGAAAAAGTTGGTCTATACAAAGAATAGAAAGTATATGCACAAACATATATAAATTATATATATTGTGTGTATTTAGGCAGCATTTTTTAATTCATGCAAACATTGTTAAAATAACAGAATTCGTCTGTTTAATTATACCTTTTTTTATTTTTTCAAATTTTCTGATGGTCTTTTTTGTATTAAAATCAAAACAATTTATAAACGTTCCATAGGTTTCACAGGTTTCTCGAACGTTTTCGATTCTTCGCCGAATCATCCTCATGTGTCCAAATGCAAATGAACAAAAAAGCTGGAGAAAGAAGAAAATGTTAAAAAGACGGTGGCGAAACGTGCAGAGAACGTTTTTGGCATTTTTTCAGGAAGTCGTTGGCGATTTAAAATTCAGCAACGCTTGATGGCATCACAGAATAAAATCGCATTACGTTAAGCATTTTAAAATGTTATCAATGGTTTCATATGTGATGTTGTTAATTTTAGGTTGTTGTGTTTTTATGTAGATAGCTTCCACTATTTTTAATTTTTTAAATTGGTTTCGGAATGTATAATTTTAGTGTTATTAACTAGAATTTGTCTTAAATAAGAGGGAGGGCAGTTATGTTTTTGTACAGGGTGGGCCAAAATAAGGGTCCTATCTTTAAATTTGAATAACTTGAATTTGAATAACTTCCACAAAATAAAAGTTAAACTCACCAAACTTTATGTGTGTGTAGACTGACCCTTCCGAGATCTTTTGAAATAAACAAAACAAATTTTAGCCGAAAAACACTTCTTAAAACTTACAAAAACTAAAGTATTGTTTTTTACACTGTTTTGAGTTTTTTAAGCAAAAATAATGTTTTCTAAATGAGGGTACGTTCCTTAGGGTTAATACGGCTCATGCTTGCTTCGGAAGGGGTCCTTTACTTATTCTAAAAAAAAAAAAAAAAAATCAATAAATAAAAAAGTTATGAATTTTTAAAAATAGGACCCTTATTTTTGCCCACCCTATAGATGTTGGTAAATTGAGCTAGAGTTTAAAAGATGCATGGTGAAGCGGCGGGATAGGGTAGTGTTCGTAAAACCAATGTAGCTATTAGCTTTATTATTATTATGGGAGTTACATTCTCCCAAAAGGCATTTAAACTTATAAATAACATTGGTTCTTTCTAGTGGTTTTTGAGTTGGGGAGGAGTTGTTTTTGACTACAAGATTTTGGGTTTTAAATTTCTTATAGTAAATAATGAGTCTAATTTTATTGTTATGGTCAATTGGGGATATGTATCTGTGTATAATATTTTTCATGGCTTTTTCTTCTAATCTGAAGTTTGGTTGCATTTGATTACAATAGTATATGTTAATATTGTTTTAGTTGTGATGTTAAATATTATTATTATTTGTACTGGTGTTTTTTTAAGTTTCGAATAATTAATTTTATTTGTTCATCAACGATATAATTAGGGAATTCGTTGTTATAAATAAATATCATTATAAAAAAGTCGACAACACAAACATATTTGTTGTACTTAATAAATCAGACTATTATAGAAATATATCTAGATAAATAGTGAGTTTTTATCCATTTTTTCTTTATTTTTGAAGAATGGTGCACACTAATATATATATATATATATATATATATATATATATATATATATATATATATATATATATATATATATATTTATAAAATTACCTAAACAATATTACAGTCTTACGTCAATCAACCAACGTTTCCAGGCTACTACATCTCTTCAAAGACTGAATAAAAAGTGAGAATCCCGCATTGGAAATGCTATCAGCAGAAAAGCGGATGTAAAAAAAAAGAGAAAGAAAAAAAGACAAGATTCAAAATTACTGGTCTGCTAACACCTAGCTAAAATTGATAACTAATGAATTAACTAAAATTCTTATGATTTCAAGATATTTATTAATATTATTTGATATACAGTTAATTCTTCTGATACAAATTATTTGATGATGATCTTAAACATTGTAGGTTTTAGTTTATTTAAATCTTTAGATTAAATGTACGGTATAAATCTCAATATGAATTAGCCTTAAGTCTTCTTTAGCGTTTCTTCATAGAAATATATATATATATATATATATATATATATATGAAAAATATTTGTTGTTGTTTATTATCTACGGACGTATACGTTTCGTCTCTTTTCAATCAAGACTCTTCAGCATAGAAGTATGACTATTCACTACCGGTCACTCGGTTCGAAACCCTGGACTATAAGTATTTTTCAACTTCAATCCAACGTCTTAAACCTCGCGGCCAATATTTGAACAGCTGATAAACTGTAGTAGTTTAAACACATTGAAGCGGCGATAACGACACAGGCATTCTACTTAAATTAAGGAATGATGCATTATAAAGCAAATGACGTCACGCTGTATTTGCACTACTACTAAAGTGCTCTACTAATTATTAAGGAGCGACAAATATGAAAAATATTTGTTGTTGTTTATTATCTACGGACGTATACGTTTCGTCTCTTTTCAATCAAGACTCTTCAGCGTAGAAGTATGACTATTCACTACCGGTCACTCGTATCGAAACCCTGGACTATAAGTATTTTTCAACTTCAATCCAACGTCTTAAACCTCGCGGCCAATATTTGAACAGCTGATAAACTGTAGTAGTTTAAACACATTGAAGCGGCGATAACGACACAGGCATTCTACTTAAATTAAGGAATGATGCATTATAAAGCAAATGACGTCACGCTGTATTTGAACTACTACTAAAGTACTCTACTAAGTATTAAGGAGCGACAACTATGAAAAATATTTGTTGTTGTTTATTATCTACGGACGTATACGTTTCGTCTCTTTTCAATCAAGACTCTTCAGCGTAGAAGTATGACTATTCACTACCGGTCACTCGGTTCAAAACCCTGGACTATAAGTATTTTTCAACTTCAATATATATATATATATATATATATATATATATATATATATATATATATATATATATATATATATATATATGGGAAAATGAAAAAGGAAAACCAAAAAATGGATGTTTTTTATGTGTGCATCAACGTTTCGTCTTTATTTATAAGACTTCATCAGGATGATAAAATAGAGAAAAAATGTCATGCAAGCACAGATACATGTAAGGTAGACATATTGGGAAAAATAGAATGAAATAGTGGCCAACTGCTGGGTGGACGTCCGTATTTGTTGGAGAAATAGAAATGAATGTAGAAAAGAATGAGTGGGGAAAAAATGGAAGGATGGGGTGAGCCAGGACTACTGTGGCTGGTGGTAAGAGAAAGAGGTGGGGGATGAGCAGGGGTAAAGTGGATGGCAGAGAGGGAGGTGAGGAAGAGGGGGGGGAGGGGGTGTTTGACCAGATGGCTGTGGTTC
>OY744515.1:47418647-47428647 GCA_963556195.1 Sepiola atlantica | reverse complement strand
GATATGAGTCTTAAAGACAAGCTTAGATCTGATGACCTGAGAGGAAGATTAAATGTGGATAGTATAGGTAGATGTATGCTGAACAGGAGACTTCGTTGGTGTGGTTTCATTGAAAGAATGGATGAGAGTTCTACGTAGTTGATGTAGAAGTGTTGAGGTAGCCGAGGTGATAGGGGAAGACTACAGAAAACACGGGGGGTGTAAGTGATAAAAATAGATTTGAGAGAAAGTGGGATAAGTAAAACCTTGCCAGAGATAAGTTAGTTTTACGTCAATTTCTAAAAATATGCTAGTGTGTAAAACAGACGTTAAATTGCTGCTGCTACTGCTGCTGTTGCTGATGATGATTTGTTTACAATAGGTGTTATGTTTTGGTATTCAAAAAAGATTGATAAATCAAACGAAACGTAATTGGTGAAATGAATACCATAATGGCCTATGTAATTGGATATGCCGAATTCAAAGGTAGCAGAGTCTACTACATTTAGGGTTTTGTCATCTAGTACCATTTCCTTGTGCAGATGACTATCTCTTACACTTGAAATTTGAGTTCAGAGTTAACTTACCCTTCATGTTATTACACTTTTCGTGGAGCCACAATAAGCACAAGTTACACCGTATTGCATTGCATTTAACACCCTTCTGGCACACAAAGCAAGGATACCGACCAGAGTCTCTTATGGCTTGTAGCCCAGACCTCACATTTCACCACTTTGGTTTGGTCTACTCTTAAAAGTTTTGCCTTCGGATCGTTTTTCCATATTTTCACTTTATCCTTTAGCTGTTCTATCAGTGTAGTGTAAGTTCCTTGGACAGTTTAACTGAAATTCTCTTGACTGTCTTTAAGACTACGAGGAAAAGTAGAGGGGTAAGAACGGAGCCCTGGTGATTTCCAATCTTGACATAGAATCTATCACCGTGAATGTCATCCACCCGCACTCTGCTACTAGTGTTCATATGCATACATTTTACAAGATGGACTATTTGGGGGGAAGGTAAAAAATTTTAAATTCTCACTGTCTATTGGTAAAAAACAACAACTTGTGTTCCATTTATGGTATACAGTGAACCGTTTACAATAGATGTTGTGTTTTGACATTAAATGAGCGAGAGGTACATGATTGGTCTAATTGATACCGTTGTGACTTATGGAATTCGTGATGGCAAATTCAAATCCCATTATACCTGTTGTAGTCGTTTACTTTTGAGAAAAATACGAACTCACAATTTTTATCAAGCTATAGGTAAAATACCAACGTGTGTTCAATTGATTGTATACAACCAATAGTTTA
The DNA here is from genome assembly GCA_963556195.1 of Sepiola atlantica. NCBI lineage: Eukaryota > Metazoa > Mollusca > Cephalopoda > Sepiida > Sepiolidae > Sepiola > Sepiola atlantica. The sequence continues at coordinate 47,427,355 of OY744515.1, read as the reverse complement.
TAGTAGGTGTTGTGTTTACGTATTACACGAAACAAAAAAGTTTGGTGTGCCGTAAAACAGACAAAACGCTGCAAAATAAAATCCTCAATAAATTGAGTAAATTCAAGAACAACTCTTCTTACCGTTATCTATCTGGTACCTGGTGCGGTATTTATGAAATTACTGATCGCCTCATTTCGCCTGATTGATGGCTTAAAAAGGTAAAACTCATGTTCTAATAATTTTTTCACAAAAATCTAATCAAATTAAATCAAAACTTGTTGAGAACAAAAGCAGAAAAATGCATAATGTCTTGTAAAAACGAGTGAGTTTTAGGAAAGTTATGTAGAAGTATATACATCCACAAAACAATAGACCAAGGCTTTCTTGAATGTGCTTGCAGTAGGTTGCTGGACTACATCCTGGAGAAGTCTGTTACATGGAGCAGGGGTGCAGACAAAGTAAGCTTGTCGAGCTAAAACAGTCAAGTGCAGCGTAACGACAAGGCAATGGTCAGATTTGTCTGTTTGGTGAAGCCTGAACAAAGCATACCTTTTGAATCTCTACTCACACAATTCAACTTGAAAAGCCTCACAGACATCATGAAGAATAGTAAACTGCGTTGGTTGTGGCACGTTTAGCTTCTGCATGCTAGAAATGGATGTGACGCCACATGGCTCGAAAAGAAAATGAGGGAGAGGTGACGTCAGTTCGATTTGAAACCTTGAGGTGCGAACACACACTTTTAGAAATACCCTGATAAGATATTGTTAGACAGTAATTATCGACCTCTCTCTGTCTCCTACCCGCCCTACTGGTTAGTGATTGAAAACAGACGATCCCAGATGAATAAACCTCTTCTTGTCTTCAACCCTTGTCTCTTCTTGGTCCATATTTTCGGGGTATGAACGAACTTGTTTGCAGGCAGTATCCTCAGTCAGAATGGATCACACATGCAGGAACGAACAACCAGCAAGGTATGTTATGAACGTTCATGTATTTCAATTGATTGTAATATGTGAGACGCTAGACCTCCCCTAAGAGGGGAGGTATATATAACACCAGTCCAACGATCACTTCCAGATTTGATTCAGTCCTGTTTTCAGTGTTTCCTAGTGACTCTATAGATCAATTAGTTTCACATCATTTGCAAAGAGAAGCATCTACTAATCCAAAACAGCAGATAGATCCGTGATGTTGAGGAGGAAGAGAATTAGGCCAATAACTGACCCTTGAGGTACGCCTCTCCCCGCACTTGCCACAGCTGACAAACAACCATTGACATTAACAGGATATGTTTAATGATTCAGAGAGAACCCGATCTATATAGCCACTGATGAATGGATATTGTACGTGTAGAGTTTGCACAGGGATAGATAATAATTCAGAGAATCAAAAGCTTTTGCAAAATCCTAAAATCAGGATATCTACATCGTCCATAAACTTAGTAACCCTTTCCTTCATGATCAAATGATTGGTCAAAAAGTACAATTTTTGTTTAGAAAAATGGTTCCCAGCATCAAATGACCGTTAATATGCTGCTAAAAAATATCATTTATATATATATATATATATATATATATATATATATATATGATATGTATTTATATAATAAAAAATAACTTATTTAAAACCAGGTTAAAATAGGGGTGGGACGTAATGGGTGAAAATTTCAGATTCATGCGAGCAGTATTTTTTTGTGTTCATTTATACATAAATAACACTAAACAATCAAACATTTTGAAAATTTTGCAAAATTCAGAAGGTGCAGGCCAAAAATAGCCGTTAGGGCTCCACGGGACTCAAAATTCATCATATTTCGGTGAAAAAGTGGTTTCATGCGACATTGCAGGTCCTAAAACATCCTCAAAAGCTATGAATGGATATAGATGGTTAAATCTGATATAGTACTTTAATTTAGGACCATTTTCAGGCTGTGAAAGGGTTTTCATGAATGTAAAATAGCCAAAAACTATTGGCCTTCACTTTCTGAATTTTGCAAAATTTTCAAAATGTTTGATTGTTTAGTGTTATTTATGTATAAATGAACACAAAAAAATACTACTCGCATGAATCTGAAATTTTCATCCATTACGTCCCACCCCTAGTTAAAACAACTGCCAATTCGAAATAGGCCATTGGTTCTACTCAGAAATCAACCATTGACAACTGACTTATAGACAGGCAGAACAGACAGACATCTCTACTTTGTATATAGACCAGCAGGGTCATGGATAACAAAACAGAAAAGTTTAAAAAGTGTGTGTAACATTTTTTTTAAACTCCTCTTCTCAACACATCCTCAGTCACCTAACTATCACCCTCCGACTGCCCCCATCTCTCTCTCCTTCTCTCTCTCTCTCTCTCTCTCTCTCTCTCTCTCTCTCTCTCTCTCTCTCTCTCTCTGACAACCGAGTCAATATAATAGAAGGAAAGAATTTAAAAAAAGAAAAAGAAAAAAGTCATATAGGACTGTTTGACCTAGCTTCAGTGTAGTTTTTGGGACAACTCCTTGTAAAAATCTAAGAGCATAATCCTTTCTGACCCCCATGCACTAATTTAATCTCTGGTTATCCCAAGGAAATGAATATTACAGTATTTTCTTTACTATTATCAGACAGGGATCACACTGAATCTGATGATGTCAGGGTTGTAAATATGTCGTGTGTAGTTTCTGACTTATTTGCCGGATACACACACACACACAGACAATTACGACTTTCTGTTTATATAATGGAAGATAATGGATTTTGTTATGATATTCTACAAATCAATTCTCCCATTTTTAGATAATTTCTTTATCCGTGATACTTTGTTTATGATTGGTGCAATTAGTTTGATAAGTGGATGGTAAAATGGTGCTTCTGGTTCTTTTTTGTGATAGCATTTCACCTTAACAACTCTAAATTTATATCGAAAGTAAACCTCTTTTGCATGAAAATGGATAATGGCTTTAAATATAGAAATAATATCAGAATGTTTAGACTTGACAAAAGTAAGAGTTCGAGGCTTCTGACTATTAAAATTAGTTAAAGATGAAAAGCTAGCCTCCTTTGTGAGAAAGGGGGTTTTATCGGTACAATGGATACCGTTGCAGATTATGGAATCAGAAATCCAAGTTCAAGTAAACAATAATAATACATTACTAAAACTATATCTATTAATAATGGAGATTTGGTATCTGTCTGTCTGAAGCCGAAACTATACTATTACTGTCTATCAAGGTTCAATTCAGTTTACTATATTATTTCAAAATAATGTACTATCTTTCAAGGCTCATTTCAGGGAGGATAGTGTAGTATCTGTTCTGTTGCCATTATACCATCCTACTAGGAATTACCTACTCATATTTTGGGGGGAGTGTAGTATCTGTTGTGTTAAAATGATATCATTCTCCCATTAATTAACTCATCCTTTGTGGGAAGGAGTGTAGTATATATTCGTTCATTATATGGTCACATATTTTTGGTAAACGAAATACTTATTTTGCAATGATCATTGGAAAATTCACATGCTCTCAAGTTTCAAAAATATAATGTCCACATTTTTGTTGGCAAAAAATCCATATACATAGTAATTTAAAAATAAATACTTGCAAAATTTTTGTTATTCTACTAACATATAAAGTTATCTTGTTGGCAAAATTGACAATTAAACAAAAATACAACTAATAACTGTCACCAATCGGTCAAATATTTAGTTTTTGACCAATCTGATTATTTTATACTTACTGCAACTGTTTTTAAGTTCTTCTGTGTTTCAAAATACTTTACACTATTCCGAACTATTCGACCTCACGTGGTCTTCCATGTTGTTTACAAGCCTTCTAGGCTGCGATACACTATCTGAAAAAACAAACACTTAACAAAAAGCTACATAATTTATATCTCAATAACAAAATAAACTCTATCTATACTAATATTAATTTAGGTGTCGTAAACAATCAATTTTATTTTTGTTTCAATCTTCTCTTAAATTAGACACTAATACCTTTGGAAAAGCTATGGAGCCACAATAGTAACTTCTTTTCAATTTAACATATATAATAAATCGCTTACAATAGGTATCGTGTTTTGGTATTAATTAACTCCAAAGGCGTTGGTGTACTGTAAAATGGACAAGTTCGTCGTCCAGCAAACAATTTCATTAACCCTTATCATCGAGTGACTTTCGGCCTTGTATAAAAATAAGTCAAAATAAAATAAACGTTTGTCGGAAATCATTTACCTCATCATGAGAACACATGTGATATAGACTATTATTAAATATATATATTCTAAGTATTTTAGCTTATATCTGGCACAAGGTCAGTAATTATGAGACATTAAGTGAAGGTTGAATTGAAATCATTAGCAATGATTTGTTTACAAGAAATTTAGAAAGTTAGTTTTTATCTATTTCCTTCACACGCACCTTTCCAATCCGCTTAATCGATTCTAGGATTTGGCACACAAGATACAGTTCCTGATGAAAGTGACGATGAAACTCTTTAAATCAGTCTTTTACAGATTTTACCAGTTTGTTCACCTTAGATGTGTCCTCTGGATTCAGTTGTGTGATTGCTATGGAGGAATAGATTCTGCAGCTGACGACACTGACCTTGCCTTTCACAATGTAATATGACTCCTGTTTTATGACACAAGTCTGGCAGATGCAACACAAGTTGAATACGGTCAACATCATAAGCAATGGAACAACTAGTTGAGCCTTTTTCTCTGTTGAATCAGTGTTGTGATAGTATTGTATTCTGTCTGGACAACAAGAGGACGTTTGGTTGAGATATCTTTTGAGCCAGCAGATTTATGTTCAGCACAAGCCCTCAGACACGTGTTTTAGTTTGCTTGATTTCAGGTTTTATCTAACATTTTGAATAATTTTGCTGTGATCTGTTTATCCAATCCTTGTTTGAATTGATTGATTGAAGGAGACACCTTTAAGCACTGATCAAGAACAGTCTTTTGCCACTGAATCTTCACATATCAGAGTCATTTGACAAAATGTGTTAGATTTCTTTTTAGTTGGATATCCTGACTGACTACAAAGTTTGGGGGTCTTTTCTAAAGCAGAGGGTTGACCTACTTTAGCTCCAATATCTTAACAATGGAACGAGCGATAATTATCTTTTTTCTCCTCTTTAGGTGAGCTATGCCAGATTTCACTGTAAAAACATGATGGACTTTGACGGTTGAAACCTCACCTCCTACCGTAAAAATGTTCTTACTGAATTTTTAAATAAAAATCCACTAGATTAACAATCGATTAAACAACACCCCATGTGTTTGTTTTACAAGTACTTCCAAAGAATGTGCTCCGATGAACTTAATGTACTTGTACCTCTTCAAGAAAAATCCCTCTGACCCACCCGACTAGTAACAAAACCCAACCCCTTCACTCTAGAAGTCCCTAGATGCCAGAAGATTTTTTACTCTAAAAGCATCTTTCCTCGGGTAGTCCCTCCATGCTCTCTCTTTCCCCAACCGAACCAACATGCAGAAATTTAAATGTAAAGTGAACAAACATCTTACTGCTCAACTCTCCACTTAGATTGACCGCTATAAATCTGGTCACTATCACAGTAGCCTATAAAGTCTCAGTAGCAATATACCTTGCTTGAGGCGAACAACATTTTTCTAAAAAGTAAATAAATAAAATAAAAAAAGACTTTTGAAGGAGTTATTAATTTAATATCTGCATGCAGTATTCATTTTATCATGTTAGTTTATCATAGAATCATCACCACTAGAACAGGATCAAACTATTTGAAAGTCACTACTAAATTAAATACAAGATTAGGAAGGAGAAGGGTCATATAATGTCTAAGAATGAGAAAACTTCCAAAAGTTGATGTCAGGTCATTGTTCTGACGTAAGTGATACGATAAATATACATGCAGAAATAAATTTTCCATATAAATGAGTGTGATAATCTGAAAAATCTATAGTAATACATTGAAACAAAACAAAAAATCTATGGTAATACATTGAAACAAAAAACAAAATCAATAGTTATACATTAAAAAAAATCGATAGTTACACATTGAAACAAAAAAAATCTATAGTAATAAATAGAAACAAAAGAACAATATTGATAGTGATACATTGAAACAAAACAAAAAATCTATAGTAATACATAGAAAAAAAAGAAAAATATTGATAGTGATACATTGAAACAAAACAAAAAATCTATAGTAATACATAGAAAAAAAAACAATATTGATAGTGATACATTGAAACTAAACAAAAAATCTATAGTAATACATAGAAACAAAAAAACAATATTGATAGTGATACATTGAAACAAAACAAAAAATCTATAGTAATGCATAGAAACAAAAGAACAATATTGATAGTGATACATCGAAACAAAACAAAAAATCCATAGTAATACATAGAAACAAAAAGCAATATTAATAGTGATACATTGAAACAAAACAAAAAATCCATAGTAATACATAGAAACAAAAAAACAATATTGATAGTGATACAATGAAACAAAACAAAAAATCCATAGTAATACATAGAAACAAAAAAAATCAATAGTTATACATTAAAACAAAAAAAATCGATAGTAATACATTGAAACAAAAACAAAATCTATAGTAATACATAGAAACAAAAAGCAATATTGATAGTTGTACATTGAAACAAAACACAAAATTGATAATGATATATTCAAACAAAAATCAAAATTAATAGTAATACATTGAAACAAAAACAAAATCGATAATAATACATGAAATAAAAAATAAAATCAATCGTAATACATTGAAATAAAAAAGAAAATCAATGGTAATTTGAATTTAAAAACAAAATTCAGTAAGAAAACTCTTTGAGAGGTTCGGTTCAATTGTGCCAAAATCTGTCAACTTCACTTTTTGGAGCATCATCAACCGAATTATAGTAGTTGCAATGAATTTAAATATTACTAAAATTGTATGATTACTTCACGTGTGCATATGTGTGTGTGCGTTTATCGTAACTATGTGACTTACACATTATTCATTTGGTAGTACTTAAGCACATGATAATATATGGCATAATAGCATTGACACACCGGTTTCCGTTAGATCACCGAAGTTAAGCGACTTTGAGTTTGGTCAGTATTAAATTGGTGACCATTTGAGAATATCAGCTGCTGTATGTGCTCTCCGCTTATCTCGGCATTGTTTGTAGTCGTTTTGGACTTCTCTTAGCCACTGGATTTAAGCAATGGCAATTCAGGAGAGGTGTGGTTAAGGATTGCGCAACCCTTGATTCACAACTACACGTGCAGCCACACTTACAAAGGGTATCCATTGTCTCTCATGACTGAACGGGGGCCATGACTTGAGCTCAAGTTGCATCCATTATAGTTTATAAATATTTTTTCTCTCTATTGAAAACAAAACTCTGAATTTCTAATTTTCAAAGGTATGTGGCTTAAATGAATGAAAAGAACATGGACTCGAACTTACCTTAACTTGTGGAGGAAATCGTCATGCCGAAACTAGTCTTCTTTTATGAAGAATCTATTAAGATAGATGAAAGTGGTTTGATGAAGTACTGACTTATGGGAAGGAAGAAAGAGAGTATAAGACTCAAGAGAATATATTAAGCTGATTTCGAACGACATTTACAAATATTTTTTATATCTAACAAAAGAAGAAAAAAACCTGAATGTTTTGTTTTTAAAAGACAGCTAAAGGTATACATAACCCCCACTAAGAACTCTTGGTTTAAATGACTGAAGAAAAAAACATTAAATATTAATACAATATTTCTGATTGATATAAAATACATTTATACATTATATTAAAAGAAATGGAAATAGTGAAACTCTCCTTTTTGAAAAACAAAAAAATCCTACAACAAACTAAAATAGAAAATGGCAGATTGTAATTAAGTTTAATCAATCAATTTTTTTTCTTGTATTGTTTTGTTTGTTATTTTTTAACAATGTTATGAAGTTTTTCCTTTTTCTTCTTTTTTACTGATCATAGTATTTGCAAGAAAGCGTATCTGTGAGATAATTATCTGTTTTGTTTATTCGAACGGATACAAATGCAGTTTTCTTGTTCCATAATATTTGCATTATATGCAAATTGAGGCAACCAATTTTCTTTCTATGAGTAATTATATTTCAATGCACGCATTCATATATATATATATACATATATATATATATATATATATATATAATATATATATATATATATATATATATATATATATATATATATATATATAATATTAATATTAATAATTATTCATTCATTGATATTTACAGATCAGATCAAAAATCACATCAGAATCACTGTTTTTGTTCAGACATTAGTGATTTATCTGCCATTAGAAAGAAAATTGAGAATAAAATGACTTCCTGATATTTATCCATATTTAATTTTTCATATTTTCCATATGCATACATCACACTTGATTTTCCATATATATATATATATATATATATATATATATATATATATATATATGGAAAATGGAAAAGGAAAAACCAAAAATATTATTTATATATTATATTATATAAATATATTTATTATATAATATATACATCTTATTCTATATATATAGGGTGTTTGAAAAATCTATGGCATAACTTCGGGATTATGTTCTATATATGTAAATAATGAAAAAAGTTCCCCATAACATAGGTCCGGAAACACTAGGCCATTGAAAAAAATACTGATTAACGTTATTTTTTTCAAATGGATGGCGTCTGTGTAGACCACAGTTCTT
>OY744515.1:47373647-47413647 GCA_963556195.1 Sepiola atlantica | reverse complement strand
AATTAACACTTTAATCATGTAAGCTGTATTTTAACATACAGTTATATATTTTTGATGGATTTGAAGTATTTTTAGGCCTGAACTCATCATCATCATCATCATCATAATCATCATCATCATCATCATCATCATCATCATCATCATCATCATCATCATCATGTTGAAATGTTTTAGACGGCTTTTTGAAATTGACTTTCATTCTAATCCATCCTTACTAGGTCTTCATTTATTCCCCTTTCTCTCAAGTCCATCATTATCACTTCCTCTCATGGTTTTCTTGGCAAATGGTCCTGCTACCTCAATTGTTCTACATGAACTAACCCAAAAAGTCTTATCCATTCTTTCAATGTGACCAAACAAGAAAAGTCTCCTGTACACATCTCCCGATACTGTCCAGTTTTAATCTTATTCTGAGGTAATTAGATCCATGCCTGTCATTAAGACTCACATTACACATGCATCATATTGTCATATCTCTTGCACTTCTAAAAGAGTTGCTGACACTGTAGGAACCCTCCCACTGAAATTTGTCTGATTGGAAATTTGAAGAGATTCGAAAGGTTTTAGTAAATACTAGCTATACCTACTCAGTGTTGCCCTGGAGGTAGTGACGCCATTTTAGTTCTTAATTTTGCACCTTTTAAAACATATACAGAAAAATAAATAACATATTTGCTGTAAAGTAGTTTGATTTGTCAGTTTACATGTTATTTGGGTCTAACTTTGAAGATCAGACTAGATAACTTTATATGTTAGATTTATCATTGTACAATTCCTTATTGAGAGATTTATTCCACGAAATTAAACATGTTTAAGCTCATAACGTCACTTATGTAATCTCTATGCATTTTATCATAGGAATAGTTTATTTAAAAGTATTTTAGGATTTTATCTCTTGCACTTATTAAAGGTTCCAAGTTTAGTGTTTACATTTTTTAGCATTAGTAGTTATAGTATTATTATTATTATTATTATTAGTAGTAGTAGTAGTAGTAGTAGTAGTAGTAGTAGTAGCATGGTGTGGATTTCCCTATGACTCACCTTGCCATGCCAAGAGTACTTTATGCCAAATTTGGTGCAATTTGTTCAATAATCTTGGATCCTATACTTCTTTATTGTATTTAGTAATAGTAGTAGCAATAGTAATAGTAAGAGGTGGAGGAAGAGTAGTAGTAACAGTAGCAGTACTTATTATTAACACTTTACTGCCTCATATGTCATATCTGAAATGCCATCAGCGCTTCTTGACAAATTTGGTTGGGATTCTATAAGTGTTATGTACTACTACTACTACTACTACTACTACTAATACTACTACTACTATTATAACTAATACTAGTAGTAATAGCAATATTATTTACATATTATCCATCCACCATGATACATCAGGTATCTCAAGGATGCTTCAAGCCAGATTTGTTGGAATTTTTTCTAATAGTTTTGGAGACTATAAATGCCTAAAAGACACACAGACAAATAGGCAAATATACTCAATTATGATATAGATTATGAAACTGTTATTAGTTAATACGTATGGATCCATCTCTTCTCCCCAGCCTACAATTGATAAACTCTCAGTTGTTGATAATAATTAAAAAATGGTTCTTACTAATTTTGAAGCAATCTGGGATCTGATTGACCTACACATGCAAACGTCTACAGTGTTTGATATTGTTAATTGTTCAATGCCTTTGTTTTATATCTGGACACCACGTGTGGTACATCACATCTGTTTTCCCTTTTTATAACTGGAAAATGTGTTGCATGACCTCCCCTCCAAGGCAACGTTCACACTCTGAATGCCATTATTAAATAAATGTCTGTTTTTTACCCAATACAAATCAACAAGTCATAAAGCACAATTAAATCATACCTCGTGTCTTCACTCTCAACCACAACTTTCTTCCACGACTGAGGACACTACATCCAAAATCGTCACTGGGGTCGATGTCATCCTCTGAAGTTACAAATCAAAAGAACCAGATCTTTAACTTGAAGAAAGAATATTTTATTCAGAAGTTTACACCGTCTCCATCTTTGCTAGTGATGGTGAGAAGAAAGATTGGGTGCTGCAGATTTGGAGGCGCACTCCTTATCTTTCATTTTTCATTGATTCTTAAGTCATTTTGTTTACGTCCGATCGAATTCTCAAGTCGGACTCACTGCGTTATTGCACCTATCCTATCTCATCTGACATCATTTCCTCTTTTTTATTGTTCTCACGAGAGACGAGAGCCACAAAAGTAAACGGATTGAACTGTTGCCAAATCTTACATCCTGCTCAACTTAACATGATGATAGGACTTTGACACCAGCTGTTCTGTACACTGTGCAACTTGTTCTGGGAAAAATCAAAGTATCCCGGGCTCGATTGGGTGTTTGATCTTGATGAAGAGTTTATTGGCTTACTTAAGGCAGTTCTCTTGGGCATTGGTGATGAGTAGTTGCCTCTTGCCATTTTTGTTTGAGGAGTAGCGAAGATCTTCGTTCAGCGTTTTATTTTAAGTCGCCAGCTGGACTCCCATCTTTCTCGCCAAGGTCTGCAGTGATCTTGCTGCACATTTTTTGCAGCTTCTCAACGAATTTCGTCAGAACGCTTGCTATGATCCTTTCTGCTAACCACTGCTTTCACTTCTGTGTCACAATTCTCCAGCTCACATCTCATGGCCTTCAAGGTTTTCAAGGAGAACTGAGCTGAAGTTAAGATTTCCGAATTTTTGACTCCGGAGCAAATCCTCATGATGCAGGTCACTGACTTCCAAGATTTCTGTGCTTTCCAGTCATCCACGCTTTCCAGCTTTCAATCCCACCTACCCACTGCACGTTAATGCTATTAAATACCTCAAATGGTTTTGAAAAGAAAACATATAAACAATTATCAAATTTGTCTTGAACATTCTGTATATATATATATATATATATATATATATATATAGTCTAAAGAAGCTTTGAGTCATTTTAAAAAAAAAAAAAAAAGAAAAAGTAAAATGCAGTTTAAATTCCCAGAGAAACTAACTAAATCCATGATATTGCAGACTTAACATTCGTTGGAAAATTAATAAATAAAAAGATAAGTAAATAAAAATAAATAAATAGGGGGGGTTAAGTATCTAAGAGTGAAACAAAAACAGGAGACCTTAAGCATCTAATATTAACACGGGGATAATCAGCTGTTTACCATGTAACTGTTTCGGAGATTTAAAAACAGGACAGTTATAATATTCATGGCTCTCCAATGGTACTGATTAAACTACCATTTCCCCAATAATCAAGTGTCGAAATAATTCAGCTTAAAATTTCACTAATATATACATAAATAAATAATAATAATAATAATAAAATAATAATAATAATAATAATAATAATAATAATAATAATAATATATTACCCTTAAGACTACCGTATGATATGATAATTTTAACTATATATATATATATATATATATATATATATATAAATAGAATTATGTAAACATTGGAACAACTTATACGGATTAACCTGTGTTTCAATGTTAGTACAGTCCTGTAGAGATGTACTAACATCAAAATGCAGGTTAATCCGTGTAAGCTGTTCTAATGTTTAAATAATTTAGCTCTAATTTGTATTGAGGATTTTTTTCAAATATTTGGTTTAAGTTTATTTTATCAGTATATTTGAACTTAATTAATTAATTACGTTATATATATATATAGGGTGGGCAAAAATAAGGGTCCTATTTTTAAAAATTCATAACTTTTTTATTTATTGATTTTTTTTTTGATTTTTTTTTAGAATAAGTAAAGGACCCCTTCCGAAGCAAGCATGAGCCGTATTAGCCCTAAGGAACGTACGCTCATGTAGAAAACATTATTTTTGCTTAAAAAACTCAAAACAGTGTAAAAAACAATACTTTAGTTTTTGTAAGTTTTAAGAAGTGTTTTTCGGCTAAAATGTGTTTTGTTTATTTCAAAAAATCTCGGAAGGGTCAGTCTACACACACATAAAGTTTGGTGAGTTTAACTTTTATTTTGTGGAAGTTATTCAAATTCAAGTTATTCAAATTTAAAGATAGGACCCTTATTTTGGCCCACCCTGTATATATATATATATATGTATATATTAACATATTTATGTGTATCTGTGTATGTGCATCTTTTAGGCGCCATATTGTAATTGTATTTGAAAAACAGCTGAATAAATCTTAAATGACTACAACCTTGTTTTCTGTACAACATTATGCAGCCCTCCTAGAACATGTACTCCAGCTAATATATACATACCTTGAAGAAATTGATATTATTGCTGATATCGAGATAACCAAGAAACGTGAAAATGATCTTGGTATCAAGTTGATGAATTTAATCACGAGTTAAAATCTCAAATATCAAATAATGAAAACAGGCCTAAAGTCATCTTTGAACTGTGAGCTTCTTCTATTCACACATGATATGAATATTAAAAACAACTTGGGTGTTATTAAAAATGAATTAACATTTGATTCTATTCAAAATAATGATGATGAGTCAATTCTTTGATGGTTGTGTTGAGCCATGGGATTTTAAAGTCAGGGGTTGTGTTTGGACGGCTAGGGAAGCAATGTTGACTATTGCAGTATCCATAACATCTAAATAGCAATTAAAAAAAAACGAGAACGAAAACAAAGACTTAATGAACTAGTGTACGACCACTTAATTATTTTAGAGTTTATAACATTATAAATCAACTTTTGAAATACAAATTGAAATTTGAGTGTGAATTCTACAATTAAGAATGGGCGCTTGCAATGGAATGAGAAATATATGAGATCGCTGTTGAGATAAAGGTGGAAAAAGTACTCGATCGGGGATGTGGATGTTGAAATTATTTGAAATTGATTCACTTTTATTCACCTCTGGAGTTAATAATTTTCAGAGAATCGAAATGGAAATGTAATTGAAAATGGTTTACGATAAAGCGATGATCAGAAAGAGGATAGTCTGAAGATTCATTATTATTACGCAAAAATGATTGCAGAAAAATTATATGAGATATTAAAATTTAATTGCATGAATGGAGATCTGTAGTTGTTTGCATGTTTGCTTTGGTTTAGTTGGGTTTGGTTTGGTTTAGTTTAGTTTGGTTTGGTGTAGTTTGGTATGATTTGTGGTAGTTTGGTTTGGTTTGGTTTGGTTTGGTTTGGTTTTGTGTGGTTTGGTTTGGTTTGGTTTGGAGTAAGTTGGTTTGGTTTGGTTTGGTATAATTTGATTTGGTTTAGTTTAGTTTTACGACATCAACACTTTTCAAGCTGAAACACTGTTCATCGTAAACAATACATAGAACATTTTTATCTGAAGCTGGGAGAGGGGGTCGACTTAGAAGACGATCTTCATACTTAACCCATAACTGCATAAACACTTCCACTTGAGAGGATCGTAATTTAAAGAGAATTGATGATCAAGATCTTTCTGAATCTCTCTGTCCATCTCTCTCTCACTTTCTCTCTCTCTCTCTCTCTCTTTCTCTCTCTCTCTCTCTCTCTCTCTCTCTCTCTCTCTCTTCTGAGTTGGAGCATGTGGTACAATGGGAGAGAAAGTGGCTAGTTACTTTTAATGCCCATAGAACCAAGTTTCTCTCCTTTCACTGCCAACGCTCGCATTCTCATTTTTCCCCAGTTAAAATGAATGTCGCTCTCCTTGAAAAGGCCCCTTTTTTCTAGGACTGACTTTCAACTCCAGACCTGAAATGGAAGACTTACATCAAATCTGTTGCTAAGGTTGCTGGAAAAATGGTTGGATAATTCTACTGCTCCAGAAAGTAGCTCACTCTTGACGCAGTCCTCTACATGTATAAGAGCCAGGTACATCCTAAGATAGAATACTGCTGCCATATATGGGGAAGTGCCACTTGAAGCCACTTTCTTGTCTTGAGAGAGTACAAAACTGACTTTACTATATATTGGGGGATGATTCGCACAGAAGAGATATTGCTAGTCTCTCTCTACTATATTGTTATGTTCATGGTAGGTGCTCGACTGAGCTCCAATCCCTGGTCGCCTCCAGTCAAACATTCACAGCAATAGACTCACCTAGCTACAACCATAACAATGAACTTTCTTTCCCCCCTCTATGTACCAAAAACAAAATAGAACTTCCACAAACAAAGTACTTTCTTAAAACATCCAATTTGTGGAACAAAATATCACCAGGCTGCTTCTCAACCGACTACAACATGGTTGCTTTCAAGTCTAATGTAAACAAATACTTGTTGAGCCGTCTTCTTATATAATCAATTCCTCTTAAGTAATCTTTAGCTCATTCCACCCATTGTTTCCAATCTTTTCCTGGTGACGATTATCGTCCAACTAACAATCTCTTTTACCTTTATCCTTGAGTGGCTCCTCAGTCTTGATAAGCAGTGACCATTAGTAAAAAAAAAAGAAAAAGTCAAATTTAGCACTTATAAATCATGCCATTGCATTCTAGAAATGTCTAGCTCTCAATAAATATCTACTATGACTTAAATGTCTAGCTCTCAATAAATATCTACTATGACTTAAATGTCTAGCTCTCAATAAATATCTACTATGACTTAAATGTCTAGCTCTCAATAAATATCTACTATGACTTAAATGTCTAGCTCTCAATGAATATCTTCTATGACTTTAATGTCTAGCTCTCAATAAATATCTACTATGACTTAAATGTCTAGCTCTCAATAAATATCTACTATGACTTAATAATATTAAGTTTAGCAAGAAATGTTCAATCAAAACGACTTGTCACAAAAGAAGTAATTATTTAACTGATATTTGGTACCAGGTGCAGCATTTAATCTGGTCGGATAGAGCTAGCTTTTTCCAAAGAGGAAGTTTCTAGGGAATTAATATCGCGGTCAGGGGAAATTACGACGTTGTTTTGTAATTTTGCAGTTGTTTTTTTTGGGCAGAAAAGTGTCGCTGTCCTCCCCCATAGAGCATCTGGTCTCCTGGTACCGACCATGATTATATGTTTCTCAACTTCGGTGATGTCACTGATGTGTCAACCTGATTACGCTGTATACTTGTTTACAATTATTATAATTGAAAAATACTGACGACAAAAGGTGACTGAATCGAGTAACAACATTATGTATGAACAGCATCAATTATGCAAATTAGACTAACTGATTTGCATATTTTGAAAGTATATATCGAATATGCAGCATTATTTATATGCATCAAAAGTGCTCTTCGTCAATAGTTCAAGTACTATGATCGTCCTAAATATAGCATATCTGTTCAGCTAAGATATGAAAAAAAAATATAGTCCCCAATGTGGTAACCATTATTGTAATGATTAAAATTGTCTTCACTGATGTGCAGATGGTGAATGAATTCGTTAAAATTGACTGTGCGCTGTACTTTATAAGATTTGTTTACTCTGCTCTATGACATAGAACCCTTTTGGATTAGTTTATGCCAAAGCAAATACCTTCATAAATGGTTCATTAGTTAGTATGATTTCTCTAATTAACTCACTATTTTTCTTCTTTTTTTCCTAACAGATACGCACGCCTGTCTTAAGGTCACTTATGTAAATCTATGTTAAATATTCTACGCCCACTTTTGTCACTGTAGGTTTAGTATTACTATTAGATCGGTGTGGTCTGTTTAGGAGATAGGGAGAAAATATAGAATATTTGGGCCATCCGTAACTATAAAAGACTGATTTTCCTTGGCCTTTTGGATAGGATCAAAGTGTAGTATAATGAAATCTTTGTATATAAATATATTTATGAAAAATTAAATTTCCAACATATTTAGGATTATCTTAAGTAGGACGGTCCCTAGTGTAAATGTGACATTGTGGTGACTGAGATGATTTTAGTTAAGAGTAAGATAGACATTTTTATCACTTTTGACCAAGGATGAAAAACAACACCCAATCCCTCACACTTTTGATGGCCTTGTGCCTCAAGGAGAGTAGAAAGTGGACCTTGGGTTTACTTTCGACAGCCTCGTAACTCTCGCTTCCCTTATTTTGTCCATTAAACTTCACATTCCATGAGCGATGTTTCTGACAAAGGGGAAGAATTGCTGTTTTCTGGGTAGGAATCTATCCATCTAACACTTATCATTAGCTAGTATTTGACCTTGAAGTAGTATATTTTAGTTGCTTGCATAAACTTGCTTCATGCCTTGTCTGGAGCGATTACCAGAAAAAAATTTTTTTTTTTTTAAATGTAACTTTTTTATATTTTCTGCAAATGAATAATTCAAAGTGTAGTATCTGTTCTGATACTGCACTTCATCTTTTCTGTTCTCTTTAGATTGAAACAATTTTTATTTTTGGTCCTAGTCCAAAGTTCCCCTTTTTGGGGTGCTGGATTTTCCCACACTAAAAACCGACCTTATGTCTAACTCTGCCCTTGCGGAGAAACAAATAAATAGGGGCAACTTATTTTGGGTCATCTAAAACCAAAAGCTTATTTTAGGTTTATTAATGCATATGGTTAGTCTGTTTTACGACATATCAAGCGTTTGGATCATTTCACAGTTTAGATAATTTGTATTTATAGCTGGGAGTTAAACACTATATAAGAGATAGCTGTCATGCAATATTCTGTGTCCGATTTCTGTTGAGGCTTTCCACCATCTTCACTCAGGATGCTGGCAACCTTCACGTGGTCCCTCCGGTGAATACCTGATTCTTAAATAAATTGAATGAAGCAATTAAAGAAAATTGTGTACTTGCTGATTCATACTGATATTCATTTATTGATAATACATTTAATTGTAGGGATAGAGATTCATTGTTTACTTGGATTTGATTTTCTGGCATTTTTTCTGTTTTACGGCATATCAACCTTTTTGAGTGGCCTAATGCCGAAACACATAAACTATTGTAAATGATTAATTAAAAATGGGTACTGGAGATGCTGAAATGGATATCGACGTTGACTAACTACTTGAGCATACAAAGTTCGAATCCAGTCAGTTCGATCGCATCACTTTTGCTAGGGATGTTGCCAACCATCATATAGTCCCCCCTCCATAAGTACCTGGTTCTACAAAGAACCAGAAAAAACAATGCTAACAACAGAATCGAGCTGGTTAAAGAAAGTCGTACCATGCTAATTTATATGCAGTTCCGTTTTAGAAAGTCGTACCATGCTAATTTATATGCAGGTCAGTTTTAGAAAGTTGTACCATGCTAATTTATATGCAGTTTTGTTTTAGAAAGTCGTACCATGCTAAGTTATATGCAGTTCCGTTTTAGAAAGTCGTACCATGCTAATTTATATGCAGGTCAGTTTTAGAAAGTCGTACCATGCTAATTTATATGCAGTTGCGTTTTAAAAAGTCGTACCATGCTAATTTATATGCAGTTCCGTTTTAGAAAGTCGTACCATGCTAATTTATATGCAGGTCAGTTTTAGAAAGTCGTACCATGCTAATTTATATGCAGTTTTGTTTTAGAAAGTCGTACCATGCTAGGTTATATGCAGTTCCGTTTTAGAAAGTCGTACCATGCTAATTTATATGCAGTTATGTTTTAGAAAGTCGTACCATGCTAATTTATATGCAGTTCCGTTTTAGAAAGTCGTACCATACTAATTTATATGCAGTTCCGTTTTAGAAAGTCGTACCATGCTAATTTATATGCAGGTCAGTTTTAGAAAGTCATACCATGCTAATTTATATGCAGTTTTGTTTTAGAAAGTCGTACCATGCTAGGTTATATGCAGTTCCGTTTTAGAAAGTCGTACCATGCTAATTTATATGCAGTTATGTTTTAGAAAGTCGTACCATGCTAATTTATATGCAGTTCGGTTTTAGAAAGTCGTACCATGCTAATTTATATGCAGTTCCGTTTTAGAAAGTCGTACCATGCTAATTTATATGCAGTTCCGTTTTAGTTATACATGATTCATTAATCATATTCTGTCATTTTATCCATAGCTGAAGAGAGGTGTTCATATCTTTTTCAATAGTGTCCGTAAATAATTGAATACCATCACGGTATGGATGTGGGTGTGTGTGTAAATATTGTTTAAAACAAAGAGAGGAAAACCGATCTACAGTTGTGCATGTGTGTGAAATTGTTTGGTTTTTTAAGAGATGATCAAGAAAAAAGACGCAAGTAAGGTTTGATAACAATCAGTTATCATCAAGAAAGATCATATTGGATATTAAAGTTTAATTGCATGAATAAACATCTCCTGTTGTGCATGCTTTTTATAACAGGTTGATTTTGCTTACGTTGGAGGTCCAGCTCCTTGCATCTAATACAGCATAATCATGTTAAGACACGGGTTCTTGTTCGATCACTGAAGTTAAGCATCGTTGAGCCTGGTCAGTACCAGATTGGAAAAACCAGGTGCTTTATATACGAAGATGGGGAAACCTCCCTGCCAAAAACACTGCGAAAAATAAAGTTGTTAAAATTATCTTGCCTGAGTTGGATACACATGTGACTGAAGATTGCTTGTGAATTTGATATTCCCTGGAAACTTTCTCCTTTATAGGAAGCCGGCTGAACCCATTCAGAGTGTGTGTCACACCAACACAGGATGATTTAATAATGCAGAGGTGAACCACACACACCATGATTGATGTTACTTCATAGTATTCCTTCTCTCAGACTAGTTGCCCTACCAATTATTAAAGCAGCGTCTCAATCATAAATTACACCTTGTAGATTGCTTTAAATTCAATTGCAAATTTCAGGTTTTAAATTATCAAACCCGCTTCACCAACAACCCAAGCATTTCTCAGGAGAAAAAAGTTCTCCCTCGTTTATATAAATATGGTTTCTTTAACTCTTATTACACAAATAAAGATAATTTTAAAATCTTCTACCACTAAAATTTTTAGTATTATTTATTTCCACTATTTCTATTTAAATAATTATTTTTTACCTATCTAGTTAATTTAAATAGTAAAATACATCTTGTAGACATTTCAATGTCTGTCATCATGTATGAACAGCTTTCACTGCAGGTTTTGCATTTTAAATCATTAGACCCACTCCACCAGCAACGCAAGTATTTCTGAAAAGAGAAATGCCTTCTTATCAAATGCAAACTAAATAGCCTGACAGAAAACCTCTATAAAATAAAGATTCGATAAAGAAACAATCACATACAATATTTTTTATAATAAGAATAATAAGACGAAATAGAGAACAAGACACAAATAAGCAGTTCATGTAAGGGAATGAAGCAGGGGAGGTAATGGTAGGATTTTATTTAGTTTTTATGAAAATTAAATGATAGTATCGTAGTTGTAATTGGTTCTAACTTTTTGTCTCTTAGATATTTATATTTTAGACCCAGTCTATCCTACTATGTCATTGTTTGGTTTTATTTTAATACATATACAAAATAATATTAGATATATCTGAATGGAAATCAATAAATAGTAAAGGCAGATTTAAAAATAATTACATCGATTAACCATTTGTTTTTCTTTGCTAATAGAGTAATATATGTTAGAAACAAGTTGCCAGATGTGATTAAGCAAAGAAATAGTGTATAAAATGTTCAAATAGAATTGGATGTAATATATGTTAGAAACAAGTTGCCAGATGTGATTAAGCAAAGAAATAGTGTATAAAATGTTCAAATAGAATTGGATGTAATATATGTTAGAAACAAGTTGCCAGATGTGATTAAGCAAAGAAATAGTGTATAAAATGTTCAAATAGAATTGGATGTAATATATGTTAGAAACAAGTTGCCAGATGTGATTAAGCAAAGAAATAGTGTATAAAATGTTCAAATAGAATTGGATGTAATATATGTTAGAAACAAGTTGCCAGATGTGATTAAGAAAAGAAATAGTGTATAAAATGTTCAAATAGAATTGGATGTAATATATGTTAGAAACAAGTTGCCAGATGTGATTAAGCAAAGAAATAGTGTATAAAATGTTCAAATAGAATTGGATGTAATATATGTTAGAAACAAGTTGCCAGATGTGATTAAGCAAAGAAATAGTGTATAAAATGTTCAAATAGAATTGGATGTAATATATGTTAGAAACAAGTTGCCAGATGTGATTAAGCAAAGAAATAGTGTATAAAATGTTCAAATAGAATTGGATGTAATATATGTTAGAAACAAGTTGCCAGATGTGATTAAGCAAAGAAATAGTGTATAAAATGTTCAAATAGAATTGGATGAATTCAGAAATAATTATAATTAATTAAGAATGAAATTTTGGGAACTATCGGATAAAATATTTAACAGAATTTGAGCTGCATATTAATATTGTATTAATACTGTAAATGTTCTGTGCGATGTGATTTAAAGGACTGAATTGAGAAGATAGTTGAAACAGGGGATGATCCCCAAAGAGGTACGACAACATAATAAAAATAAATAAAATAACATATATTTATGGTAAAAGCTATATAAAAAATATAGTTGATATGAAAATTTGCGTATTTTTGTCAAGTTAGTGTAGTATCTGTTCCTTTAAAGGGAAGCTGGATTTTCTCCACTTAAAATACTATATTGTGTCTAACTCTGACCTTGTGGGGAGGCAAGTAAATAGGGATACCCTGATTAGTGTTTTGTAATTATGGAAAAAATTTGTGAATCTGTAAGAGGATAACTTAAACTGATGATATAGCATGGAAGTTCTCTGCAGTTGAGCGTCATGATAGAGTTTCTTGGAGGTGTACAGTGAGATCTGTCATGCATACAGCTAGCCAGCCACCTGGACGGGGGCCCACCAGTGTGAATTATTCCCCCCAACCTGCACGTTAATAAAAAAGAACCGATGATGATGATGATGATGATGATGATGATGATGATGATGATGATGATGATGATGATGATGATGATGATGATGATATACCCAGCTTCAGATACCTAGGACAATAAAATATCAGTAACAAACCAAATTTTAATTAAATAATTTATTTGGATGATTCAATAGTAAACATCGGCTATTATGACCAGCAGAGTATTACCACCATCGATCAAGGGAAGAATCTATCAGGCATGTGTATGCAGTATGATGATGTATGGAAGTTAAACCTGGCCAGTGAGAGTTGAGAACATCCGTTATATGGAGAGAAAGGATATGAAAATGATAAGATAGATGTGTAATGTACGTCTTAATGATAAGCTTAGATCTGATGACCTCAGAGGAAGATTAAATCTGGACAGTAGAGGGAGATGTGTGCAGAACAGGAGAATTTGATGGTATGGGCAAATTGAAACAATAGACAAGAGGTCTTGGGTTAGTAGATGTAGAACAATTGAGGTAGCAGGGTCAGAAGGTCAAGGAAAACGGGCAGAAATGATGAGGATATAATTGAAATAAACAGTGATACATAAAGACCTGGCCAGAAAGAAATCCCAGAGAAATGCCAATTTTGCCTATTTTTATAACAAACAGATGCAATTTGTTAACAATTTTTACAGAGATCAATCACTAAAATCGGAATTTCGCTAATTAACTAACAACCCTCATTTGTTATACATGCCAGAAGTTGTTTCCATTCAAGAGTTTCGGTTTTGTATATGTTCAAACTAAAATTAACAGGCTCACCTCTAGATAAATTCGATAATGGAGGATCATGCAACGAACCCGACTCTCTCAATCAGTCAAGTAAGATCTGCTTTCAAGTGCATGGTGTGTCACGTGTCAGCAAATGTTCTTTTCGAATTTTCTTTATAGACTAGTTAGCTGAGCAAGCTCTTGTGTCTGGTCTTTCCTACTATTTTACCCATAGATGGATGGAAGAAAGATGGGTTCATACCGTTCCCAAGGATATAAGTAGAAGTGATGAAATATCCACAAAAGAACTTGAACACAACAAGTTGAGAGTCCACACTAGTATCCATTTCCATTGATATATATATATATATATATGAAAATAAGATGGCTGCCTAAATGGGACGTAAATATCCATGTTCTCCCCATGGTTTGTGAATTTTTCTGTTTGCTGCCTTATAATAAAAAAATTTCTGAAAGCGAACTTTAGTTTTCTGATGAGCAGCATGGATGAAAGATTCTAAATCGACAAATACATTTTGGCTGTTCAACCCTGCGCAAACGATTAGTCAAAATGCATCAAAGGTTTTTTTGGATTTGGACAAAAATGGAAAAAAATGAATAAAAACTGGGTCACTGGAATTTAGCGTAATATCATTTATTCATATATGCTCTGTTATTAAATGTTAACAATCATTGAGCTTTTACTTTAGATCTCTTCTTGAGAGAGCACATTATGTTTGAACTCAGCATTAATCTGTAGTAATCGAAGGTATTGCTCACAAAACTACCAGGGAACAAATATGTTGAATCTAAGATCAACATTAAGGGGACCAGGCAAAGTGTAATTGTAACATTCATATATCTTATTTTGAAAATGCGTGTTGTCAGACCGGGCCATCACCACCAAAACGAAGCTTAACGTGTATGAGTTGTGTGTTTTGCCTATACTACCATATTCCTTGGAAACACGGGTCACATGCTAACGTCATATCAAGGTCCTAGAGAGGTTCCACCAAACATGCTTCAGGAGGGTCTTAAGTATTAATTAGCAATCTTTCACACTACACACTGCTTTTCTACAGCAAGCTGGTATCTCTGACATAGAAATGTTAATAATTAGTAGTCAAATGGGCTGAACTGTGCCCTTGGGTAAGATGGAAAATGACAGGCTTCCTCAACAAATGTTATATGGGAACTGGAGCATGGTAAGTATACGAGACATAAGCTACGGAGACGTTTTAAGGATGTTGTCAAAGACAAGCTGAAAACAGGATCAATGTTGAGGACTGGGAGAGGACGACTTTGAAGTGATCGCTTTGGCAAAAGCGTGTCTATGCTGGCTGTGGTAGGTTGAGGCAAGACAGATAGAATACTCTATCTTGAGGCCTGCTTTGTGAAATGCAGTATGTGTCGAGCATCCCAGACACATTTCAACCTGACCATGTGAGTGATGCCTATGGCGGAGTATCTATGTAAGAAGGCTGATCTACTCAGCCACCTGAGATCACATAGCAGCAACCAATTACACAAAGACCAAATGGGGGAAGAATATAGATATGTACAAACGGAAGCTAGTTATCTCATGTTTCATATCTGCAGAAAGACTTGTAAAAGTTATTTTGGACTTATGACCCAGATAGCTGTGTTCAGGCAATCGGGCATTGAAATCTTGTAGAGATGGCCTTCTTCTGTAAAGAAGTGGCCATCACTTTTAATAAAGACCAATATGTATTTATTTGTATATAGTTTTTCATGGTAAACAACTGATGATCCCTTAAAATAGTGTTAGAAACAAACTAATATAATAACTGTTAAAAATAAATTGACTTACATGAGCGATTTTCCACTGGAAGACTTGAGACTATAATTCTTTTTTTTTTTTTTTTTTTTTTATATAGTTTTAATGGTTGAGAAACTTCCGAAACTATATATATATATATATATATATATATTTACTTCAGTAAGTTCTCAAAAATCAAGGGGCACCTTCCTGGGACTAACAGTTAATTTCTTTATAAGATACATAGATATCCGAGTGTTCATTTAAGATTCTCCTTACCTCTCAAATCTTCAGTTGGTAAAGCAGTGGAAAATATTACTTACCTTCTCCTCAATTGACCATACAACTATGTTATAGTTCATCTTTCTTGTGGTATTTTCTTGGTTTGGCTGGATTCCAGGACAAGAATTCATTTGGTCTGGTGGAGTATCCAGCTTAGTTCTATTACTTGAGGTAACATAACTAGAGAAGGTGCAGCATTCCTCGTATGAGCCAGTGTGTAGCCATGTTGAGGGGATCTTATTTGGACTTTGAATACTATGTTATTTTGAATTTTCATCAAGGTTTATTTGTACGGCGAAGTATCTTCATGTCAGGGCATCCTGACAAACCCCTGTAGAAAAAGATCCTAGACACTCGGGGATGGTGTTTAGTAGGCATCCTTTATATATTTCTCTTCATATATGTATAAATAAATATATGTACTTTCATTCCTTACACAAAGGTTAGCGAGTAATATGCATGCCTATTTCTAGCCCGCGAACGAAACAAGTATAAGTGGCGAGGGAAAGTGTGAATGCCAATAGCAAGTCAAACAACCACCTCATACTTACCTAACACCTGATATGTATTCGGAAATAAATCCTTCACTCTGTAATAAAAAGACAACAGTGAGGGTTTTTTCTCTAGATCATCAGAAATGATAATAATTTATATATGAAAAATTGAATTTATATGAATATTAGTAATATATCTTGATGAATAGCGTGTTTATTTTAATCATTTCTAACAGAGGGTGTACAATATATATATATATATATATATATATATATATATATATATATATATATATATATATATATATCGATTATTTATTTACAAAAAAGGTAATAACCTGAGAAAGAAACTGAGGTGGCATCACCAACGGGAAAGACAGGAACGCCGTCACTAGAAGCAGGAAAGGCTGGAATGTCAGAGATGACGTCACTAGAAGCAGGAAAGGCTGGAATTACTTGGATGACGTCACTGGAAGCAGGAAGACTGGAATGACATCACTGGAACAGATCTGCAGAGAGGACGTCTCACAGAGTTTAATCTGGACGTCCCTGAGGTAATAGTGCAGTGCGTCAGGTCGGTCCGGTCCATGTAGACGTAGCCTGGCTGGATGTTCAGGAAACTGGAGACAGTAGGCCGGACGTTGAAGGGCATTGGAACAAGTAGCCAGACGTCAACAGGCCCTGAAGCAGGAGATGGGATTTAACAGGCACTGGAACAGGAAGCCGGACATCAACAAGCACTGGAATAGAAGCTGCAAGAACTGGACCTATTGGAGCAGGAGCTGCCAAAAGGGGCAGAAACTGGTGCTGCTGGAACAGGCGCTACAGGAACTGGAGCTGCTGGAATGGGAGCCGCCGGAAAAGGCAGCAACTTGAGCTGCTGGAACAAGCGTTGCAGGAACTGAAGCTGTTGGAGTAGGAGCTTCTGGGAAAGGCGCTGCAGAAACTTGAGTTGCTAGAGCAGGAGCTGCTGGAAGAAGTAGGGACTGGAGCTGCTGGAACAGGCGCTGCTGGAGTTGGAACAGAGGCAGGTGCAGGAACATGAGAGTCAGGTGAATGTCTCAGGGAACAAACACCAGCAAAGAGTGAACGTTTATCGTATATAGTAGTTTGAGTTTGCCCTGAAAAGGGCAGTTTGATCGCTGCTGTTGCTGTTAAGTTCTGCTTCTGGGCTCGACAACTAGGCAAGAGCGAGTCTTAGTCGGATTCTGGGAGTCTCCAGACCTCCCTGGCTAAATTGAAATTTTGGTGAATCTATTTCTGAATGGGCATGTTACATTTGGTTGGTCCAATAAATGAAAAAAAAACGTTCGAAGTAATTCCTGGCCGAATTCATGCTGCTTTGAAATAACTGGGGTGATGGTTGAGTGTGTTTACACAGTTTTCAGCCAAGTCTAAAAATCGAATGTTTTGGTCCAGTCTAAGAAAAGATTATGCAATGCCAAAATGTGTCAGCGTTCGTAAAAATGTGTGGGCGTCCCAAAATATCTGCCCTTGTATTTTTCCGTGAAGTTGTTCTTGGTTTTTAGGGGCTTAACTTAATGCCTACACTTCTGAAGAAAGCGTGTTTGAAGTTTGTAAACATGGAAGCGGTGTCCGGAACGCTGCGACAAGGTCCGCTCTCTTATATTTCTCTGGAAAGGTTACCTTACCTCCTGAACGGGTCTTCTTGACTGGAATGATAGGTGCTTCAGGAATGCTGAGACACTGAATTTAAAATCGTCAACGACTTCCTGGAACAATGCGAGAAAACGTTCTATGTGCGTTTCTCCACCGTCTTTTTAAAATTCTCTTCTTTCTCCGGCTTTTTTGTTCATTTGATTTTGACACCTGAGGATGATTTGACGAAGAATCGAAAACGTTCGTGAGACCTGTGAAACCTATGGAAAATTTATTAATTTTTTTGATTGTAATACAAAAAAAGACCATCAGAAAAATTAGAAAAAAATAAAAAAGAGGTATAATTAAACAGACGAATTCTGTTATTTTTAACAATGTTTGCATATATATATATATATATATATATATATATATATATATATATATAATTATTACTTTTTTAATAAATATTTATTATCCACAGGCATATGTTTCATGTTCACTAACAATCAGCAGTGTGGCTATATATAACTGTATTACAGCTCACACGATTCGAACCCTAGAGTCGAGTCACCATTGACTCCTTATCTATTCAAATATTGTGGCAGCTATATCAAAGAAGAGAGCAATGAACCCTATATTTATTTATCAATGTAGTAAATCCCAGAGAGTATTTGATATTTCCAAGGAAGATAACTCTCGCAATATTCCTTAGATTTTTTAGATTTTTCCAAAGTGCTTGACTTCAAGAGAGCTTTAAGTAATATTTTTAAAAATAAATATTTATTTCCAAAGACATCTTTTTCAGCTTCACTAACAATCATCAGTGTGGTTATATATAACTATCAGAGTCAGCTCTCTAGTAAAGGCGGTAACAGTTGCCACTGACTATGAAACATTGCTTTTAATGACAAGAATTGAGCTCTCTAGGCAGTCAATAATGTAAACAAGTAGAAAATATTATAATTTCCATTAGTTTTATGACGATGTAGATAGCTTACGGATAATATATCTGATTGCTGTAAAAACGCACGGGTTTCAAATCTCAACTTGAAATACTTAACAATGTCTAGCCACACTGAAGAGTTGTGGTACGGCGGAACAGCTGTTCATGGAAGACCACAAAATGTACTATTTTATGATATAAGTGTCGATGTCTGCCATATTTACATATATAAAGATTGTAGACATATGAAACTTCAAGAGCTGACCATGCAGAGCATATCAATTTCTCACTGAGAAATCCAATAGTCTCTGCTTGAACATAAAGCACAAAATACAGTCTATCATTTTCATGAAATAATTAAATTTCAAACGAAGGCTTTCGTTGTCAATGATACACTTTTCATTCACTCGTCAGTAAATCATTCCCAGATAAACGGTACCGCTCCGCTGAAAACAGAGATAAGTATCTTGATATATGTTTCTTGCTTTCATTAATTGTTCCCCTTTATGCTTGTGTTTGTTATATAATTTTGTATAGGTTTTGTAGAAGTTAACATTAGATCTTATAGTATATATAGTATATATAGTATATATAGTATGCTAGCTGTCTCTATCCGGCGTTGCCCTGAAGTAAACAATGTATTAAGTAATGGATTGTACAAAAAGGAGAAAAAAATTAAAAAAGAAAATGCGAATAGTGAGAGCTGAAATCGAAACTGGGACCTTAAGATTTTCAGTTTGATCTTCTACCTGAGCTATATACAGTAGGTTGGTTATTTGATAAAACCTAGCCTTAATAATTGCAATCTTCTGCAGCTACTGCATCTGTTTTTTTTGGTCATTATTGAAATATGTAACCATTGTAAAACCATTCCGAGTAGGATGCAATTTTATTTGACATAAATTGAATAAAAATTCATTTTTGTTGTTGTTAAGGAACTAGGCTTAGTCTCTCCAAAGAAAGTTGAAGGATCAGAATAAAATATTGTGTTTTCAGGCTGATAGCTGTTGATGAAAATATCTGCGAAATAGACAGACTTTTCTTTATTATAGAGATATAGCCATTTATTGAGGAATAGTTCTTATCCAGATGGAGCAGAAGATGCGTTAGTTCTATTTTATTTTCAGTAAATGCATGACAAAACCGCACCTTCTGATGCTATTTTCCTCAGTGCACGGCTTACTGCGATGATAAAATTCAGTGAGAAAGATAGGGTATAAAAGGGATTAATGGTCAGAGTTCCCCATTATTTCAGTTATTATTCTAGTTCAGATCTATGGTTGACAATGATTTTCGAAGGATGAAGTCTATGTGCCTTATATGAAATGGAAATTACTTTAAGTTTTAAGCATGTTATTGAAGGCACATATATTAACAGCAATAACCAAATACATCAAATGCCAATAAATAGGTGAAACCGCCAAAATCCCGTAAAATGTCCTTGAAAAAGAAATTGTATGGTAATTGAACCTAATAGATCATCCATATACATCGAACCGACAAAGGGACATTTTAAAGTAAGGTATAACAACCATATAGCATATTTAAGTAGAAGAAGATGAGAGGTAGTTCCAAACATTTCGACATCCTTAACTAAGTTTCTAAGAATATTAAAGGATAATAGCATTAATTACACCGTAATAATAATAGTCTGTCTTGGCTAAGACAAATAAATACTATCCACGTAAATTTAACAGAGGCTTCAATTATAGAAGAAATTAAAATTAATAAAAAAACAGAGATAACTGAATTATGCCTACATAAAAATAAGTATAAATTTAGCAAAGTGAATTAAACACTGCGATACCTAAATATATAAGTTAACTATTAAATTTAGAATAAATATCTTAAGCTGTAATGTCTCATGTATACCAAGTTAATTTGGAAAGCTGAATTGAAATATAAACTGAGAAAATATATACATATATAAGCTATAAGATTAACCCTAGATAAATCACAATAAAAAATGCATATAGAATGGAATATCACTAAGCATATAAAGTCATAGTAAATCATGCAATAATATAAACACGGATGCATACACCCAATACAGTACGACCTTAATGATAAAAACGTATGTAAAATCTTTTAAAAAATTGAATGTATAGCAATAGCTTACTATATACAAATTAAATACGAACAGTAAATAGACTAATATTAAGTTACTATATATTAAACATAAAACTAATGTATAAAAAGGTAAAAAATAACTTATCAAATTTAAGGGAGATAACTTATATGAAAAACATGGTTAACCTCTCCTTAATTACTATAAAAGGATATGAAAAGATTTCCGAGTCTGACAGACAGATTCCCAGGTTTGACAAGATGCACCTGAAGAAAGTCGGAGGTTACATCGGCCGAAAGGTTTTGAGAATAACATCCAAAATGAGAACAGTAGTCTGAATACTCCAAATAATATATATATATATATATATATATATATATATATATATATATATATATATATATATATATAAAATATTCTGTTTTCTACAATGAGCTCTCATACTAGGATTTTTTACCAAAATTATTCACTTTAACACTATATATATATATTGTTATGAATAAAATATGTGAGCGCTATGACTAAACTTGACTTGACGCTCCAAATGAAGATAGATGTGTACATGAAAGGATTTATATACATAGCTTTAAATCTTTCTTAGGTAGCCATTTTAGAGTAATATCACAAATTACAAGAGGTAAAAGGATTTGTAGAGAAGTAGTCCCTTTCAGAAATTACATATTCGTGTCATCTGTGACTGGTTTGCGGGCACCTCAGCACTATGTGGTGCACAAAATACAGCCTCTCAATAGTGGATCCTCACTTAATGGTAAAAGACATTACCAATAATGTAGAGTCGTTGCTTCTAATCACATCACGTGCTGTCCCTCTTGACATCTGGAGTAAGTTGTATAGCAGGTGTGTCAAGAGCATCATTATATATGGCAGCGAATGCTGGGCCCTCACTCAATCCTGTCTCGCTCATCTGCAGTGCAATTACAGATCCATGATCAGATGGATCTGCAATGTGAAATCTGATCAAATCCAATACATCAGGTCAGATGATTTACTGACACCTCTACACTTGCCCAGAGGGTATTCTAAGGATGAATTGATTATGCTGGTATGGTCATGTGGAACGTTCATCCTCCTGGATAAACCGTTGCAGAAGAATGGATGTTCTAAATCGCAGGAAGGAAACACCTGGAAGCAAGTAATTGGACGAGACCGCACAGAGTGGAATTTGGCAAGCTGAACTGTGAAAAATGGAGCGTGAGCGTGCGTAATATCAGAAAATATCTGAACCCTGAACAAGGGAAACGTGACGTTAAATGAAAAGAAGAAGAAAAAAGTAAGGACAGCAGAGTTGAATGTATTAATGAAGACGGTCAATACAAGCGAATAGGACTTCAAGCTCATTATCCAAGGAAAACTAGCCTTGTTTAAACTTGTAATCTTATCATCAGAGGAATTACATCTATGTAATTCTTCTGATAATAAGATTTTAATCTTTGAAAAGTCTGGCTTAAGGAAAGAAAAAATAAACATGTTTTTATCGAGTACACCTTACACCTTGCATTGAACAATGGAAGATGAAATAGATTTATCATCCTACCATTTTTATCTCTCTTTCTTCATATATATATAGCCGCACTGATGAGCTGTGAAACAGCGAAACAGGCTGTATGTGGATGACTATAAAAAGCTCCCTCTGGCTAGAGCTTATTTTTGTAAGGGTATCGTCAAAGGCCATTAGCTTTAAGGCAAATGCTCATTAGGTAAAACTAATTTCGAGCTCCGGTCATTTGCAATGTTTACATTTCGTTACATTGAGGCATCACTTACATTCAGTCAGTGTCGCATGATAGCGTAGGGGTTAGCATCGCCGACTGTCAGCTCGACGGTTGCGTTTCGATCCCGGCTTGAGACACTAACTGGTCTAGCCGCACTCGTGAGCTGTGAAACAGCGAAACAGGCTGTATGTGGATGACTATAAAAAGCTCCCTCTGGGTAGAGCTTATTTTTGTAAGGGTATCGTCAAAGGCCATTAGCTTTAAGGCAAATGCTCATTAGGTAAAACTAATTTCGAGCTCCGGTCATTTGCAATGTTTACATTTCGTTACATTGAGGTATCACTTACATTCAGTCAGTGTCGCATGATAGCGTAGGGGTTAGCATCGCCGACTGTCAGCTCGACGGTTGCGTTTCGATCCCGGCTTGAGACACTAACTGGTCTAGCCGCACTGATGAGCTGTGAAACAGCGAAACAGGCTGTATGTGGATGACTATATATATATATATATATATATATATATATATATATATATACACGTATGTATATATATATATATATATATATATATATACACGTATGTATATTTTATATATAAACATACAAGAATATTACAGGCATTTACTTCTAAATATCTATGTATCGTTATTCCCTTTTACAAATATTTTCACATTAACAAAATCTGTAACTATGGTGAGGCTGGAATCCAAATTTAATGTTTACTTTTAATTATAATGGAGAGACGTGGTGGCCGGTTAGGGAAAGGGTGAAACAATCATTTGAACCTCTGGACCAATATATATATGTAAGGCAATTTCCATACATTCCCCTTACTAGACTCAGTGTCTCACAGTGTCCAAACAATAAAAATAAACAATACAAAAATAAATCTTGCATTGGGGCAGACCAGATGAGGGACAATTTCGCTCCTGGACAAATGACTAACCTTGATAAGGGGACACATACATAATTACTAAAGTATGAAATGATAAAAAGAAAGGGGCCAGGAAGAAAAAGAACACCTGCTGCTGAATGTTGAAATATACTTCAGTCAACAAATATCTTAGATGGACTTGACAGTATATATATATATATATATATATATATATATTGACTAGCAGGACCCTGTGGAAATTCCACGGTGCTTTGTACATCAATCTGTATAAGTTACTGTTAAAATAATATATTTTTGAAATATTAAATGTCTGTCAGGATCAATACTATTAAGAAGAAATGACTCATTTTTCTTCCATAAAAATAATTGTCAATATTAGCTAAATATTCTTTAAATAAATAAAACGAATATGTCTTTTCTTAATTCATTTATTTACAATTGTAACAATTTAATTCTTTTTAAAACAATCAATATTCTGTCTTTTTACCGTAAAAAATAATTGTCAGCTCAATATTCTTCGAACCGATGAAACGAATCTCACTTTTTGAAAGGTATCTATTTAAAATTGTACTGTTTTACTCGACAAGTCGACATAATCTGATTTTAGAACAATTCATTTTAAAATGGATAAAATCAGAATTGTTTACCTAAGGTAACATCAGATCAATCACCAATCACCATCTTTGCTGATAGGACAATCTAAGTTTGTTACATGTGTGTGAAAGGTGATAACGTACGTACAAACATGAAGTGGCTTAGCATATTATTATAGAGATCACCAGCTTAGATATTTGTCCATGTAAAATAATAGATTAGAACTTATAATATGTATTATTTGGATCATTCGGACTACTGTTCTCATCTTGAATGTTATTTTCACAACGGATAAAGTACTAAGTAAAATTCAGTTCTAAGCAACATTCGTCTACAATTGCGAATTACTTAGGACTTCCCATTGATTAATTCAAGAGTTCCGTTCGAAATTCCGTGCAAATTCCCCGAGTTCGACAGAAAGATTCCTGAGTTCTACAAGATACACCTGAAGAGGGTCGGAGGTTACATCGGCTGAAACGCTGTGAAAATAACACTCAAGATGAGAACAGCAGTCCGAATAATCCAAATAATACATATCCTCATCTAAAAAATTCAGAAACATAGAACTTATAATGTAAAAAATAACATTCCTGACATGGCATATCAACCCTTTTTGGTTACTTAATACTGAATCACGATATCTATTTTAAACAATTCATTCAAAACAATTAATTGAAGACAAACTGCTATTTCCGGCATATCAACCCTTTTTGAGAATTTAATACTGAAACACAATACTTATTGGAAATGATTCATTAAACACAATCTTTTATTTAACTATGAGCAGGAAAACCCGGCATTTCCTGGGATTGAATGAGGAAGCATATGTCCTCCTGTATTAAATTATATTACCTTTTTCTTCTTTTTATTTACATTTTAAGGATGTATTTAGCATTTATCAAGTGGGAGGTGGAGGGGTTAACAAAATTATATCAATTGAAATAAATTTCGGTAAGTTTATAGTTTTATATCAACTCGAGGGACACGCGACATCCCACCCCCCTCCGGGAATGATTGAGGGTTATATTACCATTTCTTATTTTTTAATTTTTATAATTATCAGTTTATCTTATATATAAAAAAAAAGTTTGATTTTCCCCTATTTTAATTCCTGCAAGAAGCTAATAAACAATAAGAAGAAATAGTACTGACTAGAGTAAATACATAACTATCATTTATTAATAAGAAAGCAATAATATAGCGTTATGAGTATTTTCTATTATTAGGCAAATTCACTGCTAATAACAAAGATGGCGTCCATTTTTATTCACATTTGTTGTTAATAACAAAAATGGAATCAATTTGAAAATTAGTCTTACTTGGATAAAGTATTTTTTGGAAAGGAATCAAAACAAATTATTTATTAGTGTTCTGAAGAAAATGATAGCACGATCCATAAGAATAACTGGTTATTCAGAATTAAATACTGATTTTGTAGAACAGAAGCTCTCGATGAGAAAAGTTAAGAAATAGACCGACTTTATTTTATTATATAGGTAGAATAGATATAGGAAGAAATGGTGATTATCACAGAAAATACATAATGATTTGATATTTAATTGCCCATTATTAATGATTTCTAATTCTATTCTTATATTTTCATGTATGTATGGAACAACTTTGTGTATAAATAAGAAAGAAAAAGCTAAACTTTTTATGTGCATTTACCAAATATTAATCACTTGCATTTGGAAGATGCATATGCTTGCTATTTAATATACTTTTGCTCATCCATATACATTATTTTCCTAATCAATATCCATTTTTATCATTCGTGTTAACACCATGATGATCGATATCTTTGTTATTATCATACATATTAACTTTATCATTTTACTTTTTTGTATTAATTATGTACTATCAGAAACCCATTGACATTCCAAGGTTGCTTTCTTCATATACCTTATATAGCATATTACGCAATACGTTCCGGGCCTAACTAATAAAACAAAAATTTTTAGGCAAAATTCGACTTTACTCATCAACATAGACTCTTTTTAGGGTGATATACTGATCCGAACGCTTCTCTAACAAGTCGATGCCTTTTTTGTAGAACGATTTGTTTTTGGTTTCAAGATATGTCCCAGTTTCTCATATCACTTCTTAATTAGAGCTAGATCTCTTTTTCTGGAGCAATATTTTGTAGGTATGCAAACAGCCAGTAGTCGCTCAGGAATAGATCTGGAGAACAGGGTGTGTGCGGAAGCAATTCGAAATTCAATCCATATAGTTTTGCTATTGTTGTGATCCACTTGTGACATGGTGCATTGTCTATGTGAAAGAGCACTTTTTTTCAAGACAAAACCTTTCCTGCTGATGTTTGCATCTTTGGTCGCTTAGACGGCTTTCACTTGCTGCTGTCCACTCAGCTAACTGCCGATTTGACTCCGGAGTGAAGTGGTGAGTCCATGTTTCATCCATTGTCACATATTGATGCGAAAACTTCTTTTTTGTTGCATTGAAACAGTTGCAAACAACACTCTGAATCGTGGACATGTTGTTGTTTTTGATCGACTGTGAGCAAACGCGGCACTCACTTTGAACACAGCTTTCTCATTGACTACTCATGCAGAATAGTCAATACACTGCCTTCTGATATCTTCAACTCCTCTTCTATCTCACACAACTTAAATTTCTGATCAGTCAAAACGAGTTTATGGACTTTTTTATGTTTTCTTTCACAACTACCGAATTTGAGCGACCTGAGCGTTCAGCATCATTTGTGTCTGTACAGTCGCGTCTAAAGTCAGCATATTACTTCTGAACTGTTGTTACCGACAGAGAAGAGTCCAAATAACACTTATCAAATCATCGCTTAATATATTTTCCCATCAGAAATCAATGCTTTATCAACACACGAAATTCAGATTTTTCCATCAGTAGCTTTACTTATATAACTGTAATTTGTAAACTAATTATCCGATTGGGTTGAAATTTTGACACGTGCCATTTGAAGGTTAGTACTTTATAAAGAGCATATAGATTTTTTATTAGCGTCGTTATCTATGTATCAGGCCCGAGACTTATTAAGTGATGTATTAGGCTGGTCCCTCTCTTAGTTAATTCGTATGGAATTAAAACTGCTAATATGCATTTGTTAAATTAAGGGGATGTAATTCATCCAAATTCGACTCAGTAGTAGTATTGATACTGTTTTCTTTGTATATCTAAACAAAAGCAGAAGACAATTGATTTTTTCTGAGTTAATTTAATTACAAATGTTTTAGCGAAAAAAAGTTATTAACCAAAACTTTTAGATAGAAAAATGTGTAAAACTAACAATAGTACACCAAAATAGAACTAAAATGAAAATATGTTATTCGTTTGTGAAGCACAAGCATATGTTAACGGTTTCATGTGCTACATATTTGTTTATATCATGCACATGAAATACTTCTTGTATGTTAGTGAAAGTGATGCATCAAGACCGCGAACACCGAGTCCAAAATCTGCGCTCGTACACATTGAACCATTGCTACTATAAATAGAGCACAGCATGTTATAATGAAGTGAAGAGTTCGAATGCAAAACGCGATAAGCGCCATTTTCAAAATCACGAAACTGCCTCGACAAAAAGTGTTGCCTTTCAACACTCAACGACACCCGAACACTATTTGTTACGTAATATGATACCGAAATAAATTCCTTTTGATTTTAATTTAAATCAATTTTCATTTGAAGTCTAGATTTAATATATTCGTGTTTGTATTGTTTAAGGTCTCAATTTAAACGAATTGGATTTATCGTGTTTTGCGTTCGAACTTTTCAAGTCTATTATCAATTAGTGCATTCGTATTGGCAGCATAATGGTTCTGCTACCTTACTAAAGGATGGACAAGGATAATTATTATATAAATAGTTGATAGTGCTCTGAAGAACATCTGACAACAAGTCTCCTTACAGTTCTGGTCCCGTTCTTAATAATCTCATCATCGTTTATACTATCTTAATTTTGCATGAGATCTTTGATTGCCCGATCTTTTATGAAGTTATCATTAATATTGATCCAGAGTATATTTCTTTCAGATTCATTCTTCTTTAAAAACATCCCTTCAAAATATTTATTCCACACCATAATTCTTGTATTATTTACCGTTATCTTCATTATTATTTTTATCAGCGCTGTCATCGTTTTTGTCTGAATTTCCAAGCCGAACCGATTTATTCAGATTTTATTCCTAATCACAGAGATAGGACATGAGTGGAAAATCAGAGAATTAAAAGAAAAATTCAACATGTTCTGCTCAGATCCGTCCTGTATAAGATCAAGCATGGATATAAACATCATATTTGAGTCACTAATAAAGAAAGATGTAATATTAGATTTGAGGCTATCGTCATTATCTGAGTGAGCAAAACAAGGCAGAAGAATACTGGGGGAATAGGCTATCAGGCATATGTACAAAGTGTGATGATGTATGGAAGTGAAACCTGGACAATGAAGAGTTGAGGACATGCGTTTCATTGAGAGAAATATGAGAATTATATGATGGGTGTGTAATGTGAGTCTAAAAGACAGGCTTAGATCTGATGACCTCAGAGGAAAATCAAATCAGGACAGTATAGGGATATGTGTGTAGAACAGGAGACTTTGTGGGTATGGTCACGTTCAATGAATAGATAAGAGTTCTTGAGTTAGTAGATGTAGAATAGTTGAGGTAGCAGGGTTAGCTGGCCGTGGAAAGCAAAGGAAAATATGGAAGCAAGTGATAAGGATGAACAAGAGAGAGGGGAATAAATAAAGATCTGGCCAGAGATAGATTAGTTTGGAAGTCAATTTTTAAAGACATCAAACACCTGCCAGCAAGTATCATGGATGTTAAACCGAATATGATGATGATTTGGAGGTTCAGTAGTAGACCGGATGTTCAATCTGTGACATTCAAGAAAATTGTGTCATAAAATCTTTTACATGCTCTGCTCAATCATCCGGTAAAAATAAATTGATACAAAATAGTATTTTTAAAACCTATCAAAAGCATTTGCACTAAAATACAAGTGTCATTTTGTGCAGATATACTTCGACTAGAGAAAGAGATACTATTTCAGTTCACCGGAGAGGAATCTGGACTTCAGGATGAGCTTCTTTCTTTCAACGACACTACCGTCCTCTCATTTCCTACCGTACCAATCCCACTGAATTTCCATCAACTGACACATGAATAAAACTTTATATTAGCTTCCGTTTTCCCCTTGAAACACACATATTAATAAAACTCTTCTGTTTTCTGACATTGTAGAAAACGCATATTGTAGAACACACACACCAAAACACATAGAAAATAACTTTTGCTTTTTAACATCGCTTTACTTTTGTTCAGATTCCTAGAAATATTCTATATTTTTGCTTATATAAAACTTTTGTTATTGTCAATAACTTCTCTTTACTTATTGACTTTTTACTTGCATGTGTATTGTATACATAAAACGTTTGTTATTTTCAATCTCAGGATCAGTGAGTGAGTGCCAAAATACACACCATCTAAATAGAAGAACACTGAATAGTAAGAGTCCTGAGAATCCTTGGCTGATAATTACTTTTGAGATTAGAGTTAATCCGTTGAGATGAATATACAATTTTATATAGTAGGCTGGTTGGTTGGTTAGTTGGTGGCTGTAAATATTTATTTATTTCTTAAAGTAGAAAATAAATGTAAATTAAGCTTTTTGATTAGTGGACACAGAATATCAAATTCTGATGACAGTGCAGCTATTAGTGACTCCAGGGATAACCTACATATATTTCTTGATCTCCCAAGTCTAAAAGCGGCCAAAATAGGTTTAAAAATACACTGTTCAACAACGAACTTTGAAACTAACGATAGATAAAGAAACTATTTCACAGTTTGATACGTTTAATTTGAATTCACTTAAAAATAAAAACAGTTGTCTTGTTTAGATTATAAATAATACTAATACTTCGAATAAGCCGCTATTGACGTCCTTCGCTTGAATATATACTGAATTACGTCCCTTGCTAAGAAATAGCTTTTTATACATGTGATTTCTGCTACAAATGACCATGATGAAGCATTACAACACTGCATAGGTCTTAGATGGACAACTTTCAACAAAAACAAGCAAACTCTCCCTTAAAACTGCATATCATATCGGATGAAACTTGTAGTGCATCAAACAGACAGATAAAACAATGGCAGAACCCATTGAGAGCAACGGATAAAAGTGAAGTTAACATACCATATTAGAATAAGCAAGCTTTTAGTGACGATGAAACTAGTATCCATATCCTTTGTAGTAAAATTTTATGGACTATAAAGTCATAGAAAAAGATCAACAGTCTAGAAGGAATGGTAGAAGAGTGCAGAAAAAGCGGTAAAACATAGAGAAAATGGCATAATAACATATGTTTCTTGACGTCCAGATCATCTAAACAAAATAGTGAGAAACAGGAGGTCTTGGGGACAGTTCAGACATAATGCATCGTATTCTGCAGTATGCGAAGAAAACGTTTGAAAGTATTTAATATCTAATGGCGAAATTTGTCAGGTCCTAGATTTTCTAGAAAAAGTCGAAATTGTGAGGTGAATAATATACAGCCGATTTTTGGATGAGTAATTATCATCAGCAGATAGGAGGAGTGTATAGGGGTTTATAAGATGATAACGGTAGTGATGGAATAATAGATCGTTCTAAGAAGGACAGGCAGATGAGCACTGAAGATCAATACCTTGCTAATTCTCTATCTTCAGATCTGGAGCATGTCGTGCAATGAGGGGGAAAAGTGGCTTGTCACGTTTAACACCTCTAAAACCAAGCATCTCTCCTTTCACTACCAGTGATTGGATCCTTATGTTTCCCCAGTCAAAACGAATGGCTGTTTCTCTTGCAAAAGGCCCTAGTTTTGATAAGTTCTAGAACTGACTAAAGTTGCTGGAAAAATGGTTGGATCATTCTACCACTCCAGAAAATACATGACTCTTTTGGCAAACCTCTACCTATATAAGAGTCAGATAGTTCTAAGATTGAGTAATGCTACCACATCTGGAGAGGTGCCACCCAGAGAACTCGTTCCTGCATTGGCAGAGTACAAAAGCAATTTCGAAATTTAGTGAGGGATGATCTCTTCCGCTTCTTACAGACGCTCTCTTACAGAAGAGACGTTTCTAGCTCTCTCTCGACTCAATCATTATTTCCATGGAAGGTGCTTGACTGCACTCCAATCTCTGGTTTCTTCTTGTAAGACATTCACAACAAGAACTCGTCATTCTACCACAACAGAAAAAAACTTTCCTTTCTTTCTCTATGTGCCAAGCGTCAGACAAAATTTCGATGGACAAAGCTTCTTTACAAGGGTTTCCCGTCTGTGGAACACGTTACCACGAAACTGCTTCCCTGCAGATTACAACATGGTCGTGTTCAAATCCAATGCCATAAACCGTCCACAAGCAATCAAATTAAGTTCATTTTAATGTTTCCATAATACTCTTCATGCTTCAACTGACCATCATTTTATTTTATTAACCCTTATCCCCGAGTGATGCTTTGCCTTAATAAATGGTGACATATCAATAAAAAAAAAAAAGGATTTGTGATTACTACTGTATATACAATAACCAATGTTTATAAGCCATATACCCAGTTTATATAAGCTATATATATAGCCAATAAATATCGGCTCAAAATGACCCTGAAATTTTACATATCACATAAACTAGAGGATCGAATCAAACTTCATGTTATTTTCCATTCAAACCTTAAACTCACAGAGTTCAGGAGACACCTAATTCTTAAAATCTATTTTCTAACAACAACGACCGTATACCATTTATATCGACAAAAGGTGAAGCATTTAAACTGGGAAATTCAAAATCCATTATCGCTACATGATTTGGCATTTCTGATTACCGTTTCATCAGATTGTTGTAAGAAAACCATTTGAAAGATTGGCGCGCGGCTGTTCTTAATAGAATACTTCCAAGTCCGTTGTTGATACGTTCCAGTTGAAAGACAATAGATTTTTATGCCCCACTAAAGGACAGCTTGCACATATCTTCACGCGTTTCTCTCGGGTCTGCAATACGGATTCTCCTTAAGCCAAACCTGTAAAAACTTTTATGAAAAGTAACATAGCGCAACTAATAGATTTTATGGTTACAGACGCACACTTATCACGTGGCAGATAATTGAAGAACAGATAGAATAAGTCGCAGCAGAATTGGTATCGCAATTGGCATCAAGGAAATCGAAAATCAAGTTGTTAAACAATGACAGAAGATAAAACGCAGAGGCAAAAGACAGAAAGATGAGCAGGAAATAATAACGATATAATAATAATAATAATAATACTGATACTACTACCACTAATAATAATAATAATAATAATAATAATAATAATAATAATAATACAAATAACAATAATAATAATGAAAAAGTCAAGATAAACGAGAGAACTACGTAAAAGTCAAGACAAACAAGACTCAGGAAAATAGTAAATGTAGACCCCATGGACAAAGTAATGAAACAATGAACCACATCATAAGTGAATGCAGAAAACTAATCAAAAAGGAATATAAAAAATATATATGAATGGGTCGGGAAGGTAAACCACTGGGAACTGTGCAAGCGACAGCATTTTAAACATGCGGCCAAATGATACAGGCACAAACAAAAGCCAATATTGAAAAACTATAGGCATAAAATCCACAATACCCATGAAAATATAAATGGATAAACTTATCTAAGCAAGAAGAGTAGACGTGATGATATTCAATGAGAAGTAAAAAAGAAACTTGTTAAATCATAGATTTTGCCGTCCCAGCAGATGACAGGGTGAAGCTGAAGGGGACAGAAAAATTAAGCAAATGCATGGAGCTTGAAGACAGCTGAAGAGTATAACTGCCATAATCAAACAAATCTGGATGGAAAAATCCACTTTATACAGGATGAAATAGAACAAAGGAGGCCTTCAGAGCATTGCTGAAACATCCAATCCAGCAAGTTTGGGGGGGGGGGATTAGCACTGACCTTGCCTCTGTAGGCATTGTTTTTCAGCCAATAAAATGATAATTGATGATTTCACTTAACAAAAGAACACTGTAAAAAGAAAAAAGATATAGAATCACATTTAAAAAAAAATTTAGCCTGGAGTAATTAAACATTATTTCTTTTCATGGAAGCTTTCAGGAAAATTTTGAGGATTAGCTATTTTAATTTTTATACACTATCAAAAGGAGTTGATTTTAATTTCTTAAATATTTGCAAATTAAAAAAAAATATCTACAACTAGAAGGACTCGTGAAAATTGAGGAATCCAATAAACTCCTTCTCCCACTCCTGAAATGAAAATGAAGTTATCTTCCATAAATTATGACAATTAATTGCACATATACAATCACGTGTCATTATTTATGGAAGATAACTTCATTTATTTTACTAAATTGGTCTTCTAAAGCAAAAAACGAAATTGTTTGTAAAACGTAAATAACAAAAATAAAATTCTTGTAAAATATTACAGGATTGAAAAATCGCAAATTTCTTTGTATTTCTACTAAATCTTAAATATATATTTAATAACAATATTTTAGATATAGGTAATACCTCAAACTATTTTAAATATCACGGTAAATGTACAATTGAATTTATTTAAGCCTAAAATTCGAAGATCATCTTGCTCTATAAAAATCTAAAGTAAATAAGATTCTTTTTTTGAAATGATACCAACCTCAAATCTCGATCGAAAATATATGTTTTACTTTTGTAAAAGAATTATTAGAAGGATAATAGTTATGATAATCAGATCTTTCTTAGCTAAAAGAAAGAGAGTTATGATAATCAGATCTTTCTTAGCTAAAAGAAAGAGAGTTATGATAATCAGATCTTTCTTAGCTAAAAGAAAGAGCCAGGCCATTCTCTATAGCTGTATATCCAAACAACACTATATCAATGTGGTGTACCCCAGGAGTCGATATATGGACCTACATTATTCCTGATCTTAATAAACGACCTTCCCGATGCAATCACATTTGAGATGGGTGTATTTGCTGAGGACAACATGCTCTATTCCCGGCATAAGGAA
Source organism: Sepiola atlantica (assembly GCA_963556195.1). Lineage (NCBI taxonomy): Eukaryota > Metazoa > Mollusca > Cephalopoda > Sepiida > Sepiolidae > Sepiola > Sepiola atlantica. The sequence goes on along the minus strand of OY744515.1, from coordinate 47,379,771 downwards.
AAATTGAATGCGTACACATGCAAGGCAATGTCTAAATCTTTGTAAAATGACTTCAAGTCTGTAGTTGAATGGGGACAGAAATGGATGGTCACATTTAATGCTACACAGAGAAACAATCCCCGGAAAACCAAATTGTAGGGAAGTACAGATAGCAGCCCTAAAAGGAACCACATCTATCCTTAAGAGAGCCCTCGGATATAAATTTTACTCATAGGGAAATCAAGTGTTAGCCTCAAGAGTAGGCCCCTTGATCTCTTTAGATAAACTAAATTAAAATGAAAAAAAAAAAAACAAAGCTCCTTTTCTTTTAACAACTATAAGAAACCTTTCCGACCCCGATTGTTATGGCTGAGAGCACCCTTCCCGAAAGTTCAACATTCAAACCCCTCGGCCTGACATTTTTAGGCAACATGAATTGGAATAAGTACATAGAAGATGCAAATAAGCCTGTTGCAAAGAAGGTAAGCTCCCTAGAAAACTTCTCACACCTTCCAATATCCTATATCTCTATAAAGCTACCATTCGCCCATGCATAGAGTATTGTTGCCACATCTAGGCTGGAGCACTAACCACTAACCCCTCCTTCTTAGTAGGGTGTAAAATATAGCTTCTAATCTAATAGGTTGAGCAATGTCTGCCAAACTCCAGCCCCTGTCACATCGCCACAATGTAGTATCCCTTTGCTTGTTTTTTTATGTACTTCCATGGAACATGCTCTTATGAACTTACTGCACTTGTATCATCCTCCTAATGTAAATACCCCCGATCAATCGGACGAGAAGCAAAATCCCACCCCTTCATTGTAGAGGTCCTTTAACGCCGGAAGATGTGCTACTGTGATAGTGTCTTTCCTTGGACCGCTTGCCTTTCTTTGGAATTTTCTCCCTGCTCCGTGTTTCCCCTGCCTTACCAACATGCAAAGATGTATATGTAATGTGAATGAACATCTTGCTTCCCAACTTCCTACTCAGGTTGCCCCTTATAAGTTTGGCTCCTATCACAGTAGTCCCTTATGCTTCAATGACAATATACCTTTTTAGAGGTGAATAAAGTAAAAAAAAAAATTTTTTAAATTAGAACAATTAAAACAGAATCCTTTAAAAAAAATTATTCAATCACAAAACTATTGCTATTTAAAGTATCTAGGAAAAAAGTTAGAGAAATAAACGTTAATTCATATTTAGTATAATAATAGAAATATATACATATATATATATATATAACAACAATCATACCCACCTCATTCATATTAATATGCAGGAGACTAAAAGATAGACATAAAGGAACCAATGTCCACTTTCTATTGACCCGTCATCATTTTGTTAATGACAATTACCGCCAACAAGAGAGATTATTTACAAAGTAATTAGCATATAATTATCATACACAATCGGTACTCAATGTGTAGATTTCAGGTGATGCGATTGGTTGGTTTGAAAAAAGAAACAAACCAGCAAAGAAACATGAGCTGAACAGAAGAGACATGTTTTTTGTTTGTTCAGTGTTTTAATGAGTAACGAAAATATGTAACCAAAAACCATGAAGAAAAATATACAACATAAGAAAAATAAATATAATGGCACTCAATAGAGTATCCCCCTCCACCCACGTCAAATCTCATAATCATATTTTGTCTATCATCTCAAAGGGAAATAAAATAATTGTTTGGATTATTAGTCATTTTTACTTCAAGAGAAGCATCAACAATAAATTAGAATGATGATCCTAGTTAAATGACCAGAAAAGAACAAGTGATATTATCAAGACTAGGACGCACAAATATCACTCATACTTACCTACTTGGGAGGGAAGCGTCTCAACTATGCACCTCATGCCATACGATACGTCATCTATTTACAAATTGTTTGGATCTAGAACTCAACAAAAATATTACGAAAAACAAAACCGACACGAGGAAGTAACTCTTGGCAATATATTTGAATAGTTAAAAGAAGTGTTTATAACAGAATCTAACAGGTTTTCTACAAACTTTCAAGGGTTGATAAGCAACAAAAGAAAACATGAATAAACATTTGAAGAAGCTAAGAACTTGAAGTACAATTGTTTTTTTTACCAGAATGAAGGATCTTAATTATAAGAATAGCTTGATATCCTTAGTTGGTCCCCAATTTTATAAATCGGGGGATTTATGTTTTGAGACATGCCCGTCCGTCCGTCCGTCCGGATTTTTCTCCGCAACCATCCATTGAATTTCTCTGAAATTTTGCATGAAGTTGTAACTTTGGTCAGGTTAGAAAGTGACATTCTCCGATTTTTGAAAAAAATCTGGTTAGCCCCCCAGGGGGTCAAAAGGACCCGAAATGGCAAAAAAATGACATTTTTTCCCCCATAACTTTTCATCCATCCATTCAATTTCTCTGAAACTTGACCAAAATGTGGAGGCAATTGTTCCTAATAGAAAATAAGTATCGCTAACCTTGAAAAAAATCTGGTTCGCGCCCCCAGGGGGTCAAAAGCCCCCAAAATGGCAAAAAATAACCCTTTTCTCCCATAACGTTTGATCCATCCATTCAATTTTTCTGAAACTTGGCCAAAATATAGAGGCAATTGTTCTGGATATAAAATGAGCATCCTTGACCTCAGAAAAATTCTGGTTCGCGCCCCCAGGGGGTCAAAGGGGAGTCAAAAATGCCCTAAATTGCCCAAATTTATTGCATTTTACACTCGCCACATCGAGTCACATACAGAGGGGGACCACGCATGTGCGGCTTGTTTTAAATGTTGATCCCTCTACGCCATAACCTTGAAGGATGTTATGTTTTATATTTTTTTAGAATAGATGCTATTATTTCTTACTCACTAGGAGTTCTCACAGCAGTCTTTACCAATGATCGCTCACTGATAAAAACAAGTGGTGTTCCCTGAAATCCGAGTAACAACAAGTCTCTCTAAATGTTCAGTACTCACTGCTTCATTCGATCACCAATGGAAATCAGTTAGCATTATCACAACAGGCATTTACTGTTGAATTCTCGCTGATGGCTTTCTCTGGAATTTGAGTGACAATAAGCCTCCCAAAGATTACAGTGCTTTCCGTGCCCCTCCAGTGAAACTTTGGATAGTGTGTTCCCTCCTTGGTTATTAGTACTAACTAGCAGGTCTCAAATTAGTCAACAGTTACTTCTTCTTGATAAAAATCGGCAGCCTTCTCTGAAATCAGAGTAACAACATGTGTTTAATGATTTTCAGTACTCTCTATTTCATTCCATTATTAGTGTAACTCACTTTTTGTTCTCCCACCAGCCATTTACCAGTGAGTTCTTGTTGTTCGTCTCTACCCATGAGTGTTGCAAGCAAGGACATGGAACTTCAAATCCATGCATTGAGACGAACAACGTACCACTTGAAGATCAGGACAAAAGCTAAGCCTCTTAAAACTTTGCAATCATGATCCAAGGGTAAAAAACTAACCTCAAGTTCGATGTGTTTTGTTTGTTTATTTTTACTGCTTATCAAGGCCCGAGGGCCACTTGAGGATAAGGGTTAAAAAAATGTCAGTTGGACGATAATCGCTGCGACACGCGGGTTGGAAACAATGGGCAGAAGATTACTTAAGAAGACTTGATTATCTAAAAAGACGGCTCAACAAGTATCTATTTAGATTAGACTTGAAGACGACCATGTTGTAGTTAGCCGGGAAGCTGCCTCGTGGTATTTTTTTTCCACAGATAGGATGGTCTAGGAAAGAAACTTTGTTTCTGGAAGCTCCGTTTGGTTTTTAAGTACATTGAGAGAGAAAGGAAATGTCTCTGTTATTATTGCAACTAGGTGAGTTCTTCCTGTGAATGTTTTGTAGGGGATACTAGGGATTGGAGATCAGTCAATCACCTATCCTGAACGTAACGATACAGTAGACAGAGGACAGCAGGATCCCTTCTGTGTGAAAGAGGCTGTAGGGTTGGGAAGTGATCATTCCCCACTAGGTTGCAAAGTTGGTTTTGTATTCTGTCAAGACAAGAAGGAGTGCTCCCAGCGGCGCCTCTCCAGATATGACAGCAGTACTCCATCTAAGAACGTATCTGGCTCTTATAGCGGGAGAGGATTGCCTCAAGTGTGAGGTACTTTCTGGAGCAGTAGAATGATACAACCATTTTTTTTCAGCAATTTAGCAACATATTTAATGTAAGTCTTCCATTTCAAGTCTGGAGTGAAAGTCAGTCCTAGAAGCTTATCAAAGAAGGAGACTTCCTCAGAGAGAGAGAGAGAGAGAGAGAGAGAGAGAGAGAGAGATTTCAACTGGAGATAAATGAGGATCCAAGCATTGGGGGTTAAAGGAGTGAAGCTTGGTTTCAGAGATGCTAAATGTCACAACACACTTTTTCCAAGATTGCACTGCGTGCTCCAAGTAAGATGAGAGAGATTTAGAGAAATCTTGATAACCAATGCTCTTCGAAGTGCTGTCATAGACAGTTCTGCATAAATTTAAACGAATGAGCTCAAAATGTTATTTTGAAGATCATTTATGAAGATCAGGAAGAGGATTGGACCCAGAATGGATCCTTGAGGCAGGCAGCGTTGATACTATGAGCTTCGGACAAAAACTTCTAGTATAGACCTATCGGAGAGAAGCCAATGGTTTGGAGAGAATTAACAAACCATTTGGATGACTGCAGTTTTAATGTGAAAAGTTCCAACAACACTTGTAATACCCAAATATTCCATCTGCTATCCGACCAGTTGCACATTGTGATGAAATACCTGTCCCTTTATTTACTGAGTTGCTACACATTAATGTTGAATCCCTCAATTTGCATACTTCTACAGACGATGATGATCCGACTGATATTTTTAATCCATCTGATGCAGACTGTGATAAACATCTTTGCCAAAGGAGTTTGCTATCGTGACTGAATACAGTCTCATGCCACAAGGATTGCATGCCTTCTAACTAGCTGCTCCGTCAATCGCTCCACACTAACACTGTGTTGGAAGATTAGCAGAACTTTGGTGTTATGTCAGAAACTTTGGGTAAGGGGTCGGTATTGTGGATTATCTGAGGATGTTTTCTTCTGTTGACGTTTTCACGGATCATATCATAGATTTTATGGCATCATTGTCGTATGGCTCTGCCATAGAGATCTCGTAGGTCGAATTCTCTTGTCCTAGCATCGTGCCACAAGATTCAGAGGGCCATGAATCGCATGTCGGGAGTAAGCCAGTCACATCTAGCATTAGGTAACTTACTTGGTATCCTTGCACCAGATTTTACCAGCAATTTATCGCTGATAACAGTTGAAGTGTATTCCCTGGAATCTGAGTGACAACAAGTTTCCTCAGTATCTTTCAAGTCTAGTTTTAGATAGTGCAATATTTCCATTATTATTATTATTATTATTATTATTATTATTATTAGTAGTAGTAGTAGTAGTAGTAGTAGTAGTAGTAGTAGTAGTATTACTCACTAAGAGTTCTCACACAGATCATCATCAAAGATTATTCACTGATAATAATCGGTGGTGTTCCCTGGAGTCTGGGTGACAAACAAGTTTCCCCAGATTTCCAGTACTCTCTACCTCTTTCAATAACCTTTGCAAATGACTACAATTTGTCAGTTTCTTTCCTTCTTGTTAATTATTAGGATGTCCGATCTCCTTGCTGTGTTTAGTTTATCTGTTTGTATCAACGGATTTTGTGGTTTTCGTTTCCAGTACTCTCTCTGGTTTGTGTTTGTACCATTTGTCTGTATGTTCAAAATGCAGTCTTTTGCATGGTTCCCAATGTACTGCTTTCCCCAGGCAGCCGTGTCTGTTCTTGTATTCTTTTGGGGTTAGTTTGCTGCATTCACTCATTATGTTATTTACTGTTTCGTCTCTTTGTCCGCAGAGTCTACATTTGCTGTTTTCCCGGGTTTTATCTATTTTAGTTTTAATGTAGTTTGTTTTAATCGCATTGTTCTGTGCAGCTGTCAGTAGTGATTCCGTTTCGCTGTTCAAGTGTCTTTTTCTTAGCCATATCCAGGTGTTTTCGTGATTCTCTTTACTTGTCATTCTTATAAATCGTCCATGTAGCTGTATCTCTTCCCAGTTTTCTTTTCTTGTATTTTTGTTTCCTGTTTTGGTGCTTCCTGAGTTGTTCATTGGGATGGTGTCTCTTGCTGCAGTGA
>OY744515.1:47203647-47368647 GCA_963556195.1 Sepiola atlantica | reverse complement strand
CTAATGTTCTAATGGTACATATCTCACCACCAACATTGAACATGTCTGCAATGTTGCGAGAATATTATGTATTCGTTGGGTTCTAGTGGGAGCCGTGGCACAGATAAGTATAAAAAAGGCTTTAGTGTAACATCTTTCCTCGTGCTGCTGGACTCTGGAACTCCCTCCCTGCTCCCTGCTTTCCTGACGTTACTGACATGCAGAAATTTAAAACTAATGTAAACAGACATCTTGCTGTGCCGCTCCTAATTTTAGTTGACCCCCTCCCCCAAACCATCACCTTTTTTTCTCAGTAGCCCCTTACGTCCACAGTGGCGGCCTGCCTTGTTTGGAGTGAACTATGTTAAAAAAAACAAAAAAAAACAAGACTCCTGCTAGAAAGTAGGAATAAAAAGCATGATAAACGTGACAACAGCAAAACGGAAACAAACTTGTGTAAAAAGTAAATAAAAAGCGTTTTTTTATTACATGAAAATTAATGTGTATCTTTGCTTATGTTTGATGACTTAGTGAACTGTTATGATCTGCTTCAGTGGATGATGATGATTACTCCTAGTAGTGTTGTTGGTATGTCGCCTGTCATCTGGAATCACTAAGGGAATCATCTATACTGCTATGGCTACTGTTGCCGCCGAGTTTGTCTGTGTTGATTCTGTGGGTAGGAACAAAGCTGCTACAGTGGATGATGATGATGATTATGATAATTTCTCTTAATAGTATTGGCATGTCCCCTATTGTCTGAAATCACTAAGGAGGTCGGCTGTACTGCTATTGTCGTTGTCGAGTCGGTGTTGATTAATAGTTGTGATTAATCCAAGGCAGTGCTGGATTTACGTATGTATTTGTATTACACTAAAAAAAAGAAAAGATATAAGAGAGAAGATTTGTTTATTTTCAGATTAAATAGGCTTCGTCTGAACTAATTTAAAACACTTCAAAATATTTTCAGGCCCCTTTAATTGGGTAGGTCCTTTAAATTAAATCAACGCCTCCTCAAAGAGCCTCATTTAGATTTCTCATGCATGTCTTTTTATATACATACAAATATTTTTATGTAACTTTTTAATTTATAATGTTCTGTGGGCATGATATTATCCTTCTAAGGATTACCTTATTATTAGCTTAAGTCCTAAATCCACTCCTGTCTATTTAAAGTGTCAGAAGGACGGGTGGACAGTGTTCTGGTCTTGGATCGTTTGTCCATGATGTTCTACAAAGGTTGGCTTATATTTGCTTCATTTATCTGCCATGTAAAGCTTCATGCATGGACGGATTATGTTTCAGAAGTTTTGAGTTGAAGATTGATAATTTGCATTATTTGGATTATTCGGACTACTATTCTCATCACATGGACACATGGTGCAACGGATAAAAGCATTGCTTAACAATCAGTTCAAAGTGACAGTTTTCTGGAGGTTGAAGATTCAATCCTTACTGCAGGCAACAATAGCTAAAAACAATTTAATAATTAATTAACATTTCTATGGCTGACTAAACAAGAACAGTCTATTACCGTTGATTAAATAAATGGTTCTGTTCGAAATTCCATATAGGCGCACAAGTTCGGCATAAAGATTCCCAAGTTTGAGAAGATGCACTTGAAAAAGGTCGGAGATTACATCGGCCGAAATGTGAAAATAATAACAATCAAGATAAGAATAGTAGTCCGAATTGTTTAAATAATGCATTGACAGGTTTGTCAAATATTGTTGGGAGATTCCCGATGGTTAGTCAAAGGACGTCCCTCCATATAGTACGTTCAACGTACTACTCTACAGTCTACAGTGCTGAAACATAGAGAAGTCCACAAGGAGAAAAATGAGACACACAACTGATTCGAACCTGCGTCTAATGGTAGTTACTTACCTCCAGACAAGGGTAAAGTTAGACACAAAGGCGGCTTTTATATAAAGGTAAATCCAGTTCATCAAAAAGAGAGGCACTCTGAATGGGGCAAAAATAAAATAGTCCCAGTCAAGAAGGACTTCTCCTTCTCCGATTGAAGACAGAACAGTTACCACACCTTGATCCCAGTCCGAAGGCCAGGAATAGTTTTAGTCCAGTCTGAGTCTCATCTTTCTCATTATGGATTTTTCTATGTCCCAGCTTCATTTATACAATATGGATTTTTTTCTATGCAAAACACGGGTATCTTTCAAGTAGAAATATTTACTGTAAAAATATACTGTTAATGTGAAATTAATTACTTACTTAAATTCATTGTTTACCATGTACATTTTATTAAGTTGGTAATTAAAGTGACAAGCAATAATATATCCCCCCCCCCCTGGTTGCATATTTTTTGCTAGTACATATAATGTAAGTGTTGCGTTTTTTGCTAATGAACAGCCGATTGTGGCAATTTCTTGTGGACGTACACTACCATCCTCCCAAAACTATGGTCTCATAACAACAGAACATATACTACAATACCTCCCCCACAATGACGAGATAATGCCTGGGAGGATGATATTACGACAACAGAACAGATACTACACTACCCTCCCCCTCCCAAAAAGTGGAAGGTAATTCCTAGAAGGATGATATCATGCCCACAGAACAGATGCTACACTACCTCCCTTAATTTAGCATTGAACGATAGTACATTAGTCTAAAATTATATAGTAATCTGAATTGAGCATTAAGAGATAGTACAATAGTACATTAACAGAAGTAATAGTATAGTTTCAGTTTTAGACAGACAGACACCAAAAATCTCCATCAGTAATAGATTCCCACACTAGTTTCAAAACTAATCTTATTAATTGTAGGCCATTTGGCTTTGTGTAGAGAGACTCAAATATTTACGTAGAGAGACTCAAATATTGATAATCTTCTTGTTATTGCTGTTTGTATGTAGAATCTTTGAGCAAAAGTAATGCTTTTTTCTAAGTCAAAGTCTCATATTACCGGTGTTTAATTCTGGTTTTATAGTTTTAAATCGATGAACTGAACCCGGGACACGGTGTTAGTCTGTCACACGTTTTATAGAAAAAAGTGAAGTCCTTGCTTAAATCACCCGATCAACATTTCCCAATCGTCAGTCATCAAAGTACTAACTGTAATATATTTAGACAAGGCTGAAATTAAAAGAATACACATGGTGCACACTTTATGCCTTTATTAGCTGTCCATGATGAAATAGAGAGTGAAGCCTCGTTTCTATTCCTAGAGTGATGTCAGTGAAGAGTTCTAATAAAGAGAGACAACTTCTTATAACTGACTATTACACTAAAAAGGCTTAACATCATTTAACTTTTGTGATCTGATGAGAAAAGCCAGTGTGTCAATGTGATTTAGCTGTAAACAAAATGCTTATGTGGTCAATTAAAATTTGCTCAGCAGTAGTAGTAGTAGTAGTAGTAGTAGTAGTAGTAGTTATAATTCTGAATTTTTTAGTTTTTTAGATGCTTACTCGCAACTCTATGAGTAGCTTGGTCTGTCACATTTCAGTGTAGTGTTACCCATTCTGAAATATGGACTCCAAGCTTCATCCCCCTATTTCGTTCAGGATATCCAGCATCTGGAGCAAGGTTAGAGGCTTGCAACGTGTATGTTCTATTGGGATTTATACCAAGTCCTATGAACAATAGCTTCGTGCTGACCTCATCCTTGTCGTTAACATCATGCGTGGCAATTACAATGTGCCTTGTAACGACTTCTTAATACTAACTCTGCAGAGAAGATTTTGTGGAATCTCAGAGAAGCTGACAGCTGAGTCATTGGAAGGTTTCTTTTTCTGTTTGAGTCGCTGACCTATGAAACAAACTGCCATGGTCAGTCTGAAAACTTTCAAACAGTTCAAAGTAGTGCTAGATGCATCATGGCCGCTGATCTTTGGATGCTTACCTGTCACTTAAAAAGCGGAGGATGCGAGGGGACCTGATACGTGCATACAACATCATCAATTGAAATTTAAGTCTACCTTCCGAAAAGCTTTTGACCCCAGCAGCAAGTTGTGGTCTCCATGAGACCCAGCAAAAGATGTACCATAGGCGTTTTTATCTAAGACAGCATTTCTCTGTCTGTGTTTCTGCTCCATGTTACAATTTGTTCAGAAACAGCAGCATCTCGCCCCTAAAGTTCAACCCTTCCTCACCGTGGTAGGGGCGGTGGCAATGTGTTAGTATCAGAGCTACTCTGCTAAAAGAGCTCTGGTGTCTGTATCAGTCGTGAAACCACAAATTCATGCAGTAAGGATAACAAGATTGCTTCTGTTCGTGTGCAATCCCCAGTTATTAGTGTGTTCTCAATCAAACCTTCCCCGACTTCGTACACAACTGCTGAGCGTTTCTGTTCTAGGTGTCAGAGATAAACAGATGTAATTTTGTAGATCTAAAAAACAGCTATGGTCAACAAGGTAGAGTTAATGCCAACCAGACAATCCTGAGGTATGATCTTTCGTGGCTCTGTGCAGAAGTCAAATTCATTCAACTACAAATCCCCTGAAGTCCAAACTTTTCTCAACATGGTAAAGGCAGCAGCAGCATTGTAAAGGCAGTAGCAACATGGTAAAGGCAGCAGCAGCATGGTAGTGTCAAAACTACCAAACTAACAGAATTCTGGTGAAAATCTAGAGGAGTCAAGATCAGGATCTATCATCCTCTCGTCGTGTCTGCCCCTGATTGTGGCATGCAAATTAATGTCAGGGGTAAAACTGCAAATCCATGCAGTGAGGAAAAAATGTTGCTGCTGTGCATGTGCAACCACTCTTTGTTTGTTTGTTCTAAACCAAACTTTGCCCGACTTCGTATGCAACTTCTAGGTCTTTCTGTTCTGGATGTTAGAGGTAAAAACCTGTGATCTTGCAGGTCTAATGAATAGCTTGGGCCAACTAGGAGAATTTCATGCTGATCAGATAACCTTTAGGCGCAATCTTCATGGGCTTCCTGCAGAATTCCGATTCACTCAAAAACAACAGCACCCCCCCTCCCCCAAAGTCTAACTTTTCCTCACCGTGGTAAAAGCAGTAGCAACATGTTAGTGTCAGAGTTAACTAGCTGACAGGGCTCTGGTGAAAATTCAAGTGGAGACAACATCAGGATATTTCGTCTTCTGGTTGTCCCTGTCTCAGTGTGTAGAAAGCAAGGACATGTCAGGCGTGAAACCACAAATCTATGCTGTTTGAAAAACAACGTTGCATCTGTGCATGTGAAACCTTCGCCGACTTTGTATGCAACTGCTGGGCTTTGCTGCTCTGGGTGTCAGGGATAAAAATGACTGCAATCCTTCAGATCTAACGAATATATACAACCAACATGTTGACCAGACAATCCTTAGGCACGATCTTCATGAGCTATGTGCAAAAGTTCGATTTACTTAACAAAAACGGCAACACCCCTCTAAACTCCAACGTTACCTTACCGTGGTAGGGGCAAAAGTCTGATTTTCTCAACAGAGACAACAGTAGTAGTAGTAGTAGTAGTAGTAGTAGTAGTGGTAGTGGTAGTAGTGATAATAGTAGTACTCTTAGCATATTTATGCTTTTTTAATTTTGGCAAATCTAGCTCAAATCTAATAAATGTGAATCATCTTATATAAATTAAGAGTTTGTCCGTCTGTTAGTCTGTCTGTCCGTCCGTTAGTCACAATTTTTTTTTAAAGTAATAAATACATTGTATAATTTGTCTCATTTCGAAAGATCAGAGATCATAACTACTTTTAGAAATGGAAAATATTACATTAATAGTAAATAATAAATTCCATACAAATAAAGCGGAGGTAATGAGCAAAAATCAAAACAGACATCTTGAGATCTTCTGTCTGAGATTCTACCAACAGAAGACCTATTTAGACTTTCTTATGAATAGAGCTTAAAACATTACCGTAAAAAAATAATTATAGCTTAGGTATTACGTTATAGATTTATGATTTACGTCATGTTTCAAAACATGAATTCAACCATAAGCGATAATAACAATAAATAAATGAATGGGTAAACATTATTAATTGCGTTGGAAATTATTTTAATAGTCCAAAACAATTTATCTTGCTTTAACTACGTGTTGTATGTAGTTGTTTCACAATTATATAATCGTTCCAGTCTAGCAAAAATATGCGACCGGAGGGAGAATATATCTTCTAGTTCAATTAAAGTGCGAAATGAAACTAATAAGCAACAAGTCAACTGTTTTAATGCGATGATGTTGCCTAAATGTATGCATTTTAACGGCACAGGTAAATTTCTCGGACAGACAAATTAGTGAAGTATGAATATTTATAGAAATGATTATAATCAAATATAGCTATGAGGTGTGTGTTTATTTAATTTTGTCTCAGTCTGGACTTTTCAAGTCATAAACATCATACACAATCATGCAACAACACTAATTATTATGGCTCGTAGACGCAGAGTCCTTCAGTAATTATTTTAATTATGTAGGAGATTGACCACGTGGAGGGCGATATGAGGAAAATAAGGGAGGATATTCTTAAGATACGTCCATTTTTTAGGGTTCAAAATGTTAATTTAAAGTTAAGACAGACCAACGGATGATGCATGTATGCATCTAAAAATTCATTTTCAAAAGTAAGCATGAAAGACCAAAGAAAATGCTATTTCAAACATAAACCTTACAGACCGACTGACAAAGACGATGTCAGATGTTAAATACAGATTACTCCATAATAAAGAAAAGTACGGAATAAAGGAAGTATTAATCGATGAAATGATACACTATGTACGTTATCATTTGTCACACACATTTAAAAAAAATGAGATCGTCTGATCAACAAAGATGATGTCTGGCGATTAATCTGATGTCACTATTCCGACTTTAGAAGAAATTGTTCCAAAATCAAATTATGTCGTCCTGTACAATTTTAAATAAACACATTTCAAAAAGTGACATTCATTTTATTGATTTAAAGCCGTAGTTTTTATCGTTTTTCGTACTGCAACCCATTATGAGTAACAATATGACCTGTCACGACCCCATTTTCTAAATAATCTATCCAAGCATAGCCGTGTACATGCAGTATAAAACAAGCATAATTAAAAATAATGTGAAACCATCTGTTGAACAAAACTTTATTTATTGCTTATCTTTGATACACTATAAACAGCGTCAGTGAGATGGCTGGTGTTGCACGTTTGTGACCAGTTTATCTATGCGTGGCACTGTTGTTGACAGAGCACATCTCAGATCTGGCCCCACTACCATTCTGTTCCTGGACTTGGTATTAATCCCAACAACACAGAGAAGCCAGCTTCACACAGATAGGTCGATGGAAAAAGCATCAGATGGTGGTTGACTGTGCTTTAAACTTTGAGACACGAAGAAACCATGGCTGACCAAAATAAATGTAAGCCTGTCTCTTTGTTGAGTCATTTCTTAATGCAATAAGCTCTTCTTGGGTGTTATCAGCGCCGTGGAACATTGTCGTTATCTGAGACTAGATATGGATGTCTGACAAATGTTAAATTGTTTCTTGTCATTCATGTCGGGAAAATACTTGGTAAACTCGCTGCACAAAGATTGAAGGTTGTTGATAATCTGTGATTTGACATTGTTATCAAGCCATATATCCTTAATATCTTCAAGGAGTTCATTGAGAGCAGGAAAGATTCCAGTTTTATCCATTGCCATCTTTCTTTTCCAATATTCTAACTTCGCTTGAAATGCTGAAATGATTGTTCTGTTTTTTCTTTTCAAAGAAACGTTCAAGCTTTATTTCATTCAATTTGCCAAAAATATCAACAAGATAAACCAGTGATACCACATTAACTTTGCAAATATTTTACCAGCCTTTTATTCCTTTCCTATGTAAAAAGTCTTTCGAAACGCAGTTAAAAGACCCGCTTAAGCCTGTTGCCTTTCGATAGCCATCTCACTCCAATGTGAAACAAGAGATTTTGAAAATCCGCATCCATCTGCTCACCAAAACGTTGGAATAAGCGGCGTGTGTTGAGTGCACTTGATTTTACCATGTTTATGAGCTTTATCAACTGCTTAAGCACTTTCAACTCGGGAGACAACGTCTTTGAAGCTAATGTACGAATGTATAGTTCGGTGCCACCTTCGTAACATGTGCTTGAAACCCTTGTGTATGGCCCAACATAGCTGGAGCACCATCTGTACAAAGTCCGCACAACAATTTCTATTTGATATCGCTTGCTCTGAAAAATGCATCAATAGACTGATAAACATCTTCTCCAAGTGTTCAGAAAAGCAGGTCTACCTCACCCTAACTCTAACCCTAACCCTAACACTGACCTTAACCCTAACCCTAACACAACAACTCATCTTTGAACATACATTTATAAAAGTACTGCACGAATGCAATAAGTTGTTCACAGAATGCAACACCTGTAGACTCGTCCAGATGACTTGATGATTGACGTCCTCAGAAATCAACAAAATCCTATGTTGTACAGTGTGGTCAAGCTTGCACTCTGCTTCATTTGCAAACAATAGACGATTCATGTCGTTTGCGCATGGGATGATAAACTCTTCAGCAAATGTGTTTGATTTCTTTGCTTTAGAATCCGCATTGATACTAAGAATGACACTTCAAGAGCGGCTCGATTTTGTTACTGGAATACTCCGGAGAAATCCAATCGAGATCGCTTCACGCTGTTTGTGTTTGGGTAAAAAAATGTTATATATTTGTCTTTGTAGTCAAGATGCAAATTTCTCAGTACCTTTTGAGCTTTGACGGTGTAATCTAGTAATGAAAGTAGAGGAACTCCTTTTCAAAAACACCACAAACGAACAACGACTATCCATCTCAATCTCAATCTCAATCTCAACTCCAATGTTCTCTTAGCTGTCCAAAATCGAACTGCCGCCTTCCATTTAACTTCTTCCATTTACATCAACTGATCCCCATATATGCTAATTAGTTGAAACTACAAAAGAGAATCCCCCCTCAATCTGGTGGATTTACAGTTCCAGCATGCGAAGCATCGTATTTTCTTCTCAACCGGTGTTGTAATTGATTGTCTCACTCTTCCCCTGATTGTATGATCACACAAGTGACAGTGGGTGACTGGTCGTTTTACCCTAGTACTCTTCCATAGCAGGAAAGTTATTTCTTTCTCTCTAGCTAACGACTCAGAAGTACCAGGATCTGAACTGGTAATAGAATACGGCAGCTCACCCTCAGACGTGGAACCACTACTACTATTATTGGAATCTGGTTATCTCCATTCAGCACTTTTTAGTGATGTGTCATCAATTTTGTTCATTACCAATGCTGGACTGAGACGTAGGCGCACGTCTCCCACGTGAAGAGGCATGCCATTGACGACCACCGACTGTGGAGTTATCACTCCAGTAATACGACCTGGTCTGAATTTCGACGTGCAACGTCCTTGCAGATTCTTCACCAACACTGTGCCCCCCTCTTTATAATGTGTAGCGATTCTTTGGTGATCCGGATGGGACACCACATTGACTCCTTTCACTCTGATCTGGTATGAGTGCAGCAAATTGCTGACAAGGCGGACACATCAATCTTTGGTCTAACGTTGTACCAAGACACAGCCTTCATACTAGGGCAGCTCTTTTGTGCAGTAATCTGCTTTACTG
The DNA here is from genome assembly GCA_963556195.1 of Sepiola atlantica. Classification (NCBI taxonomy): domain Eukaryota; kingdom Metazoa; phylum Mollusca; class Cephalopoda; order Sepiida; family Sepiolidae; genus Sepiola; species Sepiola atlantica. Next base: position 47,359,114 of record OY744515.1, on the reverse strand, counting down.
TCATATGACACCTTTCCATGATACCATTTCCTGATGGTCTGTATGTGCAGCGTGGTCGGAAGTTGACACCCCATTCATTCATCAACTGCCTGACTTGTTGATGACAGAAGGGTGTATCATTATCAGCCAAAATCCTGACGGGGGGGGGGGGGGGCACGTTAAAAAAATATTGATTCTAATTACCGGATCACATGTGCAGTGTCGTGCTGTGGGCCACAATCAATCAGTGACAAAAAATGGCAACCGTTTCAGTGCTTGATGTCCATGCTAAGTCGGATCCATACTTCATGCACACCGAGCCCTTCCTTTTTCCATCGCACTGGAGCTGGGTCTATCATCTGACATTCCTAACAGTTCTGAATAACTGCGGTTACTGCCGCTTTAGACACGGACAGGTCGATTCTTTGCACAAAATATAATGTTTGTCTGACTTCAGAATGCCCACTATGTCGATGAATCTTGTTCAGCTGTGTTGAGTTCAATCTCTCTCCTTACATCATTGAGTCATTGCTGTGGAACTCTTGTCAGTGAGTCTGCTCGGTTTTGGTTGGATTCTACTAGTGCAACATCAACTGAAATATTGTACTCTTTTACAAGTGAAATTATCGTGTCCAGTTTTCGCCTTATGACCATCTCGCTTGCGGCTTTAGTGCTCAACCGAGATTTTCTCATGAGTGCGGTGGTAACGCACTGGTACACACACAGGGAGTCTGTTTTTATGTGTAACACATTGGCCTTCCATTTGAGCATGAGATTTAATTCTTTAGTATGGCATCCAGCTCTGCCACGTTTATATGTTGAGTATCCTTTGTTGGTTGCAACTAGCATGCATCCTGAATGATGGCTCCATCAGCGTCAAGAGCTACGCCCACAGCCAACGAACTTGTGTCCACCCATACATCCAGTTCATTCATGTCTACGCACCACTTTCCTTGGATGGGATCTGATTGATGTACGCGGGCAAGTGTGTCTGCTATAATACACTTCAGAGGAGCATTGCTAATCCTGTCATCCCAACCCTATATGACAGTTGTAGCACAATGTTTCATAAATCCTGTCACCACTCAAAGCCATCCACATACGGGAAAGTGCTCCATCAGTTTGCCACACATGTAGAAGATACATCTGAGGTCAAGAATGGATGCCTTACTGAGGTCCAGAATGGATGTATGCTCTCTCCATTCTCGCATTTTCTCTGTGTAGACATCTGCATCGCCAGTGAATACATCAACATAGGTGTTTAATTCAGGATAGTCCATTACAGAATGCACCTTATTTTTATTGGCCTGCAGTAAAGGGTTAGGGTTAGGATTGGCCACACTCCTCCCCATTATATGGCAGCAACCAACGTTGTTTATCAAGGTCTGCAACTCGTGTTCATAATCATTCCTCAATTAAGTAGACATCAGATATTCGGATATCCGAGTTTCAAGTTTCTCTGATGTACAACCCGCTGGCCATTTCCATGCTGCAACCCACACTCCCTTGCGTTTGTAAAATTTTGCAACAAAATCAGTTTCATAAATACACAATGCTGCACAAGAGGGTTGTGTCTCCCCAAACTCAACACTTTCAGACCGCATGATGCAAACAGTAGCAAGTGCCTTAATGGCATCGATGCAAAGTAGCATATCAAAATCAAGAGGTTTTCTTTTACATAACCAGCACATTGATAGTGGCAACGTTTCCAGTCTCTGTACGAATCCTAATAGTGCCATTTCAACAGCAGGCCTGCGTGATGCTGGTCAATGTAGTTATCCTCATCTTCTGTTCTAACCAGGACTTACATAGCTTTGTGCTCAAGATGAAACGTGAGCACCTAGTGTCGAGGAAAGCCAAGCATAATGCATCATCAACATAAACTGTAATGATAGATAGCGCTGAGTTCACACTCTGACGGGGAAAGACGGGCACTGATGTCTCGTCCTCAACTGCGTTTTCCGGATAATTTCTGATAAGATGACCAGTCTTGTTACACCGATAGTAACGTTGACGGGTGGTCTGTCTCCTCTATACACAGTCTCTCACGAAATGATTAGGGCCATTGCAATTATAACACTTATAATCAGATCGGCCCATGCCCACAGGTAGTTGAGTGATTTTGGCAGGTTGTGCCGCAGCCACAACTGGTTCCTCCACTTCAAGATTGTCTTTCATCAATGCTCAAGCTCGAGACAACACCTCTTCTAAACTCAGATTATCTACTCTGGAGGAGAACCGCAACAACTTTTTCACAGGGTCAAGAAGCCTTTGTAAACACACGCACACCATCACATGATCTGGTATTCCTCCAAATAGGACTGACAACTTCCACAAATCTGCCAAATACACATCTACAGTCTAACCCGGGCACAGCACACGTGTCTTGAACTTCTCTTATTATCTTGCTATCGGTTTCTTTAATTCGTGCTGCATTGGATTTCTTTTCTTTAGTCAGTTGTCAGTAAACTGCAACCCCCCATCCCTCTGTTAGTTGAAGTGGGATAACATGATCAAGTCGCTTTACTCCAGATAAGTCACACACTAATTCCGCTTTTTCAATCCATTCAACGACTGCCAGTCCCAGCAAACTCAGGAATGATCTTTAAGTCGAAATGGCTGTCCATTTTAGGCCGAAATAGCTTGTAATCTTGTAATGAAATTAGAGGAACACATCTTCAACAACACAGCAATGAACACTGACCGATCAATCTAAATCTGAATCTCAACTTTAATGTTCTCTCTTAGCTGTCCACAATCCAACTGCCACCTTCCATTTTAGTCCTTCAATTTACATCAGCTAATCTTCTGGCAGATGTATAGTTCCGACATGCGTCTCCTTAGTCGGTAGGTGTTCTTTATTGTCACAAATGGTTTCTTAGATTCGCCTGAAAGAACTTTCATGCAAAGTACGCACTGGGGTTTTCAGTATCATTAGATGATACTGACAAATCTAAATTTGAGAAATTAATCACAATAACTTTGCTGTTTTGCAATGACATCGTAAAGCATAATCTGCAAATAAAGATAGTTATTAAGTTACATTGAATTTATCAGAAAGTTAATTACATGTAGAATAGCATAATATTCCTGTTATTAACAAACTTTAGTAAAGCGCCTGCCTACACATATACATCTCTAGTGATGCAGTTGAACTTAAACTGTTAAATGAGTGAAATAATAACCCAAAGATATGTATCAATATTCTGACCTATTTCTCATACGATCCCAAAATGTAAATTAAAACAGAACGCAGCCCCAGAATACATATTTCTAATTCTCTTCATCTAGACCTGTATATACACTGTGCGAATAATGCACAATTCTCCCAAGAGGAGGCATACACCTTCATATGATTCCCCTTGGAGTCACCATTATCGGCTATGTACTGCATACGTAATGAAAATATTAGAAGATGAATTTAAAAAAAAGCTTTATTCAATAAATAACTTTTACTTGGGCAGGACATTGCCAAGAATGAAACCCACGTCATTCTATAGTAAGGATTCGATTTCCAAAATATTGTATTCCATAGAGTACTCCAAAAGGACATATAAGGCTCCAAAGTACTCCATAGAAAAATAAAACATTTTCCCCACAAAAGTGAACCTTCTTTATGCAAAAGGGTCCTGTATTCTGCAAAGGGGCCAAAATACTTAAAGTAAACTAAATTATATTATTAATTCTAATTCTATCTCACATATTCAACAGAAATTTTCTCTTAGACCTAAGTCTAATAAAATAGACAAGTGATTATCAGTGAGCAATCACTGATGATGACCTGTGTGAGAACTCCTAGTGAATCATCATCATCATCATTCATTCATTTTATTGTCTTATTTTTTGGGGGTCAGAGGTCTGACGTTTTCTGACAACCTGCAATCTCAGTGTCCAAGTTTGCTAGTCTGGAGGATTAATTCCTTTCAAATTCTACTGTCGATGATCTTTGTTGATTGTTTGCATCCAAGTTTTCATGAGTCGTCCAACTTTCCTTTCCACCTCAAGGTCTATGCATTTTATTAACCAAGAGTCGCTGCTCTCAACATGGTACAAACCAATGAAGCCAACTGACCATCAGGAGTTCATCAAGCTCTAGTATCTTCAGCCTCGCTAACAGGGCATCAGAGCTGATAAGCCCAGTTAAATATTCAGTCAGCTGTTGGCTAAATTAATAGAATATGTTAAAGTTGAATGTAGAAATAACAAAATAAACATAAGAACAGAAAGAGTTAAAAAAAAAAAGAAGAATTATAACTCAGATTACAAAAGTTTTGCAAGTTTTTAATATTAACGGAAATAAATAACATTTGTATATCCGCCACAGAGATGGTCAGATATATTATTTGTTCAGTTTATTTTTTTACTTTGACATTTTTCACTATCAAGTTGAACCGTAGAAATTTTAAAACAAAAACTAAAGTATTTTTGAATTAAAAAAAAAGAAAGAAATCGCAATAGCAGAATCAAGCAGGTTTCAAAATCATAACTTGTCTTTTTCTTGTCTTGAGTCATCCATCAATAGATGGTGAAACATTCACAAAGTTTGTGCGCCATGATGCTTGCTCACTCATTGCGGCCAGAAGCTCCAATCTCAAGCGTTCAGTGTTCTTCTCCAGATAAGTCTTTATTGTAAACCAATAAACAGTCCGTCGCTTTACCTCTTCTAGCTGGTTTGCCATGTCGGGATTCAAGTCCAGCTAACGCCAAAAGTTAGCATTGAACAACTGCAGATATGCATGGAAGGCAACCATTTTGTCTGTCACATAGTCTTGTCACAATATCTTATAGACAATCATAGTCATAATATATAGATTTATAACAAATTAGTTTTTTTTTATTTATTTATCTTCTTTACCCTTGATTGGTTCTAAAGTCAGAGCCCATTTTTTAAATTTCTTTCTTTTTTTAAAGAATTTATCCAACAATCAAATTTCGTAGAAGATTAGCAGAAGAAAACTTTATAAATCCAGATTTTCAGAATCCTTGAATTGATTGACAGACAAGTTGTCAAATAAACCAGCCAACATACTTTTCTTTTTTATTCATACGTTTTTTTTTGTATTGAGAAAGAAACAGCTCAGCTGAGAATAAAGTGGACAAAGCCTTCATCGCTCGTCTTAATCAGCCTACTAAGAAGTCATTCCAGCTCTCAAAGATGATAATAAGAGAGTCCATAGCAAATAAAATGGACAAAGCTTCTGTTCATCCTTTTTTGTTCTTCCTAAATTTGCCATCTGTTTTTTGTCACAAATCTTTTATTTTATTTTTTTACTTTCTCATTTCATTCTTACTTTACTCCTTATTTTTATTCTTTGTTGTTTTTTTTCTCCGTTGTTGTTGTTGTTGTTGTTGTTGTTAATGTGTCCTCTTCGTCATTTTCAAATATATTTGTCGTTTCTTTTTCACGTCCACTTTTATTTCCTTTTTTTCTTTTTCTTCTATCATTTCTTTATTTCTTCTTCTTCTGCTTCTTCTATTTCTTCTTCTTTATTTGTATGTTCCTCTTCTTTTTTCTTGTTCTGATTATTATTATATCCTTCCTCTTTCTTCCCTTCCCTCTTTTTTATCTTCTTTTTCTTCTTTATTTCTTCGTCTTCTTCTTTTTCCTTTTTTACTAGTCTTTTCTTTTTTTTTTCATCTTCTTATTATTATCATATCCTTCCTTTTCCTTCTTTCTCTTCCTCGTTTTCTTTTTCTTCATTTGCCTTTTCTTCTTTTTCCTTTTGATTATTATTATATCCTTCCTTTTTCTTCTACTTTTTCTTTCCACTTCTTCTTCTTTTACTTCTTCGTCTTCTTTTTTTCCTTTCTTTTACTTTTTTTTTTCCTCTTCTGATTATTATTATATCCTTCCCTTTCCTTCTACTTTTTCGTCTTCTTCTTCCTCTTCCTCTTTCTTCTTCTTCTTCTTCATCTTTTTTATCTGTTTCACATTCTATTTTTTCTTCTTCCACATCATTCTTATTCTCTACTTCTTTTATTTGTATTTCTTCTATTTTATCTGTCTTTTCTTCTTCTCTTTCCTTCCTTTTTCTACATCATCTTTTTATCATCTATTTGATCTTTTCTTCTATTTTCACTATTTTTTTTCTTCTAATTATTATTATTATTATTATTTATTGGAGTTTTAACACAAGTCGCTATCAGTGATTGCTCACAGCAGTGGTGTTCTCTGGAGTCTGAGTGACAACAAGTATCCCTATATTTCGTATTTATTATTAAAATTATTATTATTATTATTATTATTATTTTTATTATTATTATTATTATTATTATTATTATTATTATTATTATTATTATTATTATTATTATTATTATTATTTTTTCTTCTTATTTTTCTCGCCACTCTTTCTTCTTATTATTATATTCTTATTATTATTTCCTTGCCTCTTCTTATATCCTTTCTTCTTCTTCTTCTTCTTCTTCTTCTTCTTCTTCTTCTTCTTCTTCTTCTTCTTCTTCTTCTATCATCTCTTTCTTATCATTACTATATTCTTTCTTGTTGATCTTCTTATTCCCTTACTTTTTCTTCTATCCTTTCTTTTATCTGATTATTATTGTAACATAGCTCCTTCTCTTCAGTAAGGGGTGCAATTCGCCAAACTGAAAAGCTACACTTATTTGGGTTATTTTGTGTGTTTTTTGTGAATCGTCTTAGGATTTGGGGTATCATTTTCTTCAGCAGGTTGGATCACAAAGGAAGATTCGAAACAAAAGGATTGTTGTTATTAACTTGTATTGGTGTCGACATCATCTTACACAAGTCTCTCTCTCTCTCTCTCTCTCCAGCGATCTATATTACGAGGTTCCCTTCAGATAAACAAAAAAAGATGCATCCTCATTACTTGTCGAAATCAAAATAATGAGCTGATCATATTTATCAAAATTTGTTTTTACTCTCAAATTCCTTACTCAAAAGCAAATTCAGTGTTTACTTATATACACAATTTCCTCACTCAAGATCTGTCAAAACAGTCAATCCTTGAATTCCAATACTTAAAGCTTCATTATTTACATTTCATTTACAATTTTGTTTTGTGCAACCCATTTTTGTAATTAAGAACAAATATTATCATCATCGTCATATCTATTATCTCATTAGTATCGTTATACCCTCGACACTTATCATCATCATCATCATCATCATCATCATCATCATCATCATCATCATCATCATCATCATCATCATCATTATTATTCAACTTATTATTATATTCTTCTTTTTCTTCTTCTATCCTTTTTTCTTATTATATTCTTTCTTCTATTTTCTTCCTCTTCCTCTTCCTGTTCTTCTTCTTCTTATTATTATTACTATTATTATTACTTCTTATTACATCCTTTGTTCTTCTATCATTTCTTTCTTCTTCTTTTATCATTTTTCTTTCTTCTTCTTTTTCTACATCATCTTCTTCTATATGTCTACACATTCTACTTTCCTTTGACCTTCCATATTTCTTCCATAATTTCTCGTCGAAGTGTTTCTCATTACACCCTCTTAAATTCCTTCTTTATCTCTACAATTCTTTTTCATCTTAATTTTGTGCTTAATTTTCTTTTTTCCATCTATTCCATTATATTTTCTCATATCCCTTCCAATTTTCATCTTTCTTATCATCATAATCTTCCTTCTCCTTCCGTACTTTTATCCCTTTTTTTAATTTTCTTTTCTCTTCCCTGAAATTGGATCTTATTTGTGGGTCTAAATAGCCAAACCAATGCTGGCGGCAGCAAACTCTCCAAGTCTTTCGCTAAATGGACGTAAAAAGGTAGAAAACATGGGAGAGGGTCAGTTGGCTGGTCACGTTTGGCAGAGGAATGGGTGGTCGCTTGTTTGTTCAAAACTGTGATGGTGTTGGCAGCTTCAGTTGACAGTGGGGACAAAACATGACCCTAAGGTATGTGTGCAGATAGAAAATAGATTCCAGGACAGCGCCACCTAGGAAGTGAAATATTGGAAGTGCTAATCCTTGCAATTATGGAGGAGCCAATTCTTCTCTGCGGCAATGATGGGAGAATTAGACCAGTTGTCCACTCAGCCGAGGAGGCAGTTACGAAAAGCAGCATAGATTTGAAGCAAAGGAAAGATGCTGACTTTAACTGATAATGAAAAAAAAAAAAGAAGACGTGTAGAAATAAGGAGATAATAATGAAAAACTAAGAATGAAATTGTGAAAAGAATAAAAACTGAAAAACAGAAATGATGAAAAGTGATGGGAAATGATGATTAAGAAAGAATGGGTTGAGAAAAGAAAAAGAAAGAGAAAAAAAAGAAAAAAGGAGAATATGTGAGATTCAAATCAAATAAAACAAAAAGAATTGTAAAAAGGACGAAAACTGAAATGCAGAATAGATGAGATATGATGATAAATAAAGAGATGAATGAGAGGAAGAGAAAGAAATAAACGAAAGAAAGGCGGGGGGGTAAAATGGTGAAGCCCTGATCAAATAAATAAAGAAGTAAAGGAGAAGAAAACTTGAAAATGAAAAGAAAAACGAGAAGAAAGTTTTATTATGTAAAGTTGTGTATAAAAAAGAAGGATTCAAGGACTGCAGAAAGAAAAAAAGGAAAGCATCAAAAACATTTCTAAATAAAAAGGAAGAATTAGAAAGAAAGAAAGAAAGAAATAAAGAAAGACGTAAATAAAGGACAAAATGATAATATACATAGATAACTAGAAAAATACCCGTCCCAAAACAAATAAAATGAATCCCTCCCCCCTCCGAAGAGAACAGTTTATGTCCCTTTACGAAGATTAAAATGATCATATAATGTCTAAGATCCTTATTCTAATTTTGATTAAAATCCATTACATGATTTTAAATCAAGAAAATGTGCAAAATTTAAAGCTTAAGTTTAAAGGGTTTCAAAAAGAAAGTGCAATTCAGGGAATCTTGCTTAATTGGTGTCTAATGACTATGGATTAAATTCAAAGCAAATCTGATATCCTTGAATTTTCAAATGGGAGATTGTGCCCATATTATGCCCCCTAAAACATCTTTAAAATACTCCAAAGAAATTAAAATTTGGGGAATATTTTTAATTGATGTCAAAATACCTATTTTGAAATTTCACAAAGATCGGAAGTATCTAAATTTTCAAGAACGACTTCAACCCCTTATTACCCCTTTTGTATATAACTAAATTAAACTAAATATAACCCAAATTTGAACCCCATACGGCTAGCAGCTGTGTTCCAATATCCATAATTTTAGACATTTTCTAGAATCAAAATCATTTAACTGATAATTGTCAAAATTAGAATAAGGATTCTAGACATAAGGTTTAGTATCATTATATCTTTCTCTTAATTGCCTTAAGGGAACAAAAAAGTGGTAAAAAACTGTTTTGTTGGAATTGATTTAATTTTATCTATCCTGAGAGAGGTATTCTTCTAGCATATATATATATATATATATATATATATATATATATTAGCTTTGGAGCCATCGTTGAGAAATCTGATTCATGTGTTTTCCCGAATGTAAACATCTTATTAGGTTTTTTTTTCTTTTTTCTGAAGTGGTCACCTTTTTTCTAAGTTAGTGGTATGCTTTTGTATACTTCAGTTTGACGAATTTTTATCAGAAATAAACCTGGATTTTCACCATATTTTTCTCTGGTGTTTTTGTTATGACATGCTTTTTCGCTATTCAAGAATATATACTGCAACCCTCTGAAGATTAACAAAATTGGACTAATTGATAAAAAATACACTTATTCGATTTTTGTCATAAGGGATAGGAATAAATATTACATTTGAATAAATTACTTTTGTGTGTAAATGAGAGATGCAAAAAACTCATCGAGGTACAGAAATACAGAAGTTGTTAAAACCAATGAAAATTATGGCGTTGGATTAATTCACCATGGTCTATAGAATGCAAATATAATATAATATATATATATATATATATATATATATATATATATATATATATATATATATATATATATATATATATATATATATAGATATATAGATATATATATAGAGAGAGAGAGAGAGAGAGAGAGGCAGAGATTGATTATCGTTCTTCTTTTGAAGCATTGTTGAAATTTGAAATATTAAAAATAAAACCGTTAGAAGCAATCCAATGTAAATATAGTTTTTAGTTGAATTTTGAATTTTTCAGAGATAGACATCTGCATCAGAGAAAACATGTTTCATATGTTTAAAGTTCTTTTTTTCTTGTTGTTGTTAATTCCGTGGGATAGATAGTCATTAGTCCAGAACACATTTCTTGGGGCTGCACTAGTAAAGAAATTGATGATCGTTCTGTTTTGAAGCATTGTTGAAATATTAAAAGACAAACGTGAAACCCGTTCTTGACTAGATATATAATCAACATGGTAAATCCATTAGTTACAGATTAAGCATTTTATTAAATCTATCACTTTTTCATCCCTTTAAAGACAAATACATAATGTTAATTCAGAAATTAACGATCATCTCTAGGATTTATCAAGAAGTCAATATAAAGTCAACAATATCAAAGTCTTTTCTGTTCTTCATACCGTTTCTCTCAAATTTCATGGACCAATTCTAACATCTTTGCAGATACTATCAGTAAATTCTCATTCTCTTTGCTTTAAAAGCCCGACTTTTTGTACTCAACTATCATTATAACCACTAAAATCGAAGAATATTGAAGACTATATAATCATAAAGTTGCATAGTAATTAAAAGAAAAAAACAATGAAAGAAAAAGGAAAGGGGATAAATGTAAGAAGGAAATAGAGAGAGAAAGGATGAATAAAAATGAAGAATGATAAGGAAATAAACATTTTTAGAAAACAGCTTGGAGGAGAAAAAAAACGAGAAATATGGAAGAAATAAAATAAGGAGAAAAAGTGATTAATCTCTATATTAATAAAATTGTGTGACGACTTCTCGTGTGTCTGTGTCTGTGTGAAGGTGTTTCTGGGCTCTACGTGACTTACACATTTTTATTTGTTTATTTACTATTAATCGATTAATTATTGAAATCAAAAATGCGATAGTGTAAAATATTAAAATTAATTTAAAAAAATAATATTTAAAAATATAATTTAATTACAAAATTACATTCATTACAATGCCTTTCAGTTTCTAAGTGAACAAGTCAGCCATTTTAATATTTTGTTAATATTTGAAAAAAAAAACTGAATTACTTGCTTTTGAAATTTAAAAGAAATATGGGAGCATTTAAAGTCATTTTATTCCTTGAGCTGCTTGCCTTTGAGACTCTTTCCCTACTCCCTGTTTTCCCGACTGTACCAACATGCAGCAACTTAAATGTAATGCGAACAAACATATTGCTGCACTACTCACCACTAAGGATGCCCCCTATAAATCTAGTCCCTAGTCACAGTAGCCCCTTACGTCTCAGTGGTAATATGCCTAGATTGGGGTGAATAAAAATAAGAGAAAAAAAGAATTCTGGCTTTACAAGTATCAGCAAATCCTTATGTATTCAAATATTGAAAGATTTGGGAGCTATTTATATCCAATGATTTCATAAATAGAGATTAAAGAGGCATAACCTCAACAAAATTCGTTATGGTTTTATACTAATTTGGTTCAAGTAATAATTTGATAATAAAACGGTGCCCTAATAATTAAATTCAAAGAATAGTTTAAAAAAATAGAAAGTGAAACAAAAATTAAAGTAAAAGGATTCTCGAGCAACGCCGGGTCGGGGCAGCTAGTAAAAAAAGGAAAGAAAAAAAAACAGAAGAAAAAAGAAAGAAAATATTAACTGATGAAAGGGGAATATAAAAGAAAATCGAAAAATGAATAAATAAGGTGAAGAAAAAGATAAAAAAGAAGAGTGAGAAAGAAGAAAGAGAGGATTAAAAGGAAGGTAGAAAGAAAGACAGAAAGAACATGAAAGAAATAAGAATATATATAATCTAAGTGTATATAGCAGAGAAAGGAAAAAGGAACTATGGAAGGAAAGAGTTTTTTGTGAAAAAAATAAGGAGAAACAAAAATGGATGAATATAAAGAGAAAATTATAAAAGAGAAAATGGTAAATGAAAAAGTGAGAAAGAAAAGAGAAAAGTAATTGTTAGAACGACAGGTAAACAGTAAAAAGAATCAGAAAGAATAAAAAAGCAGAATAAAAAAAAGCAAAATGTAGTATCTGTTCTGATACTACACTTCATCTGTTCTATTCTCGATCAGTGAAGGAGAAATTCTTCTAGACTGAGACAATTTTAATTTTTGTCTTAATCCAGAGTGACTATTTTTAGGGAGCTGGATTTTCCCGACATAAAAACTGACCTTGTGTCTAACTCTGTCCTCGTGGGGAGGCAAGTAAATATGGACAAGAAAAAATAGAAAAAAAGAAAAAAGAGAGAAAAGAGTCGAAGCATAAAAATGATTAAACAAGGAAAAATAAATAATAAATAAATAAATAAATAAAAAAGAAGTTAAAAACAAAATGGAATAAACAAAAAGAAATTCAAAACAAAATGTTTCAGGCGGTGAGGGGATGATGTCTAAACTGGACAGTTTCTTTCCTACAGGGCTGATAGTTATTTTATTTCCATTTCTCTTCACTGGCTTCTGATGAAGGCAAAAGATGAGATTGGCCGAAGCATTGGCTGAGTGCACACAGACTGACTGATCATAGAGATGGGAGACAAGGCCACAAACAGATGACCAAACAACATAAAAGAAAAACAAATACAAATGGAACACATAAAACAGAAAAATGATAAAAATAATCAAAATAATAGAAAAATACGAATGAAAGAAAACATGAAAACAGGAAGAAAAGTTTTAATCAAAAGATAAAACAGGAAAATAATAAAAAATGAAATAAAAACATGACAAATTGAAGCTAAAATAAAACCTATGAAAAAATAAATAAATAAATAAAAATGATAATAAAATAGAAAAACAAAAATAAAAATGATAATAAAATAAAATAAAATTAGAAAGAATAATGGAAAATAGAAGAAAAGAACCGAAAAATAGAAAAAATAAAAGTGAAATAAAAACAACAATAATAATAAGAAAAATAACATGAAAACTAGAAATAATAAAAGTAATAACAAAAATAAAACATGAAAGAATATTAAAGAACAAAGTATAAAAATGGAATAATGCAAGCTGTGCACGGTGAAAGATTATGAATATAATCTTTAAAATTACATCCCTTAGATTACATTTTGACAACAAAACAGATACTACACTTCACCCCAAAAAGGAGGAGGTAATACCCGAAAGGATGGAATAATGGCGAACAAACATATACAACACTGTTATTCCAAAAGAGGAGGTAATGTCTGGGAGGATAATATCATGAAAAACGAACATATACTACAGTAACTCCCAAGGAGGGTGTAATGCTTGGGAATATGTTCTCATGACAACAGAACAGATACTACACTACCCTCCCCCACAAAAAAGAGGAGATAATGCTTGAGAGGATGGTATCATGACACTAGAACAGATACTACACTAACCCCACCTCCACCCCAAAAAAGGAGGAGATAATACCTGAAAGGATGGAATAAGGGTGAACAAACATATACAACACTGCCATTCCAAAAGAGGAGGTTATGTCTGGGAGGATAATATCATGAAAAACGAACATATACTACAGTAACTCCCAAGGAGGGTGTAATGCCTGGGAAGCTGTTCTCATGACAACAGAACAGATACTAAACTACCCCTACACCCACACAAAAAAGAGGAGATAATCCTTGAGAGGATGGTATCATGACAATAGAACAGATACTACACTTTGAATTGAGCATTGAAATATGGTCCAATAATGGTACAAGTCTACATTTATTTATGTAAATATATTAGTAACAATAAGTAAATAATTCAACATTTGACAAAATATGAATATTAGATTCAAATTGAAAAGTTCATGAAAGTCTTTCTGAGCCACAAAATTAAAAAAAACTATATTAAGAACATCAGGGAGCTTTATCAGATGTCCTGCTGGTTGGCAGGCCGAGAGCAGGCTCAATGTGGTGATGGAAATGCACTCGTAGAGCCAAGTCAATTCACTAGGGTCCCTGGTGAGGTGCACTATTAATAGGCTAAGGCTGTTGAGGAAGACCCATGTGGCGGGACCAGTCGCTCCATTCATCCCCACACCCGTCGCTTGGAATACAAATTTGTTGAGAAGACCAGTGTACTTTGGTTGCTTGTGGTCCTCCGTTGATGTTGCTACATGTCCAGGGCTTTTGCCGATTCCATACAATCAATAGAGCTAAAAACATAGTCTCGGATTCAGACAGACAGATAACAAATCTCCATTAGTAATAAGTAAAAATAAAAATAATTTTAAAAATGAAATAAAACATGAAAAATTGAAAATAAAACCAAATGTATGAAAAACACAATCAAAAAATAAAATGATTGCAAAATAGAATAAAGATATAAGAGAAATAAAATAAAAATTTAAAAAACAAAAATTGAAGAAAAGAAGTTGAAAATAAAAATAATATTAAGTTAAAGACATCCCCAAAATATAGAAAATAAAAATAAAATAAGACTGAAATGAACCAAAAACAGAAAATGTTCCTGCTTTAATGCAGCAGTCAAGAAGACGTTACTTTAGGTATTTTTTTATTTATAGTCAAGAAAACAAAAACCGTCATTATAATTTCAGCTGTAATATATATATATATATATATATATATATATATATATATATATATATATATATATATATATATATATATGATAATTTTTATTTACACAGACATGTACAAAATCTGCGACATGTCTGTGTAAATAAAAATGATCATATATAAAGCTCTATTTGATATTGAGCACATTTTATAAACCCGGTTGAAATTCTTTGGATTACTACCCTGTGGATGTTTTTACCTGGATTATTACCATTATATATATATATATATATATATATATATATATATATATTACTATTTCATGTATCCACATAAAATTTTATGAGATATAATTTTTTATGTATAAATTTTCAGTATTTACTTAAACAGTTCTCGATACGTAAGTAGAGCTAGGTAGTAAGCTATGAACATATATTTATGGCAATTAAGCTACACAGAGGCGTTTCATCCTCAGGGGGGAATCTTCAGGCTAAAATGCATGGAGTTATTTTTGCCGGGTGATTTTATATACACGTCTAGCTAGTTAACCAATTAGATTCTTTGTTGTTCTCTCAGCCAATTGTTGGGCTTCTCATATATATATATATATATATATATATATATATGGTCATCCACAGACAGACCACTGTATCACAGCTCTTCAGTGAAACAAGACTAGCACCCATCCCAAGCCAGAAATCGATCCTACAAACTATCTAGTTGAGGGTTGGCATAACTGAGCTACGGGATCAGTGCTCATTAATGATATCTACAATGTCTTCATAAAAACAATGACTGCTACTTTACAGTGCTCCATTTGTTTATACAAACAAAGAGCTTTACATGACACTAAGTAACAAACAGGCAGTATCATCAGACGACAGTGCTCTACTCAAGAAGGGGAGCTTATATAGTCATCCACAGACAGACTGTTTCGCTGTATCACTGCTCTTCAATGCGACTAGACTAGACTCATCTTAAGCTAAGGATATATATATATATATATATATATATATATATATATATATATATATATATATATACTAGAGATGAAAGATCAGAATAAAAAATTGTAAAGATACAATATTTATTTTTTATTTTGACGTGTTTTTGGACATCGTCCACACTGACTTTACGCTCTCAGCTCAACATAAGACTCTTTACCTTTTGGCCTTTATTTTGTTTTATTTTATGTAAAATTTTCAAAGTTAAATGTTGCCGATAATATTTACAATTACATTGTCGGCTTTCCCTATCCTCTGATGAAAAAAGTTTATCTTTGAAAATACATGGATTAAGGATATGAAGCTCCTTGCTCTAAACTTTTGATGTTCTGATAAATATTGTAGCTTTACAATTTTTTATTCTCATCTTTAGAATTGATTGCTCTATTCAATATATTGAGCTTTATATTATCACGATAGATTATTATTAAACGATAATTCAATAATCGTTTCAACATTTAAATATTATATATATATATATATATATATATATATATATATATATATATATATATACAGCATGTAGAAAAAACATCAAAGTTCTCGATCATAGGTGTTACAAGAGCTTATATTAATCATTTTATTAAAATACTATACATTACTCTGTCTGTTGGGGAATACCCGGGTTTCATCTATATGGTTTTCCTGGATTTTAAAAAAAAACCCAGCTTATTTATATTCCAGAAAAATTCATCAGTCCTGTTAGTCAAATGACATTGAGTTTTTAGATGAAAACACACCAAGACTAACACTGCTTTATGATAATTGGATGGATCAAATCAAAAGTATTTGCAAAAAAAAAGAAAAACAAAAACGGAACCAGAAACCTCTCGAACTTATATACACAAATTTGAGCTAAATACTAAATAGACTATTCGGAAAAGTCCAAAAATAAAAAATAAAAACTCATGAAACAAAACAAAAAACGATTTTATTCAATAACATTTGCCTGAATATACGTGTGTGTGATAATATAACAAACAATTATTGGTCCCCCGATTTATAAAATCGGAAGACCTATGTTTTGAGGCATTTCCGTCCGTCCGTCCGTCTGTCCATCCGTCCGTCCGTCCGGATTTTTCTCCACAACCATCCATTGAATTTCTCTGAAATTTTGCATGAAGTTGTAACTTTTGTCAGGTTAGAAAGTGACATTCTCCGATTTTTGAAAGAAAATCTGGTTAGCCCCCCAGAGGGTCTCAAGATGCCCCAAAATTGCAAAATATGACATTTTCTGCCCCATAACTTTACATCCATCCATTCAATTTCTCTGAAACTTGGCCAAAATATGGAGGCAATTGTTCCTAATAAAAAATAAGTATCGCTGACCTTGGAAACAATCTGGTTCGCGCCCCCAGGCGGTCAAAAGCCCCCAAAATGGCAAAAAATGACCCGTTTCTCCAATAACGTTTGATCCATCCATTCAATATTAGTAGTATATGACTTTCGGAGCAAGGAAAAACTTACACACGTTTCTGGGAGAATTCAAAGCATAGTTGAACAAATTCACGACAATACCGTCATTGGAGTTTTATTTATGGATAATTTTTCTGCTTAATAACCATTAATTTAAACAATGAAACATACAAGCCTTATAGAAAACCAAACAATTTGCAATGATATATTAATAAACAATCTGACTATCCACCAGTGGCAGCTCGCGGCTAAGATTATTGAGGGGTGCTGCTTCAGAAAAGTTTTACCTATTGTTGTAATATTGTGTAAAAGGAAATCAAACATATAAAAAAATTGTACATAATTTATACATAAAAATGCCGTCAAGTTTTTTAAACAAATTCTGCTCGGAATATAAGATGAGGTAAAAAAAGAGAGATACATTATTTCAATTTATTTCCTTTGATCTTTTTTACATTTTTTGTTTTCAAATCAAACAATAGTATTATTTGTTTTTGTTTTGTTTTTTAAGACGTTTGCTTTAAAATTCGATTTTTACAGTATTATTATAAATTAACAATCTCCGCTCACCTAAAGTAAGATTCTACTTTCTATAGGCGATTATGTGTGAACACCCTAAGAACATAGAAAGAAAAAAAACTATTATTTTAAAATTTAGAGCGGGGGATCAGTTTCACATATAAATTTAACGTAAAATGATCTCTAATTTCCGGGCATTTCTTATGACAGTTAACCAATTTTTCTTTTTTTGTTTTTGCTATGAGAAATGAATTCTATGCGTTGTTTAGGGGGGTTCTACTTTTCTACTCTTTTAGGGGATTACGTGTGGTTTTACAACTTTGCCACTCGGATTTAGGGTTAGTGGTTCAAAAATTGAGTTAATTGTCTTAAAAAGTCGGAATGGTCCGAAAATGAGGGATTATTTTATGTTTAATTTATATTTTCAACTGATCACCCACTCTAAATTCTAAAATAACTGTTATTTTTTTTCTTCTTTCTGCAAAGTTTTTTAGAGTGTTCACACGTACTCGCATAAAAAAGTAGAATCACATTTTTTTAGGTGAGGGGATTTAGCTGAAGATGTCAATCTACAAATTTACCGATTTTACTTTTTACTTATTAAAAAAATGATTAAAAATAAAAAATAAATTATTTATTTTTGGATTATTTGGATTATTCGGACAATTATTCTCATCTGGGTTTTTATTTTCACAACGTTTCGGCCGATATAACCCCGACCTTCTTCAGGTACAATATATTTTCAAATTTGTGAACCAGAACCTAAGAGTTGAACTTAGGAAACTGGACGGAATTTGTAACTAAACCCTTTATTTAATTCACAGAAATAGACTGTTCTCGTTCCATGAGCCCTGACCTGGTAGAAGTTCAAATAAATTTTTGCCCATGGTCTTTCGGGAACCTTTTGGACCATTAAGGGTTCTGCAGGATTAGCCACTTCATACTTCCTGCATGTGGAGCATTTTGCCACATAGTCCCTAATGTCATTGTTCATGTTGGGCCAGTATAAACATTCTCTGGCTCTTCTGCAGCATTTTTCTACTCTCATGTGTAAGGGATGTATTTTTTCTTTCAAGAGCCTCTGCTGGCTCTTGGGTACCTCCACACGGTTTCCCCTGAAAATCAAACCATCTTGTACTGCCATTTCACTTCGTAAAGTGAAGTACGGTCTCACCTCTGGGTCGAGATGTATCTTTTCATCTGGCCATCCCTCTAATATGACCTTCTGTAACTGCTGTATACACCTATCTTCCTTTGTGGCCAATCGAAGTTCGAGCAACCTCGTTTCTGTAACAGGAACATACTCGTCTTCTCTGAAGTCCTCCTCTTCATCATGTTCATAACTCACCTGTTAACAAATGCCCTTGACAATGTATCCGCAAGGTACATCTTCTCGCCTGGATAATACAAAACCGTCGCATCATACCTTTGCAATCGTATCAGCATGTTCTGCAGTTGCTTTGGGCACTTCCCTAAGTCTTTCTTCTATTATTACTTCCAAGGGTCTATGGTCACTTAGCATTGTGATGCGCTGCCCGAATGTATATAGGTAGGACCTCTCACATGTGTAAGCTGTAAAAAAATATAACAAGCAGTAGTTGTATTAATAGTAGCTAGATAATACTTTGCCATTCTAAATTATGCTATGTTGAGTGCAACTAAAGTTAAACGAATAAGAATTTTAAATCTTCAAATGTAAACTCGGGGAATTATGAATGAAAGATGAGTAATCAGTAAAAATGCATACAGTACACCATATTTACTGAAATTTGTTTAACTAAGATTAAATCTTGCAATTTATAAGAAATAGTTGGGGTGAGGAGATGTCGGATCACCATTTGGTTGTAGGGTCGCTACGTCTGTACTCATCTTACTGGCCTTGTTTTAAATGAAGAAAAGGGTCACCAAGTTTTCGGTTAAAAGGACAAATTTCTTCTCTACAATTTGAATCAATTTTATTAAACATTTTTTTAAAACACAAAACATGGTCCGGAAAGAGTTATGCAATCAGGAATATAAGACAGGTTTATTCCACCGACATGTATGTACTATAGAAATGGAATGGAGTCCATTAGTTTCATCTCTTCTAGAAAAGACTTATTCGTCTTGTCACAGTGATGTCTATGGAACTTTTATCTTGCCTCCAACTCAAGTCAAGAAAGGAAATATGCGTCTTGTCAGTTCGTAAAAGGCACGAAAAGGTTGGAAGCGGAAATAGCCACCCATGTGACGAGTGTTCTTATCGCCCAATGTATCACTACGCGATTTACATGGGTTATAAAATATATTATTTATAATCTTTATCTTATTATAAAGGAAGTAAAAGGTTACTAAATTATTTGGGGTTTTGATCTTTCTAATTTTAAAAGGTAAAACAAGATTGTCATCTGCAAAACAATATCATTCGTTAAATATAACTCCGATTGTTTCAAAATAAAAATGTGCAAAGTTTCGATTTTTATGACCGTTTGATAAAAATGACAGTTTGATTTTATGATAATAATCTATTTCATTTTCTGCAGTATAGACGTGGATAACTCCTGGAAAACTTTATGACAATGATTTGAAATAGAAATAAATAAAGATGTACTGATATGCATGAATTCAAATTGGACCTGATGAAATGATCATAAAATATGACGAAACTGTGAAATCATCGGAATAATACAGAATTTAACAGACATAATTAAACTTTATTGAATATTTTCATCAGGGATGAATAAAAAATAAAACAACAAAACATCCGCATGAGTATGTAAATGCAAATAATTTAAAACAATGAAAACTGAATTTACCCAATTAGTGTTCTGCGAAAAGAATGATGCAGGTCGTCCTAGATAGCCGGGCATCTAAACAACGTCATATTAATGTGGGTGTGCCCCAGGGGTTGAACCTTGGACGTTTACTATTCATGATTTTCATAAACAGCCTCCCTGATGCAATCACGTCTGAGATGGGTATATTTGCTGATGAACCACTCTCTATTATCAACACGTGGCAAATCGAACACACACATATCCAAAGCAATGGCCGAATCCTTAGAAAATAACCTCCAATCTGTTGTTGAATGGGGGCCAAAAATGGATGGTTACATTTAATGCTAGCAAGACAAAGCTCCTGACCTTTAAGAATTATAAGAAACTGCTGTGACTCTGTAAAGGGAGCGGAATGAAAACACGAACTCGGAGTTTAGAGAAAACAAGTATATTGAAGAGAAACAAGAGTGGTTGTACGTCAGTCTTGACTGCCAGTATAAACTGGGGTTTATTCAATACTGAGGAGCAAGTGCTCCCAGTATTTATGGTGAATGGAAGAGTCCCAAGTCCGTTATAGGTAAGGTAATATAACACCCCCCCCTCTCAAGCCTTACCTCCTCAGGAGTCAAAGTGTCGTTTCCTTTCTGGATTAATGCTATTCTGAGGCTGCTTGAGGTAGCCTTATGTCGAAAGTGTTGTATCTGGTAACCATAACTTCTTCCTGGGGCATGCTGTCGGTATCTTCCGATAGTCGTTCCCTAATGTGGTTTAGGTGTCTCTTATGAAAGAACTGAGGGCCTCTATCAAATTCATATCTGATATCCTTCAGCTTCTGATTTTGGAGCACATTACTAAATTAAAAAAAAATGTCTTCTTTGCTTCGACATTCAACTTCAAGATAAGTCACTTTATCTTTTATAGTCTTTAGCTCTTCTGAAACCTCTTTGAGTTGACACTTTAGAGATTCCAGCCCTGGAAACATGAATTCACTCTCTTTAACATTCAATTGGTTATCCAAAGAATGTGATTTAATTTCTTTTCGTCTAGTGTTAGATATTTGCAGCGTGGATTTTGTGTCCTTATGTGCTTTCATTTCTACCGACAATTTATTTTGCATTCATTTCGTACGATTTTTAATGGTTGAAACAAATTTCTTCTTTAGTTTTTCTCACTCGGTCATCCAATTTTTTATTTTCTGGTTGGTAACCCCCAGAAGTTGAATTGTTGCATCAAGTTTGTGCCAAATAAATAAATTGTTGGTGTTTTTTAACACGAACATTTTCATTTTTTTTTGTAGTTCTGTTTAACGTAACGTTGGTAATAATTTCACTCTAGAATTTGATTTTTTCACCAGTCACCGTTCTGGCTATTTTGTTGGTTCTTAGCATGGTCTGTTTTCCTAACTTTCTCTATCTATGCCTGTTGATGATCGACACATCTGAACCAGGATCTACTTGTAATTTTATATTTTTATTTAGAATTCTTAGCTGAACATATTTTCTTATAATTCTGCAGCCATGTTCGTTCGTTTTTGTGGGTTTAACCCGAGTTTATTTTCTTGTATTCGTTCTGCAATATGAACTCTTTTCTCTGACTTTATTGAGAGTTAGACAGGTTTTAAAACGATATGGGCAGTCTGTTACCAAATGAAGGCTTCCACAACCCTCGGCGGTAATTGATCCTGTTTTTTACTCGGCTGGCTTGTTTTAGCATGGGCGTGAAAATAATCCATTTTTTGTTTTGAATTTCGATTTTTGACGTACCTTTCTTATTGTGCAATGCCCGACTCTTCAATGTCCGTCGAATCTTGTTTAACACTTATAAATCTCTGGCAGTGTTCGGCTAGTTTCTGTAGTGTTAAATTTGGTTCACTTTCTAATCTATTTAAAACCCTCCATCTGATTTCAGCGTCTTTTCCTGATACCAATCCTTGTACAAAAATGAAGCATTTAAAATTATCAGCACTAATTCCGGCTAATTTGAAATCGTCACAGTGTTTATTGACGATTGATGCGAACGTTGAATAATCTTCGTTGTCTTTTTTGACCAAGTTCAAACATTTCCAGCGTTTGTGAAACAGAAAAGTCTTCTTTTTTTTTTTTTTTTTTTACATGGTTCACCCCAAACAAGGCAGGATGCCACTGTAAACGTAAGGGGCTACTGAGAAAAAAGGAAAAGGGGGGGAAAGGATTGGTGGTTCAGCTTAAATTGGGATCTGAGCAGCGAGGTGTCTGTTTACATTAGTTTTAAATTTCTGCATGTCAGTACTGTCGGGGAAACTGGGGGCAGGGAGGGAGTTCCAGAGGCCAGCAGCACGAGGAAAGAAGCTATTTGAGTAGAATGCTCTCCGGCATCTGGGGACCTCCACAGTGAATGAATGAGATTTAGTAGAATGTCGAGTTAGTCTAGTGAATTTACGTCGAGGGGGCACCAGAGCAGCACACTCATCGGAGCATAATCCATTGAAGTATTTGTAAAACAAACACAAGGATGCTACATTGCGGCGATGGGACAGGGGCTGGAGCTTAGCTGACAGTGAGGGACCTATTAGGTTGACTACTCTTTTTTGAACTTTGTCAAGGAGGGAGAGACTAGTAGATGATGCACCAGCCCAGATGTGGCAACAATACTCCATGCATGGGCGAATGGTGGCTTTGTAGAGATACAGGATAATGTCAGGTGTAAGGAGTCCACTAGCACGGTAGAGGGAGCCAACCTTCTTTGCGGCAGCCTTGGCAATGTCTTCAATGTATGTGTTCCAATTCATGTTACCTGTGAAGGTTAGGCCAAGGAGTTTGAATGATGAACTCTCAGGTAGGGTGTTATTTGCCATGGCAATCGGTGGTTGGAGAGGCTTCTTGTAGTTGTTGAAGGAAAGGGGCTTTGTCTTTGCGGCATTAAAAGTCACCAACCATTTATGGCCCCAATCCACTACAGCCTGGAGGTCACTTTCTAAGGATGCAGCCATTGCCTCAGATATGATCGCGTCCGTTTTGCCAACATGGCGAGAGTAAAGCGTGGTGTCGTCAGCAAATAAACCGATCTCAGACACTATGTCATCAGGGAGATCGTTTATATAGATCAGGAACAACAAAGGTCCAAGAATAGATCCCTGGGGCACACCAGCATTTATGTCATGTTGCTTAGATGAACGGCCATCGAGGACAACCTGGATTTTTCTTTTGTTTAGGAAGGATCTAATTATATTAAGTAGTTGCCCAGTAATACCGTATGAGCATATTTTCAGGAGAAGCCCTTTATGCCATACCTTGTCAAAGGCCTTGGATATATCAAGCGCTACTGCCCTAGCTTCACCTGCCTTGTCGAGAGTATGATACATGCGTTCAGAGATGACCGTTAGGATGTCTGCAGTAGAACGTGCTTGTCTAAACCCATACTGGCGGTCGGATAGAAGTTTAGCATTAACTAAGTGACGTACTATCGCTAGATTGATTAAGGACTCAAAGATTTTGGCAAAGATCGGCAGTAGACTAATTGGGCGGTAGTTCTGAGGGTCGGTTCTATTCCCAGTACTCTTGTAGACTGGTACCACAGAGGCAATTTTCCAGCTATCGGGGAAGCAAGATTCGGCTAGGCATTTGTTGTAGAGTTTGGAGAGAACAGGGGCCAGTTCAGCAGAGCATTTCTTTATTGCTATTACAGGTATAAGATCAGGCCCACAAGCTTTAGAGGTGTCAAGGCTTTTTATAATGTCTCTGACCTGGGATGGGGTGATGACCAGGTTATCAAGTGTGGCTTCAGTCCGCAATGGTAATTCAGGGAGAGGGTGGTTACCCGAGTCTAAAGTAGAGTTAGAAGCGAAACGCTGTGCGAGTAGTTCAGCCTTATCAGTGGCCGTGCAAACGACATCATTGTGGTTTGAAAGTGGGGGAATCGTAGATTGACCATTATTCACTACACTATTGTAGATTTTCCAGAAATCGCGAGTACCTAGTTTCTGTGACTGGATGCGTTTTTTTGTTAACTCATTATACCTTCTCTTCGCTTCGCCTATCACAGCCTTGCAATTGTTTCTTGACTCTATAAATTTATGCCTATTAGTAGCTGACTTATTGCGGCCGAATTTACGGAATGCTTGTTGCCTCTCAGAAATGGCAGCTGCACATTCCGAAGTGAACCATTGAGGAGAGTGGGGCTTGCTAAAGAATTTTCGCATGGGGACATAGGCTTCAATGCCTGCTTTGACCCATTCAGTTAATTCGTTTGCACACTGGTTGGCAGGGAGTAAGAAGGTTTCCCGCCATGGGGCGTCACTGATGTGGTCTCTGATTGACTCAAAATCAGCTTGCTCGTAGTATCTTGTTGTTTTGAGCAATGGTTCATCAGCTTTTGGACGACTTTTTAGTGTGATATGTATCATTAGCACAATGTGATCAGCATTCCCGAGTGGGCTATGAGCTTTCGTCACACAAGCCTCGGGTATTGAGGTCAAGAAGAGGTCTAGAAGTGAGGCTTGTTGATCCACACGATCGGGGATGCGGGTCGGAAAATCAACAGTCTGAGAGAGGGAGTGAGCTAAGGAGAAATTATACGTAGAGTTGCCGGCTGCGTCAGTAAGGCTGGAGAATCCCAACCAGTCGCGGTGGTGGGCATTAAAATCCCCAAATACATGTATCTGGGCATGCGAGTCAATTAAGAGTGCTCTATCTATGCTTTCAGAGACAGAGTTTAGCAGAGTACAGTCCTGGGACGACTGGGAGCGATATAGGAAATATAAGTAACTAACGTTGTGATGTAAAGTCAATCTAAAGCACATGTAGTCGTAGTCATCTGATTCTAACCTATGTTCTCTAGTCAGGGGGAGGGTGTTCCGAACATAAACTCCTAGCCCGTGCATGTGTTTGTCAGAGTCTTTACGGTAGAGTGGGAGGTAGTCAGTCATGTCAAAGTGGTGAGAAGAGATTGAGGATTGGAGGTTAGTTTCACTAAGAGCTAGGATATCCGGGGAGTCTGTCAGGAGAAAGGTTTCTACGTCGTTGATGTTGGTTCTAAGTCCCCGGATATTTGTGAATGCGAGCCTCAAGGGCGGAGGCGAAAGTGTTGTTTGGGTGTCTGGTTTAGGTTTGATTTTATTTCTTTGTAATGGCATGTTTGATTTGATTATAGAGTGGATTGGCCAAGGTGGGTACTTGCTTGGTGCCAATAAGCTCACACAACCAGTCCATTAGTCACGACCTGGTCCATGGGGGTTGTGGCCTCGGGAAAGCCCACCGTAGATAATTGCAGGGTCCCTTTCCATGCGCGACATGGCACATACAACTACCCACGGTATTATGCAACTGATGATGGAGCAGCCGTTCTTGGCGCTACCCAAGAGTTTGGGCTCCTGTCCTGTCAGTCAGAAACAGCAGCCAGACAAGCTGTCTAACCTGTACCCTCAACCTGTCGGAACAAGAGAGACCCAGACTGGTCATGTAAGACTTACTAACGAAAAAACTTTCCCCGAGTTGCCCAAATAGAGAGAAAGAGAACGGCGTTCATTGTCCTAGTAAGGAAACAAGGCTAGGCACTGAGTGTTTAGAGGCGTCCCAGCGCTGTTACCTCTGCGCCTGACTAATAAACAACGAAGGAGTGCAAGGGCCGGCGATAGGTAGAACCTATCTACTCCTTAAGCAATTGTAGGTTTGCAAACCGGATACTTTGTTCGAGATTCCAACTCTAGGAAGGTTGTCGATCAGGACTAAGGAAGCCATCCTCCCCCAACAGTTTACTGCCACGGCGTGAGTAACTGGAAGAAGGTTTTTTTGTCAGAGATTTCCTTCTCTTAGATGGATAGCCTTACGAGGTCTTACGGGTCCAACACTCCGAGAGGAGTAATAAAAAAAAAAAAAAAAAAAAAAAAAAAATTCCATATAATATACATTATATATATTATATATATATATATTATATATATATATATATATATATATATATATATATATATATGTACACATGTAGATAGAATAAGTTCAATTGCATACTAAGAAGGGAACAGTAAGTTAAAGATAGGTTTCCCTCACTCCCCCCTCTTTCAACCCCGAACGAGGTTTCGGTTTCTTCACTGCTAAGGCAGATACGAAATGTGTCTTTAACTTGACTAGCATGCTTTGTTTGGACGATATTCCTCCCCTACCTACATTCGCTAGTGAACTACCCCCACCCACCCCTTTTCAAACTTGAACTCAAGTGACCCCTGCAGAATGTAGGCAAGAAAAGAAAAAGATACAAAGTTTTGAACAGAATTGAAAGATTAACAGCTTCAGCAAAAGTCAACTTAGTTGTTTTTCGGAGCAAAATGAAGTCCACGAACTTAGTATATCCGGTGGTGCTTACTTTTCGGAGAAGTAAGCGAACCTTTTTAGATTCTGCCCAATTTCGCAATCTATTTTGTATAGATCCTTATATCTTCTAAAATACGAAGCAAAGGTGAAATTGTCAATTGCACTCCAAACGGCATTCCACGAGAAAGCTTTATGTTTAAATGAGAATAAAATAGGATACTAAAGATTATAGGGTAAAATTACCACAATACAAACTAGAACGGCACACTCTAAAGTGCATACCTCCACTAAAGCTCAATAATAAAAATACTAAATTAATGAAATTAAAATAAAATTAAAATCAGTAAACAAAATTAAAAGAAACATATATTATAATTAAGTAGTGAATTAATTAAAATATTAGAATAAAAACCTACAATTATTTTAATTCCGTAGCTATTATCAAACTCCGGTGGTCTAAATTATTTAATCTAAAAAAAGAAAAAAATGAGAATAATTGTCACGATCATTAAACATTCAAAATAAAAAAAAATCCTCGGATACTTGTAGAGAGAAAGGTAATATCCGAGAGAATGACAAAGTCGATCCATACAAAAATAAATTAGATTTTATTGACGACAGACAACGGATTTGGAAAAATAGCCGAATATATAGTCACTGGTAAGAAACAATATCATTCTGACTCTTAAAAGAAGAAGCGTCTTTGATATGAGTTGGAGCCAGTAAGCAGGAGGCGAAATTAGCAGTAACTGGACAGTCTGAATTTGTTCCCGATGATTCGTGAAAAGGAAGATTTCAGGCAGGCTGTGTAGAATATGTTTTTGTTTTAGTTTAAGTACAAATTTTGGTGGTTCCTAGCACATGGCACCAATATTCTAACGTCTATGTTTTGAAAGTATGTGCTTTCAATTGGTTGAAATAAAATGTTTGTATTAAGATTCTTATCCAATCAACAGTTGATATTTTTTACAAAAGTATTCATTTGCTGCTGCTGATTAGACAAGGTATCAGTATACTAAATGTATGCCTATTTTCACAAAAGCAAAATGATCATTATAAAAATTCTTGGATTTAATTCTTTGGGTCCATGCTCAAATTTAAGGGCTTCTTCTGTCTTTCATATGGTACCATTCTACCAAATATTACGAAAATTAATTCTGTAGTTTCCTTGTAATTCTGATAACAAAAAAGCACAAAACAACCTAACAAGAAAATAAACTATGGCAAAGATTAAAAAAGGGCAGTAATTAGCATCTATCTAATAACGAATATTGAAGTCACCTAGAGAATCCCAATACAAATATTTGCTGATATCTTTTATCATAATCACATTGACACATAGGTTCTCATTAGATCACCATAGTTAAGCAACATTGAGCCTGGTCAGTACCAGATAGATGACTGTTTAGGAATACCAGACGCTGTATGTGGGAAAACGTTGACATCTCACTGCACGTCATCTCCCCAGACCAGGATATACATGTGACTGGGGACCGCTTGGGAATTTAATATTCACAAGAAAGCTCCCATTTGACTCGCAATGGCTGGAAATAGATCAAAAAGTGATCAAAGATTTATGTTGCAGTAAACTCCCATTTATTTGCAATGGCTGATAATAAGTCAAAAAAAGTCCAAGGTTTGATTCGAAGTGAAAAGTTATTAGTCATAAAGTGATAATATTATTAGTGATAAAGTGATAAAGTGATAAAGTGGTAATAGTTCACAAAGTGATCCAATGTTTGTGCTGAGGTCAATGGCTAGTGATACGTGACAAAGTGATCTAAGGCTATGTTGCAGTCAACTGGCTGATAATAGATAACAAAGTGACCCAAGGTTTGTGTTGAGATCAATGGCTGGTAATAGTTAACAAAGTGATCTATGGTTTGTGTTGAGATCAATGGCTGGTAATAGTTAACAAAGTGATCCAAGGTTTCTGTTGAGGTCAATGGCTGGTAATAGTTCACAAAGTGACCCAAGGTTTGTGTTAAGGTCAATGGCTGGTAATAGTTCACAAAGTGATCTATGGTTTGTGTTGAGATCAATGGCTGATAATAGTTAACAAAGTGATCTATGGTTTGTGTTGAGATGAATGGCTGGTAATAGTTCACAAAGTGATCCAAGGTTTCTGTTGAGGTCAATGGCTGGTAATAGTTCACAAAGTGATCCAAGGTTTCTGTTGAGGTCAATGGCTGGTAATAGTTCACAAAGTGACCCAAGGTTTGTGTTAAGGTCAATGGCTGGTAATAGTTCACAAAGTGATCTATGGTTTGTGTTGAGATCAATGGCTGGTAATAGTTAACAAAGTGATCTATGGTTTGTGTTGAGATGAATGGCTGGTAATAGTTCACAAAGTGATCCAAGGTTTCTGTTGAGGTCAATGGCTGGTAATAGTTCACAAAGTGACCCAAGGTTTGTGTTAATGTCAATGGCTGGTAATAGTTCACAAAGTGATCTATGGTTTGTGTTGAGATCAATGGCTGGTAATATTTAACAAAGTGATCTATGGTTTGTGTTGAGATCAATGGCTGGTAATAGTTAACAAAGTGATCTATGGTTTGTGTTGAGATCAATGGCTGGTAATAGTTCACAAAGTGATCCAAGGTTTCTGTTGAGGTCAATGGCTGGTAATAGTTCACAAAGTGATCCAAGGTTTGTGTTGAGGTCAATCGCTGGTAATAGTTAACAAAGTGATCCAAGGTTTGCGTTGCAGTCAACTGGCTCGTAATAGGTGAAAAAGTGATCCAAGGTTTGTGTTGCGGTTAGCTTCCATTTGATTCACAATGACTGGTAATAGTTCACAAAGTGACCCAAAGTTTGTGTTGCGGTCAGCTTCCATTTGATTCACAATGGCTGGTAATAGTTCACAAAGTGATCCAAGGTTTGCGTTGCTGTAAACTGGCTGGTAATAAGTGAAAAAGTGATCCAAAGTTTGTGTTGCGGTCAGCTTCCATTTGATTCACAATGGCTGGTAATAGATCACAGAATAGTCTGAGGTTTGTCTCATTATTCGCCCCCATGTGATTCACAGCAGTAATTCTTGTGCATAAATGAACCAACATACAATGAATTAAAACAATAAAGCTGCTCTCACTTGGTAAAATAGCAAATGAATAAAAATATGATATCGAATAAAATTCTAATTTATTTTTTAGAAATTATCTTATTATTTGTTTTATTCTTTTATTGTTTTCCTCTTTTAAATGTTTCCGGTAATTAATTTTGTTTTGATTCGCAATTTCAAGATGCTCTTTTTGAAGTCTTTTCAGATTTGCACTTAAAATGCTGTCGCTCTGTGGGTGGCCAAGAACATCAATTTTGTTTGAGGAAAATTTTTGGCCGAGATTGATAATAAATTTGTCTCTCCACTAGTAATGTACACAGAGTAAATTGCTTTTGGAATACATAAAATTAAATGGAATAACTTTAAAATGTTATCCGTCTGTGCTTCCAGATGCACATACCACAAGATAATTTATGGGATATATAAGTAAATATCCAGATTCATGTATACTTTGTTTGTTTCCACCATTTTACGATAAATTTTCACTGTCTATATATTCATTCAGAAATATACATATATATTCAGAAATACGCACGCACATACATGTGTGTGTGCACGCAAACAAAATAAGTTGGATGTAATCTGAAAGATGTTGAGAAAAAAGTGGAAAAGTTAATAAGCGCATAGATACAATATCGTTAGATCAAACTCATGTGCATAGTAAATATTTCATCTTTATTTTTTGAAAGATTTCATCAAAGTAAAATTTTAATTGCACAAAAATTATGATTTGAAATTAATATTATAATTTGACGCAAGAGTCAAGAGTAAATGTTCAGGGAACTTCTGACATTACTTACCAGCAGAGCGTTAACTCAAAGTCAAGAGTCTATCAGAGATGTGTACAAAGTGAAACCCGTCAGTGACGGTTGAGGACATGCGTTGCATGGAGAGAAATTATTTCAGATGAGAATGATACGATGGATGTGTAATGTGAGTCTTAAAGAAAGGCTTAGATTTGATTAGCTCAAAGGAAGATTAAATTCGGACAGTATAGAGAGATCTGCGCAGAACAGGAGACTTTTTTGGTATGGTCACATTGAAAGAATGAATGGGAGTTTTTGCATTAGTAGAACAATTAATGTAGTAGTGTCAATTGGCATGGGAAGGCTAAGGAAAACATGTGAGGAAGTGATAAGGATGGATTTGAGAGAAAGAACGATCAATAAAGACCTGGGTAGTGGTAGGTTAGTTTGGAAGCAATTTCCAACACATGCTAGCATGTAAGACGGACTTTAGACATGATGATGATGATGATGATGATGATGATGATGATGATGATGACGATGATGATGATGATGACGACGACGACGACGACGACAACGACAACGACAACGACAACGACAACGACAACGACAACGACAACGACAACGACAACGACGACGACGACGACGACGACGATGACGACGAAGACGACGACGACGATGATGATGATGATGATGATGAAACTATCAATTGTAGATGATCGATTCCATAGTCCATGGTGGTATCCATTGGGTTGATCGGGCACATTTGCAATGGAAAAGATGAAATGGAAAAATAAGCTGATTTAAAAAAAAAAATAGTTATGTTCAGTCTCTACATTTTCAGTTGTTTCTTTTTCTTTGATCTTAATCCATCCAACAAAACATAGAACTAAATTTAAAAAAATTGTTGAGTAAAAATAAATGTAATATTCAGAAAGGAGAGTAGCCATTTTGTTTTTAGTTTTCCGATGATAAAAACATTTTTCTTTTAACTACAAGTTTGACGTGTGAATTGTTGGAGCCATTGAAAGACGAAAGTGTTAACATGGAGCCTACTGTCTGAATTCTCTACCTCTTATCACTTTGAAAACACCTGATATTATTAAAGCTCTCTTTCCAGGAAGATACGAGGAATTTTGTATGAAGTCATGCTGGTTATAATAATCATGATTCCTTTATTGGTATCATTACATCCAGCCCAGTGGCCAGTTTATTAAAAAAAAAACTAATCGGAAGAAGAACAGAGTCATAAAATCATAAAAAGGTTGTCAAAAGAAAGACATGACAATGATCTGCTGCCAAATATGGGATGGGAGACGTTGCTATCACTTCCTTACATGGATGCCACACATACTAAACACAAATTAACGCACTGTCTAAAGAAGGCAAACATAACATACTTATTACACAAACTAATTCCTCTTCTCTATTTTACAAAAAAAGAAAAACAATTAAACTATCTGAACTTACGTACATGAATGAACAACACTTTCTGACACCTGAAGCTATTCTCTATCTCTACAAACCTACTATCAGATCTTGTATGGAGTACTTTTGTCATATTTGGGCTGATGCATCTCTGTCCCATTTGAGAGTTGTTGATAAAATTCACAAGTGTATCTGTAATTTGGTTGCCCCAACTTTTCTTCTTCTCTGCACATTCTCTCTCACAGACGTGATGGTCCTAGTCTTACTCGCTTCTATAAGTACTATAGTCGGATGGTGCTAATCTTACTCTCTTCTATAAGTACTATTATGGCATATTTGCTTCAGAATTCTCTGATTTTTCCCTGTTCCTTTTGTTTCGGCTCGTTTGAATCGTTGGTATAGTGGCCTTTATCAATCTGCTGTTCAGTTACTTAATTGTAATGCATATTCCTATTTCATAGATTCTTTCCAATAACTGCTGGCTTTTGCAACTCTCTTCTTGTTGACTGTTTTCCTTCTACCTATAATATTCTTAAGACTAAGGTCCATAGGCAGCTCCTGTCTTTGTGTTAATCATCTTTCGTTCTTTTTAGCTCCTTTAATCAAGTGGCGTCATGCCTTGTCTGGAGCGACTTCCATGAACCAACAAAAACAATTCCCGTATACAATCTTTCATACCTTGTAACAGTTGTAAAAATATAAATATGTATTTTTATAACTGCTGTTTTTTTAAAACTTTATTCATCTTATCATTGCGTTTATACGAAGTTACTTCGTTTAACACAAAACAAATCATATCCTAAACACATCCAGTTGTAAGGTTCTGCTGGGGGACGCCTACTATAAAATGCAACACAATGGAGTGTGTAAATATCTCTACTGAACCATGGATAAAAATTTAAATATCTAGTGTAGCAGCTAGTCCTGAAAACATATACTAGAAAGGATTGTTGGTAATAAGTCATACAACATCAACTATGAATATGCAATTCCTACAGCTACATACTTAGAAAACGGAGCTGTTAAACCGGACATATTTATATGTGACAAGAAAGAGAGAGTAGCAACCCTAGTTGAAGTCATCGTTCCTTATGATGCTAGCTTAAACTGGGCTGAGAGGGAGAAAATAACTAAATGCCAAGGTCTTATGTACGACATTAAAATAAATTAGAATCTGAGGAAGGTCTCCATCATTCTAGTAATCATAGGAGCTACCGGGTGCAAGAGAGATACAAACCGTTGTGCTTAAAGGCTGAAAATAAAAAGTAGATAAATTTTAAACAAGAATAGGTATTCTTAAGACGTGTCCATTCAATCAGCAGTTAAACATGACAGACAGATATAAATGTTATTTCGAAATTAAACAAGAAAAAAGCAACGAAAATGCCATTTCAGAGTTAAGTGTGACAGACCAGGGTATATTCTATTTCAAACTTTAGCATCACAGACTAATAAAAAAGCTATTTCAAATAAGTGTGACGGATCAGTGAAAATGTTATTTTAAACTTTAAGATCACAGATCAATTAAGAGCCTATTTAAAATATACATGTGACAGACCAACAATAATGATATTTGAAACTTAAGTGTGACGAACAGCAAAATCCTATTTTCAACTTAAGCATGACAGATCAGCAAAAATGCTATTTTAAACTTTAGCATCACAGACCTACGAAAACGCTAAGTTTGATCGATCAATGGAAATTCTATTTCAAACTTTAGCATCAGAATCCTATTTTAATCTTAAGTGTAACAGACCAGTGAAAATCCATTTTCAAACTTAAGTTCAATATCATCATATTCGATTTTATGTCTGTTGTACATGTTGGCATGTATTGGACGGCTTTTAATAATTCATTTCCAAACTAACCTATCTCTTGCCAGGTTTTTATTACCCTTTCTCTCAAATCCATCCTTATCACTTCCTGCCATGTTTTCCTTGGCCTTCACCTCCCAACGCTCTCTGCTACTTCAACTGTTCTACATCTACTAATCCGAGAACACTCACTCATTCATTTAATGTAACAAAACCAATGAAGTCTCCTGTTCTGCGGGCAAAATTAAACACGAGGTTGTTTTTTAATGGAATGAAAATCCAGCTCCCTCAAAAAGGGCACACTGGATTGGGAACAAAAAATAAAAATGGTTAATTTCAATTTAAATCACGTAAAATATTTAGAGCAAAATGAGTTTTGGCATTATTTCAAAACAACTTATTTTTTTAAAATTAAAGCATGTTTAATAAAAACAAATAAAAAAACATTAAAAACACAATTATATCAAACACCATCGTATATGTAAAACGCCGAAATGAAAAGTCGATCAAAAAAATATAGTCGCCATTTTTATAAACATTGAGCCAGACGCTAGCTAAGAACGAATTATGACTCAAGTTCATAATTTTTTAGCTCAAAAAAGTAAAAACAAACCATTTCACTCTAAATAATTTACGTGACTGAGATAGGGATTAACCTATAAAAATTGCCCCAGTTGAGAAGGATTTCTTTTTTTTGACGTAGAACAGGACTGATACTTTGATCCTAGTCTGAAGGCCAGGAATTCCAATCATTGTAAGGTATTATTAGAGCCCTACACCTTATGTAAACGCCCCTCCTCCCAACAAGAAAATGAGATTCTTTTTGTTTTAGTCGATTACATGTAAGCAGCCTGAAAAAGTTAGTGGTGAAAAGAAAGAAATCAAACAAAAAACAAAAAAGATTTTTTAACTTTTAGAGTTGGGATCACTTTCGTATATAAATTTAATGTAAAATGAGCACCAACTTTCGGATCAGATAGCGTTTTAAAGGACAGGCAAGATTTTTTTTTAATCTTTGCGATTTTTAAAATTTATTAGAGATCAATTTTGTTTTTATTTAGGGGTAACTAATTACTTTTTCTGCTGAAAAATGCATTAAAACATTAAAAATAAAATATATACGTATTTTTTTAGTGTTTTTCTTATGGACCAATATCATGAATGAATAGTGGCAATGCCTCTATCGTCCACCCTCAACGTTTCGCCAGAAAAAAACTGTCCTCCTCCTAAATTGCATGCATTGGCCCATCTTTTCAGTTACAGGCTCCCGCATAACAGAATCACTCCCCACATGAGTGTGTTAGTTTCATGCATTTTTATTTTTCATAGATCAATCCTAGATCAATGAGCGAGTATGTACTTATCTCCCTAAGAAAATTGTTATATCTGGTCTGGAAGTGGGTGATCATTACCATCCGGTAACCCGGAAATAGGTGATTATTTTACACTAAATTTATATGCAAAAGTAATCCCCAATTTAAAGTCTAAAATAGTGTTGCTTGTGTTTGTTTTATTTTTTAGCGCCATTTTTTTTTCAGGCTGTTTACATGTAATTGCCTAAAAATGTAGAATGAGACAAGTCTGCCACAAAGAAGGTGGGATCCCCCTACCGAGCTAGAAAACTTCACATACCTGCCAGTATCCTATATCTTTACGAAGCCATCATTCACAAATGCATGGAGTATTGTTATCACATATGGACTGGTGCATCAACCATGATATATATAATGAGCACTTTCTCTGTGCTTGTATCTGTTTGTCCGTCAGTCAGAATTTTTTCAAAAAAATGGAAAATATTGCTTCAATAGCAAATAAATCGTACACCATCACCGGAAATCGAAACAGAGATCTTGACATCTCCAGTCTGACATTCAACCAATTGAGCTACTTGTGCTTTCTTATAAATGCATCTTAAAACATTCACTTAACAAAATAATTATAGCTATGGCATGACGTCATAGATTTATGAATACGTCATGTTTTAAAACATGAATTCAAACATAAGCTATGATATAAATAAATAAATAAATAAATGAATAGGCAAGCATCATCGATAGCGTTGGAAATTATTTTAATAATCCCAAACAATTTATTTAGCTTTAACTATGTACTGTATGTATTTTTTTTTATCATATGATTCTAGGCATGTAAATAAGAACACCTTCTCACAGACAGCAAGAGAGAAGAGGGTGATGTGGCAGCCTAGAAAAATATGCGACCGTAGGGAGGATATTTTTGCTAGTCTATTTATGTAAAAGATGCTTTTCATGCCTTTGTCATCCAATGCAGACCTAGAATATAAACACATTATAGATTATCATACACTGATCGAGTGGCATTCATCGATTTTTAATCTAAAAATTAGACCCTGACTGTAGGGTTAATCAAGTGTAAAGTAGATTATTCTTTCTTATTTAAAAACTGCAATAAGAACTTCGTTTTAATTTAACAAATAACACAATGTAACACATGTTTTGTTTATTTGCATTATTTAATGTTTTTATATGTATTTTTTAATGTTTTTATATGTATTTTTTAATGTTTTTATATGTATTTTTTAATGTTTTTATATGTATTTTTTAATGTTTTTATATGTATTTTTTAATGTTTTTATATGTAATTTTTAATGTTTTTATATGTATTTTGTAATGTTTTTATATGTATTTTTTAATGATTTTATATGTATTTTTTAATGTTTTTATATGTATTTTTTAATGTTTTTATATGTATTTTTTAATGTTTTTATATGTATTTTTAATGTTTTTATATGTATTTTTAATGTTTTTATATGTATTTTTAATGTTTTTATATGTATTTTTTTATGTTTTTATATGCATTATTTAATGTTTTTATATGTATTTTTGCTACTGAATTCAAAAATCATATTCGTTTTGGCATGACGACAGTTTCTTAATATTTTCTTAATTTAATATTTTCGCATTTTATACACAACCTTTCTCTACAGCAGTATGTTGTAAAGATAATTACACAGCATTTAGTATTTTTTTCATATAGTGAATGGTATTTAGTAAATACAATGCTAGTTTGAACAAAACAACCATATAACTTTGCAATGTAAATGCTTTGATAACTCTTTTCTTAAGCTTAGAAGTGCTTTGACGATCGAGATTTTCTAAAGTGCACACTTTCATCTTTTCTGACAAGAGACCATACATAATCTCCCATCATAGCAGTATCCCATCGTCTTTGATATCTTCTTTCCATTGTTGTAATGTCCTGATGAAATCTCTTACCATGTTCTTCACTGACATCACCCAAGTTTTCTGGGAAGAAATCTAGATGAGAATGCAAAAAATGAACCTTTAAGAACATACGACAACCCAGTTTCTTGAAATTCTCAACAAGCTTTGATACCAGTTTTTTGTAATTAGGATCCTTGTGATTTCCTAAGAATCCACGAACTACATCACGAAATGCACACCAAGCTTCTTCTTCAACTTTTGTCATCGTTCTTTCCAGTTTCTCCGACTTCAACATTGCATTTACTTGGGGTCCAACAAATATACCATCTTTGATCTTAGCTTTTGATAGCTTTGGCAACATGAGACGCATTTCTTGAAAAGCTTCTCCTCTAAAATTTAAGGTCTTCAGAAACTGTTTTACCAATCCTAGTTTAATATGAAGTGGGCGTAATAAGACGTTGCTGAGAACATTTTACATTCCTGGCTGCAGTTCCACTCATGGAGGCCAATGAACTTTCTTGTAATTATCATCATCAGCTCTGCTGTCCTATAAGCAAAGAAAACATGAGTACTTTATGTATCCTCCTTGCAAGCCAAGCAAGAAGGAAAGCATCTTGAAATCACCACAAACATCCCACTTGAATTCAGCATCATTTATTTCGTCAAGAAGTTGTTTGATATTATCATAGTTTTCTTTATTTTGTACTGAGTGTGCAAGAGGCACAGATGGGTATTTATTTCCATCGTGAAGCAATACTGCTGTGAGACTTCGTTTTGAACTATCTATGAACAGTCGCCATTCTGCAGTAAACAAACCAGTAACATCATTACAATAACACACATCATCACTAATATCACAGTAAATTTCAAATTCTTCATGTCGTTTTTGGTACACAAATGTCCTGCAGCCTTCCCCTACTAGATTCCATTTCTTCAGCCTTGATGTACGAAGTTCAGCTCCTGACTCAGTGAGACCTAAATCCCTGATTAAATCATCTATCTCACTCTGATTTGGAAAGTGAGGCTCCGAAGTCGTTCTTGGTACAAAAGCTTCCTCCCTTTCTTGTCTGCTGCTACTTGCTGACCCTTCAGATGAAATATCCATTGCATCTTTCGTCTGTAACGGAAAATAACTACATATAGCAACTTAAACAAAGCTTTGAATAACATTAGTATTCCATAAATCTGTAGGAAAATGAATGCATTGTAAATACTTAATATTCAAGTTAATTAAAAGTAAAACTTTTGGAGAGTAGGATGAGAAGTAAACTTACATTTTCTGGTGGTTGTGGTACTGACATGCTGTCATCATGTGGAACAGGTGCTCTACATGATGGTATGTCTGGGTACTGAAGAGCTTGTCTTCCTTTAACTTTTCTTGTACTTTGTCATATCAATCATACAAAAGTAACAGTCATCGTGATGGTTATTCGGCTCTCTCCATACTCTGGCAATGGCAAAAGGCATTGCCCTTCCTGTACCTCTTAGCCATCATTCTAGAGTAGATCGACAGCTTCCACATATCACATGAGGGGCCCATGATTTGTCCTGGTCACCCATGGGAATTCCGAAATAGAGTCTGTATGCTATCCACAATTTGGCTCCTTTCACGATCTTATGTAATACCTGCTTTTTTTTCCAATATAATAACCACACACATAGCAAAATGTATCTGGAGAATTTTTACATCCTCTAGTAGCCATCTTAATAAGAACAGAACTTAGTAATTGATCGGAAAGAGAAAATTAGATATACATTTAGTAGCGGAACATATAGCATTTTCCAATATATGATGACATTGAAAAACGATGTATTTCTATAACGGTCGATGATACAGAAAAATAATAACATTTTTGGAATCAGCAGAGCAAATTGATTTAAAAAGAGTAAAAAAATACAATAAACAAAACTTTTGTAAAAAATTGTTACGTTGTGTAATTGATTTCTCATTTGTAAATTTACCTGGTAGTTTGTTTGTTTTATGATAGTGAAAAAATGTCTAAGCAAAAAAAAAAAAAAGGAAAAATAGCAGATGCCATCTTTGTTGCCAGTACACAAACTTTATTTACCTTAAGTATTTTTAAAGCTTGTTCCGACTGACTGGAGAACTTACATAATTTGGTCTCAAGGTTCAGGAATATTTTGAAACTCTGTATACGAAGTCAGTCTAAAAGTTACTGTGGCTGAGTGTGTTATGTAAGCTATGGTTGAAATGTGGAAACTCTAATGTGTTATGATCTAACATGATATCTTGGAAGTATATAATGGTAATCTTAGTTTTCTGCAACTATTACATTTTTTACCCATGCATTTATTTACACCACCTCTTCTTCACCACGACAATGCACATGCTCACAACACCATTAGAATATCGCCATGCTTGAACAACTTCCTTATTCACCTGTTCTTGCTCTGTTTGACTTATTCTTTTCTCCAATTGCAAAGGGATCATCAAGGGGATCCGGTTTGAAGGTGTGGAGGCTATCAATCAAGAGAGCTGCAATGACAAAGATGACCTCCTTCCCAGAAGGATCCCTAGAGGGACACGTGGATAGTGTCATCATCTAACATGATATATTGGGAGTATATAACTGTAATCTTAGCTTTCTGAAACCATTGCACTTTTTTCACATGCTTTTATTTACACCTTCTCTTCTTCACCACGACAATGCTCCTGCTCACAACACCTTGAGCATCTCGCAGTTTTTGGAACCATTGTATTTTTACCAATGCTTTTGTTTACACCCCCTCTTCTTCACCACGACAATACACCCACTCACAACACCATTAGAACATTGCCATGCTTGAATAACTCAAGAGGGTTTTTATGACAGAGCTGACATCCCAGAATAATCCTTCAAGCAAGGACAACAAGCACTGTGCTCAATAGGCCGACATTGTTCCACATATAAGATTCGGACAACGTCTGTACAGCAAGGCAATAACTTTTTTTTTGCTGTAGGGAAGTATTGAAAAGTACATTATACTCGAAGGGGGTGCTTTGTATGGGAAACTATGTTTGTTGTTTAGAATTGAGATAAATTGTCTATGACAGCAGTCTGTTACTTTTATTTTCTTACACACCTCGTAGATGGATATGTAAGCCAGTTGATAATCTATTAAACATAAAATTAGTTACAATTCGTGGTGAAACGATGTTATATGATGCAAAATGGTGTCAAATGCATTTATTTCAAAGAAGATAATGAACGATGAAAAATTAAAAGAAGGCAAAAAAGATGAGGGATGATGAAGAAAAAAGGAGATAAAAAATGAGGAAGAAAGAAAATGAATGATGAAGATAAAGAATAGAAGGCAGAAGATTAATAATGATAAAGAAGAAGAAAAAGAAAAAATGAAAAACGAAGAATTAAGAATGATAAAATGGGAGAAGACTTATATCCAATCTGTTGCTAAGGTTGCTAGAAAAATGGTTGGATAATTCTACCCCTCCACAAAGTACATGATTCCAGATGCAATCCTCTACCTATATAAGAGTTAGATACATCTTAAGATTGAGTACTTCTGACACATCTTGGGAGGTGCCACACAAGGCCTTGACAGTGTACTAAATCGACTTAGCAATCTACTGGGTGGTGATCTCTTCTGTGCTCTACAGCCTCTTTCTCAATGAAGAGACGTCGCTAGCATTTCTCTACTCTATCGGTATTTCCATGAACGATTATCGACTAACTTTTAATCTCTGGTTCCTCTTTGTAAGATAATCACAACAACAACTCGTCTACCTACCACAACGGCAAATAACTTTTCTTCTTCCTCTATGTGTCTTGCATAAGGCGGAATTTCCCCAAGAAGTGTTTAAGCATGTTAGTTGTTGTTGTTTTTATGTAATGTTCCAATTACTCATGAATAAAGAATAGGATATATGGATTTTTTTTGACACTCCAGAGAAATCTATGAAATCTTTTGTAGATGTATCTTCAATTCTCATTTAGACATATTAATTTTTGAGACTCAACAGCCTAAATAAGATTTTATTTCTAAAAGAATTCATCTTTGATCCCTAAAAGATGTCAGAGGCATATTATAGATAATTATATCGAAAGCATAGCAATGCGTAAAGTAAGAAGAAAAACTGAATAACAGCACTAGATTTGCATTTGTGATGCCGGAATATCAAAATATTTCGATGATATCACCTCCTTATCAAGTGCTTCTATTTCATTATTTCAGGCTACTATCTGCCTCATGTATAAAAATTGTCGTGTTATTCAGTATCTAGTTTTCCTTCTTACAACCTGATATATTTCCTCATTGTTATTAGCATTCTATAAATTATCTATATATATTAACCACAATGCTTCAAGCAAAATACATGACCATCTTAGGCATATTAGTTTCTATTTTGTTTAAACTGACCGCCTAATTATGCGTAATGGGGAAATGTAAGTATCTTCAATTCACAATTGAGATTTATTAGTTATTGAAACCTGACTTTCGAAATAGATTTTGGGGTGATTTGTAAAATTATGGAGGGTAGAAAGTTTCTCAGAAAATTCATCTTCGATCTTAATTACTTAAAAGTCAGGATGATAATAACTACATTTGTAGTACTATTCAATGGTTACAGTGCTGAATTGCTCAGCACGTGTATGTAATAGGGAATTAGATAATGTTAATAGGTTGACTTGTACATCTGGGGTAGCTATCGGCAA
Source organism: Sepiola atlantica (assembly GCA_963556195.1). Taxonomy (NCBI): domain Eukaryota; kingdom Metazoa; phylum Mollusca; class Cephalopoda; order Sepiida; family Sepiolidae; genus Sepiola; species Sepiola atlantica. The sequence continues at coordinate 47,317,647 of OY744515.1, read as the reverse complement.
ACACTTGAGAATATTTACACTAGAACCTACAAGCCCTGCAGACAAAAAGAGTTTATATTAGGTCTTGATGTGATTTCTCAATATATATATGTATATATATATATATATATATATATATATATATATATGTAAGGTTAGTGGTAAAGAACCCTAGCAGAGTACTTTATTATAAAGAAAAATAGAAAATAAGAGCGTAATATTTATTAATATATGTATTTCAGAAGATCACAACAACATCGTTATTTTTCCTAAATTTTCTTCTATATTTTTTCCGGTGAGACAGACATAAGCAGAGGCTGAAGGAGTCCGGAAAAAGGGCAAATTATAGGTGCCCATTGTTAGGATTTGAAACCGACGGTACCGATGTTGTTGTGATTTTCTGTAATATATATATATATATATATATATATATATATATATATTAGAAGAGGGAATATATTATTATTATTATTATTATTATTATTATTATTATTATTATTATTATTATTATTATTATTTGTACCAACGGGGAGTTCTCACACAAGTCACTTATAATAGCCGGTAGTGTTCCCTTGAGTCTGAGTGACAACAAGCCTCCGCAGATTTCTAGTACTCTTCCTCTTTTTTAGATAACCATTGAAAATGACTTTGCGGTATCGCAACAGCCGCTTACCATTGATTTCTCACGGATAACGACCATTGGTCTCCTCTGGGATTTAGGTGGCAATAAGTCTCCCAAAGATCCCAGTACTATTATTATTATTATTATTATTATTATTATTATTATTATTATTATTATTATTATTATTATTATTATTATACTGAATGTTAGTTCATCAACGTTTTTTCCCTTTATACTTTAATAACAAAAAAAACATGCTAAAATATACCTCAGTTTGGGAATTGAGTTACGTTTGAATAAATACTTTTATTGTTGCAATTAACTGTTGTCGTCGTTGTCGTCGTCATCATCATAATCATCATCATCATCATCATCATCATTATCATCGGTTTAACATCCGTTTTACATACTGGCATGCGTTGGACAGCTTTAAGGAATTAATTTCAAAAGTAACCTATGTCTGGCAAGATTTGTGTTTACCCTGTTTCTCTCAAGTTCATTTTTATCATCTCCTCCCATGTTTTCCTTGGCATTCCCCTGTATACTGGACGTGCTACATCAACTGTTTTACATCTAATAACCCAAGAACTATAATCAATTTTTTCAACATGGCCATATAATCGAAGTCTCCTCTTCTGCATGCATTTCTCTATACTATCCAGATTTACTCTTCCTCTTAGGTCAACATAACTAAGCCTGTACTTAAGACTCACATTTACACATCGATCGAATCATTCCTATATCATTTCTCTCCATGCAACGCATGTCCTGAACTCCTACTGGCTGGATTTCACTTTCATACATCTTCACACTGCATGCACATGCCTGATAGACTGTTCCCTTAATCGACAGTGGTAACGCTTTGCTGGTTAGTAATGGCTGAAGTTGCCTGAACTTACTCCATCCACTCATAATACTTGTAATTACACTAACAAATCCACCTTGAGCTCCAATGGTATCACCAAGGTAACAAAACTTCTCGACAAACTTAACAGCTTCAACATCAAGATATACTTTCTTCACTTTTAAGTTCTTATCAATCTCCATTTTCTAACACTTCTTGCATACAAATTGGTTATCCTCTCTCAACGTACCAGCAATACCACTGCACTTCTTGTGTACCCAATGCTTACAGATACCAAAAACACATTAATTGCACCAAACTGAGCAGGGGAACTTTCCTCTTTTGGGGAGTTTTCCAACACTACAACCACTGATCATCACTTTGGTAATATTCACTCTCCGACCCTTACTTTCCATAGCCTTTCTCCAAGTTTTAAACTTAACAAGTAGGCCACCCATTGTCTCACAGGTAAGTGCTAAATCATCAGTATACAGCATCTCTTCCGGACAACCCTTACAAAACTTCCTGAGCAATGCTAAAACACAAATGAAAAGCAACAGACACATTACAGAACCCTGATGTACTCCTACTTTAACATTAAAGCTGTAACTACATGTGCTGCTAATTCTAGCACGACTTTGAGCATTTCTTTACATTGCGAGAACAACATTCACCAATCACTCGTTTGCCCTTTATTTATGCAAAGCCCACCAGACAACCTCTCTTGACACCCTGTCAAAAGCTTTCTCTAGATCCACAAAAGTAAAATACAAGTTCTTTTTCTTACCAAGGTACTTCTCTTGCATTTGTCTTCGGATAAATATAGAACCAGTGGTACTTTGCCCAGACATAAAACACAACTGCATTAAATCTATGCTTATCTAACTTATTTACAGTTTAATTATTCTATCAATCATTCACAGGACCTGATCCATACACTTTAAGCCTCTGTAATTACCTTTATCTAGTGATTCCTCTTCACGCTTGTAACGACATAATTGCTCTAAGTACTCAGTCTTTCTTTTACAATCTGATTTATCAAGTTTGTAGCCATCTCAATGTCTGTTTTACCTGCAGTCTTCAACATTTCTGCCACAGGGTTCTCCAGCCTTACTCTTTTTCACTTTATTCACAGCTTCTCGTACCACTCTGTTCTCAATTCTTATAACTGGACTAGATACTACTTCAGCAACTTTTAGGTTTTCACGGTTCCATGTGAAACTCAGTATTCAACAATTTCTCATAGTGGCATTTCCAAGCATCCATCTTGTCCTTTTCATTTGTTGCTAGCACCCCTTTATCATTTCGAATGCAATTTCTCCAACAGTATCCATATTTATCTTTGCTATCTGTTTAGCTATCCTGGATACTTCATTCTTTTGCTCATTCTTTCATAGTATATCTGGAAACCACCTTCTTGGCTTTGTATATTGCTCTTCTTATTTTTGTCTTTGCCTCCAGATACACATCCTTATTCACTAAATCACTGACACCTACACTTCCTATTTTCTCTGATACACTTATCAACTTCCTTGTGTCACCCTATGCCTTGGGACCAGTCCGTCCACCAACAAGTCTCGTCTGTTACCTCCAACAGTGTATGCTTCAGCGTTTTAAGTCACCCATCTTTCTCTTTTAACTATTTATGTATTTCTCACCATCCCTCTTGCTCTATGTTGATTCAACCACTCTCTAATATTTTTATTGTCTCTGTGAGTATTTAGTGAACAAATGACTCTCTTTTACAGAGTGGCCGTGTAATTTTCATGTGTCTATACATACCACAAATATTTATGTAAATTAGATGGTAAAATAACAAGTCTCTTTACTTCTATATAAGTATGATAAAGACTAATACTAGCTTGGCCTTTTGGCTAATATCAGAGTGTAGTATCTGTTTCGATGGATGCTGCAGTCTGTAGACCGATACTGTCTGGGCCTGCTGGTCTGAGCTATTGTCCTGTGCAGTTCTAGGAGGTCCACCCTCCCAGACTTTGCTTTCTTACTCTTTGAGAAGGGGTTAGTTTATTGCTAATCGCCTAAGGCGCCCCTACCGGGGAATGCCGACGGGGAAATCTGGGGAGGCTTCTGGGGAGGCTTGTTGTCACTCAGACTCCAGAAAATACCACTATTTGTTGTTGGTGAGCAATCACTGACGATGATCTATGTGAGAACTCCTAGCGAGTACAAATAATAATAATAATAATAATAATAATAATAATAATAATAATAATAATAATAATAATAATTATAATAATAATAAAACAGAATCATCGATGTACAGATTGTGTAATGAAAGGAAGAAACCTTAGTGCATATTATATCTGAATGCCCTATGCTAGCAAAACATCAATATAAAAAATGGTCACGACAAATTCGCTCAGGTACTACACTGAATATATGCAAACTTTATGAATTGGACGACAATGAGAAGTGGTATAAGCATAAGCCAGAAGTGGTTCAGGAGAACGAAAATGTCAAACTTTTTTCGGACATGCACATACAAACTGGTACGGTTCTTGAACATTCCAAACCTAATCTTTCTAAACAAAAACAAGAGAACTTGCTTAATCATTGATATAGCCTGCCCCTTCGATACCAGAGTGCAGGAGAAAGACCTCGAAAAAAATACCAAGATCTAAAATTGGAATTAGTTAGATTATGGAAATGGAAATGTAAAGAAGTAAAGGTGATTCTCAGTGTAATTGGAACGTTTGGAGCCATAATGAAAATCCACCATAAATGGCTTAAACAGATTGAAGAGACAATTTCTTTTCCAACTCTGCAAAAGGATTGCCTGTTAGGAACGGCGAAAGTGTTAAGGTACAGCTTGAATTTCTAAAGTCAAGGGAATTGACTTAATGTTTAAAAAAGAAAAATCCGACTAATAACATCCAAAAGTTGAGACTACTATGAAATAATAATAATAATAATAATAATAATAATAATAATAATAATTATAATTATAATTATAATTATAATTATAATAACCTCATGTATATGGACGACCTGGAACTATTTGCAAAAAGCAAAAAGGAACTGGAAAAACTGATAAACACAACCAGAATCTTCAGCTGGGAATTCGGAATTGAAAAGTGGGCACTGCTAGAGATGAAAAGGAGGAAACTGAAAACATCGGAGGGCATGGCACTGCCCAACCCAGAGGTGGTGAGGGCTCTTGGCGAACATGATACCTACAAATATTTGGAAGTTATGGAAGCAGACACCATCAAATCTACAGAAATGAAAGAGAAGATTGGAAAAGAATACCTAAGAAGAACAAGAAAACTCTTAGAAACAAAACTATATAGTAGAAATCTAGTTAAAGGAATACACACCTGGGCAGTATCACTAATAAGATGCTCTGGACCATTCATCGACGTGATCAAAGAAGAACCAAAAAAGAACTTAGTCATCTTGACCAGAAGACTAATGACCATGCACAATGCACTACAGCCGAAAGATGACCGAATCTATGTGAAAAGAAGCGAAGGGGGAAGAGGACTAGTAAATATAGAAGACACATAAAAATGCATAACCTTATCACTGCAGCAAGATACACTTTCAAAATTAACAATACAGAAAGCAGTGAAACCAAAAACAAAAAGACAAGAAAAGAAAACTGGGAAGAAAAACAACTACATAGATGTTTCATAAGAATGACAAGAAAAGAGAATCATGAAAACACCTGTACATGGCTAAAAAAGGGATACTTGAACAGAGAAATAGAATCGCTACTGGCAGCTGTAGAGAACAATGCGATTTAAACTAACTACATTAAAGCTACAGTAGATAAAACCAAGGAAAACAGTAAATGTAGACTCTGTGGACAAAGCAACAAAACGTTAAATCACATAATAAGTGAATGTAGCAAACTAGACAAAAGAATACAACAACAGACACGACTGCATGAAAAAAGCAGTGCACTGGGAATTATGCACTAACTGGATACAGTACTGGAAAACGAAAACCACAAAATCCTCTGGGACATGGAGGTTCAAACAGATATACTCATCCAAGCAAGGAGACCGGACGTCATCATAGTTAACAAGAAGGAAAGAAACTGCCAAATTGTAGATTTTCCCACTCAGCAGACCTCATAGTATAGGTATAGATAGGAGGTGACGGTGGTTAAGTGGATAACGACACGGACTGAAGACGTGGGTGTTCCAAGTTCGAATCTAGTCGGTTCCACAGTACAACTTTCACTTAGGGATGTTGGCAACCTTCTCGTGGTCCTTCCTGTAAGTACCCGATGTCTTTCCAGAAAGATTTCTAACTAGAAAAACATCGGGGAAACTAATGCCAACACCAGAATCATCTGATTCACACGAAAGAAGAAGAAGAGTATAGATTAAAGATATAGAAAAAAGAAGCAAATACACAGAGCTTGTCAGAGAGCTAAAAGGAATATGGAACATGAAGTAAATCGATATAATACCACTAATTGTAGGAGCACTAAGGACAGTCCCGAAATACCTGGAAAAAAAAGATTACGAGAAAGCAGAATCAATGATGAAATGACAGCAATGATGAAAACAGTGACGAACACTAACCAGATATTGCAACAGAAGTAAGCCAAACACATGGAAAGAACACCACATGAACCCAAGGGAACTGAAACTGCAAGAAATTTCACAAATTTCACCCTCCCCGCAAGAAAAAGCACCAGCCTTGACTCATACCACACAAAATAGCTGTGAAGGTCCAAGAAGGATGGAAAGACCGAGGAGGAAGAACATTAACCAGACCTCCACTGAAAGAGTGCAGAGAGCACTGGGACCTTGGGGAGGCTTATTGCAACCCAAATCTGCGTGAAGACCAATGGTTGTGGCCAGCAAGAAATCAATAATAAGCGGCCGTTACGATAACGCCAAGTTATTTGCAAAGGTTATCGAAAGAAGTGAAGAGTACTGGAAATCTGGGGAAACTTGTTGTCACCCAGACTCCAGGGAACACCACCGGTTATTATCAGTAAGTAATCTCTGATGATGACCTATTTTCGAAAAATTAACTTCTCGAAATCCGAACAGATCTGATTCAAAACAGTAGATCTTGCACACACAAAGGGCTCAGTATCCTTTCAGATAAAGCTTAATAACGATAATAGATAACTAAAAGGGGGTTATCTTAACACAGCTGTTAAGATAAGTCTATTTTAATTATCTATTGTATAAAATGAGAACTTATATATGATACTTTTTTTTACATATTTATTTTTGAGATTTTCTAATTTCCATGAGGATAGGCAGATCTTTATGTTTCACTTCAACTTTGTGGACAGCCTTACTTGTTCGTTTGTCTACTTTACATTACATTTGTTCATATGTATACTGTATATGGCATTTGTTCGTTTGTTGACTTCACATTACATGTTTTCATTTAAATGACATTTGTTCATTTGGCTACTTTACATAACATTTTTTCGTTTGTATACTTTAGATTACATTTCATTTATCCAGCATTTGTCTACTTTATTCGTTTGTTCAGTTTACATAGCATTTGTTTGTTTGTATACTTAATAACACATTTGTTCATTTGTCCTCTTTTACATAAAATTTGTTAGTTCGTCTATGTTATATAAAATTTGTTCGGTTGTTCACTTTATATTACATGTTTTCATTTGCTGATTTGTCTACTTTACATGAGATTTGTTCGTTCATTTTGTAAAGCATTTGTTCGTTTGTCTACTTCATATAAAATTTGTTCGTTTGTTCACTTTACATTACATGTTTCATTTGCTGATTTGTCTACTTTACATGAGATTTGTTTGTTCATTTTGTATAGCATTTGTTCGTTTGTCTACTTCATATAAAATTTGTCCGTTTGTTCACTTTACATTACGTGTTTTCATTTGCTGATTTGTCTACTTTACATGAGATTTGTTCGTTCATTTTGTATAGCATTTGTTCGTTTGTCTACTTCATATAAAATTTGTTCGTTTGTTCACTTTACATTACATGTTTCATTTGCTGATTTGTCTACTTTACATGAGATTTGTTTGTTCATTTTGTATAGCATTCGTTCGTTTGTCTACTTCATATGAAATTTGTTCATTTGTTCACTTTACATTACATGTTTCATTTGCTGATTTGTCTACTTTACATGAGATTTGTTCGTTTGTTCATTTTGCATAGCATTTGTTCGTTTGTCTACTTCATATAAAATTTGTTTGTTTGTTCACTTTACATTACATGTTTCATTTGCTGATTTGTCTACTTTACATGAGATGTGTTCGTCGTTTGTTCATTTTGTATAGCATTTGTTCGTTTGTCTACTTCATATAACATTTGTTCGTTTGTTCACTTTACATTACATGTTTCATTTGCTGATTTGTCTACTTTACATGAGATTTGTTCGTCGTTTGTTCATTTTGTATAGCATTTGTTCGTTTGTCTACTTCATATAACATTTGTTCGTTTGTTCACTTTACATTACATGTTTTCATTTGCTGATTTGTCTACTTTACATGAGATTTGTTCGTTTGTTCATTTTGTATAGCATTTGTTAGTTTGTCTACTTCATATAACATTTGTTCGTTTGTTCACTTTACATTACATGTTTCATTTGCTGATTTGTCTACTTTACATGAGATTTGTTCGTTTGTTCATTTTGCATAGCATTTGTTCGTTTGTCTACTTCATATAAAATTTGTTCGTTTGTTCACTTTACATTACATGTTTCATTTGCTGATTTGTCTACTTTACATGAGATTTGTTCGTTTGTTCATTTTGTATAGCATTTGTTCGTTTGTCTACTTCATATAAAATTTGTTCGTTTGTTCACTTTACATTACATGTTTCATTTGCTGATTTGTCTACTGTACATGAGATTTGTTCGTTTGTTCATTTTGTATAGCATTTGTTCGTTTGTCTACTTCATATAAAATTTGTTCGTTTGTTCACTTTACATTACATGTTTCATTTGCTGATTTGTCTACTGTACATCAGATTTGTTTGTTCATTTTGCATAGCATTTGTTCGTTTGTCTACTTCATATAACATTTGTTCGTTTGTTCACTTTACATTACATGTTTTCATTTGCTGATTTGTCTACTGTACATCAGATTTGTTTGTTCATTTTGTATAGCATTTGTTAGTTTGTCTACTTCATATAAAATTTGTTCGTTTGTTCACTTTACAGTACATGTTTTCATTTGCTGATTTGTCTACTTTACATGAGATTTGTTCGTTTGTTCATTTTGTATAGCATTTGTTAGTTTGTCTACTTCATATAACATTTGTTCGTTTGTTCACTTTACATTACATGTTTCATTTGCTGATTTGTCTACTTTACATGAGATTTGTTCGTTTGTTCATTTTGTATAGCATTTGTACGTTTGTCTACTTCATGTAACATTTGTTCGTTTGTTCACTTTACATTACATGTTTCATTTGCTGATTTGTCTACTTTACATGAGATTTGTTCGTTTGTTCATTTTGCATAGCATTTGTTCGTTTGTCTACTTCATATAAAATTTGTTCGTTTGTTCACTTTACATTACATGTTTCATTTGCTGATTTGTCTACTTTACATGAGATTTGTTCGTTTGTTCATTTTGTATAGCATTTGTTCGTTTGTCTACTTCATATAAAATTTGTTCGTTTGTTCACTTTACATTACATGTTTCATTTGCTGATTTGTCTACTGTACATGAGATTTGTTCGTTTGTTCATTTTGCATAGCATTTGTTCGTTTGTCTACTTCATATAAAATTTGTTCGTTTGTTCACTTTACATTACATGTTTCATTTGCTGATTTGTCTACTGTACATCAGATTTGTTTGTTCATTTTGCATAGCATTTGTTCGTTTGTCTACTTCATATAACATTTGTTCGTTTGTTCACTTTACATTACATGTTTTCATTTGCTGATTTGTCTACTTTACATGAGATTTGTTCGTTTGTTCATTTTGTATAGCATTTGTTCGTTTGTCTACTTCATATAACATTTGTTCGTTTGTTCACTTTACATTACATGTTTTCATTTGCTGATTTGTCTACTTTACATGAGATTTGTTTGTTTGTTCATTTTGCATAGCATTTGTTCGTTTCTCTACTTCATATAAAATTTGTTCGTTTGTTCACTTTACATTACATGTTTCATTTGCTGATTTGTCTACTGTACATGAGATTTGTTTGTTCATTTTGCATAGCATTTGTTCGTTTGTCTACTTCATATAAAATTATTTCGTTTGTTCACTTTACATTACATGTTTCATTTGCTGATTTGTTTACTGTACATGAGATTTGTTTGTTCATTTTGCATAGCATTTGTTCGTTTGTCTACTTCATATAAAATTATTTCGTTTGTTCACTTTACATTACATGTTTTCATTTGCTGATTTGTCTACTTTACATGAGATTTGTTCGTTTGTTCATTTTGTATAGCATTTGTTAGTTTGTCTACTTCATATAAAATTTGTTCGTTTGTTCACTTTACAGTACATGTTTTCATTTGCTGATTTGTCTACTTTACATGAGATTTGTTCGTTTGTTCATTTTGTATAGCATTTGTTAGTTTGTCTACTTCATATAACATTTGTTCGTTTGTTCACTTTACATTACATGTTTCATTTGCTGATTTGTCTACTGTACATGAGATTTGTTCGTTTGTTCATTTTGTATAGCATTTGTTCGTTTGTCTACTTCATATAAAATTTGTTCGTTTGTTCACTTTACATTACATGTTTCATTTGCTGATTTGTTTACTGTACATGAGATTTGTTTGTTCATTTTGCATAGCATTTGTTCGTTTGTCTACTTCATATAAAATTATTTCGTTTGTTCACTTTACATTATATGTTTTCATTTGCTGATTTGTCTACTTTACATGAGATTTTTTCAAATGAACAAATTTTGCATAGCATTTGTTCGTTTGTCTACTTAATATAACATTTGTTCGTTTGTCTACTTCCTATAACATTTGTTTGTCTGTCTACTTTACATAAGAACACACGACATTTTTACTTGAAACGTGTATTTAGATTAAATAAATAATCTCAGTTTAACTTCTAAGAAAAAATACGTAAATTAAAAGCTTCACACACACAAACACACTAACTTACGAAATCTCTGAAAGATTGTAATGCATATTATATAATGTTTATTCCAGACATCTTAAATCGTTTATTATTCTTTTGTACATGGCAAGATAAACATGCGTATGTAGATATGTAAATATGATGAGGGTAAAAAAAGACATGATAGGTTCATTCGTGTGTATGTGTGCGTATGCGTTTGTTTATATGCTTACATGTATTAAAATAAATAGATAAATCTTTGACAACATGCACTGTGCTCAGTAGCCAGACATTGCTCCACATAAAACATTCAGACAACGCCTATGCAGAAAGCCAGTAACCTCTTTGCTATACTTACAATATAATTCTTTTGGTTAAAAAGGAAGTATTGCAGACATGAGTAGAACAAAGTATGGCGATTGCAAGGGATTTATATAACATAAACAAGAAACAGAAATGTTGTTCTATTTTATGGGAGGGGCTAATTATCATAGAAGAACGGAAAAATAATATTTATTTTCTCTGTTTTTATTTTTCAACTTCTATTTCCTCTTCTCATCCTTGTTTTCTGTTTTTTATTTGTTTTATTATCTTTTATATAATTCTCATATTTCTTTCTTTTTTCATCTTTATTCTTTCTATTCTTCATTCTTCTATAATCCTTTTAGCTTCATCATTCTGATTCGTTTTCATTCATTGCACCTTCGTCATCTTTATCTTCGTCTTTGCTTTTCAGCATTTTTCCCCCTTTCTTCTTTATATTTTTCATCTTCATCATTTCTCTTTATCATTGTTCTTCCTCATTCTATTTCTTTTTCTTCTTCTTCATTCTCTTTTCTTTTTTCTTCTTTCTCATCATTATTCTTTCTCTTCTTCTTTCTTTTGCTTTTTTGTTCGTTTCTTTAAATCGTTCTCTTTTCATTCAGCTTTCTTTCTTACCTTCTTTATTATTTTCTTCATAATTATTTTATTTTCATTTTTATAATTTCTTTTTATCATTTTTCATTTCCTTCATATTAATTTATCAATATTCTTCTTCGTCTTTTTCTTCTCAATTAACTTCTTTATCGTTCTTGTTTTTTTCTTTTTTTTCATCATCGTCCTTTCATTCTTCTTTTTTATCCATTATTCCTTCATTCTCTTTTCCCTTTTCCTTATCTTCTTACTAATTTTTCGTTTTATTCTTTCTCTTGTTCATGTTTCTTCTCCGTTTTTTTCTTCATCCTATCATTGTACATTTATCTTTCTTCACCATTTTTTTTATTTTTTATTTTTCATTTTTCATATTCATATTCATATTCTTCTTAATTGCTGTTCATTTTTCTTTTTTTCTTCTCCTTCTACATTCTTATACGTTTTCATTCATTTTCCTTCATCATTCCTTTTTTCTTCTTCATTCTTCTTCCACTTTTCCGTTGCTATTCATTTTCCTTCCTCCGCCTTTTCTTCATTTTTTTAAAATTCTTCATAATTCTCTTCATCATTATTCCCCTTTATATTTTTTATTTATCATTCATTTTTTTTTCTTTCTCATATTCTTGTACATATTTGTTGCTATTATCTTTCTTCTTCTTCTTCTTCTTCTTCTTCGCTTTCCTTACCTTCAACATCATTCTGTTTCTTGTTTTCTTCTTTTATATCCTCATTCTTTTTTTTCTTCATTATTCCCCTTTTTCTTCAGCTCCATAATTGGACCTATTTAATTTTGTTATTATTTTACTTCATCATTCTTTTTCTTGCATCTTTTCAGCATCCTTTGAATTCGATGTTTCCTTAAGAACATTTCATATTCTCCTATTTTTTAAATATTTTTTCTTCTTCATTATTTTTCTTTTTCGTTTCCTTCCTCATATTCTTCTTTTTAGTCACCTTCCTTTTCCTCATCATCATCATCATCATCATCATCATCATCATCATCATCATCATCATCATCATCATCATCATCATCTTCTTTCTCCTTTTTTATCTTCTTTTCTATATTCTAATTATTCTCTTTTTCTGCACCTCCTTATTCTTCTTCTGCTTTTACTTCATCTTCTTGGGTGCAGCATAATAGTAAAAGTTTCGGCACCAAAAGGACTAAAAAACAAGATGCAATATTTTTCTGCAATAACATTTCATTTTGCTAAATATGATATTTGCTTTTCTTGAATATATACTGAATTACCTCCCTTACTATTCTTTAGCCTAATGGGCTTGATTTCTAGTGTTTCCATTAAACCGCATGTATAGAGGGGCAATCGAATTAATGAATAGTGTAATTTGAAGTAATATATACATATACATTTTCTTCAGTTCCCAATGTGATAAAATGGTGCCTTATATATGTATGTATATATATATATAAAGTTTTATTTATACAACATAATTTGGCTACACATTTAAAGACATGTTTCAGTCACAGCTTTAAGGAATCTGACATCCTAAAGCCAGAATGTCCTTTCTTTGTGCTTTCATTTTGTAGTAATGTCTGTCCATCAATTAGTCTTTCGGTAACTAATACTAGTCTCGTGATGTGGGGAAAACGGACTCGCACATATTCGATGCAATGGCTGAAAGTGCCCTCCAGTCTGTAGTGGAATGGAGCCATAAATAGATGGTAACATTTAATGCTGCTAAGACAAAGCTGCATTCTTTCAACAACCACAAGAAACCTCTTCAACCACCGATTGTCATGGCAAATAACACCCTGCCTGAGAGTCCAACGTTAAATTTAAACTCCTCGGCCTAACTTTCTCAAGTAACATGAATTAGAACAAATACATAGAAAACATTGTTAAGGCTGCTGCAAAGAAAGTGCTAGAAAACAGTATCCTATATCTCTACAAAGCCATCATCTGCCCATGCATGGAGTATTGTTGTGACATCTGGGCTGGTGCACCATCCACTAGTCTCTCCTTCTAAGACAAGGTTAATAAAAGCGTATCTAATCTAATAGGTCCCTCACTATCCACCAAGCTTCAACCCCTGTCCAATCACCACAATGTTGCATCCTTGTGCTTGTTTTACAAGTACTTCAATGGAATGTGCTCCGATGAACTTGCTGCTCTGGTGCCCCCCTCGACATAAATACACTCGACTAACCTGACAATCAGCTAAATCCAATCTATTCACTGTGGAGGTCCCCAGATGTCGGAGAGCCTTCTACTCCAATAGCTAATTTCCTGTGGAACTCCCTCCCTGCTCCTTGTCTACCCGACTGTAATAACATGCAGAAATTTAAAACTAATGTGAACAAACATCTCGCTGCACAGCTGCCAAATTTAAGATGACCCCCAAAACTTTCACCCGAATTCTCAGTAGCCCCTTACGTCTACAGTGGCAACTTGCCTTGTTTGGGGTGAACTAAGTTTTTAAAAAAAACTTTAAAATCAACCCACAAGATAAGACATGCTGGCTTGAAGATGTTAAGCTTCTTAAAGCTGTGAGTTAAACATGTTTTTAAATGCGTAGCGAAATTATATCAGTATAAATAAAACATTTTATTACAAATAGTTATATTAAAGATTGAGCACTATTATATAAACACAGTAAAGATTCTCTGGATCTCTCTCTCTCTCTCTCTTTCTCTCTCTCTCTCTCTCTCTCTCTCTCTCTCTCTCTCTCTATATATATATATATATATATATATATATATATATATATATATAGACCCTATATGTAGATGTAATCCGGCTTGGACAACTGGTAATATTCTAAATTTAAACAATATTGTGTAGTTTACTTCCTTTAATAAAAATTGGAAAGTTTGAATACTATCTGAATTTGAAGTAGGCTTTAATGTCCTTCCTTTCCATAAGGTTATATCAGTGACCGAGTGGATAAATATGTTTAATGGAATTCAAAAGGTGACTTTAGTTCAGCGTTCTAACTCAGTGACTGGTGACATAGCTTTATTTCATCCGCACTGACGAGTCTTGTAAAAGATGAAACATATATGTGGGTGGATAAAAATAAATAAAAATATTTATTGTAATTATATATATATATACATATATATATATATGAAGAGTTCCAATGCAAAACGCGATAAACGCCATTTTCAAAATCACGAAACTGTCCCTACAAAAAGTGTTGCATTTCAACACTCGACAATAACCCAAAACAATGTGTTACATAATATGACATTGAAATAATTTCATTTTGATTTCATTTAAAATCAGCTTTCATTCGAAGTCGAGATTTAATATATTCGTATTTTTATTGTTCAAGGTCTCAATTTAAACGAATTGGATTTATCGCGTTTTGCGTTTGAACTCTTCATATATATTGTGCAGTGAGGTAGCATTCATTCATTCATTCATTCATTCATTCATTCATGTAAGCCTATTTCATTGAATAAGAAGAAGCATTCTGTGTATATGGGGATGTTGATTAACTTACATAAATAATGTAAATAAACATTTTCCTAGGGTCCTTGTCTTTAATTTTTTTTATTTCTCAACTTTTCAACTAAATTTAGGTTTAACATAATAAATAATTGAAATGAACAAACATAATTGAACAGTTGTACTTTTATTGTTGCACATACGGAAACAGTCTCTTTGACTGATAAAGTCCCTATTTACTTGCCTCTCCACGAGAGCAGAGTTGGACACAAGGTCAGTTTTTAATGTGAAAAAGGGGCACTTGTGATTCGGACAAAAATTTAAATTGCTTCAGTCTAGAAGGATTTCTCCTTAACTGACCGGGTACAGGACAGATGAAGTGTAATATCAGAACATATACTACACTTTGCTCCTAGTCAAAAGGCCAAGGAACTGGTAAATTTAGCCATATTTTACTTGATACAAGAAAGTACTAAAATATATTTTTTAAATTTTATGTAAAAAAAACAAAGTCAAGTATAATATTAATTTTAATATTATACATCTGAGGCAATGCCATTTCTATTATGAGGTCATCACGCAACGTCTAAGTTTTGATGAAGAAAACAAAACACTTTGCCCTCGTATTGAGGCAAGTAAATACCGACTTATTAAAATATTTTTTTATTTTACTTAATCTTTGTAATGCAATCAAATTTTTCGTAATTAAAAAATTAAAGTGTATTCTAAATTAAAATAAGTAAATATTTAAATTTTAATCAAAATAAAATTAAATTTTAATCAAAATATCATTACAGTTTAAAATTAAAGTTTAAAACAATGACATTGAAAATCCAATGTATATCAACACGGTTTAATTCACTTGCCTCCACACGAAGACAAAGTGAGACACAAATTCGGTTCCCCAAAAAGAGGAACAAAAGACTGGGAACTAAAGTAACTGAATGAGGACGTCTCAGCAATAGGCAATAAATCTATATTCTACCCTCTCTTTGAAAGGAGGGAGTAAATACGTGAGATGATGCCCTCCTGAGACTCCTGGGTGAAGTTTATAATTTAAAAACAAATTCTCAAATGGGCTTTTTATTTTATCCTCATCCCCTTCCTCTACACACATTCATCTTGCCCTCTACCTCAATGCCACCAAGTGACCTCTACCAGTTTCTGATTGTTAGAAACAGGACAGTTCCTCAAGTCTTCAACTTTGATTTGAGCAACCTGAAACAGCCAAGCAGATAGCTACTATTTTTTTTTATATGTAGGTCAGTTTTAGCTGCCCTATTTATTTACTTTTTATTTTCATTATTTTTTTTAATTCTTCATTATTGCTTCTATTCTCACTATAATTCTTTTAAAACTCAATTTAGCCTGGGACACAAGTCCACAAGGATAATATGGGTATTAATTATATTATATTAATGAGAGTGACATTGATAATTGAATCTATTGTATGAAAAAATAAGTGTTCAATCTAGAAAGTGGGATCATTTGATGCTATTAGGCTAGTCATAGCAATGTGCCCCTTAGCCCTTGCGTTCTGGTACAGCAAGATTTCCAATATAGCAGCTATCTCTCTGGGGGCTTGACCCCCTGTACAGGGAAGAGGTGTAAATACAAGTAGAATATATATTAAAAAGATTTTAAAATATTGCAAAGTTAAAGGTTGATTGGAACGACATGGACAGATGGAGAGGAGATTCAATGACAGAGAGTTTTCCACTCAGTCAAAAGTGTAAGATTTTGAAACTAAGTGTTGACAGGTTGATGAAGCTCATTAACAATTATACCCCTCTCTCTCAAAAAAATACAAATGGTAAATTTTCTTCATTTCTCAATGTGATAAAATGGTCCTTACATCAAATATATAAAACATGCCCCCACTAAGGGAATACTCATAAAGAAACAGATGTGTTAATATTTTTAATCCCCCAAAATCATAGAATTATACAGTATTACAGAAATTTTCAGCATTTATGCAATCAATTATATATTTTATAAGAAACTAGCGTTGTTCGGGATTATTTTCACTTTCATTAGTAGGTTATGCGAGCGAAATGTAAAATAATATTTTATTTCCTCTTTAAAAAAGAGATGAAAAGTAAACCAAACAAAGGGATTTAACTCTGTATTCGATGATATAAAGTTACTTTTTTTTAAGTAAAAAGTCGACAAAAGAGATAGAAGTAACTCTACATTGAGAAATAAAGAGTTATTTTCCCTTTTTTTAGATTGCTTCATTTTGAACATTATTCTGGTTGGATAAAATAATTTCTGAAACGAATTAAAGCGAATTACATTTTTTTTTGTTTAAGAACATGCTGCAACAATCCACCAAATAAACTAGTTAGTCAGAATCAAATATTGATGTTGTAAGAAGAAAGCTATCGGAAAACAGACTGACTCTACTTTATCTCTATTTTTTATAAAGTTAGGTATGTGTATATGTCTATATATTTGTATTTACAGAATTCGCTCCTAAACTTATTAACCGATCATTATTAATTTTGGAACACAACTGCTACGTGTAAGGGTCGTAATGTGGGCTGTATTTAGTTTAATTTAGTTCATGCAAAAGGGGTAAAATGGTGGTTGAAACCATTCGTGAAAATTCTAATACCTCCGAATTTTATTTAAAAAATTTAACAATAGGTATAAGACATCAATTAATAAATATTCCTAAAATTTCACTTTATTTGGAGTATTTTAAAGTAGTTTTAGGGGGCATAATATGCGCACAACCTTCTATTTGAAAATTCAAACATTTCAGATCGCCATCTGATTTGATTCATCGTCATTAGACACCAATAAAGTAAGATTCCCTGAATTTCAATTTCTTCTTAAGAACCTCTGAATTTAAGTCTTATTTTAGATATTTTCTAAAATCAAAATCGTGTAATGGATTTTGATCAAAATTGGAATAAGGATTTTAAGTAAAACATTAAGTATCATTCTATCTTGCTTGATTTTAATTTCTGTAAGTGAACATAAAATGGTTCAAAACTTTCTGTTTGAGGAATTCATTTTACCCGTCCTGAGACGGGTATTCTTCTAGTTTTCTTTCCTTATTTTGTGTGAGCCTCGTCTTGGCTCATTTTGTTTATTAAAGTTTTACTAAAGTTGTGTACTCGTTCTGTTTTTAAAATGATCAGTAAAGAATATTTTTTGTAATACGAGTTTTCAATGTTAACATAATTTTCACAATAGTGGAAGTTTGATTTCGGGCCAAATCAACACACATGTGCAGTTAAATGTGTTTAAAAATATAAAGAAATCAGACATTAAAATCTTTCAAAATAAAACCTATGCTAAAATGGAGCTTCCGGTTATCGGTTTAGAAGCTTCTTAATCAGTTAATCTCCAATTATAGAGTCGTAAAATAATCAAAATATGCTCAAATTTTAAGAATGGGTTTAATTTTGGAAAATCTGAGGCAAATTAAATCGTCCATGCCATCTCATTAATTTACACAGCTTCTTTTGAATGGGGGTTTTATTAGCTTCAGACAGAGTGAAAAATTACAGATATCAGAAAAAGAAATACCTTAAGAGATGAGTTACTGTGTTAAGGAAAGAGAGAGAGAGAGAGAGAGAGAGAGAGAGAGAGAGAGAGAGAGAAAGACCTTGCTATGCTACCTCACATTGTACTCCTACTAGAGTTTTCAGAGACCAAAAACTGTTTCATGACTGCCCTGTTCAAGTGTCTGCCCAGAAAGAGACCAGAAAACACGTTTCCAGAAATTATGTGACATTCTTAACTTCCACTAAGCCACTAAGTTCTTCCTTTTGAACCCTGATCCATCAATGATTTCCTTCACCTGATTATAGGCTTTCATTATGTGACACATGCACCTTCGGAGATGCCTTTTTAAGACCAATACTCTGTTACTCTCCACTTCTTTTGACCACCATTGTAACTCACTTTGTGTTCTCGCATCAGTCGTTTACCATTGGGTTCCTGCTTATAACAACGGTTGTTTTTCGCTGGAGTTTTAGTGAAAATAATCCTCTTAAGAATTTCAGTATGCTCCGTGCCCTTCAAGTGGAGGTTTGAATGGTGCTTTCCCTCCTTCATCTTTCTATCCTCTCAGATTTTCACAGCCATTTTCCATTGATGTTGGTGCCACCGTGTCTTTTTGTGTTTGTATGGGCGGGGAAGGGCAGTCCATTTATTATTATTTACTCACTAGGTGTTTTCACAAAAGTCATTATCCACTAAAAATAACCAGTAGACATTTCTACTGCCATTTTACCCAGAGCTATAGGGAAGTCTGAGTTCAGGCCTTTACCTAGAATAATTTTTTTTTTAACTGCAAGGCACATTTGTAGAGTAATTTTTACTCTGTGGCCCGCTTTAAATTTCAATAAGATAAAATCAGCATTAAAATGATCAAATACGAAAATAATAAAGAATTTTATTGAAATAATTTTTAAACCATTAAAATATATTTTGTACTTGAAAGGATATTTTCCTGGCTTTGGGGATAGAATCAAAGTGTAGTATCTGTTCTGTCATTGTTCAGAGAAGGAGAAAGTCTTTGAGATTGAGACAATTCTTATTTTGTTCCAATAGCGTGTACCTCTTTTTCAGGCGCTCTTGACACCACTACCCGCTTCTTAAAAACAGACCTTTCGTCTAACTTTTTTCTTGCAGAGAAGCAAGTAAATAAGGACATTACAATATGTTTTATATTTAAGTGAATCTTTGAAAAGTGGTGCAGCAACGTCTGAAATAAAACATATAAAGTTAGGTATCTGTATATGTTTATATATTTGTATGTTAAGGATTCACTCCTAAACAAATTAACCAATCATTATGAATTTTGGAACACAGCTGCTAGGTGTAAAAGTATGTAATATGGGCTATATTTAGTTTAATTTAGTTTCATACAAAGGGGGTAAAAAGGGGTGGAAGCCCTTCATGAAAATTCACATAATTTAGATCCTTGTGAAATTTTAACAATAGGTATTTGACATCAATCAATAAATATTTCCCAAATTTTAGTTTCTCTAGAGTATTTTAAAGGGTTTTAAAGGGGGCATAATATAGGCTCTACCTCCCATTTGAAAATTCAAATATATCCGATTCGCATTGAATTAGATTCATAGTTATCAGACACCAATTAAGCAAGATTCTCTGAGGTGTGATTTCTTCTTAAGACCCCTTAAGCTTAAGCCTTAAATTTAAGACATTTTCTAGAATCAAAATCGTGTAATGGATTTTGATAAAAATTGGAATAAGGATTCTAGGCATAAGGTTTAGCATTATTAAATCTTAATTTTAATATTCGTAAGGAGACATAACTGTGGTGCAAGACTGTTCTGTTCAGGGAATTAATTTTACCCGTCCTGGGGCAGCTATTCTTCTTTTTCTGTATATTTGCTATCTCATTGTTTTTTTTTGTTCTTTTTTTAATTGCAGGTTACTTTGTTTATTAAAGCTTTTCTAAGTGTATATACTTGTTCTGTTGTTACAATTCTCATTAAAATGACCAGTAGTTTGTTTTGTGAAGGTATGGGAAAATATTAAGTATTTATTTGGATAAGTCAGTAAGTTGCACAAGAACAAGGTGGAATGGTAAAACTCGAAATGAAGGATCTGATCAATATTGAAATTGGTTATGAAGACTTTTGCAGGGACGTGGTCTTGGGGCTTTGTTTATGAGTCTCCTGTAAATGATGAATCTAGGATGAGATCAAGGAAAGAAAAAGACGGAAAAACTCAAATAAAATGAGAGATATTCAAAGAACAAAGGCAAGAAAGAATAAAGAAGCAAAGAGAAGATAAAAAAAGAATTGACCATCTGCGTCCAGTTAAATGGCCAACCAGGGAAAATAATGTTGCAAAAATGAAATAAGAAAATAAATTGGAAAAGAATCAGGGTTGGTCCCCTCCCTAAAGCAAGGCGCCATACATCCACTATCAGGGTTTCAGTCGTCTCCCTCATCCCCTCACCTCCGAAAAGGCTCCACCCACCCACGACCTGAAAACTAATATGGAGAAGATAACATCAATCTCTCCTTAGTATGGAGTAAAAATGACCATATAGACTAGCTTAATCTGGGCTCAACGATATGAATGTTCCTTATCAATGATGGCAGCCTAGGACTTCGAAGACGGTCTCTAGAGTCCACAGCCTGCAGCATGGCCATCCCCACTGGACACAGAAAGCCCCCACCCCCCTGCAATACCAAAGAGCAGATCAGCTTGCTGTAGATCACCATCATCGCTGGGTCAAATGGCACATCTGTTTTGGAATCCGGTGGCTGACCAATGGTATTCCGGTCGGTCAACATAGAATAACGAAACGAAGGATTTGGTGCTCACTCTGCAGGGCTTGGTCAAAAAGATTGCATAATGAAACTCTTTTTGGGGAAATGGTTTTTGCATTCGTAAGTGGAGATGGAGGCGGTGTGGTAGTGATGGGGGCTGCGGTGAGGAGGGGGGCGTATGATAAATCATGGAAGGAAGAATTGGATGAGGTCAGAGAAAGGCTTATTTTCTGATAAGCAAATAATAAAAATGGATGGAAAGTAATAATGGCCGAAGCAAAATTATTTTTTCCGCTCGTAACAAATGTAATGTGTTCTTCATGCTGACTACATCCATTAGCTGAAAGATCTGGACTGATCCAATCACATCTCCACATCTAGCGGAAAAATGGATTGCAGTTTTACCGATTTTATGAACATAATACATTTAAATATATGTTGTTTTCCTCTATGACAAAATATACATATATCATACATAACATATATGCGCATATATCTATATATGCATATATGGATATATATATACGCATATATTCATATCTATATATCTATCTATCTATCTATCTATCTATCTATCTATCTATCTATCTTTCTCTCTCTCTCTCTCTCTCTCTCTCTCTCTATATATATATATATATATATATATATATATATATATATATACCTTCTTTGTAATATAGCATGAAAAATCCCAGCAGAGTGCTCGATTAATTAAGAATTAAAGTTAAAAATCAAAAATTAAGAGCGTAATATTTATTTATTTTGGTACAGAAAAATTAGTACAACATTCGTACCGTCGGTTTCAAGCACAAAAGGACTTAGCCACCCGGCCCTCTTCAGCTTGTGTTGTCATCTGTGCTTGAAACCGACGGTACGAATGTTGTACTAATTTTTCTGTACTAATATATATATATATATATATATATATATATATATATATATATATATATATATATATATATATAATGATAATACGATAGCGTGTGTATTCGTGTGTCATGCTTCCGGCAAAAGCTCTGCGCATGTGTGCCGCACCTAGATTTTGAACAACATTCAACTCGCCTAATTTTCGAAACATTTTCAAGTATTTCCCTTTGGCGCAACGGTTAGCGACGTAGTATTTTTGACTTCAGCCCGACTGGTTTATAGTTCGATCTCAACCAACCTTAAGATTTTTTTCTACATTCTGACCAAAGCCGTTATCTTCCAACTTCTCTTGCATTGCAATGCAAAAGTCACGGCGAAGTGGCTTATCAGTGTCCTTCAACTTTTGGACCAACTTGAGCTTGTAAGGTACCATTTGCAGTCGTTTCCTTAAGACACGCCAGACAGTTGCTGGAGCAAGTTGAAGTTCCCTGCTGGCTCTTCTCACTGATTTACGGGGGCTCCGCTGAAAGGCTGTCCGAACTTGCTCAACTGCATCTTCTGAAGTTGAAGGGCGACCTGTTCGCTTACTTGGGCACAAACACCCATCTTTCACAAATTTAGCATGCCATCTGACAATGGATTTCCTTTCAGGGGCTTCTTTTTTAAATTTCCTGCGAAATGCACGCTGAACACATGTCCACGATTCAGTCTTTGCAAATTGGAGGACGCAAAATGCCTTGTCTTGTTTAGAGAACGCCATTACTGCACCTGGAAAGATAACACGAAAATCATTAGTATGACCAAAAACTTGATTAAGCAAGCTTTAAAATGGCACCAGTTTCATTTTTCTACCTGGAATAGTTCATGAGATATACGCATTTGTAATGTTCCCAAGACTTTTGAAACACCCTGTACAATATTTCTTGTGAAGGTAATATTTCGACGACTAAACCTTACTTTGTAAATGTTTTCGATTAAATTAAATTTGGCTCCAATTCATGAATATTTATTTAATCCTCTCCAGGAGTTAGGCACAAGGCCAGTTTTATCTTACTCCCACAAGTAAGATGTGACCCACGGTCGGGTCGGGAAAGTAGGGTTTGAAATGCCAGCGCTCAAGAAGGTGAGCACTCTGGCCATTAAACCAAATTGAGCAATCGAACACTAAAAACATTTTCAATCCATTGATTATTTTACTTATATTTGTAAGCATTAAATATTTTTAACAAATTGTTTGATTTTCAAAACAATGTTTTGTATTGTTCTGCATTGTACTGTGTATTTTATTTTTGATTTGCTTTCAAACAATCATTTTAAGTTTGAATTGTTTGACTTTTGTAACAGTTATTAAAAGCTGATGATTGTAAAATTATTATCGTCACCATGCACATTCTTAGACAACCTTTGCAATTTAAATTAAATTAATATTTTTAAACAGTTTTTAATAATATCTTACCTAAATAGCTCACTGGGTATTCTAATGTATTTAATACTAGCAGGACCCGTGTCTCAGCGTTGCCCGAGAGAAATGTGGAATAATAATCTAATTTTAAAAATATAAGTATTAGAGTATTAATTCTGAAAAAAAAAACAATCAGAAAAAAACAACATTTTACTGTAAGTAAGTTATGTAATTAAAATGGTATTTGTCAAATAAGTATTTATTGTTTTAAATCAAGGTAAATAGATTTCTCTACATTTTGGGTGACTTCTATATTTATAAGTAGGGGCTAACATAAATAAATCCTATTGCAATCACCTGAATTATGTACAGTCAAATGGGTTACATGTAATCGACCCCAAGTAGTTTAATCAGGGGTTTTGTGAAGACTAAACTATGATGGTTGTAATAGCAAAAAATGTAACATAACAAAACACTAGAAAGTAAGTATAGTTGAAAACAAAAGTTAAAGAAACAACTCACATGTGACCTTTTTCCAGCGTTTGTATGGACATGGTTTTCTTACGATCTAACTTATTTTTGAGCAAGTACCAAAGTGTAATTCATCGTCTGAAAAAAGTATAAATTGGTAATAATTTATGTATGCGAATGTCGACAGCAGAAGCTGCCATGTTGAGAAGCTATTCGTTTATTGGTATATACAGCTCTATTCTGGAATGTGAAAAAATGTTTACGAAATATTCTGAAAGAACGACGGAAAGAATTTAGTGTTTAAATCTGAATAAATACTAGAATGTTCTTTGTTTAACATGAAGAATATGAGAAGAAAAATAAACTAACTGTAATTTAAAAAAATAATCGGAAAATTTTACCGACACAGACGTCTAAACTTTTAGCGAACATTTGTTCTTTTTCAGGAATGCGAATGAGAAGCGCGTGGTCTTTGTTTAATTCTTATTCAATGAAAAATTAGCACACGGTGAATCTGGTGGCAGTGAGAAGATAAATAGTAGCGAGTTAAAATGGATACCACCTTCTCTTTGGAACGTCCAGTAATCCGGAGAAAATATAAATGTTGAAAGAAGAAGAAATGAATGCAAAATTACTGAAAACACGCATGAAGGCTTAAGCTAATTGGAACAGATTAACATATGAAAGGTTTTGGTTATTAAGCTATTATATCTGATGCGGGGGGGGGGGAAACCGACTTTACTTTGTTATATAGATTTGACATTAAAATATACAATTATTATTTCTTGTTCGAAAAAGGCTAAAAGCTCTCTATATATGTATAACAGATGGAATGAACAGACACTTGATGCTCGTTATAGATAATATTACTTGTACCTGTTTTACTAATGGGTCACTGCTTATCAAAGCCAAAAGCCACTCGAGGATAAGTGTAAATGAGATGACATGATTTTCAGTTGAAAGATGAAAATATCATGGGAAAATAAAAATGAATAATGGAATGAACTAAGTTTACTTACTTATGCGGACGGTTTTTTACAAGTATTTGTTGATATTGGATTTGAAGACGACCATGTTGTAATCAGCAGGGAAGGAGTCCCGCGATATTGAGTTCCACAGACACGCAACCTTTGCAAAGAAGCTCTGTCCATGAAAATTCTACCTGACGCTAGGCATATGGAGAGAAAACGAAAAGTCTTTTTTTCTATTATGGTAGAGAGTTTTTGCTGTGAATATCTTACAAAGAGGAACCAAAGATTGAAGCACAGTCGAGTATCTACCATGAAAATAACGATAGAGTAGAGAGAGATTAGCAACGTCTCTTCTGTGAGAAAGAGAAGAGAAGAGTTCACTCTCTTTGATCTTATAGCTACCAATATAAGAAAGAGAAGAGAAGAGTTCACTCTCTTTGATCTTATAGCTACCAATATAAGAAAGAGAAGAGAAGAGTTCACTCTCTTTGATCTTATTGGTAAGCAGCTACCAATTTTATAGACCTTAATTTTGAAAGAATTCTCAATAGGACTTTTTAAATTTCGCCTTATTTTACGCCATTGCATTTTTTAGCTCAACAAATATTCGTTTTATAGTAAATTAAAAAAAAAATAATTAAATGTGTAATCATTAAAGTTACGTTGACGCATACACACAGATGAAGTTATTTCATATTTTTATTCATATAGATAAAAACCCGCAAGTAATAATCAGTTCTAAGTGACAGTGTACTAGAGATAGAAGGTTCAATCCTCAGTACGGACGATACTAAGAATACAATTACAAATTACTTAAGACTTCTATGTAGTCACGGCTGACGAAACGAGAACAACCTACCCCGGTGGATTAAATAAAGTACCCCGATCGGAATTCTATACGGATTTCCGAGTTCGACAAGACACACCTGAAGAAGGTCGAAGGTTACCTCGGCCGAAAAGTTGTAAGAATAACATCCAAGCTGCGAACTAGACTGAATGATCCAAATAATCCAAATTATCATTCTTCATCTCAAAAATTCCGAAACAGCTTAAATCCCAGTTTAAAACAGCCATCCTTGATCTTACCGAAAAGCAGCTACCAATTCTGTAGAGCTGAATTTTGAAAGAAAGATCTATCTGGTAAGTATGAAGACAACGCGAAAGAAGAAGGAAAGAAAGGCAGGAAGATAACTTACTGGCAAGAATATCGTTGAACTAATGGGTTGACTGATTGTGAAATTGGAAGAAAGCAGAAAGTGAGCTTTAGAAGCAGACGAAAGCATGGCTAGAAGTGTGTGCGTCGGCCTCCTCAACATGATCGTTTGATAAGATCTTTCAACTAGAGACTCATTATCAATAACAGATGCTCATTTGGTTATCTTGACCTTAAAAATTTCACAGATTTTTACAGCCATCTGGAGTTGGTTTCAAGCATTGTGACTACAACCGCACCCATACATGCACTGAAAAAGAAATGATAAGAAGAAAAACGTTTACCATGATATAGAATTATGGTTGGGTATTCTTATATATATATATATATATATATATATATATATATATATATATATATACTAATCTATGAAAATATATTTATGGCAATTAAGCTACACAGAGGCTCCGCGTTTCATCCCCGGGGGGGGGGGGGAATCTTCAGGCTTAAATGCATGGAGTTATTCTATAGAAAACAGAACAATAGAACAGGATATAGGAAGTAACACCTACAAGACCTTTGTTCGCGGGAAGCCCAACGATTGGCTGAGAGAACAACAAAGAATCTGATTGGTTAACTAGCTAGCCGTGTGTACGAAAACACCCAGCAAAAATAACTCCATGCATTTTAGCCTGAAGATTCCCCCCGGGGATGAAACGCGGGTGCCTCTGTGTAGCTTTATTGCCATAAATATATTTTCATAGCTTACTACCTAGCTCTACTTACGTATCGAGCACTGTTGAAGTAAATACTGAAAATTGATACATAAAAAATTATATCTCCTTATAAAATTTTATGTGGATACATGAAATACTAATATATATATATATATATATATATATATATATATATATATATATATATATATATATATCTACGGACACGTATTTGGTCGTTTTACGGCTCATCAGTGTGGCTGATTCTAGTGAGATTCGAAGCCGGGGCCACAATAGCTGTAGTCCAGCACCCATACCCCTGTGCCATAAAAACCCGCTATCGATAATGAAGAATATATCGACCATAAATCTTATTATTTTGTTTGTCGTTGCTTTTGCAATATTGATAAATGAATATATTCAAATATCATTTTACAGGGAAGCATTTCCTAAATGCCAAAGAGGAAACGTTGATCCTTTTCACTAGTGTGCTGCCCTCTTATGGGAATCGTCTATATTTATAAAATATGATCATCCATGAACACGTGCTTCGCTGTTTGACGGCTCATCAGCGTGGCTGATTCTAGCAAGATTCGATCTGGGACTACGGTGGCTGTTGTCTGGCACTCTTATCTCTGGGCCATGAAAACTCACTAGCGGGAGTGGAGGATATATCGCACATAAATTTTATCATTTTCTTTGTTGTTGCTTTTGCGATATTGACAAATGAATATTGATCAATATCGAAAACGACTGTTGAACCCTCTTGAAAGTCTAATGTCTGCTGCCCGCTTTCTCAATGCACAAATAGAACTTAATTTCTCCTTAATCACGTGATAATTCCCGGTGAATGTGAAGATAGAGTGATAGCTTGCAGAGTTCAGGCTGAATCTGTGAAATGGGTTTGCGCCCTCTAACCGTCTGAAATTGCCACTCCATACACTAATAAGCTTGAAACACTGGCATCTGTAGAAAATAATAATTTAATATTTATTAATGAATATATATATATTTATTTACTCCTCTGCAGGAGTTAGGCACAAGGCCAGTTTTATCTTACTCCCACAAGTAAGATGTAAGATGAATATATATATATATATATATATATACATATATATATATATATATATATATATATATATATATATATATATATATATATATATATATATATATTTACCATTAACTTTATTGCCCATCTTAATATTCTCGATGTCGTAACTTTGGGTAATTCTTTTCTTAGATTGAATATAAATTCCAATGGTCTATGATTACTTCTCAAGAGAAATATTTTTCACATACACACATATATATGAAGGAGAGAATTTGAATGCCTACTAGGCACCGTCCTCAAGTGTCTAAGGTCTCTCTGTACAGGGGTTTGTCAGGACAACCTGGCATGAAGATACGTTCCCTTACAATTAAACTCTGACCAAATATTCAAAATAAAATAGTATGCAAAGCCCAAATAAGATTCCCACGGCTTAGACAAGGAATGATACACCTTCCCTAAGTTATGTTGCCTCTAATAACAGCACTAAGCTGGATATTCCACCAGAGTAGATGAATTCTTGTCCTGGAATACGGTAAGATCAAGAGACCGCAAGAAATATATACTATAACATAGTTAACTGGTCAATTGGGGAGAGGAAAATTAATGTTCTTCACTTCTTTACTACCTATGTATTTTATATAGAGATCAAGTGTTAGCACCGGAAAGGGGCCCTTTATTTCTGAGAACTTACACTGTAGTGAAATGAAAACAAAGTGAATATATATATATATATATATATATATATATATATAGATCCAACACGATTTGTTATTGTTGATCACTCTTCGCCGCTTGCTGTGAATAGCGACCGACATGGTATTTACAAAGTTAAATTCCTCCTAAAATTCCAAGCTAATTTCTGGTGGCCAACAGGTAATTCTCTTGACTACGAATCAGTGGCGATTTGTGATCGGAGTTTGTGCCCGTCGACCGTCGAGAATTAGCTTCCTGCACTGAAGATTGCGTAGGCATGAAACATCGATGTCTGTAGGTAATAAATAGTTAATATTTATATATATATATATATATATATATATATATATATACATACATACTAGTGGGACTCGTGCACAGGCGTTGCCCAGGAAAATTGAAGAACCCAAGAAACTCAGGCTTCTACCTCTAAACCCCATATAAATAGTTTTACTTGAATATTTTTACTTAGCTATAAATATTAATTGTAGTGTCCTGTAAGTATTAAATTTATAAGTAATAATGAACAACTAAACGTTTGTATGATTTCATAACTACGAAAGAAATCCACGCAACAACATACTTATGTAGAGATGATGAATTGTTTTTTTATTTGGTAAGGGTTCATTAATTGTGTCTATACACAAACACTGGAAGGAAGGTAATATTTGAGATGAATGGAAAAACAAGTAAACGACATGCCCTTCATAAAACTTATCACTAACCCTATGGCAGTATGAAAACGAAAACAGATGTGTTGTGCTTGCAGTGTGCATAACAAAACTGGTAAAAGTTGATTTTCAGTCTGAGAAACCATTTATAGTCAATTTCCCTAAAGAATATCCAGTCAGGACTTCTCTTGCGGATACAAAAAACTTCAAGCTTCAGGAAATAAACCTACCCTCTCAAAACAGAGGTGGTAATACCTGGGAGGATATTCTCCCATTATCTTAGCATTATCTTAGCATTATCTTGCAATGAATTTTAAATAACACAAAAGCGATGTATTTCTTTATATCCTAATACTAACCTGAAGTTTGTGGGGCAATACAATAACAAATAAGACAGAAACGGTGCATGTGCAGTGGGTATAATGGCCTTTTGGAATGGAGCAAAGTGTATTATCGAATCTGATTCGTCACTTCGTCTCTTCTGTCCTCGGTCAATGAAGGAGAAATTTTTTAAGTGATTGAGGCAATTTTTAGTTCTGTCTTAATCCAGAGTGCCTCTTTGGTGGGGTGGGGAGGATTTCCCCACATTAAACCTAACCTTGTGTTTAACACTGCACTCGTGGGGAGGCAAGTAAAAAGGGACAAAATCATTTGAAAGAACAAAGTCTTTCCAGTCATACAATCAAGTTTTATAACAATCTGTACACATAATGTAAAGGCATATAAACATTTAAATGAAAATATAAAAAACGACTTTTAGCCAATTCTTGCTAAGTCTGTAGACTCTGAACTTAGTAAGTTTTCTACCAGGATATTAAGAGTTATACAAAGTAATGTAACAGATATAAACACATGAATGAACATATGGCCAATATATCCAATTCCTCCTTTATTTAAGATACAATATTAACTTGTATCTTTTATAAAATAGAATAAATTTCCTTTTATTACTCTTTTCATTAATAACATTCTATCATTTTTATTTTATCTTTGTTTGTATTTTCTTTTATTGCTAAATATTTCCTGGGGGACGGGTTTTGTTCCTATTCCTGTATTCCTCGTTCTGCGAGTCATTAGTTTAATCTAGCAAACACTTGTGTTCCAAGATAAAAATCATTCCTCTAACCCAATTACCATTATTTACTCTTCTAGATGAACAGGACAAATTTTTGCTCCGCCCTGGGCAATGTAAACAATTACAATAACAAAACTTTTGCTATGAAAGCTCCTAAGTGCAAAAATAAACTTCTTGTTTCAGCACGCTGAGACTTCAAAGATAATAGGTTATTTGAAAGTATACCTTCAAAAGCTTCACATTTTAAACAAGTTAAATATATAATGGCGTTTCTCTAGTTTTTTGATGATGCGTTAATTTTCATTCTAGACATTGTGATTATTGTAGCGATTACTTGTCGCCATTACTGTGAATCCTCTTGCATAATGGGCATGCTCTACATTAAGCTTGAATAGGTCACATTTTGCCCTCGTGAGGAGGCAAGTAAATATGAGACATTGTGATCATTATTTGGACTATCATTGTTTTATGCAATATAATTAACATTAGAGTGGTGCAGCAAAGCAAGGAGCTCCCTCTTTCTCATTCAACGCTCCTTCTATAAACTTACTCCTGAAATATTTCTCCCACTTTATGTCTTCCTTGTCAGATCACTGTTAAAGTATGGTGTCCACGTCTTCGCTCCATATCTAATATGTGATATCCAGCATCCGGAGATAGTTAAATGTCTGGTTACTCAAATGGTTCAGGGACTACTTGAAAAGTTTAACCTTTTCTCCCTTGAGTGTTGCCATTTATGCAATGATCTTATTTTGGCCTACAGTCTCCTCAATGGCCAGTATGATCTCCCACAGACCTACGAGTCACCCCCTGCCACAGAATGAGGTCTGTGTGTGCTTTACCAGAAACTGTTTTACTGCTGATTTCGATTTAACCGGAGGAGGGCTGCTTTCTCAATCAGATCTCCTTTTGTATAAATTTCTACCCCCCTTTCCATACATGGCAGCTGAAGCATGCTTGTTTTATTTTTTACCAAATGTATTAGATTGAATTGAATTAAATTGAATGCTTGGCCTAATAGATATCATTGCAAACTATTGAATCAGCTATTCTGAGTTCATATCTGTAGATGTTTTGCATGTAGGACGACTGTAATGTCCTTTTTGAACAAGTGAACATTCGATATCTGGAATATTATCACAAGAAGGACATCCGATAATGTATTTATCAAGAAGACTAACAAACACTGAATTTAATTATTCGAATATACAAAAAGAAGCATTGGCAATTGTATGGTGCACCACCAGGGCTAGACAATTTCTAATTGGAAAAATATTCCTCTTGAGAAGTGATCATCGACCATTGGAATTTATATTCAATCCAAGAAAAGAATTACCCAAATATACGACATCGAGAATATTAAGGTGGGCAATAAAGTTAATGGCATTTAACTTTGATATAGAATATGTCAAAGGAAATTCAATTCCACACGTAGATGCACTAACAAGGTTGCGATTTTACAAGGAGTCAAAACATAAAACAGACAAAGAATTTGAAGATACATCTTACATTGGGTAGAGACTGATGTTTTATCTTTAGATAGAATGGCTATAAAAAACAATACAAGATCCAGTACTAAGTAGGACAACATCGAGAATAAGAAAAAATACATGGGGAAATTGTTTCAAGGGAGAGAGACCTTACAAAGAAATAAGGCATAAATTAATGATAGAAAATGGAGTGATTTGTAATGCAGATTTGGTAATTCCCCCAGAAACACAAAGAAATTTGGTGATAAAAGTGTACATGATGATATACACTGTGGAGTAGCGGGCACACAAAAAAGAATTAAACTAGAAGTATGGTGGCCGGAATATTCACGAGATATCGAAGAATATATAAAAAGATGCAATAAATGTAGAGAATTAAGAAATTTTATACATAATGCTTTACATTCATGGCTCAGAACTATAGTGTCATGTGCATATGAATCATGCGTACATTTCTGGAGTAGAACCCTTATTAATATTAGTAGACTCTTTTTCAGCCTGGCCTTAAGTAGTTCGTGTGCCAGAAAAAAAATTCTACTATAAAACTGATTCAAAGGGTCATATTCTCTAGAATGGGTATCCCAAAAACCGTGGTATCTGACAATGCTGCAGAGTTTTGTGATGAAGGTCTTTATTTATGGTTGGAAAACTAGGATTTCAACAGTATAAGACACCACCATATCACCCTCAATCGAATGGGTTGGTGGAAAGAATGGTGCAGACCGTAAAAACGGGACTAAAAGCATGTTCTAAGCAAAAAGAAAAAATAGAAGTTTTTCTACCAAGGCTGATTTTAAGCTATTGAACAATACCACACGCGGGAAGATTAGAAAGCCCATCAGCTTTAATGGGAAGACAAACTAAAGCTCCGTTAGCTATGTTTTATTCTACAAATGAAAAAATCTGGTAGAAGACGAACAAAAAATCAAATCCGGAAAAGGCAGAATTTATCGTGCAAAAAGGCCACAATACAGCTATAATAAATAAAGAAAACGGAAACAGTGTGTTGGCCCATGCAGATCAAATAAGGTACCAGGGTGAATACTGGGTAAAAAATGAACAAATCGCTACGACTCCTTCCGTTATTGAGTTATTAGAAGAACCTGTACCGAATGAAACGTCAGAAGATGAAACAATGCAAGATCAAGCAGGTTAAAATGAGGATTCAGAGTCGTATTCGGATCAAAGTATGAAAGGGCATGCCCTTTGTTACAGTTTAGTGCGAGATAGGTCGAGCTCTCCCAGAGAAAGAAATAAGAGAGAGAGAGAAGAGTAAAGTAATATCGAAATTGAAACGATCATTAGTAGAAGTGCATGATGCACTAGAGGGATAAAGCCTATACATTTCAGGGAGATGTGGTGATATTGGCTAATTGGCATGCATAATTAGCATAAGTATAAATAGATTACAATATAAGTCTCTCTTTAAGTATAGTTAGCAGTGAAAGTACACTAGCAACTGAATAGGTAACTGTACAACTTCCCAACAATATAATTCATAGAAGTTTAGTGAACAGTTTAAAACTTTATTTCTATTGCATTTTGAAAGAGAGAGGGGGAGAGGGGAAATCAGAAATAATCAGAAGGTAAAAGAGGGAAAGGGAAAAGTAAAGAAATTTAGAGAGATAGAGAGGAGGAGAGAGGGAAAGGGAAAAGTAAAGAAATTTAGAGAGATAGAGAGGAGGAGAGAGGGAAAAGGGAACAACGATTTAATCAAAACTATAAACGATTTCATTAGTAAACAACTATATTGGTATAAAGATTAGATTTCAATAACTTTATTTCCTTTATTGTTGTTCTTTTCCTGATGCAAGGTGGGTGTGTTATTGGCCTTAATCGATATCATTCAAGACTGATGGCTATTCTTAGTTAAAATTCTTGCAGATCTATTGTGGTCATTTATGCACTAATACTGATGGGAAAGGTATTAACCCACAATTTAATCCCCTCTATAATGGGAGCACTTTCTCCTGCCTTGATTGAGTACAAAATCGACTTCGAAATCTGGTGGGGAAATTATGTCTTTTTATCCCGTCCGCCTCTTTCTCATGGGAGAGACGTTGTTAGTCTTTATCTGCTCCATCGTTAATTTAATGGTAGGTGCTGAACTGAGCTTCAATCTTTGATTCCACGCAAAAACTCGTCTAACTACAACCACTGTAAATGATATTCCTTTCTTTCTGTGTGTGCCTAGAGCTAAACAAAGCTTCCATAAGCAAAGTTTCTTTTCAAGAACTGTCCGTCTGTGGAACACAATACCACGATGCTGCTTTCCAACTGACTACAACATGTTCGTCTTCACGTCCAATGTTAGCAAATTCTTGTTGAGCTGTCTGCTTAAAATTATGAAATTATTATATTATTTTCATTTGTGTGCCGTTTTCAGCATAGAGCAATCGTTTCTATGAAATTTAAATTTGTACATTATTGTTGGCTACGACATAAGACTTATTGTAGAGGAATGAATGTACATAAAATTTATATATATATATATATATATATATATATATATATATATATATATAACACCTGAAAACTGACTGACTGGAGTTGCAACAATATTATTTCAAAGGAAATCTATATAGAAATGTGTAAAACACAGAAACCTATTCGCCAATACAAAAAAAGAAAAAAAAACTAAAATGGTACTCTGCAAAGCATACAGTAAAATCTCTTTGAAATTACGAAATTAAATAAATACATAAAATAAGACAAAAGTGAATAAAAATAAACATATATCTATTAATATTGGAGATTATTTATCTATCTGAAAGAAGGAGAGAGAAAAAAAGGAGAGAGAAAAAGCACAGGACAAAATGGAGAGGCAGAGGAGGAGGTAGGAACTGACGAAAAAAGAAAAAAGAAAAGAAGAAAAAAGAAAAAGAAGAAAAAAGAAAAAGAAGAAAAAAAGAAAAAAAGGAAAAAGAAAAGAGAAAAAGGGAACGAAAGGGAAGGCAATCCGGCAGGTGGGGGGGGGGCTTATGATATTTAGGCAGAGGAGGGAAAGGAAAATAAAATCCAGGATGATCGAGTCAAAAAATGTATAGTTTCTGGTCAGTATGGTAAAAGTTAGTTCCCGTGGGGTCTAAAAGTTTAGATTGAATACAGATAAACTTCAAAGGAAATAACTCAGGGAAGCTCTGGTCAAGATATTTAAATTGTTGGTGGGAGATCAGAAATATATGGCTGCGGAGATGATATGAGTAGACAAAAACTTTTCCCCTATCTCACAATCCCAAGTAATTCTCATACCTTATAACAGTTCGTTTTTAGATTTTATTCAGAATTTGTTTTTGGTGACTTTCATTTACATTGAAACATACCCGTTTGAACTTTAAAATTAAAAAAAAAAATCTTTATATATAAATGCGAAAGTTTTTTTATTAATCCAGACTATATTTATATATATATATATATACGACTACTTAATTTTTGTACATCTTGTTATCTGTTTTGTTTATCTTGTGTTTCCCTGTGCACACGGGATAACGTCATCGTTTTGTGATGACATCCATTCAAATAGAGGCGTTGATAACCGTGCACAGTAGATAATGTAACTAAAGAATGCTATCATTCATTAAAAAATGGATAATCGGGCACAGTGGAGTATGTCAAAAAATGATGTCCATCACACCAGAGAGAGAAGACAAAAACAACGCGTTATGACGTTTTATCTCGACAAACTTTCTCGATCTCTAAAGGGTCTATTAGATCCATAAAGTTGTAGTTCCTGTCCTTTTGCTTGTTTGTTCACAAACACCTCATAGGGCTTTGGAGATAAACCCACATAACCATATATATACTGAAACTACATACCCAGCATACTTGGATAAGTATATTTTATCTCGATCAACATTATCATGGGGTTCGCATCCATGCTTCACATCCATAAAAAAGGAAATACTATATTATGCTTTATTTTATTTTATTCATAACTTGAAAATTGTAGAAATTTAAAAAATAGTTAAAAAATAAAACGAGAACGCCAGGTGTGCCTCAAGGGGATTAAAGATCATGCAAATGTGTTTTAATTAATTTGACTTTATTCAACCCGCTCCCACCCAATTAATGCTGAGTACCTCTTTGGGCCCCACCCCAAAAATTTAATATACAAAATGTAAAATATAAGAATAAAAAAAGGTAATATAATGTTATGGGCTAGGTGCAAAACGACACAGAGTTCCTAATTTAATCCTGCTTAATATCGCTATCTTGCTCGTATATATATATATATATATATATATATATATATATAAGAAATTGGTCTTTAACCAATTTTATCAAATTTGCTTTTGTTCCCAAGTATTTTAAGCCAACTGTAAATGTTTATTTTTTCATGAATAGCATTTACAGCAACACACTTTTCCTAGCTATGATATATTTATTTAGTTCGTCTAGCTAAAATAAAGCCTGTTGGATATTCATAACTGAAAATAGGTGGACAAGTCAGGCATAGACTGAAGTTATCATGATAAGAAAAATAAATGAAAATCAACTACTAATTTCTTTATTTGTTTTTGAGTAAATTGGTAATAGCTTTCAAATCAAAAGGATGTGACATTTTACAAGCAATCTCAGAATGTAATTACAATTACCAGAATGTAGATTATTATTGTTATTATAATAATTATAATTATCATTATTATGATTAAAGTTACTATTTGCATTGCTAACTTCTTTTGGCGGTGCTTTGTTTTTATTTTAATGGTTCACAACTTATCAAGGCTAAAAGCCACTCGAGGATAAGTGTTAGTGATATTTTTAGTTGTATGATGAAAAAGTCCTATGAAAGGATCGAGAACTATGATTAACTCACGGGACGACTAAACAGATGTTACCTGACATTGAACTTGAAAACGACCATAATGTAGTCTGTAAAGAAACATTCTCACAGTAACGTTTTACATAGGTTGGAAGTTCTTGGAAAGAAACTCTGTTCATGGAAGTGCTGTTTGATTTTAGGTATGCAGGCGAAGAAAGGAGAGTTTCTTTGTAGTATTGGAAACAAAGCAAGTTGTTTTGGAAGGGGGACCAGAGCTTGAGGCTCAGTCAAGTACTTACCATGTAAATACCGATAGAGTAGGGAAAGACTAGCAACCTCTCTTAGTTGTATTTCCTAAAAAAACAAAAGGATCTCTCACTTTTCCTGGCTATCTTAATTCTTCTATGATTTGAAATTGGTCTTTTGGCTAGACTTACAAATGTCCCTAGAAAATTTGGCCGATATATAAGTTTTTTTTAACCTTTAAAATGCTTTATAATTAAAAAAAAAAGTATCTTCCTCTAAGAAATCAGCAAGAAATGGTTAAAAATAGATGTTTTTTTAATTTAAATATTCATAATAGCTTTAGTTTATAATTTAAAAATTAAGTTTTGAATTAATAATAATAACAAATTTATTCAAAATAATTGAATGCCATTTTAGTGAGAGACGAATACGTGTTTGGGTGTTTGGAAAATCGATGGCTTTACTTCAGGATTATCTTTTATATAGGAGCGTCTTCTTATGGAGATTGCTTTTGTAATAGCATTCGTTTGTGTTCTATTTTTCTTTTGCATGGTCTTTGGTGTATGCTGATTATATTTATTTACCTGTATTTGGTCTTCTGTATTCTGTTACCTGAAATAAGAAAAGCATAAATTGGCATCAACGTCATCATTTTGTGAGGTCATCCATTAAAAAGAAAGTGGAAGATATTTGTAAGAGATCTTTTGTGACATCAGAAATGATGGAGTAACAAAAGCATGACGCCATGCATTAAAACAGAAAACATAGACAACACATGATCCAACGAGTGTCTAGCTATACTGACAGTATAGTAGAGGAATCGTCTAGAATCGAAAAGTCTAGTATATATATATATATATATATATATATATATATATATATAGTTTAAAGAAGCTTTGAGTCATTTTAACAAAACAAAAAAACAACAAAAAAAAGAAAAGTAAAATGCAGTTTTAATTCCCAGAGAAACTAACTAAATCCAAGATATTGCAGACTTAACATTCGTTGGGAAATTCATAAATAAAAAAAATAAGTAAATAAAAAAATAAAAATAAAAATAAAAATAAAAAAGAAGAGGGGGTATAGTATCTAACAGTAAAACAAAACCAGGAGACCATACGCGTCTAATATTAACACGGAGATCATAAGCTGTTTACCATGTAACTGTTTCGGAGATTTAAAAACAGGACAGTTATAATATTCATGGCTCTCCAATGGTACTTATTAAACTACCATTTCCCCAATAATCAAGTGTCGAAATAATTCAGCTTAAAATTTCACTAATATTCACTAATATTCAATAATAATAATAATAATAAAATAATAATAATAATATAATACCCTTAAAACTACCGTATGATATGGTAATTTGCATATCAAATAACATTAATTATAACAGTAATAAAAGAAAAAAATAATAATACTATCTAAACACTACACCCAAGAACCATTCTGCAATATGGTAGCTAGCAATAGAATTATATATATATATATATATATATATATATATATATAAATAATAACAAATATTTATTATTTGTCGCTCCTCGAAAAAGTAGAGCACTGTACATATAGTATTAACACAGCATGACGTCACTAGCTATAAAATACATCGTTCCTTCCCTTAAAAGAAGTAGAACGCTCTAGACGTTAAGCCTGCCCATGAAGTGTTAAAATTATCACCGTTTATTCGCTATTTAAAATTGGCCGAGTGGTTAAGGCATCGGATTTGAGTTGAAAAATACTTGTGATCCGGGGTTTCGAATCGCATGATCGTTAGTGAATAGTCATATCTCTATGCTGATGAGTCTCGATTAAAAAAGGACGAAACGTATACGTACATAGATAATAAACAATAACAAATATTTATTATTATTTGTCGCTCCTCGAAAAAGTAGAGCACTGCACATGTAGTATTAACACAGCATGACGTCACTAGCTATAAAATGCATCGTTCCTTCCCTTAAAAGAAGTAGAACGCTCTAGACGTTAAGCCCGCCGATGAAGTGTTAAAATTATCACCGTTTATTCGCTATTTAAAATTGGCCAAGTGGTTAAGGCATCGGATTTGAGTTGAAAATACTTGTGATCCGGGGTTTCGAATCGCATGACCGGTAGTGAATAGTCATATCTCTATGCTGATGAGTCCTGATTAAAAAAGGACGAAACGTATACGTACATAGATAATAAACAATAACAATAACAAATATATATATATATATATATATAGTTTTTTTTAAAGACATTTTAATCCAAGAACTTTTTACTTTTTGTTAATTTTTCTGATGATTTTGTAGTGTTGCAGAGACGATATTGAAATAAAAATGTTGTTTGGCTTGAGACGAATTAAACGGACTGTAAAAAATACATCTCACAGAAATGTTATGTTTTTTAGAAATGTGAAAAAATAAAAATAAAAATAATAAAATAAAAACATACTTATTAGAATATAAATTGAACCTGACTTATATATGCTCTGTTGTCACTAATTAACAATCATCGAGCTTAATCTTTTAAAGAAACTGCAAAATAAAATGGCACTGATAGTATATGCTAATACATATCTTGTCATAAATAGTTATATATATATATATATATATATATATATATATATATACACTCCTGATCAAACATTTAAGACTACTTAAAAATCTTTTGAAACAAACCTTATTTTTAAGGATAGATTTTAAACTCCTCCCACTTAATGTTACCAATACTACAATCTAAAAGGTTATGGAAACCAAAAGCTACATTCCAAACATTTTATTCAGAAATTTACATTTTTTTATAAAATGAGGCATTTAACACTTGATCAAAATTATAAGACCAGGGGTATAAATTGTTAAATCTATCGTAATTCCAATGTTTTTATTTCAGTTAGAGATTAACAATCACTGTTTAAACGTGTCACCATGCCTAAAGCAAGCAAACTTACCGAGGTTTAGTTGGCTCGAATTCTAGATTTCCATAAGCAAGGTTTGTCACAGCCTACGATCGCAGCTAAAGTAAATCGTATTAAAACTGATTTGCAACTTTCTAAAGAACAGTGAGAATTATGGAAAAGCAAAATACACTGGTAGGCCGCCAAAATTTTTTCCCGCATTGAGTAGGAGAATAAGACAGGTTCTTGTGAAATACAGTGGACTTTCTTCTAGTCAAATTAAGGCAGTCACAGATGCTGATTGCAGTCCAGTAACCATCAGACGACACTTACAACAAAAAGGCATGGTAAATAAAAAGTGTACACAAATTCTTCGGCTGCTCCACGTCACAAGGTGGACCACTTAAGGTTTGGTCATGAATACCAAACATGGGACGTTGAGAAGTGGAAGAAAGTCCTGTTTTCTGATGAGAAAAAATCAATCTAGATCGTCCTAATGGCTTCCAACAATATTGGCATAACAAAAACATGCCTCCTGAAATTTTCTCCACATGTCATAGTAATGGAGGGTCCCTAAAGGTATGGGGTGCCTTTTCTTACAGAGGGACGATGGAGCTCCAGATGGTGCAGGGTCGTCAGACAGTGGCTGGTTATGTTAGTATGCTACAAAAAGCATCGTTGATGACGGAGGGGCATCGTTTGTGTGGGGATGAATAGTTATTCCAACAGGATAATGCTGCAATCAACGCTACACGGCAGACCTTGACCTTTCTACAAGAAAATGGGGTACATCTCTTGGGACATCCTGCATGCTCATCGGACTTAAACCCAATTGAAAATGTTTGGGGATGGATAACAAGAGATGTTTATCAAAATGGCAAACAGTATTCAACAAAAAAATGAAATTCGTGAAGCCATCTTCAGAAGCTGGAGCAACATCCCTCGCACCTTAATGGAAACGCTTATTTCTAACATGCCCAAAATAATTTTTTGAAGTCATCAAAACCAGTGGAGGTAGAACTCATTATTAAATTTGGTTGTTGAATGTTTTCATACACTTTTCGCACAATTTCGTAGAATTTTTGTCTCTGGTCTTATAATTTTGATCAAGTGTAAAATGCCTCATTTTATAAAAATGTAAATTTCTGAATAAAATGTTTGGAATGTAGCTTTT
This sequence comes from Sepiola atlantica, assembly GCA_963556195.1. Lineage (NCBI taxonomy): Eukaryota > Metazoa > Mollusca > Cephalopoda > Sepiida > Sepiolidae > Sepiola > Sepiola atlantica. The sequence continues at coordinate 47,276,957 of OY744515.1, read as the reverse complement.
TGTTTCCATAACCTTTTAGATTGTAGTATTGGTAACCTTAAGTTGGAGGAGTTTAAAATCTATCCTTAAATAAAGGTTTTCTTTTGAAAGATTTTCAAGTGGTCTTAAGTTTTTGATCAGGAGTGTATATATATAAGCAAACATTGTTAAAAGTAACAGAATTCTTCTGTTTAATTATACCTTTTTTATTTTTTCAATATTTTAATGACTTTTTTGTATAAAAATCAAATAAACTAATGTATGTTTCATATGTATTACGAACGTTTTCGATTTTTCGTCGAATCACCATCAGGTAAAAAAGGCAAATGAACAATAAAACTGGAGTAAAGAAGAGAATTTTAAAAGATGGCCAAGAAACGGGCATGAGAAGTCAGTCTAACACCAATAGAACGTGTTTACGCTGTTCCAGGAAATATGTTACAATTTAAACTCTGGGATATCAAAATTAGTGTCACAGAATAAAATTGTATTACATTAAGTATTTGAAATGCTGTTATTTGTTTCATATATAAAATTATTAATTGTTGGTTGTTGGGTTTTAATAAAGATAGCTTCGAGTATTTTTTATTTTTTTAAATTGGTTTATGAATGTATTATTTTTGTGTCATTAAATCAGAGGGGTCACTTATGTTTTTGTAGATGATTATAAATTGAGCTGGAATTTACAAGATGCATTGTGAGGTGGCGGGATAGGGTATTGGTTGTAAAGCACACACACACACACACACACACATATATATATATATATATATTTATATATATATATAATTTAGTAAATGTTTTTGGGGGCATAGCTGTAGCGGTGAAAAATATTCACTGATGAAGACTTTTAAAAAATACCTTAGAATTTTGTTATCAAGAAAATGTATGTTTTGAAATGGGTGGAAACAATTGTTTTAATTAAAATGTTTTTTTAAACAAATTTGGGGCATTTACTAATTATTGTTATATTATATTTTGAGCTCCGTTGGTGTATACACTATTGAGCTACTACCCCAACTTTTATGTGAATTCAAAGAAATGTTATTTTTATATATATATATATATATATATATATATATATATATATATATATATGTCTGTAAGATTCACATGCCCAGTTGTATAATGGATACTAATGTAGCCATGGATTGTCTGAGTCGAGTGCAAAGCCAGCTAGTTTTATTACAAAAAGTGAAACTCTACTACCATTATTAAAGATATGAACATTTAACTATGGGTAAAATAGCAGCATGTTTTCTAATGAATATTTCAGAATAAATATTGCGTTTTGACATTAAATAGCCCCCAAAAGATTTGACATGCAATAAAGTAGACAACGCAAACGAAATCTCAAACACAAAAAAATGTGCTTCGAGTTGTGCTCATATTCTTCCTTAGAATTCTGGGTGCATCAACCACATAAAGTCTCATGAGAGTTTTTTAGCGGGCGATACTTCATTTGATGTCTGCTGAGATCTCTTGCATCATTTGGTGTAAAGCCTAAAAGTCTTTGTCTCATTTGGCGGTGCATGAAACCCTGCTGCAAGAGCATAATCATGTCGTTTCTGCATTAATAATTCCATTTGTCTCCCAATTCTGCTTCAAGGCTTGCAAGAGTGCAGCTGGTTTGAAGAGTTATCTGCAGATTTAGTTGAGGTGAGGGAGTAAGTTCAAATGGTGCTGGAAGTTGTCAGATAGCAATCATTTGTTAAATTGGAGCAATTCAAGCAGTTGTGTTTCAAATTTCAGCATGAAAACATGCACCAAATCTAGCCACATGGAAAAACTGTGGTACACCGATGCAGCTGTCTGTTTATAACTATATAAATATAGTCATCTACAGACACGCGTTTCGTATTTTCAAGGCACATCAGTGTGGCTAGACACAACGAATGCATCAACCCCGAGATTACAAACTCTGGACTCCCGACCGTGACAGTCCAACACCCTTATCTTCTGAGCCAAGTTGACTACTGCTGAGATGGCAGTAATGTATATTGCTCTTAAACATTTTTTTGAAGTCATTTATGTATGTTTATAATCTTTAAGTACTTCAATTCTAATACTTGCCGATGCCATGGAGAACAATTTTACACCACTTTGATGTCTCCTTACAAAGATTAATATCTATATATAATGTTATTTAACCATACGACTAGAATCCTTATTCTAATTTTGAATAAAATATCTAAACTTTAAGCCTTAAGCTTAAGGGGTCTTAAGAAGAAATTGAAATTACAGAAACCTTTTTAAATTACTCCAAAGAAACTGAAAGTTAAGGTATATATATTGATTGACTTCTAATCGGATGTATTTGAATTTTAACGGATGACTTCCACCACATTTTTACCCCCTTTGAATAAAACTAAAATCATCTAAAAAATAGTCCACATTTGGACCTCTTACGCCTCACAGCTATGTTCCTGAATTCATAATGATCGGTTAATTAGTTTAGGAGTGAATCCTGTACATAAAAATATATAAACATATAAACATCCCTAACTATCTATCTATCTATCTATCTATCTATCTATATATATATATATATATATATATATTTATATATGACCTCATATATAGACGACTGATATCGATAATATAAGCAGTCAGATTTTGTTCCTCACGGCTTGAGACATAGCATTTAAGCTGACAAATCAAACTTTGCTTCTGACTAGCCAATTTCCATTTGTTATTGTTGAACTATGTTATTGGCAATATAATAATGCACTTCGTTACAATTTATTCTGCAAATTACTTACTCTGGCCCGGACGACTGCTAATATTAACATTTGTTAAATAATAATCAGCAAGAGGGATAACCCATTTTAAATTGAAGAATATAATAGGAGTTATCTAATTTAAGTATAAAAATGTGCAAGCAAATAGAAATTAAAAAGTAAAATGACTTCACTCCATCCCGGGCAACCCAGGGTAGGTATAGAAAGTTACCTCTGCCAAAGAGGTTATGTTTTCAGTCGAGTTTGTAACTATGTTTGTCTGTTTGTTTGTCTGCAGCATAACGTCCACATTGCTTGACCAATCGTCACCAAACTTGGTAAAATATAGATCATCGTCTTACTTAGAACTGATTAAATTTGGGGATATCTAGGTCAAAGGATAAGGTTATGGAAAGGTGAAAGTCACACTTTTGGCCATGAATTTGGTTCAGTTCATCATAGAGACTCGCTACTTGGCCCATAATGTTGCCAATGAAGTCCCACATCTTATATGACATTGATCTTTAAAAGTTTGGTCACAATCGAAATTTTGACGGAATTTCAACTTCTGATTTTTCCAGATTTGATGTATGAATCTGATTCATTTTGATAACAGTGACCACCATGCAAAATTATAGCCTTATAAATAAATACCTTATAGACAAATAGTCTTTGAGTTATCAACGTTTCCATGGGATAACTTTGGGAATATTTTATACAATATGGATAATCCCTAGATTAGACTTAAAACGACTGCTGATATAATTTCTTTTAAATAATCACCTAAAAATAAAATCAGCTAGGGGATAACTCATTTTCAATTGAAGAATACAACAGGAGTTGTTTAACTTAAGTTTAGAAATGTGCAAACAAACAAAAATAACAAATAAAATGATTCATTGTATCCCAGGCAGCGCCAGGTAGGTATCTCTAGTTAATATATAAAGCAGATACACCCACATGTACGTGTATGTGAGTATGTGTGAGTTTATAACGAAAATTGATTTGTCATAATTAGTTGATAATAATTATGGTTACAATTGGAAATCTTTTAAGTTTAAAAAATTACAAAACGGAAAACAAAAATTCTTTTGTGCCGAATCTTTTTATGTCGAGGAAAAAATATAATCAAATTAAAAAAGAAAATTGGTTTCATACAACCAATTAGTTATTTTAAATTATATTCTTTGCACCAATAAAACTAATTGCTAATAAAAATCAATTATTAATTATCAAAGGATATGGTGTTATTTAAAATGAAAAGAAAAACTAATACACACACTTGTATTGGTTTATACGTAGGTACATCAAGACGTCTGTAATTTAATTCTACAAGACTAGCCAAAAAGATGCCAAAAAGGACAGATTCGAGACAACCTCCTGTGTAGATCTGTTAAGAATTTTCTTATAGTTCTAAACCAATCTATATAATAATATGCTAAGGCAATTCTATGTTCGTACGTATGTTATCACACTTTGCCAAAGATGCAATGAAAAAAAAGTAATTTTCAAAATGTCATCCGTTGTTTTTTCTTTTCTTATGTTGTTATTGTTGTTGTTGTGGTGAGGAGAAGGAGGAGGAGGAGGAGGACGACGACGACGACGACGACGACGAGGAGGACGAAGACGAAGAGCAAGTTAGACTTCAGCATAGAGCTTGCAAAGATCGTGCCTCAGGACCGGTCTGCATGAAGTCCTCCTCACTGGTCGCAGCTATTCGTTAAACCTGCAAGATTGCAGGATTTTATCTCTGACACCGAGAGCAGCAAGGATCAGCGGATGCATTCAAAGTCAGGGAAGGTTTGCCCAGAACACACCAAGGAATGGCGCGGAAGCAACATTGCTAGTTTTACTCTATTGATTTGCGGTTCCACAACTGACATGTCTTTGCTTGCTACACGCAGAGGGAGAGATGACCAGAGGACGACGGATCCTGATGCCGACTCCTCCTGGATTTTAACCAGAGCCCTGTTAGTCGGGTAGCTCTGACACTACCACATTGCCACCGCCCCTACTAGGGTGAGGAAGAGTTAGACTTTAGGGAGATGTTGCTGTTGTGTCAAACATGAAACTCAAACTAAAATACACTTTCTTGGCTAAGATCAACGTGGAGTATCTGTTCTATTCAAAGATGATACAATAATATCGTAGGGTCTGCTTTCATGCTGGATCTCCATAGAATGGAAATATGTCACAAACTCCTAAAAGGGGTTTGGAGATAAACTTCCATTAAACAGATATATTCTGAAACTGCCTAAACCAGATTAGTTAGATTAGTACATTTTAGTTTGAAAAAAATAATATCATGGGATCTGTCTGTCCATAGAATGGAAATATGCCTCAAACTCCTATAAAGGTTTTGGAGGTAGATCCCATAAGCAGAGAAGCAATATACAACAGATAAAGGATACAATTGTGGAATTTCCATAACCCCTGCTAGTAAATAACAATTATTATTATTTCTTACTCACTAGAAGTTCTCACACGTGTCATTATCAGTGATCGATCACTAGCAAAACAGATGGTATTCTCTCGAGACCGAGTGACAACAAGTCTCTCCAGATTCAAAGTATTCTCCACTTGTTTTGATCCCTGTTGGAAATCATGTTGCTTACCTGCAATCGAGTTCTCACTAGTCTCGGCTACTAAGTTTCTTTAGAATTTGATTGATAATAAGCCTCCTCATAATTTAAATACTCTCCTTGCCCTTCAGTGGAGGTCTAGATGGTGCTTGCTCTCCTTGATCTTTCCATTCTCCCAGACCCTTCATGATCATTTTCTGTGGCATCAACCGTTTTTGTTAGAAAGGAGTTCCGGGTGATGGGGTTTCCTGTACATATTCATGCTGTCAGTTTTTGTTTTATTGGTTTTATATAATGTTCTTTCTATACTTTTAGTTTTGTTAACACAGCATTATTCTATTTTACCTGTGCTTGGTTGGTATTACCTGAATATGTGTGTTGGCTTCCGCACTTGAGGGTTTTTAAATATTTCATCAGTGTAGTGCTTTCTATTGTCAATTTTCTCTTTAATTCCAATTTACCCTAGTCTTTTTTCCAATGTTTCTTTTGGGAACTGTTCCTAGTATTCCTGCTATTATTTGTATTACAATGGTTTTTTGTCATATTCCATATTTCCTTCAGCTCTTTGACAAGTATTGGCTTAATTTTTCCTGTTTCCTTGATCTTCACCCTGTGAACTGCTGGGATGGCAAAAATCTACTATTTGACAGTTGTTTCTCCCTTTTTTTGTTTGATTATTATACCATCGGTTTTTTTTTTGCTTGGATGGGTTTGTTCGTTTGGATTTTATGCTTTTTATTTTTATGATTATTGCTTGTACCATTTTTTTGTATCTTCAAAGTGTAGTTGTTTTCATAACAAAAATGATGGAGCAATATATGGGAAAAGTGACAAGACCACAACAGAAATGCCGAAAGGACCAGGCCATGAGGGAATACATGGGTTTTAATTTTAACAAAAGATCACAATAGTACATAAAAGACTAACACAACAACTAAAGGGTATACACGGAACGGACATATCAAAGTCAATGATTAAAGGATGAACTGCATTAATTCAAAAAGACAGTGATAAGAGAACAGTCACAAGCAACTACAGGCCGATAACTTGCCTACCAACAATATGGAAAATTTTTATGGTGCAACTGAGCAGAAAATCTATTAATCCTTTAATAACTGTTGATTATTGCCGTAGAAAAAAAGGATGCTGGAAAGTGAGAAAGACACATCAACAGGAATACATCAACTAAAAGATCCTGAAGGTAAAATGCTGAAAAAAGTACATAGCTATGGCATGGACTGACTACAAGACATTCTCTAGGACAATCCCCCCAAATATGGATAATTGAATGCTTTAGGATGCACAAAATATCTGACAAAATTATCAACTTCGCAGAGAAAACAATGGAAACACTGAAATTTGAACTTATTACTCTTGAGCCATTGCTCTTGGCCTTTTGGCTAAGATCAAAGTGTAGTATCTGTTCCGATAGATACTGCACCCCATACTGGTGTTGTCTTGGCCTTCGGGTCTTGATTTACGCCGGTCAATGGGTCTGTCCTGTGCAGTTCTGGGATGTCCACCTTCCCAGGCTTTACCTCCTCTCTTTGGGGAGGAGTAAGTTTATTGCTTACTGCCTGGGGCGCCCCTACCAGGGAATGCCGACGGGGCTGCCCAGGCAATTTTTAAATCCCACTTTCCCGACCCGACCTTGGGTCACATCTTACTTGTGGGAGTAAGATAAAAACTGGCCTTGTGCCTAACTCCTGGAGAGGAGTAAATCAATACTCTTGAGCCATCTCTGCAAACAACAAGAGCAAGATATATATAAAGTATGAAAATATATTTATGGCAAATAAACTACATGTAAACGTTCATGTTTCATTCCCGAAGGAAATCATCAGGTTAAATGTGTGGATGTATGGATTGCGATTGCATTTAATATAAGTAGTGCTTACTCTAGGTAACTAACCAATCAGATTTGTTGGTTTTATTAATAAAACCAGCGAATCTGATTGGTTAGTTAACCAGAGTAAACACTACTTAGATTAAAAAAGCAATTGCAAACCATACATCCACACATTTATCCTGATGATTTCCTTCGGGAATTAAACGTGAACGTTTTTGTGTAGCTTACTTGCCATAAATATATTTTCATACGATGTATTGAGCACTGTTGAAGTAAATACTGAAAATGTATGCATGCAATATATGATATTACTTTATAATATTATATGTGTATATACATGAAATAGTAAAAGATTATGTATATATATATATATATATATATATATATATATATATATATATGTGTGTGTGTGTGTGTGTGTGTGTGTGTGTGTGCTTACAAGTTATATATTTTTGAAAAAAAGTAATTTTCAAAGTTTCAATGCCGTCTTCTTTCTGTAACACAATTTGCATTAAATCAATTTGTAAATTAGCAGTGGGCATATTGATGGAGCTTTGAAAAATACGGGTCATGTTGGCTCGGAGAGAAGAGAAAATAGAGAAGAAAATGTAATTCTTTTCAAACATTTTACTATCATGTATGACAATAAAAGCATAAACAAAGAATAATACACCTTCTATTCATCCTAATTTAATAGAAACCAGTTCCTGTATATCAAATTATAACTTACATAGAAAAGCCCTCCATTTAAAATTATCGTTTGTTAAAAAATAATGTATGAGTCATTAAACGCTGCGGGAACGATATTTCAGAAGAATAAGATATTCTGTTTACTTATTTCAATATTTTTTTCTCTCTCGATTGGCTTCAATGTAACAATTTTGTCAATCTATATAATAATATGATAATAAAGCAATTTTATATTCGTACGTACATCATCGCCCTGCACCCCTTTTTTTAAAGATGAGATCGCCCGATTGCCGAAGATGTAAGGCAAAGAAAAGGTAATTTAAAACAGATTTCATCCAATGTCGCTGTTGTGTCGAACGTAGAACTCGAACTAAAATACATTTTCTTGGCCTTCGTGTAGCATCTGTTCTGTAATAATATTACCGAACGTCAATAGAATGAAAATATGTCATAAATATCTACAAGAGTTTTGGAAATAGGCCCCATAAGTACGGCAGCACTATACAACAGATGAAAGATACAACTATGGAATTTCCACAGGTCTTACTAGTAAATAATACCAAAAAAAATTTAAATTTCATCTGATGTTTCTATTGTGTCAAACATGAAACTCGAACTAAAATAAACTTTCTCAGCCTTCAGACTATGATCAAAGCATAACACCTGTTCTGTTCAAAGATGCCACAATAATATCGTCGGCTCTGCATTCATGCCAGATATCCATAGAGTGAAAATATGTCACAAACAGCTACAAGGGTTTGGGAGATAGACACCCCCTAACCAGATATATTCTGAAACTACATTAACCAGAGTACTTAGATAAGTGTGTTTACGTTTGAACAAAGGTGGTACAATAATATTGTGGGGTCTCCATTTGTGCCGAATGTCCATAGAACGGCAGCAATATTCAATAAATGAAGGATACAACTGTGGAATTTCCTGCTCATCTATCATGATATAGCAAGAGTATTTTATTTACCCCCTCTCCATGAGGTTAGACACAAGGCCAGGTGTTGTTTTGTAAAGCCAGCATACTAGGACAAGCACGTTCTGGACTACAAAAAATGCCTGAGCAACCCTGTCAGCCTTCCCCAGTAGGGTCACTTTCTTCTTCTACCTTAATTCACAACTTTTGTAATTCATCATAATACAACGGCAGGTTAAAGGTTTACACTATTTTGCACATTTTGAAAGCTACGAATGCAGTTGCAGAGGTTGTGACATTCCTCGAACCAGTTATATATATTTGTACTAACGAATCACCGCTTACTAAGGCCCAAAGGCCACTCGAGGATAAGGGTTAATGAGGTTGTCAGATGGATAGTAAGACAACATCGTGAGGATTGGAAACAATGGTTGAGACTGGGCAGAATTTGATTATTTAAGATGACAGCTCAACTAGATAGATATAAAGAGATGGGTTAATAGGTATATAGGTAGTTAGATATGATCGGCCAAACATATAGTTAGATGACTAGTGAGATAGATTACATCCACTCAATTAGCCAGATGATTTCCCTCGGTAGTTTTTTATGGACTTGCCAGTCACCGCTTATCCAGGCCCAAAGTCCACTCGAGGATAAGGGTTAATGAGCTTGTCAGATGGATAGTAAGACAACACTGTAAGGATTGGAAACAATGGTTGAGACTGGGCAGAATTTGATTATTTAAGAAGACGGCTTAACAAGAATTTGTTAACAGTGGACTTGGAAACGACTATGCTGTAGTCAGCTGAAAAGCAGCCCCGTGGTATTGTGTTTTACAGACAGGTATTTTGTCAAATCCTTGTTTTTTTTTTTAATTCAAATTCTTCTCTTCTGTGGTTTTATTTCGATTTTAGAGGATACTTATTTTACATGAAGTTACATGCCCTTGAACGAGAGTTACCTACATTCGTCAAATCCTTGTTTTTTTTTTTTAGATTCTCGTCTCCATTGGTTTGATTGGGATACTAGAATGATTCGTTATACGGCGTTGCCAATGGTAAGTAATTATTTGTTCATCAATAACAATTGATTTCCTACTGTTGTCACGAGCGAGGTAAATCTTACTATAAAAACCGAAACAACTAATTGAGATAAAACTTACAAAAAACAATAAATACACAAGTTAAATCTTACTTTAATATTAATATACGAGTAAAGTTTTACAAAAAACAACAAAAAACGTAGAATAAGTTTTACTCTAAACAATAAACCAATCCTCTCTCTTTTTCTCCTTCCCCTTCTCTCTCTCTCTCTCACACTCTCTCTCTCTCTCTCTCTCTCTTGAATCTGCCAATAAAGCATATGTATGTCCGTAGATTAATTCCTATTCTAGCTACAAAAATATTAAGAACAAAGGGAATATATTTTTTGTGTCTATTAAAAGTTATGTGTTTATTATCAGTTATAAAGATAAAGCCTCCTCTTCTTTGCTCATAAAATATTCTTTCCTTTCTTTATTGATATCAGTTATTGAGATTGAAATTAAGGCTTCCTTTCTTTGCTCATAAAATACAAATTTGCATACACGATTATTAAAACGTAGCTTCACTTGTATTCATTTGTATATTACTTGGGTCTCGGGCGACTACTATTCATTTTCAATGTACACAGGCATGCTTACGCACCCTTACAAAAAGTGACAAACACACAAGATTAGTTAATTGTTTTGTTTCAGATTCTTCTTTTCAGTGGTTTTATTTTTAAATTGAAGTTTGTCCATGATATTTCCCTCATAATGGTTACACAAGAGACTACTTACTTTTCTTATATATATATATATATATATATTGCATTTAGGAATCGTTTGTTCATTCAATTATATTTAATTAAATAAGATAGATATGTCCTGTGTATTTGATCTATTGATCATTCTTTCTAAAATCCTAACAAACTTATATGAGTCAGACTGTAAAATACATCAACATTTTCCAAAATTCATGTTGTTCTCATAGACTTTTAAAAAATGTCCTTCATTCCATGAGCTTTCGACTAACTTTTGTCATCTTCAAGATGAATAGTGAAATGTTCATATAGTTTGATCAAATACAGAAAGCATAAATTAGAGATCATTTTAACATTGAGCGGAAGAGAAAAAGTGCGGGAAGAGAGAACGATAGAAATATAAAATGTAAGCAGGGAGTTGGACTCAAACAACATAGAGTGATACATAGAAAGGTACTAAGAAATGGGTCACTTGATGGGTTATTCGAAAATTACGGCTATTCAGCACAATTAAAATGGAAGATTTTTCAAATATAACTCAAACCTTAAACTGGAGAATATTTTAACATGCATTTTATGTAATTAAAATATATAAGAAAAAATCTTTCGGAGGAAACAAATGTTGGTTACCCCGGCTTTCATATAATAATGTATGCAGACGACTAGCCATAAGTCTTACCAAAGATGATTACTTAACTGCATATGAAAATAAAAAATAACTAAGCAAACTTCTATTAATTATATAGAAAAATTGATTTGATTTGGCATATCCGTTTTACGGCATATTAACCTTTTAGAGGTGTATTTAATGCTGAAGCAATAGTTATTGGAAACAATCCATTGTATACGAATAGATGAACAAAAGCTGCTGTTATACCCATGACTGAGGGGGGATATTGTTTGTTTATACCTTTCCCAAGGCTATTAGTACATAAACGCTATAAATCCGATCAGATTTGAAATTAACAAAGAATCCTATTACACCAGATGAACTAGCCAAGACTGTTCGGAATCTAACTAAATGTGCTTATAACTTTAACATGAACCCTTTCTTCTTCTCATCAATCTCTCTCTCACAGACGTGATGTTGCTAGTCTCAAGCTCTTCTATAAGTAATATTATTTCATGTGTTATTCAGAATTGTCTGATTTATTCCCTGCTTCCTTTGTTCAAGCTCGTTTGATTTGTTGGTCTAGTGGGCTTCATCAATTCGCTGTTTTGATACCTCATTATAATAAAGCTTCCTATTCCAGTAGCTTCTTCACAAGAACTACAGGCTTGTGAAACTATCTTCTTGCTGACTGTTTTCCTTCTACTTATAGACTTAGTCTTTTAAAAACCAAGGTGTCTTTGTGATAATCATCTTTCATTCTTTTTAGCTCTTTATGTCAAGTGGCTTCATGCCTCGTCTGGAGTGACTTCCAAAAAATCAGCACATGCTTAACAAAAGGGGCTCGGGCGACTATTATTAATTTTCAACTCACACACGCATGCTTACACACCCTGACAAAAAGCGGCACACACACAAATGCCTACACTGTCCCAATCAATTCTCAACTCACACACACACACACAGAGTTATATACTTATGCAACCTAACAAAAGGCAACACACACATTCATACACTTACGTGTTCTAACGCAAAGCATCACACAAATGCCTACACTGTCACACACTTATACACGGTCATAAATTACACTCATGAACTCATACGTTTTATTACTTTTCTTACTTAACTGAACATTTCAAATAGATAATTAATCACATAAAATGTCTTGTAATTTTGTATATATATAAATATCTTGTGTTCTTTAAATAACGTTTCCTTCTTCCATTCTTCTTTCATTTCAACTTTCATGTTTTTCTCTGTTTTTTAACATTTTCTAATATTTTATAACAATTCAAGAGACCACGTCCCTACAATATTTTTAAAATTTTTATATGTAGTTAAGTACTTATCTTTAGTAAGACCTATGGTCAGTCCTGTATATATAAATCACATCCATCGCTTTCTATGCCATTTTTTGCAATCACGTGGTTCGTATTAACCAATGACGTAATCAACTTTACATTTTAAAAACCCTTCAAAACAAAAGTGTATGCCGAAACGATTCCATCCAAAGTTGAAATAAATAAGTTGTTTTAATTTCCCACCTCCTGCAACATAACTCCTTCTGTGATGTAATCTTCATCTTTTTATTACTGATCCTCAAATGCCAAATGTGTTTGAGTAGAAATAAAGAATCGAAACAAAGAAATTTTTTTATATATAGCTTACAATTTATAGATACAGTCAACTTCCCAACCCCAGTTAAGAGGAGCCAAAGGCGAAATGTACGCTCACTTTGATCGTCAAATCTGCTTTTATGTCCCCCCACCCCCACGATCCTCTCTGTATCGGTGATGTACCTCCGAAATTGTTTTTTTTTAATACATTCCTTAAATCCGCATAGTTCAAAATAAAACAATAAAATGTTTACAATTTCAATTTTAGTCTCAAACTTGAAATTATCAAAACAATCACAGTCTACCCACAGCTTTGACCTACATCTCGGTTTTAATACTTATTTACTACCCTGCTCTTTTTTATCACCCAGGGATAATCTCGTTACACTTCTGGCTATAGTTTTACACGTTTGTTTCGGCGATTACTGTATTTTTATTTGTTCCCATGCCTTATGAATTTGAGAGGTCTCATAATTATTGTTACGGCCTTCTTGTGACCTGACATCATTATAAACAGGGTTGGAAAATTTAAAACGAAATTCAATGAAATTGATTTGCAAAACTATTGTGGTTGTCCAGAAATGTTGTTACTTTGGTGATACCATTGGAGCACAAGAAGGAGCTGGTGCTGGTGTGATAGCAACAGTTAGAAGTGGATGCAGTAAATTCATGCAACTTCTGTCATTACTAACGAACAGATTATTACCACTGTCAACCCATAGAAAAGTCTATGAGGTATGTGTGTGCAGTGTGATGATGTGTGAGGTAAAACCTGGCCAGTGACAGTTGAGGACATGTGTTGTATGAAGAGAACTTATATGAGAATTATACGGTGGATGTGTAATGTGAGTCTTAAAGACAGGCTTAGATCTGATGACCTTAGAGGAAGATTACATCTGGACAGTATAAAGAGAGATGTGTGCAGAACAGAAAACTTTGTTGGTTTGGTCACATTGAAAAAAATGGATGAGAGTTCTTGGGTTAGTAAATGTAGAACAGTTGAGGTAGCAGAGTCAGTTGGCAGGGGAAGACCAATGAGGAAGTGATACGGATGGATTGAGATAAAGAGGGGTAAATAAAGACCAGGCCTGAGATTAGTTTGGATGTAAATTTTTTAAAGTCGTCCAACACATGTCAGCATGTAAAACAGATGTTAAATCGATAATGATGATGATGATAATAATGATGATGATGATGATGATGATGATGATGATGATGATGATGATGATGACGCCCCCCCCCCTTAAAAAATCTATCACAAAAGTTGTTGTTCTAAATTCACCTTTTATCGCCCTATTAGTCAGGTCAATATCCAGACGTGATTTACACGAGGAGCTGCTTCACGCCCAAACGTGTCTGACTTCAGAGGCATCACAAATTACATTATAATTAGTTTGAAACATTTTCATGGAATTGAAATGGAACATAATGCCTCCTGGATAAATGAACAGGGTGAGGAAAGGTTACATTCTTTCGACATTAAACTATTATTTCTCGAAATGTCATGAGAAACACATTGTGCTTATAAATATGGCTAATTATTAGGGCCATTCGACAAAATGTATTCCATTTAAAAAAAAAAAAAAACGGAAGAAAGAAAGAAAGAGAATAAAAACTGGAATCAAATCTGTAAGGACTTGAATTTAAAAAAAAAAAGATCAAAAACGCTTCCTATTTTAAACATATGTTTTACTATTTTCTTTTAGCTTTAAAATCAAAGACTTCCAAATGCAATTGCATGTTACATGTGGTTGCAGTCTGGGTGCAGTTGGATGCGGCTGCATTTGGGTAGCACTCATAAACTCATTCATACAAATATACTACAGGCTACTTATTGTGCAGCTGAGAAATACGACTGGAGGCCAATTGAAAATGTTTGCTTTTCAGAGATTTTTGAACGAAATTAAAGCAACTATATTTCAAAATACATAGATTAACATTCTGACTGATACCTGAGAATTAGAAGAGCGATTGAAAGCTAAATAAATCAAAATACATATTTTTTGCGGAAGCTGATAAGTATTAAACAAAACAAAGATCTAATTAAAATGTCTGGTAAAAGATATAATCCACATAAGTATTTTCATTTATTTATCTTTCAAAACATTTTTTTATCTTCAGGTATGGGTCAGAATTTTATTCTAAGAATTTAAAAATATAGTTAACTTAATTTCCTTAAAAAATCTCTGTAGATCAAACATTTGTCAATAGGCCTCCAGTCGTGCGTCTCAGCTGCACCATGAAGTGTCGTGTAATATAGATGGTCATGCTAGCACTCACTTTCACTGTCATGAAAATCATCTTGTGTTTATGAAGGATAATTGGACCTTTAATCACACTCTTACAAGAAATCTCCTCGGCCTGAGATTCTTAAGCAACATGAGCTAGAATAAGTATATAGAAGATGTTGCCAAGTCTGCTGCAAAGAAGGTAGGCTCCCTCTACTGGACTAGAAACAACTATATCCCTATAAAGCTACCACGGAATGTGCTCCGATGAACTTACATCACTTGTACCCCTTCAACGAAAATACCACTGACCCACTCGGCTAACAGCAAAATACCACCCACACACTGTAGAGATTTCTTGATTCTAGAAGATTTTCTACTCTGAAAACTGCTTTCCTTGGATCACTTGCCTTTGGAATCCCCTTCCTTCTCTCTGTTTCCCCAATCGTACCAACATGCAAAAAATAAAATGTAATGTAAACAAACATCTTGCTGCCGAACTCCTCGCCCAGGTCCCTCCTATAAATCTGGCCCCTGTCACAGTAGCTCCCTCCGCTTTTATTTCATCCTCTGTGTTGATCATATTTATTTACATGTATTTGGTATGTTGTATTCTGTTACCTGAAATAAGAAGGGCCAATATTTGCAGGAGGCCAACCGGGCCCACCATGTTCGCTATCAAAGAAGACCATGCCGATCATGAGGCTCAGATCTTTTTTTTTAATCTCACGGCTTTTATATTCGTTTGATGTTATTTTTTCATGGTTTTGTTGGTGTATGTAGCGACACCAGGCCCAGGCTTATTTTACTTATAATCCTATCAGTATTTATCTATCGCATATGTAGAAATAACCGTGCACTATCACACACATAGTACGTGTTAAATGTTCGGATGAAAGAATATTGATCAGTGTTTGTTTTTCCTTCTGAAAAGAAGACTTGTTTCTTTGAAAAAGCTAGGTTTTAAGGACTTTTTTATAAACTATTCTTTGTTGTACTATTTGAATTTATTAAATTTGTAAAGTGTATAATTTACATTTGTTTTATTATCATTTTCTCTTATATATATCATTAAGTTGAACGCTCTATTGACGTCAAGCCGCCGAAATAAGTGTTAAAATTATCATTGTTTATCTAGCTATTCAGCAGTGGGCGTGGGGGGTCTAGATGTCGGGATTTGAGTTGTAACATACTCGGAACCCGGGGTTTCGAATCACGCGACGAGTAGTGAATAGTTATATCTCTATGCTGACGAGTCCCGATCAATGGACGAAACGTATACGTACATAGATAATAAACAAAACAACTAACTTTATATATATATATATATATATATATATATATATAAAGTTAGGTAGGTGTTTATATATTTCTATGCATAGAGTTCACTCCTAAACTAATTAATCAATTGTTATAGATGTTGGAACATAGTTTCTAGATGTAAGGATTGGTAATGTGGGGCTATATTTGGTTTAATTTAGTTTTATGAAATGGGGACAAAGGCAGAGTGGACGCCCTTCGTGAAAATTCAGATACCTTCGATTTTTGAACGATAGGTATTACACATCAGTTAATGAATATTCCTCAAATTTCCATTCCTTTTAAGTATTTTATAAGGTTCTTTTTTTAGGGGGCATAATATAAGCACAACCTCCTATTAGTGATGCCAAATATTGCATTAAATTTGATCCATAATCATTAGACACCAATGAAGTAAGTGTCTATATCAAAATGAGATAATGATTTTAAATGTTTCAGATTATTGAAAGACTAGCAGACCTCGTGGAAATTCCACAGTTGTGTCCTTTATTTGTTGTATATTGCTGTCATGCATTCTATGGACGTCCGGCGCGAACGCAGACCCCCACAATATTTTTGTAACACCTACGTTCAAACTAAAACATACTTATGTAAGTACTCTGGTTACTGTAGTTTCAGAATATATCTGGTTATTGGGGGGGGGGGTTCTACCTTAAACACTCTTGAAGGAGTTGATGACATATTTCCATTGTATGGACATCCAGCGCAAATGCAGGCCTCACAATATTATTGTACCATCTTTAGACAGAACAGATACTACACTTTGAAATATTTAATTGCTATAGGGTAAAGAATACAATTTTAAAAATTAGGTACAAGGCTATCAAAAGTGGGCGAAAATTGGAATTGTTGGTCATCCTTTGTCTACTATAACATATCTGACTATCCTACTCTTGGCTAGAATCATTGCAGTCACCATAATACCACATTTACTCTAGGGGCTATCCTACTTAAAATATCCCCGAAGTGTTGCTAGATTTAAATTCTATCCTAGCCCAAAAGCCAAAAAAGCATATTCTATTTCGATTTTCATGTTTAACACAACAGCGATATCAGATAAAAATTTAAAATTTACTTTGGTGATCTTATCCTTTAAAAAAGAGATTGAGGGTGATAACGTGTGTACGAACATAGAATTGCCATAGTGTATTACTATATAGATATTTGTGAGATGTGACATAGTTTCAGTTATAGATAGGCGCCAAATCTTCATGAAAATAAGATAACTATATAAAACTGGCAGTTGAAAAGAATAAAAGGATAGCTTTTCCACCATCGTTGTTTTGTTTTGTGATATAAGTAAAAGAAAAAAAGGATGAAGGAGTCATCCATTCTTTTTAACAGATGGTGCCAGATGATAGCCAAGGAAGCAACAATATATCAGATTTCAAAAAAAATCATTTTCCACTGTTTGCTGGCAAAATAGCTTCTTGCCCTTTTCTTTCCATTTTATTTTATTTTATTTTATTTTTATTCCACATTTCATTTTCTCTTTAAACTAAAAAAAAAGAAAGAAACAAAAAAAACAGCAACTAATTCACACGGTTCTCATGGTTTTATTTGCCATTTGCAGAAACATTTCATTAAAAACGAAAAAATAGCTTAAAGGCCAACTTTAAATGGTCCGTCGATCGGTGCTTTGCCCATTGCTCGCCAAATGTTTCCTGATCATTTGCAAAGTTGTTTTCCTTGTTCATGAGGATCAGAAAATTGGCCGGGATCAAGAATTGAATTAAGATGGCCCGTGGGAGGGTGTTTTTCTTCAAAATTGCTTCACGATTATCTGCACTTTGCATTTGGCCCCATTCTGATCAGCGTAATTAGCATATATTCTCTGCCATTTCCATAATAAATTAATGCCACTTAATCGAGCGATTCAGAAGACCGTTACAAATTTCCTAATCGGGTCAAACAGAATGGAATTTCAATTGTTACAACATTTCTCTGCTGGATATTTCTTGCACTTTCCTCCCAAAGATTTTACTAGTACAAAACTGTTTATAATAGGACAAGTACTTGAAATGATAGAACATCATCGGTTTGTGTAAGAAAAGTTTTTCTGTTTTTTTAAGCCACCTAAAAACATTCTCAGAATATAAGATGCATTTAATTACTCATGTAGTCATCATTTGTCTCTATAAATATGTTAATGTAACGTTCATAAGATTAATTATCAAATTTAGAGTTCGTAGGTCTCATATCTTAAAAATATTTGTTAATCACATAAGTTTTGTCCGTATTTTAATTCTCTGAAATTTAATAGTGAGTGGGAATAGCTAATCGAACTAAATATTTTTGTTTAAATGGAAATCGCTCCAGACAAGGCATAAAGCCACTTGATGTAAAGAGCTAACAAGAACGACATATGATTATTGCAAAGACCTATGGGCCTTAGTCTTTAAAAGACCATGGCTACAGGTAGGAGGAGAACAGTTAGCAGGGAGATAGTTTCACAAATCTGTAGGTTTTGCAAAAAAGCTAATGGAATAGGAAGCTGTATTTCAATGAGGTATCAAAACAGCAAATTAATGGAGACCACTAGACGAACGAGTCAAACAAACTGGAACAAAGAAAGCCAGGAATTAATCACAGAATTCTGAAGAACACATGCCATAATAGCATTTATAGAAAAGACTGAGACTAGCAACATAACGTCTGTTAGAGAGAGGGTGCAGAGAAGAAGAAAAGATGTGGTCAATCAAATTACAGATGCGTTTCTGCATCTTATCAAGAACCCTCAAATAGGACAGAGATTCACCAGCCCAAAATATGACAACAGTACTCCATACATGGTCTGATATTAGATTTGTAGAGATAGAGAATAGCCTCAGGTGTGAGAAAGTGTTTCAAGCGATAGAATAAACCGACTTTATCAGAAGCAGAAAGAGTAATGGATCTAATGTATAAACTCCAAGAAAGATTTGATGAGAGAGAAAGACCAAGAAGTTTCAGAGTCGATTTCACTTCAAGGGCGGAGCCATCCATGAGAATATATACAGTAGCGTGCAGAGCAGGAGGAGGGCGACGAGACGGTGGACCCGAGCATCCAAATTATATTCAAAATATCTTCCTTTATCATAATATTTTTCAGTACTAGGACTTATACTTGAGTCTCTGGGGAATACAATAAAGAAGTTGGCCCCGGGCATCATCAAGCCATCAACAGACCTCTGCATGCCACTGTTTATATATCATATATATATATATAGTAGTATAAAAATGTACTCATGGCAAGTAAGCTACATAGATACGTTTATGGAAATCACCAAACAATTAGACATAAGTATATTTTCATCTGACTAATAAGCTTTACTCACATATTAAGCACCGTTGAAGTAAGTACTGAAAAAAAAAAGTAATAAATTATATTATTTTATAACATTATAATATATGTGTATATACATGAAATGGTAATATCATATATTTGTTTTCATTTTACTTCAGTAATCAAAGGGACCCTTTCTGGGGCAAACATTTGATTTCTATATGAGATACATAGATATCCGAGTATTCAATCAATTCTGTCTTGTGGTCTGTTGGTCTTATCGGATTACAAGACAAGAATTCATCTAGTCTGGTGGAGTATCCAGCTAAGTACTGTTACTTGAGGTAACATCGCTAAGAGAATGGTGCACTATTCCTCGTATGAGCCAATGTATAGCCGTGTTGAGGGGATCTTATTTGTGCTTTGAATATTATGTTATTTTGAATATTTGGTCAGGGTTTACTTGTAAGGTGAAGTATCCTCATGTCAGGTTGTACTGACAAACCTCTATACAGAGAGATCGAAGACACTCGAGGATGGTGTCTAGTAAGTAATATATATGTGTGTGTGTATTGGGACACATTTATCTTTATAAAATTTTATTTTACAGGCAAAAATAATAAAAATGTCTCCATTAAAAGCATTTAAAACATGATCGTACCCAAGGAGCATTTGACGCATGTAATGATTTATAAGTTTAAAAAAGGTGATTCTGCAGCCGAAGATTATGCTTGAATGAAAGAACGTGCAGAGGATGGTTTATAAAATTCAGAAATAGAAATATCGCTCTTGAAGATGAACATTGTTCAGCACGTCCAGTTGAGTTTGATGAAGAGCTTCTTATGGCACCACTTAAAGAAACCCCTGCAGTATAAATTGAAGAACTAGCAATAAAACTTTCTGCCACCCATAACAACTTGCAAAGGTTTCTAAACTTGGAAAATGGGCATATCATGAATTGTCTGCAGATCTTAACTCACGATCTACGGCCTCGAGACATCCTTATCTTGTTTCTAGCGTCTTTATACACTATCTAATATGAGCCCTACTAAGAGACATTTTTTTAATCACCAGCAATCAGAGAACTATCAAATTTTAGTGAAATTTTTAATGAAACTACCGTGGTACCAACCGATGTTGTGCCATTGCGTTTTTTTTCATGGGAAGGGAAGGAGCTCAAGTATTTTTCTTATTCAGATTTAACCCAAGTAATTTCATGTTCCTTGGGCTCTCGTCTTACTATGATCCATCTTTCATTTGAGTTGTGTTTCGTCCTAGTGTCATGTTATTTCAACTTATCTGTGATTGGTCAGTGTCATCTGACTATGTGAGTTGGTTTCCGCACTCTAAAATTTTTCTTAATATTTCAACTGTTTTCATTAGGGCTGCGGTTTGTATGGTATGAATGCTTCGTATAATTCCAATTTTGTACAGTAATTTTTCTAGTTTTTTTCGATTATTATTATTAGTAGTAGTAGTAGTAGTAGTAATAGTAGTAGTAGTAGTAGTAGTAGTAGTAGTAGTAGTATTACTATTACTGCTAGTAATAGAAGTAGTAGTAGAAGTAGTAGTATCCTAATTCTGAGCCCTTATAACAAACACGGAATCCTAAGCGTTCTTCCTGCGTCAAATAATGAGAGCATAGGTCTCTCATTCTAGAATGGAAAAGAATAACGTTTAGTTAAAAGGCTTCAGAATGAACTACGAACTGGTATGAGATCAATGACCTCAATAGATGCCGGCAGTTGTGACGTGACGTCAGTTCTGTCAGAATCTATCGTTGCCTTTTTCTCCTGCCAAACTAGACAGCGATTTGATGGGTGGGGCTCTCACCTCAAAACTCTATCTATCTATCTATCTATCTATCTATCTATCTATCTATCTATCTATCTATTTCCCTGCAATTAATTTTTACATATATGTTTGTCCTGTGAATAAAACCTCTATTTTTAAGAAGACCTGTGTTCCTGTTATTGAACAAGAAGAAGACGATATGCACCTGATTCCTGACATGAGTGTGTATATGACACTACATTGCAACACAGTAAATTTTGTGCAATTCTGACAAATACTTTAGAGCTGTAATTTTTTCCAATAGTTACAGAAGCTAGATGTGTTTATTATTATTATTTTTATTATTTTATTATTATTATTATTAGTAGTAGTAGTAGTAGTAGTAGTAGTAGTAGTAGTAGTAGTAGTAGTATATTTTGATCAGCTATAACATATTTGACAGCTTCATCTCAAATTGTATGGGATTATGTCGAGTACTTTTTGAGCCTATAAGTTTTTAGCAACTAACATATTAACAGTAAAAATATAAGCATTTTTACTTCCTTCAGTTATGACACCCCCAAACATCACACATATGCTTTGTGACAAATTTGGTGCAAATCTTGCGAGTTGTTTTGGAGCCTATACTTGGCCAAGAAACAGACAGACAAAACCATGCTCAATCATAATATAGATTCTAGTAGTGTAACTTTTTATTTGTCATGAAAAAATACAAATCTGTCTCTGCCGATTCCATTACAAGACCTGAATAATTTACTGTTTTTATTGGAGTGATTGTTTGAGATACAAGATTGTTTTTTTTTTCTTACTGACTTTCTTTTAATTTTTTTTATGTATGTTCGCTTTCCAAAAAAAAAGTGAACTTGCCAACAACATATGGTACTCAAGATATATGTTTATATGTTTATAGAAAAGACTGAAATTGTATATACTTAAAACGATGCCAAACAAAAAGTTGTGGGAGGTTAAAAATCCTAAAAGAATTAAACGAAAAAAAAAAACAGATAACTTTTCGGCTTTTCTTAGACTTAACTCTTCTTAATACCGATACAGTTGATTCCAGTTGACTGTTCGAATTGTGAATTGTATAAATATTAAATCAATTTTTCTCATCCTTTTAATAAAAAAGAAAATGTATATATACAGGGTGGGCCAAAATAAGGGTCCTATCTTTAAATTTGAATAACTTGAATTTGAATAACTTCCACAAAATAAAAGTTAAACTCACCAAACTTTATGTGTGGGTAGACTGACCCTTCCGAGATTTTTTGAAATAAACAAAACAAATTTTAGCTGAAAAACACTTCTTAAAACTTACAAAAACTAAAATATTGTTTTTTACACTGTTTTGAGTTTTTTAAGCAAAAATAATGTTTTCTAAATGAGGGTACGTTCCTTAGGGCTAATACGGCTCATGCTTGCTTCGGAAGGGGTCCTTTACTTATTCTAAAAAAAAAAAATTTTTAAATCAATAAATAAAAAAGTTATGAATTTTTAAAAATAGGACCCTTATTTTTGCCCACCCTGGTCAGATCATAACTGTATGTTTTGGGTTTAGTTTTCAGAAAATTCAGAGAATTTTAAACTCTTAAAATCGTCCCTGCTTGTCAATCTGTTCCAATATTCAAGTAAAAAGACTTTTTTTTCTTTCAAATAAAAAACTTATCTTAATATTTTCATTTAAAACATCTTAGTTTCAAAACAGAAACAAAACATATTAAAATCAAATATTAATGTTTATGAAAAGTTAAAATATTCCAGTTTAAAAAATTGATTAAAAGTTATATAAAGGTTGCTCTTGGCAAGATAAACTATTTTTAATGAAATATAGTTGGGAAATTGGTCCCAAACAGTTTATTTGGGTTTACCGACTCATGTGTGACGTATTTGCGTTAAAAAAAATGTTAATAGAAAATATAAGTATTTGAAGATACCGTTACTAGTAGTTAGTAATCTGTCACATGTTTTCTGCTTTCGAAAGAAAACTTTATATTGTGTCCTTCATTAATCCAACCACATCCTAACGGAAACTTTGATAAACGTTTCGGTACTGGTTCGTCTTTTACCATAGTCCGTTTTTCACAACTTTTTACTGACCATTTTTTTTTCGGTGTACACTTACTTATCAGGCTGCTAGAGAATTACAGGGGTTTTGGAATTTTTTTCAAATATTTTACATTTTAGCGGGGGGATCAGTTTCCAATGTAAATTCAACGTATACTGATCCCCCTCTTTTTGACCATCTCAATTTTTTAAAATTCTTCTTCTGTTTACAATTACCTATCATGTTGCGAGATAATTCCGGGTTTTGGAGAATATTTTTCAAATATTTGAGGGGGATCAGTTTTGACCATGTTGCATGTGTTGTTTGTTCTTACGGGCCAATTAAAAGAGGGGGATCAGTCTACGTTGAATTTACATTGGAAACTGATCCCCCCTCCTAAAATGTAAAATATTTGAAAAAAATTTCCCAAAACCCCGGAATTCTCTAGCAGCCTGATAAGTGTACACCGAAAAAAGAAAAAAATGATCACTATAAAGTTGTTAAAAACGGACTATTCAAAAAGACGAATCAGTACCAACGTTTCGATTCCCGATACATCTGACACATGTAATTTTATCGGAAAGCCGATATGCAGTAACTAAAAAGTTGTATTTTTTTAGATCATGACATGCTGAAGGTAAATCAATTTAGGTAAAAAAGACTTTTTAAATTAGTAAATTAGCCGACATACTGGCAGAGATTCAACATGGCTGATAGTCGATATCAAAATGCAAATGGGAAGAGGTCAAACAAGAAGAACTAAAGTCTTTCAGTGAGTTATATAAAAATATTTTTTAAATATTTATTTCACAACATAATCCTTTTGTTTTAAATAAACATCTTAACCCCTTCCCCCACACACACATATATACATGCACAGTCTCTGCTTACACTGTGAGCCTAGTGGTGCTGCTACTTGCCTTAAAGTCGTATGTTCCCACAAAATAAATACATACATTAATTTACCCTTAATTTTATATCCATCATCGCCGTTTTTGTCGCTCTCTTCTATACATGGATGGAAAACATTGAATGTATATATGTGTAGAATCTCACAATAAAATACTAAAAAAAACAGCAACTTAAATTAACTTTTCAAAATGAGTTGTAAAATCGGCTATTACTTTCCGAACGGCCAAACATCTTACTCTAAATAAATATCACTTACTTTTAAAATGTTTCAGTTAAAAGGCATCTTTAAAACATCTTAATAAATGTTATGAAACACAATTTTAACAATAAATAAAACATTTTAAAATAGTAATTTATGAAAAATTCTTTCTTCTCTTTACATCACAAACTTTAAAAGTAAATATATTTTGCTTTTCCAAATTGGATATGAATGGATATGTATGTATGTATGTATGTATGTATGTATGTATGTATGTATGTATGTATTTGCTGAGGAGTGCACAATTTCCGCATACTGCAGTATATTGATTACTATTTGTTGTTGTGTTACTTTTTTCTTTTGTATTTTATATGTTTTTTGTATGTTTTTGTTTTTTTCTTCTTACTTCTTAATTAAATTAGGGAGTTGGGCGGAAGTGTACCCTAGTTCCCTCCCCCTGCTAACATTTTTATATTTTTGTACTTGAACATTTTCAAATAAAGACGTTGTTGTTGTAATAGTAGTAGTAGTAGTAGTAGTAGTAGTAGTATCAGGTTGGAAAGAAAGTAATGTCGTTTTTGTCCAACACATTTATTTCATCTGAAACATTCACATTAAGGCATTTTTAATCTTTACAATAATTCCCCCCATTTTCTATGACTTGTGTTCAACGATCAATTAGCTTCTTGATGCCTTCTTCAAAATAATTATTTGATTTTTGAGAAAAAAATAAATTTAGGTCATTTTTGAGTTGGTCGTCATTTTCATAAATTTCATTGTTTAAGTGATGCTGCAACGACCGGAAAAGATAGTAACCGGATGGAGCAATGTCAGGTTAATAAGGCGGATGAGGCAAAACTTCCCAATTGAAACTCATGATCTTTTCCTGAGTGAGTTTTGCTGTGTGAGGTCTCGCGTTATCATACTGAAGCACTACACCCTTCCTATTGAGTAATGCTGGTCGTTTTTTTGATAGAGCAATTATTTGATCATCCAGCTGCGAACAATATTTTAATGCTGTGATTGTTTGATTAGGCTCTAGTAACTCGTAATGAATCAGTCCTTTCATGTCCCACCATAAAGAGAGGATAACCTTCTTTGGATTTAGTCCTTGTTTTGGAACAGGCTGTGGACTTTGGTTTCGGTCTAACCATTGCCTCTTGTGTTGGGTATTCTTGTAAAGAACCCATTTTTCATCTCCAGTTACAATTCTTTGCAAAAATGATTCTCGATGATTCCTGGAAAGCAAGGATGTGCAAACAGTCAATCTTTAATTTCGTTGAGCGTCGGACAAATCGTGGAGAACCCAAAGTCCAAGTTTTGAAACATTTCCTAAATCATGAAGGCATGAACTAATTGTGGTATTAGTTGTATTGAATTGTTGAGCTAATTCTCTGCTAATTAACTTTGGATTGGCCTTCACAGCGTCTTTAATGGCGTCTTCATCAATTGATTTTGGCCTTCCTGAACGTCGTCGATCTGAAATGTTAAAGTCTCCAGAAGAAAATTTTGCAACCCACAGTTAACATTTTCGATCATTCAGAACATTTATTCCATAGACAGTTCCAATATTTCATATAGATTCTGCAGCTGAGTTTCTTTTTTTGAATTCATAGAGCATGCAATGTCTCAGATGCTCATCACTAATATCCATTTTTTGACGGCTGAGACCGTTAAACTTAATATTTTTAAACTAATTACTATATCTGAAAGGCAAAGCAAAATATTAAGACACCAATTCACAAAAAAATCTAGAACTGTGTACAAGTTAGGAGGCTGCAAAGTGATGAAATAAAAAATACGACATAAATTCTTTCCAACCTGATAGTAATAATAATAATAATAATAATAATAATAATAATAATAATAATAATAATAATAATAATAATAAATGTTCATAAAAAGCTTCTATAAAATTAAGAAGAAATTAAATAGTAATATCCCAACATGTAACTAGAATGATTTATTGTGAAATATTGCAATATTGAAGCACATTTCGACAAACAATTAAAATTAAAATATTTAAACAATGTGAAGAGGCAACGAATGTTGTGTTTAAGTATCAACTTTTCATTGCACAAAATCTCACATCAGCCGTTTCATTCAACAAATCACAAGCGCAAGAACATTCACTTCGAAATTTTGCACATAATATAAAAACTCAAACACACAACTTTCTTCTCTTTGTGTTTTTTCTTTCAGATTGAACACACATGCACACGTCACAAATCCGGCTTATGTCTTAGGGGCCAAAGTAGCACACATATGACGAGAGATATTCACAAACTACTGTATGCACAGGGCAGCATATAGACACAAGCTCACACATGCATACTCTCACTGACAAAACAGAGGCAAGTTTATATCGACACAGATCTACAGATCTAACCAATTTTCACACACTACCACGTGCAAACTCACACGGCTCCACCCGAAACAAACATGGTTACTTCACTTCTTTTTCTTATAGACAAAACAACTTTTCCTTTACCTAGATGGTTCTTGGACTATTTGAACTCTCATTTTTAGCTCCTCACTATTGGTTGTCCTAACAAGTTTTCAATAAAATGGATATATTACTCTATGGATCGTCTTTTTTCTTCAAAACATTCGTGTATTCTTTTTCCACATCACCACATTGGTGACCCCGTCTACCTCTCCACAAAACAAAACAAAACAAAAAAAACTGCTATCTCAACAACGGATTTAATTTTTTTAAATGCTAGAACGTATATTTTAACCTTACTTTATTTTAAAATAACTGAACAACACTGATAAGCATCTCTCTTTTTCTCAAACACAAGGAGATCATCAAATGGAACTAGTTTTGAAGGCAGCATCAGGAGGGCC
The DNA here is from genome assembly GCA_963556195.1 of Sepiola atlantica. Lineage (NCBI taxonomy): Eukaryota > Metazoa > Mollusca > Cephalopoda > Sepiida > Sepiolidae > Sepiola > Sepiola atlantica. The sequence continues at coordinate 47,249,591 of OY744515.1, read as the reverse complement.
GTAATGACGAAGCTGAGAGGGGAATCCCAGAAAAATCCATCCAGCTGTGCATAAAAGCATGGCAAAGAAGGATGAGAGTTTTTAAAACGAGTTGAAAATCGGCCATTATTTTCCGAACGACCTAATATTTTACATTTTTTTTTACTAAAAAGGAGTCACTACTTATCAAGGCCAGATGCCACTCAAGGATAGCGGTTAATGAGATGGAGTGATTATCAGAATCAAAACGGAATACTTCTGGGGACGGTTCTATATATGAATCTGTTGACATTGGCTTCGAAGACGACCAACTTCTAAAGGTCACCGCTTATCAAGGCCCAAAGGCCACTCGAGGATATGGGTTAAAGAGTTTAACTGTTGGACGGTGAGACAACACCGCGATCACCGGCACGATAGTGGTAGCAGGCAGAAATTGTTTACATTGGACTTGAAACGACCATATTATAGTCGGTTGGGAAGTAGGCTTGCGGCACTGTGTTTCACAGACGAGCAGTTCTAGGAAAGAAACTCTGCCCATAGAAGTTTCGTTTTGTCTTGGCCATGCAAAGGGAAATCATTGACAGTGGTAGTAGCTAGGCAGGTTCTAGTTGTGAATGTTTTACAAGGGAGGGACCACAGATTTAAGCTAAGTCGAACACCTACCAGGAAAATAAGTTGTAATCTATGGGGAAGTAGTCCCACGGTAATGTGTTCCACAGATGGGACGCCCTTGTGAAGAAGCTCTGTTTGTGGAAATTTCGCTTGATGCTGGATGTGGAGGAAGAAAAGAAAGTTATTTTCTTTGTTGTAGAAAGACGAGTTCTTGCTGTGAATATCTTACAAGGAGGAACAAGAGATGTGAGCTCAGTCGAACACCTTTCATAGAAATTAATTTTTCAGTCAAAAGTCATCTTTAAAACATCTTAATAAATGTTAGGATTTTTATAATAAATAAAACAGTTTCAAATAGTAGTTTATGAAATCTTTTAAGTTTATTTTTGCTTTTTCAAAATTTTGTGTTATCATTTAACATATTGAGAGTATATAGCTGTAATCTTGTTTTCCAGCACAATCACAGTCATATCGTTTATGCTGTCTATTTGCTCATGGATGCTGATCTTGGCGGTACTAAGACCTTTGATGAGCTGACGAAGTGCTAGCGCTTCGGCTGGGGTCTCTAGACCTTCTGAAGACATGTTTGTCACGTAAGAGCATGCAACCTTGTATATACTTTTATAGTTATTCGCAGAGTGGGCTATGTGGAGGCTGTCTTCATCCCCTCCCGACTACACGACGCAGGAAATTGAGCAAGCTATCCAATGCCTGAGGACTGGCAAGACACCAGGCATGGATGGTATCTATACAGAGTACATAAAACATCAAGGCATGAAGGTAACTCACTGGCTGCGCTCCTTTCTCTCTGCCTATTTTCACCACTCAAAGCTGTCAAAGATCTGGCGTCGTGCCAAAATGATCGCCCTGCCAAAGCCTAACAGACCAAGGGATGACCCCAAGGGATACCGGCCCATCTTACTGCTGTGCGTCCCATTTAAGCTCCTTGAACGCCTCATCCTGGCCCGGATCACTCCAGTGATCGACCCCCAGCTACCTAAAGAATAAGCTGGCTTTCAAAGTGGCAAGTCAACAACAGACCAGGTGGCCCTCTTGTGCCAAGACATAGAGAACAGCTTTTAGGCGGGAGAGAAGGCTGGTGCTGTCTTCCTGGATCTGACAGCTGCCTACAATATTCTGGCTGCAGGGGCTATACATGAAGCTTCTGGAAACCATCCCAGATAAGCACATAGTGAGCTTTATAATGGAGCTTTTGGCTATTGACCAGCAACGGCCAGAGCAGCAGGATGAGGAAGCTCAAGAACGGCATACCGCAAGGTTCAGTGCTGGCACCCATGCTGTTCAACATCTGCATTCATGACCTACCCACAACAGCATCAAGGATTTATGATTACGCAGATGACCTGCCTATTCTACTCAGCAAACAATTCTGGAAAGCCGTAGAAGAGGGTCTCTCTGAGGATATAAGCATTCTGCTTTTATACCTGAAGAACTGGTGCCTCAAGCTCAGTGTTGACAAGACTGTGTCAACAATGTTCCACCTTAACAAGAAGGAAGCAACCCACAAAATAAACATCATGGTTGACAATCCTCCCCAACATCCCTCGGCGTGAAGCTTGACAGAACACTGACATTTAAACAACACTTGGACAGCACCAAGGCAAAGACCACCACCCATGCTGCACTGATACGCCGTCTAACTGGTACCACATAGGAAGCAACTACAGAGACACTTCACATCTGCACTGAGGCCCTGATCTTCACTACCGCTAAGTACCGTGCTCGAGTCTAGTGCCACAGTCCACATGTGAAAAAGCTGGACACTGCCCTCAATGACGCCCTACGGACTGTCTTCGGATGCCTACGAGCCATTCCAACTCACCAACCGCCTGTCCTCACTGGTATTGCTGAAGCATATATCAGACGAGAAAGAATCATGCTAGCCCTCACCCTGAAGACACAGACCTCTCCACAAGATCATCACAGTAAGACCTTAGCACAAGCAACTTAAGTCCTGCCACCATTTTGTCGTGCAAGCCCAGGAACTGCTCTGCACAACACCAGCTGACACCAGCAAGGCTTCCTGGGTCACGGTAAGATGGAGGTTACAGTCGAAGACAGTAGAGCCATCGAGTCGTTGTATGGATGGGGCCTCACAAATGGTGCTCAATGCGAATGTGGGGACCCCCTGCAGACCGTGGAACACGTCATCAACAGCTGCCCCAAATACCGGCCACCAAATGGTGATCTGCCCTTATTAACCTGGACGATAAAACTCTGGACTGGCTTGCTGCAGCTGAGCTGAAGGTCTAAAAAGACATACGCAAGAAGAAGAAGCTGTAATCCTAACTATCTGCAACCATTGCATTTTTATCAGATGCTTTTTTTATACATCCCTTCTTCACCATGACGATGCATTTGCTCGCAACGCTCTGGACATCCAGCAGTTCCTGGCAGAGAAGATCATTCCCATACTGAAACAACCTCCTTATTCATGATGACGACGATGATGATGACAATGACGATGACAACGATGACGATGATGATGACGATGATGATGATGATGATGATGATGATGATGATGATGATGATGATGATGATGATGATGATGATGATGATGATGATGATGAAATTTTTTCGATTGCCACTATATTGTAGAATAAAGTACCGAATTCCTTCTTCTGACTGGCAAGAGTTTACCAGTCAAATCGAAAGAGACATTTGCTCTTTTTTATGGAGTCTCACAGGTCGACATCACCCTTAGCAGCGTTTTTCAACCGGGTTCCCTGAAATCTTAAGGTTCTGCAAAAGACGGCTTAATGGGTTCCGCAAGAACAAGTGAGATAAGCTAACGAACTTTTGTTTTCTCAAAGCTTAATGAGATCATTAAAATGGACTCATCTTGAAGGTGAGTCCATTAAGAGGGTTGTCACGACAGAGCTGAAAGGGGCATCCTAGAGGAATCCTTTCAGCAGTGCATATAAGCATGGCAGAGAAGAATGAGACATGAAGACGATTACTCGTTTTAGACCATTGGGAACAATTAGTGTTGATCTGTGTGGGAAAATGGATGTGTGTATAACGGCTCAAAATTAAGCCTAACCTAACCACAATAACAAAGCCAGGATAGATTTCATTGAGGATGTTTTATTAGAATCTTATTGTTTATTTTACTGATATTTCCTTTCGCTTCAAAATTTTATTTTATTTATTTTTTTAATTCTTTTTAGTTTTTAGTTTTTAACGTTTTTTTGTCAACTTCTCAATTACTTGACTTGTAACCCTTTTTTTAAATTTATAATATTTTTTTTTATCTTGTTTTAAACCATAACATTCTTATCCCCTCACGTAAAAATCTCCAGTTCCTACCATACCCATCCCGAACCTCTATCCGACTTCTTCTTCTTCTTCTTCTTCTTCTTCTTCTTCTTCTTCTTCTTCTTCTTCTTCTTCTTCTACATAAATGCTTCATGTCTACCTTGCACCTGCTTATGTTCTCAACGTCTATCTTACCCATATCTTCAACTCTGGAGTTAACCTTCCCATCCTCATCTCTGCTTCCACCAAGCCCATCCTGCCCCCAACCCGCACCCATCAAACCAGACTCTTCAGGGCTTTTATGATTTTCATTTCCCCTGTATCCTTTGTCTATCTGGTCCAACAGATCTACATGCCTTAATGTCTGTAAGGGTGGGGCCCATTTGAAATTTACAATTCAACACAAGATCTCAATTTACAGTCACCCCCTCTCCCTTTTTCTTTCTTTCTTTTTTCTTCGTCTCTCTCGCTCTCTTTTTTCTTTCTTTCTTTCTTTTTTATTTATCTCTCTACCTCCCTTTTTTCTTTCTTTCTTTCCCAATCTCTCTCCCCCTCTCTCTCTCTGCCCCCTCTCTCTCTCTCTCTGATTATGCATGTCTGCATATGTGTGATGTTTCATCTCCTCCCTCTCTTTCTGTAGACCCATGCCCCTTACACTGTCCCATATTTTGAGTTTTAACTTTCTTTGTTCTTTGGCTAAAAACCAGAAACTTACCAATTCCACAGAAAATGTCATTACCTCTCTTTGGGAGAAGATGTTTACTTTCTCAGGTGGTGTGATGAAAAAAAAATCTGACATTGTAATCGAGAAAGGGTGGGAGGATGTCAAAAAACAAATTAAATAGGAAAAGATTTTAAAAATAAAAAAAAGAGTAAAGAAGAAATTACAAAAGGAAAGTAAAATAGGGCAACGATTTCCAGCAAAAGACAAAAGAAACCCAAAATAATAGCGAAAACTAGAATGGCACTCTAAAGAATGCATACCTCCACCCTCTCTTAACAGTAAAAATAAAATTTACTAAATTCCAATATCACAAGTCGCTAAGCTATTACGTCATATTCTTACACACAAAGATAAATAATTATTTTCTTATATTAGTTATACTGTTGACCCTATCTTCGTCACATTAAGTCTATTCTTATATAGGTTAAGAAGATAAGTGTATTTATACTAGAAAAAATGTGAGCCGATTGGTCATCCATTCAGCTCGTGTTAGACTGTTGAATAAGGAGAAAGTGAGTTTGCAAAGCCAGTTAAATATGAATATAAAATGAAAAAATCCAAAATTAGTCTCTTTCTGCTCACTATATTTCCGCCTCTCTCCCCTTTCATCTCTTTCCCCCCCCCCCCCTGCCTCTCTCTCTCTATCTCTCTCTACTTCCTTCTCAAATACTGGTTAAATATTGTTGTGTTATTCCCTTTTGTTTATAATTGACTATTCCATTCTTTATATTCTTTCCTCTCTTTATTAATTTCGACTGTTAAGAAAGAGAGAGAGAGAGAGTGTGTGTGTGAGGGAGAGACGGAAGTGAGAGTAATACAACCATATAAACAAGAGCGGGTTCAAACAACATGCAGTGAGAGAGAAAGGGAGTGATAAACAGATACTTAATAAGAGATGGGTCACTCGGTGAGTTAATTGCAATTAAGGCTTATTAGAACAACTAAAATAGATTTTGCAAAAAACAAAATCTAATCCCAAAACTGAGTAATATTTTAGCATGTATTTGTGTGATGAAAATATTTTTAAGAAAAAAGCCTTAGGGAAACAAACGGTGATTTACTCAGTTTTAGTATAATAATAGATATACAACCAACTAAATCCTTGGCCTTTTGTTTAGGAGCAAAGTCTAGTATCTGTCCTCGGTCGTTGAAGGAGAAATCCTTGTAGACTGAGGCAATTTTTATTTTTGTAACAATCAAGAGAGCCCCTTTTTGGGGAACTATATTTTCCCCACATTAAAAACCGACCTTGTCTTTAACTCTGTCCTCATGGGGAGGCAAGCAAATAGGAACTGAATGGAATTGCTAATTTGCATATCAATTTGAAAAATGCTGCTTTTAACAAATAATTCTTGATTCCTAATTCATTTGTTTTATTCTTTATTCATACATATGAGATACAATCACATTGAGAACTCTTATGAGAAAGCAATTAAAAGCCAACTATTTTTTTCTGAAATGTCTTACCTAATTAAGTAGGTACACGAGCAACGAGTCCATTTCATAGTTGAAAACAGCGAATCTCTAAGTTGTTCTTTTCTTTAGACGCACTCATTCAGTTGGAATTATACTTGATATTATTAATTCTAAATAATTTTCAGTCTTATATAAAACTAGCATGGCTACCCGACGTTGCCCGGTTACATGAACAACAAAATAGAAAAGTGAAAATGTGTCACATATTTCCTTTAAAACTTCTTTCTCTCTCTCTCTCTCTCTCTCTCTCTGTATTCTTCCCCCTCCCATCTCCTCACCCCTCTCTCCTACCTATCGTCTCTCTCCTCTATCTATCACTCCTCTCTCTCTTTCTCTGTCTCTGTATTCTTCCCCCTTCCATCTCCACCCCCCCTCTCTCCTACCTATCTTCTCTCTCCTCTATCTATAACTCCTCTCTCTTTCTCTGTCTCTGTATTCTTCCTCCTTCCATCTCCCCACCCCCTCTTTCCTACCTATCTTCTCTCTCCTCTATCTATCACTCCTCTCTCTTTCTTTCTCATCCTCTCTCTCTCTGTATTCTTCTTCCTTCCATCTCCTCACCCCTCTCTCCTACCTATCTTTTCTCTCCTCTATCTATCACTCCTCTCTCTTTCTCTGTCATCCTCTCTCTCTCTCTCTGTATTCTTCCTCCTTTCATCTCTCCACCTTCTCTCTCATACCTATCTCCTCTATCTAGCACTCCTCTCTCTTTCTCTGTCATCCTCTCTCTCTCTCTCTCTCTCTCTGTATTCTTCCTCCTTTCATCTCCCCACCGTCTATCTCCTACCTCTCTCCTCTCTCTTCTATCTATCACTTCTCTCTCTTTCTCTGTCATCCTCTCTCTCTCTCCACCTCTCTCTCTCTCTCTCTCTGTCTTTCTCTGGTAACTGACAAAAAGTACTATTTCACACCAAAGGTCGATGGAAACAGAATGGCGCAAAAAGCAATGATGCAAAGTGAGAAAAATATAGAGAGAAAGAACAACAAACGTCAGATTTTGTCCCGTAAGCAAATAAAACAAATTTGTTCACATGTATCTTCAGTTCCTCAATACAATCGATAAATAAATAATAAAGAATGTTTTTAATTAATCTATTTTCATTTATCTTTTTTATAATCTATTTTAAATTATTTATTTTGATTTATCTCAATTTAATTGAATTAAAAAACATTTTTTTTATGGAAATTGCTCCAGAGAAGGCATGAAGCCACTTTATGTAAGGAGCTAAAAAAAACTACTTCAAGGTCAAAAACATCTAACGATAAGTGCTAAGTGGATAGATTCCGACCCAGAAAACAGCAATTCTCCCCCCTTTGTCAGAAGCGGACTAAAGGACAAAATAAGGGAAGCTAAAGTTGAAAGTAAACCCAAGGTTTACTTTCTACTCTCCTTTCTACACTCCTTCAATAATTTCTATTATTCTAACTTATATCGTAAGCTTTATATAACCGGTATTGTAAATATTGTGGAATATTATCTTCTATCATAATTATTGTCATTCCTAATATTAATATCTAGCCAATAAATTTTAATTACTATCTATCCACTAAACTTACATTAACTAAATATTCTTTGGCTAAAACTCCCCTTTACTATATAATGTTAAAAGTTTGCTTTTTCCGAACATAGTTTTGGCCGGGTACGCCAATTATTAGTACCCGGCCAAAATATTATTGGACTGGATGGCGATTGGATGGTAGCCGCTGAGTCATTAAACGACACATGAGATAAGCCGTTGAACAGTTAGTTTCTTTCCTTTCATTGAACAGTTCATTAGATTAAAATGCAATTCATATAATGAAGCCTCACATCAGTGAGGGGGCCGATACGCGAAAAAGCCATCGAGAGAGGAAGATCCTGAAACTGTGTGTATTCTCTCCTAATGACCCAACATTGTTTGGAGGCCGAAATGGAATATTCCACAAGTAAAACAGCCGGGGAAAAATATATATACAAGCCCAAAAGGTTAGACGTTTCTTCTAAACAACAATATCTTCTGTTGTCAGCTCGCTTCATAGTGAGTTTCTGCTACTGTTACGGTAGCTAGTTTCATTACTTTTTAGTGTAAATTCATTATGCTGACTTTCCTAACGTTCAACGCTTGAATTTTCTCACTTTGTACATGTCACATCATGTTCATAACACTGCCAAGGAATACGTTAGAGGCAGTATATTATTACAAATATTAAATTTTGACAGCTTCACCCATTTTTCTGGATTCCAATATATTATTTTTACACAATTTATAATATAATATTCCAATGGAGGATACTCTTTGATACAACATAATATATCTGGGGATTCACTATTGCAAACACTGTTTAGCCTCTTTTCAAGTACATTTCTTATTTTTTCAGATTTCATACATGATTGATAATCTTTTTCAAATTAATAATGAAAACCAATGCTTGTTAAATAATTGTTTTTTTCCTTCTGATGAGAAAACTTGTTTCTTTGAAAAACCTAAGTTTAAAAGATTTTTCTATATTTTATAATATTCTTTGTTGTACTTCTTAAAACTATTAAACTTGTAAAGGATGTAACTTTACATGTGTTTATTTTCATTTTCTCTTATATATATATATATATATATATATATATATATATATATAGTTATCCAAATACAAACTCTTTCGCTGTATCATAGCTCTTCAGTGCCCCAAGCCATGATTGAAACTCAACCGTCGAGCTGATGGTCGGCGCCTCTACCCCTGCGCTATCATACAATACTGGCTGAATGTAAATGATATCTACAATGTAAACATTGTCAAGTGTCGGGAGCTCGAATTAGTTTTACCCAATGAGCTATGCCTTAAAGCTAGTGGCAGTTGGCCTTACAAATAAGCTCTACCCAATAAAGGGAGCTTTATATAATCATCCACATACAGACTGTTTCGCTGTATCACAGCTATATATAACTGTAATGTCCCTTTCGACATGGCACGTACAGTTACCCACGATATTATGCAACTGTTGACGGAGCAGCCGTTCTTAGCGCTACCTAAGAGTTAAATCTCCTAACTACCAGTCGGAAACAGCAGCCAGACAAGCAAACCTGTCTAACCTGTACCGTCAATCTGTAAGAACAAGAGCAATTCAGACTAGCCATGTAAGACTTAGTGACAAAAAACTTTCCCCAAGTTGTCCGGATAGAGAGAAAGAGAGACGGCGTTCATTGCCCTAGTCAGGAAACAATGCCAAGTACCAGGCGTCTTTAGACAAAGAAGGAGTGTGAAGGCCGGGCGATAGGCAGAGCCCATCTACTCCTTAAGCAATTATAGGTTTGCAAACCGGATACTTTGAGAAAAAACTTGTTAACTCTTTATACAATAAAAGCAGCGTAATGCAATACTCTAGGCATATCAGCAAGCTGTCAAGAGATCTCAATAGACTATTGAGATCTATTGACAGCCTGCTGATAAGCCTGCTGAATTTGGCATTTAGACGTTAATTTACTCTCCCATTTTCATAGCAATGCATGGCGGCCAGAACAGTAGCGCTTTGACTGCAGATTCAAATATGAATTTCGTATTAGTGTTCGAATCATGTGACCGGTAGGGATTGTCACCTCCAATACTGATGATTGTAGGGTGGCATTACACACATGTGTATATGGATTAATTTGAAAATAATATTTATTTATAAATAACTGTTCAAAGCTCTCGCTAAGATGGAGCACTTTAAGTAAGTTGACATCAGGCTGTCATTTATAGCGTAATGCAATACGCTAGGCCCTGCCTATTGATTTCTCTTGAGAGACTGCTGATATGCCCACGGAAATTGGTATTTAGACGTTAATTTACTCTCCCATTTCCATGGCAATGCATGGTGGCCATAACAGTATACACTCTGACTACTGATTAAAATATGGCTTTTGTATTGGTGTTCGAATCGTGTGACCAACAGGGATTGTCTCCTTCCATACTGATGATTGCAGTATGGCATGAAACACATGTGTATATCAGTTAATTTGAAAATAATATTAATTTATAAATAATTATATATATATATATATATATATATATATATATATATATGTAAAATTGGTTTTAAATGAAAATTTGAGTTTTGTTCAATAAACCTAAATCACCAACAAATATCGTCGAACCTAACAACCGAAATACTTGATCCAACTTTAATGATGTGTTTGTGTCCTTATTTTTACTAGCATGTTACTTGATGTCCACATTTCAATAACTAATTTTAAAATTTTACATTTTGTCTGAAATTTTCATAGCTGTCATTACTCGGCTTTGACCTGGATTACTTTTACTTTTATTAATAATTTACATGACTGAAATGTAAAAAAAGATAAATTTGCATTCTCTTTAAAAAAGTGAAAAGTAGACTAAACTGTCAATACAGAGTTACTTCCTTTTTTGAAGTAAAAATTCAACTAAACAAAAGGAAGTGACTCTGTATTAACGAATACATAGTTACTTCCCATTTTCTTAAGATGGTGTCAAACGAATTTAATCGAATTTCATTTGTTTTTGTTAAGAATATGTACCAACGTGTATAAAAATAGTGACCAGCCAGTAAAAATATTGATGTTGTAAGACAATGATCAAAATTTGGAAACAGACTGATTTTACTTTATTATATACTGGCTGTCCATACCTGGTATCGCCAACTTATTATACAACTGTGACTCGATTAAGAAGTAAATCTGGCCTAGGATTTGCTCAGAAATTACTTTCTTTGTGACAATTTAAAGGATTCCCGATTCCTTTTCAACCTTGAATGGGACAATTGACTTATTTTTATTAATATAGAAATTGTGTTCAACAAAATGAAAAAAATGTAAAAAGAAAGGAAATTATGACTTTTTGAAAAGCTAAAACATCGGAAAAGAAAAATATAAGTAAACATAGTAAGAAACATAATAAGCCTCTGATACAACTCGTAACTACAATCTCTTGGTTAGTAGTTTTGTTACATATCCAATAAGCTATAGAGACTTTAGTTAAGTTTAGCTTAAAATTTCACACATAAATTTAGACCTGACAGGATGGTTTCCTCCCTCTAAGCTGTCTGCTAACACAGTTGTCACCCCTCTTTTTCTCTCTCTCTCTCTTTCTCTCTCTCTCAGCTGTTTGTAAACACGGACACTCTCCTTAGACGTTGCACCATTTACGAAAACATGACTTTTTAAATGTAAACTAAGTCCCCTTTTCCCAAAAGTATTATTTGTTTGTTTTTAAATATAAAGTTGAAAAATAGAGTAGGAGGAATGAAAAAAAATCACCTTTGACATTTGGTATAGGTTAGAATTTTCCTAACCTTAATATAAACCTGAGGATGTCCGGCCAACGGGTTGTGATCAAAGTGTAGTATCTGATCTGTCCTCAGTCAGAGAAGAAGTCATTCGCGACTGAGGCAATCTTTATTTTGATTTACAATCCAGAAAGCCACTTTTGGGGTAGGTAGCTGTTTCCCAGAATTAATATATCCACCTTGTATCAAATATTTTCCTGGTGTACAAACCAATTAAGATGGAGGAAAAAGCTAAAGAAACCGTTATGTTATTTCAAATAATACTGTGTTTTGTAATATTTTAGATCAGCCTTTGTGATAATTAAAACTTCAATTTTTTAAAATTATTTATACTAAGCGTCTTTTTGTAAGCTAAGCCTTTTTTTAAATATTACTTGTTTTTTTTTAATATGAATATGAAAGTCAGAGTAGGAGAAATCATTAGGCTATATTTATTTGTAATCCCAATCATAAAAGTCCTTTTTGGGGAGCTGGATGTTCTTGAATAGGAACTAAATAGTTACATCCTATAAAAATGCTAAATAAATCTTTGAATTATTTCAAATAAGTTGCAGCCCGTGTCTATCTGTTGTAAACTATGCGTTTTTATGTTTCCAACTGCATTTTTTATATGTGTCAGAATTTTTTAAATAAGGATTTGATAAATTGTATTATTTGGATTATCTGGACTACTGTTCTCATCGTGGTTGTTATTCGAACAATATTATCACAATATTTTGGCCGATGTAACCTCCGACCTTCTTCAAGTACGACTTGTCAGACTCGGTAATCTTTATGTCGAACTCCGGAATCTTTATGTCAAACTCGGGAATCTGAACCGGATTTCGAACAGAACTTTTTATTTAATCATGGAGTAGATTGTTTTCGTTTAGTCAGCCATCGAAGCAGCTCCTGTTGCTCAGAGACTCTTTACTGGAAGATACCAATCGAGGATCCATTATCGACAATCGGTCCGGCAGAAACTGAGCCATTTCGGTGGCCTTTTATCTGTCGGGCTGATGTAGTAGTCCTGAGTAATACTAGGGGGTCCAATCTCCTAGGCCTTGCCTTGCCTTGCCTTGCCTTACCTTGCCTCCCCTCTTTGAGGAAGAATTAGTTTATTGCTAACTGCCTGAGGCGCCTCAAGCAGGCAATTTTTAATAGGCAATAGTGCCCCTTCTTTAGAGGTGCTCGATTGATTTTTCCTACCGTTCGGCCTTGTGCTACATCTTCCTGGCTGGGAAGGAAGTAAATACTCAGTCAGCCATGACCGGGTAGACGTCTTAAGTAATTAGTAATTGTATTCTTACTATCGCCGGTACTAAGAATTGAACCTTCAATCACCATAAGACTGTCACTTCGAATTGATTATTAATTAGCACTTTTATCTGTTGCGCCACAGGTCTATGGTTGCATAGTTAATGCCAGAAAAATAAATAAGGATTAATTCTCGCATTAGACGTGAAATATGAGTCGCAACGTGTATCGAAGACGTTAGTTTTAATTTTTATTTATTTAATGTAACCCCCGCCCTTTCCAAAATAGTATTTGTTTGTTTTTAAATATTAATTTAAAAGTCAGAGTACAAGACCTAAAAAAAACTCTTGCCTTAGACATAAAATGTGAATTTATTGTAGAGAAATAATGGAGAGGAATATTTGCTACCAGACGACACCTGTATTATTTAGCCTTACAATATGATGTATTTTTGATTAATTAACCATCAGATTCGGCAGCGAAAACTAAAAGCTTCCAGAAATTTCCTTATTTTTCCAACTTGTTATTCTATATGAGTAGAATATATAATATTATCTAGTTGTTATGTAACATTATTAGTTGAAATAACGTATTATTATTATTATTATTATTATTATTAAATTAGTGCTGTTAAAAGCAAACATGGTGGCCAATTTAAGTAACATTTACTGTTAAAAAGAAAGATGGATTCCTTTAGAAACGTATTTTGAGAAGGGTAAAGTATTTTTGCAAAGAAATTAAATCGAATTTCATTTTAGTGATCTTAAAAACATGGACCAACCTTGAACGGAAGATACTGGCTAGTTCGAATCAAATATTAATTTTCTAGGGCGAAAGTTATAAATGACAAAAGTCGATAAATAGACCTGCTTTACTTTATATATGGAAAATGAAAAATGAACAATAAACAATGCAATGAAATCCTGAATTGAGAAGTGATGAAGTTGTTATTGCAATATTAGACTAAGTAAAAGAAAATAACTTAGTCTGGTTACGTATTACATTTTTATTCGGTTTTTAGGTAAGGATCTTTGCAAAATGTTATTTTAATGTTTGTAATTTAATTGTGAAAATTAAATTTAATTATTGCAGTATCGTTTAGTTATTAAATTATAAATTTATTTGTTGACGGGTAACAAACAAACTAATTTCACAATATTAAAATAGGTGAGCTTTTTATGAATTAGCAGAAATAAATTGGTTTTAGAAATTTACACTGTTGAACTTAAAAGTAAACAATGTATTAATATTAAGTAATAAATTTTCCAAAAATGAAAAAGTAGATGACGAAACCCGAGATTGAAAACAAGAACTTAAGATGTTCAGTCCGATGCTCTACCATATGATTTTTATACAGCAATTCGGATATTTGATAACGCTAAGCATCAATAATTGTAATGGCTGCAGTAGTGGCTGCTTTGTTTGTTTGTTTGTTTGTTTGTTTGTTAAGCGAGTCAGACTTCTTTATAGAGCTCAAGAAGATCGTGCCTCAGGATTTTATGGTCTGCATGAAGTTCTCCTCATTGGTAACAGCTATTCGTTAACCTGCAGGTTTTACCCCCGACACTGAGAACAGCAAGGTTCAAGGGTTGCATGCGAAGTCAGGGCTTAGAACATACAAAGAAACGGTGCAGAAGCAATTTTGCTACTTTCACTCAATTGATTTGCGGTTCGGCATCAGACACATCTGTGCTTGCCGCACACAGAGGCAGAAACAATCAGATGAAGGTTGGATGCTGATGCTGATTCCTCCTGGAATTTCACTAGAGCCTAGTAAGCTGTGTTGCAACCCTAGTATCGCTTGCTGCGAAACTTGTCCATCATGAATACTGCACCCAGGCCTGGGCTCCAGCGACTAGGCATGGAAATTGGAATGTAATATTGAAACTGGACGGCGTACAAAGAATGGTGACAAAACTAATAAGTAAAGTAAAGGAGTGCAGTTACAGGGAGAGATTGGACAAATTGGGATTGATTACTTTGCTGGAGATAAGAATGAGAGGTGATAGGATTGAGACTTTCAAGATAATTAATGGCATTTCTAACTATGGTGGACATTTTTTTTAGTATTTCTCCTAGATCTGGAAGGTTATTGTCAAGGCAGTTTTCAAAAACTAGATCGGTTAACCAGTTTAGTTTTTTGCTCACAGAGTAATGTTTTTGGAATAAGTTGCCAGATCGGATTAAGAACAGCAATAATGTGGATCAGTTTAAGATGAGGTTGGATGAATTCAGAGAAAGTGGTAGGAGGAAGAAATTGAGGGGGCACTTTTGGGAGTTATCAAATGAAATATTCAACAGAATTTGATCTGGATATCGATACTGTACTAAGAGTTTAATTTTTTTTTAACAGTTGAATTTAGAAGATAGTTAAAGAGGAGATGCCCAAGGAGGCATAACAAACAAATAAATAAATAAATGAGTGATTATGTTAGAAAGCGGAATAGCAGTCTTTATGATTTTGACACTAGCATGTTGTCACAGCGAGAAAGGTTTAGAATTTAGGAAGGGGAGGGATTGCTGTTTCTATTGTTTTGGCGGCCATTATTGAAAGATGTCACCATTTTAAAATGATTCTGAATGGGATACAATTTTTTTTAAAGAAATACATTTTTATTGCTTAAAACATAGTCCAAGTTTCTACAAAGAAATATTCAATAACAATATTTAATTTGTAGGATGGAAGCTATCGATGAGGATATATGAAAATTAAACTCGCTCTTCTTTATTATACAGACACACACACAGGCCCATACATATATGAGAGAGTTTGAATTACCTACTAGACACCATCCTCGAATGTCTTCGGTCTCTTTGTACAATGGTTTGTCAGGACAACCTGACATAGGGATACTTCACTTTACAAGTAAACCCTGATCAAATATTCAAAATAACATAGTATTCGAGCCAATAATAAGAGCTCCTCGACACGGTTATACACTTGTTTATACAAAGATGGTGCACCTTCTTTCAAGCAATGTTACATCAAGTATCAGCACTTAGCTGGATACTCCACCAGACTAGATGAATTCTTGTCCTGGAATCCGGTAATACCAAGACCGCAAGAAGCATATACTATTACATAGTTAACTGGTCAATTGAGGAGAGGAAAATTGATGTTCTTAACTTCTTTACTAACTCAACGTTTGACAGATAAAGGAGCATTTTAATGGAATATTCGAATATCTATGTATCTCATATAGAGATCAAGTGTTAACCCCCGGAAGGGGCCCCTTGATTTCTGAGAACTTAGACTGAAGTTAAATGAAACAAATATATATATATATATATATATATATATATATATATATATATATGAGTGATCTCAGCAACGACAACAGGTGTAGGTTCTGCAACACAAAAGTAGAGAGTGTGAGCCACCTGACATTCAGTTGAAAAGTTCTGCTGGGGGACGGCTCCTATACAATGCAACACAATAGAGTCTGTAAATATCTCCACTGGACCATCTGTAAAAAATTGAATATCCAGTGCAGCAGCAAGCCATGGGGACATATACCAGAAAGAACTGTTGGGAATGAATCATACACTATCCATTATGACTATGCAATTCCTACAGCTACATACTTAGAAAACGGAGCTGTTAAACCGGACATAGTGATATGGGCCAAGAAGGAGAGAGAAGCAACCGTAGATGAGGCTCAGTGTCCCTAATGGTGCCGGCTCAAACAGAGGTGATAAGGAGAAGATAAATAAATACCAAAGTATTATGTATGACATGAAAAGACATTGGAATCTTAGGAAGATCTCCATTATTCCAGTAATCATAGAAACTACCGGGCTCATGAGAAAGAATTTCAAAAACTACCTGGTGAATATACCCGGCGAACCAAGTGCAAGAGAGATCCAAACAATTGTACTTAAAGGGACGGTTAGAATCCTTAAGAGATCTCTCAGTTGGTGTCTCTGAAATATCAGATGAATATCTTGCCCCATCCCCCCGCCCCCAAAATATATATATATATATATATAATAAATATTTGTTTTGTCTATTATCTATGTTACATATACATTTCGTCCTTTAATCGTCAGCATAGAGATATAACTATTCACTACTGGTCACGCGATTCGAAACCCCGAGCTCTGAGTATATTACAAGAGAGTGTTTAACTTAATGAAAGGAACGATGCATTTATAGCTAACGATGTCATGCTGTGTTAATACTATCTAGGTTTTTTTTTCTAGGAGCTACAAATAATAAATATTTGTTTTGTTTATTATCTATGTATGTATACGTTTTGTCCTTTAATCGGGACTTGTCAGCATAGAGATATAACTATTCACTACTGGTCGCGCGATTCGAAACCCCGAGTTCTGAGTATGTTACAACTCAAATTCCGACATCTAGACCCACCCGACCACCGCTGAATAGCTAGATAAACAGTTATAATTTTAACACTTATTCGGCGGCTTGACGTCAAGAGAGCATTCGACTTAATGAAAGGAACGATGCATTTACAGCTAGTGACGTCATGCTGTGTTAATACTACACTTACAGTGCCCATCTAGGGTTTTTTTCTAGGGGCTAAAAATAATAAATATTTGTTTTGTTTATTATCTATGCATATATATATATATATATATATATATATATATATATATACATATATATACAGGGTGGGCAAAAATAAGGGTCCTATTTTTTAAAATTCATAACTTTTTTATTTATTGATTTTTTTTTTTTTTTTTTAGAATAAGTAAAGGACCCCTTCCGAAGCAAGCATGAGCCGTATTAGCCCTAAGGAACGTACCCTCATTTAGAAAACATTATTTTTGCTTAAAAAACTCAAAACGGTGTAAAAAACAATACTTTAGTTTTTGTAAGTTTTAAGAAGTGTTTTTCGGCTAAAATTTGTTTTGTTTATTTCAAAAGATCTCGGAAGGGTCAGTCTACACACACATAAAGTTTGGTGAGTTTAACTTTTATTTTGTGGAAGTTATTCAAATTCAAGTTATTCAAATTTAAAGATAGGACCCTTATTTTGGCCCACCCTGTATATATATATATATATATATATATATTTGTATATGGTTGTGCATGCGTGAATAACCGGTAATACCACGTGTCGTGCATTTCGCCTTCCACTGAAAGTGGAAGTTTATGGGGAATACAAATTCCCATTCGGTCTCCAGTCAGCATGTATATCCCGGTTAAGAGAGATGACATACAGCGCTTTGTATTTCCCAATAATAACCCATCTTGTACTGGCCATACTCAACGTCGCTTAATGTACATATGTAATTGATACTAAACATCAACATACCAATATATGCATGTGTGTGCCTGCATTAACCTCAACAGGTAAGTCGATCTGATTCATCATATCTCAATAAACAATGATTCCATCATATTGTTAAGGGATAACCTCCTTTACAAATTATAACAAATATCAACAATAAATATAATGTCCCTAATGTCAGCAGGCGAATAAATGTAATTCCCACGTATAATTATATTAGTCAACCTTAAACATTACCCGAGAACATTTTTTCAGAAAACCTGATTCCTGCGAGTCTTGTATTTTTCAGTGGGTTTCGGTAATCTATGAGAGAGTGAGAGAGAGAGAGGGGGGGGGAGAAGGAGGAGAGAGAGAGATAAGGGTTACATTTCCAGATCAACAAAGGAAAATAATTGTATCCTATTCTAAACGATGATGATGCTGTTTTTCGACTAGTAAAAGATAGAGTCATACTCTTGGGTAATATGTATTCTTATAAGATTTTCAAAATATTCAGTCATCTTGTGATATAGCTGCACTCAGACAAGCCACAGGCCTGTACCAATGCTTAAGGAGAATGTAGAGTGTATTAAATATTTATCTCGACGGACAAAGCTGAATTAATTCACAAATAATCTCTCTCTCTCTCTCTCTCTCTCTATATATATATATATATATATATATATATATATATATTCGTCGACGTACACTAGTGACTGGTTTTCTGTCATAAGTAGATCGCATTCTCTATTCCACCTCAAATTCCTGGAAGCCATATATATCAAGTCAATCAAACCTTCCCTTTGTAAGCAAAAGGAATGGCTTTTAGGACTTAATGTGATCAACTTATGACTCTCCTCCCCATATTTTTTTTTCTCCTAAACTTGTCACTAGTGTTCATTACAAATTATTTTTAGGTTTTAGTCGTATTCAATCACTTCCACGTTTTACTCTGATGAGTGTGGACGAAAACCGGTTCAGTACATTAATTAATTTCTTTTTAATCGTTTTCTCTCGTTTTTTATATTTGTTTAATCTCATTCGACCCTCCAAAAAATGTCCCAAACGTCCGTATTCCTCGCCGTTATCAAATTTTGTACCACGAAAAATTTATTTAAATATATATATATATATATATATATATATATATATATATATATATATATATATATCAAGTAAAGTAAGATTCGTGTTTATATAAATATAGTTGTCTGAATCCATATTGATGAATCTTCAAAAGACGAAACAAGCATGTCTTTAGATAACAAATAATATTTAATTTAATAAATATTTAATTATTGAATTATTATTTTAATCCCCTTTAATAAAGGGAGAGCACTTTGATTGGGCCAAAATAATTATATAAATATGTTCCTTAGTTGAACACTTTAGATGTAATTCGATACGAGTTTGTATTAAATTTGTATTTACACGTCTCAATCGCACAGCTGATCTACTAGCATACGTTGGGTTAAAAGATCCCGGGTTATAAGTTCAAACCCGTCGGTAGGTAAGCCAGTTGTTTTAATTTATACTGACGTGTCTCCAAAAGACGAAACTCGCTTGTCTATAGATAAATAAATAACATATAATTATTTAATTATATATATATATATATATATGACCGTCCAATCTTTTATCATATAAATACTCCGCACATGACGCCCTCTCTCTCTCTCTCTCTCTCTCTCTCTCTCTCTCTCTCTATATATATATATATATATATATATATATATATATATATATATATATATGTATGTATGTATGTATAAATATATATATATATATATATATATATATTTATACATACATATATATATATATATATATATATATATATATATATATATATATATATATATATATAGAGAGAGAGAGAGAGAGAGAGAGAGAGAGAGAGAGAGAGGGCGTCATGTGCGGAGTATTTATATGATAAAAGATTGGACGGTCATATATTTGTTTTAGCATATTATTACCCTGTGCACGAGCGGCCTCATTTCAGTTTTATTCCATCACTCTAGTCATTCCTGACGAAGAACGCAGGTAGTTTGAAATATTAAATTATAATAATAACAACTTGTAAAAAAAAACGACATAGTTTTATGCTTCAATCACAACTCACTCATCATTATTAAAATATATTTCTAGAAGCATACATGGAATACCAAACTAATCCTTATCTCTCTCCTTATCTCTCTCTCTCTACATATATATATATATATATATATATATATATATATACATGAAGCAAAAGTTTTCATAAGATTCGACAAAATGTAGAGAAAAATGTAGAAACCAAACGAAATAATCAAATCTGTGAACTGAGATTTCAAATTTAATTCTTTTCCAAAGTCTCACCTTATGAATTGATTTTATTTTATTCTTTGATTCCCTACTTATCTCTCTACACACACACACACATATATATATATATATATATATATATATATATATATATATATATATATATATATACGAAAAAAAAAGAAATATGGCACAATTCCAATAAACAAGAATCAATTGCACTGAAGCTTTCGAAGAAACCAGGTCATTGATAGGTTATAATGAGAATTGAAACGACTTCAAAATTCATTAATGTATTGTATATAAAACCAGCTGATGCATTTATCAATAGGATATTGAAATATCCCAACAGATGGATGTAGGTCAGCAGATCAATAAACTTTACAAGTATAAATTGATTGCTTTGGCGGAGGGGGAGGGGCAGGAAAAAAGAATACAGATATTGCTTAAGGCTGGAGTTAATTATCAATCTTGGACTTTGAGTCATAAGTTTGTTATTAAGGACTAGAATTAAAAAACTGAATCATCTGAAAGACCAATGACCAATTTTGTGACAATTATTAATTTATTATTTTATTATGCCTTTTTGGGCAATGAACAAAAATGAGATATAATTGAGAAGAAACATTCAATAATATTGCGTTTAATGGCTAATACAGCCTATGTTTCGGCCAATAAGACATTTTGCATGGTACAATTTGTTTACTGGGGTGAGCCAAACTTTTGAAATAGTGAAAACTGTGTTACTTTTACGACCGACCTATTTGGCATCATGGTTAGTGTGTTCTCTAATGGGTCAGGAGAACGGCGGTTTAATCCTCGGTCAAGGTATACCAAAAACTCAAAAATGGTACTTGATTTCTTCTTGCTAACACTCAGCATTATAAGTATCAAAGAGAAGTGGAGTAATCCTCGGAAAGAAGTGGCGTCTGCTCTTACATTTCGGTCTAGTAGCCAATGAAAAAGGAGCCTTTGGGTCGCCATCGACTATGGTTGAGCACTTTACTGTTTTTATGTTATTTTGTAAATGTTACATTAATAAAAATGCAATACTTGAAATATTTTTTTTTCCATTTAAATAATATTCATAAACTGTTGTATATTTAAAAAAAAAAAGGAGACGGTCGCTTGTCGATCCTCTTGCTACAAATCAGGGGCACATGCTCATACATGTTCGAATTCGACACTTGACATTTAGCCAGGGGCCGTGACAGACGGGGAGTTTGACTAAGTGGGATTGTCTATCAAACGGTAATGCAGGTGTCCCAAGGCGAGCTCAGCAAGAATGAAAATTTATGGTCTTTAAACAAAGGATAAAAAATGAAGTCGCTACGATCTTAGTGAATTTTCTCTACATCAAAAAATGACCTTGTGTTTTACTTAGCACTCGTGGAGCTTACTCATAGTGAAAGCCCCTAAAAACGAATTGATTAAATATTCTGAATGTGTTTATTACCTGACATTGTTTCGCGGTAATTCACTTTTGCTATACATTCATTTTAAACATTCAGAAAGGTGAAAACATAACATTGAAATTCATTTATGTGGTGAGTTTCTACTTTCTTTTGTTACCAGAATATATAATATTCTGCTATAATATAAATATTATATCAGCAATCAAACTATTGAGTTTGTTCAGAAGTTTTTTTTACCTTGGTGATACCATTGGGACACAGGGAGCATCAGGCACTAGTGTGACTGCAACCGTTAGAAGTTGATGGAGTAAGTTCTTCCATTATTAACTAACAGATAGTTACCATTGTCGACCAAAGGAAGAGTCTATCAGCCATGTGTATGCAATGTGATGATGTATGGAAGTGACACCTGGCCAGTGAGGGTTGAGGACATGCGTTGCATGAAGAGAAATGATATGAGAATGATACGATGGATGTGTAATCTCCGACTTAAAGACAAACTTAGATCTGATGACCTCAGAGGGAGATTTTATTTGGACAGTATAAAGACATGTGTTCAGAACAGAAGACTTGAGATAGCATGACCAAGTTGAAAGAATGGATTAGATTTCTTGGGTTAATAGATGTAGAACAGTTGAGATAACTGAGTTAGTTGGCTGGGGTAGGCCAAGGAAAATATGGGAGAAAGTGATAAGGATAAACTTGAGAGAAAGGGGTATAAATAAAGACCTGGTTAGTTTAGAAGTCAATTTCTGAAAGCCGTCCAACACATGCCAGTATGTAAAACGGACGCTGAACCAAACATTGATTTAAATTAATTTTTATCTATCTTAACATTGACCAGCAGTAAAGAAAAGGAAATGTTTAGTCAGAATCAAATAACGATTTGTCTGATGCATTGCTGTTTAGGTCTTACTTCGAAAATTCAACCGATTTAATTTTGTATGATTTATTTTAGATTGTTACTATAAAACCATATCTGAAAAGATATTAAACCGCTTATATGTAAAAGGTAAGCTGTCTTGATTTGGCTCGATTTGGCAATTCATATCAGAATGACTGTTTTGGGGAAGCTGATTTTTATGTTATATATATATATATAGTCTCGGATGTTTCTCAACCATTAAAACTATATAAGAAAAAAACAACATTTTCGTCTCAAGTCGTTCAGTGGAAAATCACTCATGTAATTCAATTTATTTTTTGCAGTTATTATATTAGTTTGCTTCCAAGAATTTACACCAGTCTTAACATTATTTAAGGGATCATCAGTTGTTTATCATGAAAACCGTTTTCGGGAATTTAAAAACAAGACAGTATTTAATTTCATGGCTTTCCAGCAGAGTTGATCAGACCCCACTTCAGTTAAAAGACAAAAACATAAACGTTCCGTACACTAAATTTAAGTTTTGTTCCATATAAATGGTTTGCTAACTTATATTAGTTATTAAAAAAAAAATGTCCTCCTTACCTGTGTTGCTCGTCTGTGTCTAATAAACTGTATCCGTTACTTACAAATATATATATATATATATATATATAAAATATTTGTTATTGTTTATATCTATGGACGTATACGTTTCGTCTTTTTTCAATCAAGACTCATCAGCATAGAAGTACGACTATTCATCACCGGTCACACGATTCGAAACCCTGGACAACAAGTATTTTACAACTCCCGTCCAACGTCGCTAACCGCTAGGCCAGTTCTGAACAGCTTATAAACAATGATAATTTTAACACGTTAACGGCGGCGAAGCGAAGAGGCATTCAAACTTCTATAAGTGAAGGAACGATGCATATAAAGCAAGTGACGCTACGCTGTGTTACTACTACCATTTTACGGTGCTCTACTTTTTAACGAGGAGCTTCAAATATAAAATATTTGTTATTGTTTATATCTATGGACGTATACGTTTCGATTTTTTTCAATCAAGACTCATCAGCATAGAAGTACGACTATTCATCACCGGTCACACGATTCGAAACCCTGGACAACAAGTATTTTCCAACTCCCGTCCAACGTCGCTAACCGCTAGGCCAGTTCTGAACAGCTTATAAACAATGATAATTTTAACACGTTAACGGCGGCGAAGCGAAGAGGCATTCAAACTTCTATAAGTGAAGGAACGATGCATATAAAGCAAGTGACGCTACGCTGTGTTACTACTACCATTTTACGGTGCTCTACTTTTTAACGAGGAGCTTCAAATATAAAATATTTGTTATTGTTTATATCTATGGACGTATACGTTTCGTCTTTTTTCAATCAAGACTCATCAGCATAGAAGTACGACTGTATCTACACGGCGTTGCTTGGGAGCTTTTAATTTTATTATTTTTTCTTTTTCTTTTTTAAACTCTGTCATTTGCGTTATTACCAAATTATTATTATTATTATTTTTCAATAAGATTTTGAAAGTTAAATTAAAATATTATGATATCCTTTTGGTCTTAAATTGTTATTTAAACCAAGTTTTTATGAAACTTTAACACATCTTGTAAAGGTAATGTTGTTTTAATCTATATTTATAAAATTATTGGATGCAAATAGCTGCTGTCTTTTCAATATTTTAATGCATGAGATTGTGTTAAAATTTTTAAAGATAATTGAAATGACTTTTTATTCAACAGTTTAAATGATTCAACATTCCTTTCAAATGTCGAAGGGTAATGAAGTAGTTTATTCATTTTTGGCAACCTAAATGGTTTAGCTTAAAAGCTTAAAATGATTGTATTGTTTATGAAGCAGCCGAAATGCATCGCGAAGGATTTAATTTCGTAATTAATTTTTTAAAAGTTTATTTTAGCATTTTACACAATCGCATTTTTTTTATTTTATTGATTAATAGTAAATTAAAAAAATAATTTTTAAAACTATGTGGAGACTAGAAAAACAGACACATGAGAAGTAATCACACAATTTTATTAATATAAAGATGTATTTTATGTACTAATAGCGGTATCTAGCGGCGTTGCTAGGTCGAAGGGTTAATAAAAATATAGTCATGTTTACACTATAAAAAAAGATTTTGAAAATTATCTTCTAGTTTTCCCTTATCTATTATTTCAATAAATATTCGGTTAATAGTCAATGAAAAAATAAATCAACATCATGTATCAGTGAGAAACACATAGACACGGGAAATCTTGTCTTATACAGGCTGTTCAAGAAAAAGTTTACACTTTGTGGAAAGGAAATAAAAAACATCATATATTGACGAATAATTGACGAATAATGAGTACCTAAAATAAATGGAAGTTCTATGAGCAAAGAATTACCCGTCTGTTGAAAACAATATCATGGGGCTGCTTCGCAGCTGACTACAATATGGTCGTTTTCAAGTCCAATCTTAAAAAATTCTTGTTGAGCCGTCCTCTTAAATAATCAGTTTAAAGCATCGTCTCCAATCCTCAAGGTGTTGTCTCCCTGTCCACCTAACAAACTCATTATCCTCGAGTTGCTTTTGGCCTTGAGAAGTGGTGACTCGTTAGTACAAAGAAATTGTTCTAAACTGAAAAATATAAAAGAAATTATGAAATTTGTCTTGAACACCTTGTAGTTAAAGAACGCAATATTTCGCTGTAATTAAAGCTTCCAGGCCCAAAATGGCAATTATTGAAACAAAATAAAAACAATGAAGCATGGACCTTCCAACATGTATCTGTCTTATATCAAAGAAATCAAAATTCTGATCATATGTTAATTTAATAACTAAAAATATAATACGGTAATTGTGATTTTTACTTGTAGTAGTAATGATAATAAGGTTTCCCTTGAAATCCATTTTGAAAATGTTTATGGCTCTTTTTTGTCAGTTAACTGTAAGCGTTATTAAAACTCATTTGTATTGATTACTATTTATTTAATTGAATTTGATTAAATTAAAACTAGTTTGTACTATACAGGATAGCATTCGAAACAACTTATAAATAAATGAAGTTCCTATTTACTTGCCTTTTTATAGGGGAGAATTAGACAAAAGGTCGATTTTTATGTGGGGAAAATCCAGCTCCCCAGAAAGAAACACTCTGGATTGGGACAAAAATCAAAATTGCTTCAGTCTTCAGTCACCGAGGACAGAAAAGATGAAATGCTGTATCAGAACAGATACTACACTTTAATCTGAACTATTTCAATGCATTTATTTTCCTCCATAAACTTTACAAAAAAACTCTATTTATTTTCTTCCTCCACTCCCTCTCTCTTTCTCTCCACATCTCTCTCTCTCTATCTCTTTCTCTCTCTTTGCAGTCAACAGTGAACAGCGAAATACGTCAATGGTAACGTATTAACCGGACACTGGAATTACTAAGCTAAATTAAAAACAACTGTAAGCATGTCGTAATTCTAGAAAAAAAAATGTTTTAAATTCAATTTATTTTACTTTAATTGAACTAGTATGAAGTTAGAATGGTTTAAAGTTTAATTTTTTAAATAATAAAAATAGTTTCAAGTGTACTTAAAAAGAGGAAGGAATTGAAAATAATATTACTTACATCTAGCAGGGTAATGGATTTCTTCAGCAATTAATCTTTTTGAAAACTTACATACTAATAGCGTTTGGAAAGGTATAAACTCGCAATTTGTTATTGGCAAAATAGCAACTTGTGTTCAATTGATCGTATAAAATTAATAGGTTACTATATATATATATATATATATATATATATATATATATATATATATATATATATATATATGAACATTTTGAGTTATCGTCGTTGCTTTTGCCTTGGAATACGTTTCGTAGAAAACTGGAAGAATTCGTTTTCTTAACATGGCCATTCTCATTTGATCCTCCATCTACAGACCACAAACTTGGGTGGAAGCGTCGTCGTGGGCTCCTTGCACGGATTCTTCTTGACTTGCCAACATATTTTGAACCTCATACCGTCTGGATTTCAGTTTTTAGTGGCATATTTTTCACACTGGAACATGCTCATTTGAATGTAAAAAATTAAAAAAAAAAAAAATTTTAACTTTTAAAAAAAATATATTTTTTTAAAAAAAACATTTTCAAAAATTTCAAATATTGACTATCATTATATGTCAACTTATCAATCAATAACTTCCTCTGATGATAATATTTTAATTCCTTGAAAAGCCGGCTTAAGAAACGAAAGAGAATAATAATTTACTATTATTCATTATATGTCCTTGCTTTGAACTACGAATGATTTTGATTTACATCCATTTTCGAATCTAATTATTTTTAATCGACTTATCTATTTTTCTTGACAAAATTCAAACTAATTCAATGTAACTTGACAATTAGGAATATACATGTAATTAACAGGATCTTTCATTCATGCAGCTCATCAGAAAATCCTCGAGGAAAAAACCCAAACTTTTACATGCATCTAACATAAAACCCACTTGCTTAACCAAGGGATCTTTTTCTAGTCAATTGGCCATTTTGAATATATATATATATATATATATATATATATAATGTTTGTATCACAAAAGATCAGAACAATATCGATACCGTTGGTTTCAAATCCTAACAAAAGGGACCTATACAGGCTTCTTTACCTGACTCTCTTCAGCTTCTGTTTATGTTTGTCTCTCCAGAAAGTGGCTGTTCACGCGTTATACATATCTTTTTGTATTAAATAACCGAAAAAGTTTTGATATGTCATAAAAAATATAAACAATAAACCGCACCTGCTGGTGAACTTTTTTAAAAAGCTTGTGGCTTCTGCTCTAAATCTCTGTATAATTAAAATGTCTACACATTCCTTGTTTACGCTAGTATGTATGCTTACTATCGTAGACTTTTCGAAAGAAGATCACAGAATCTCATCTGATAAACATCCAATTAGTAATGCGGATTTTAATGAAGTGTCTTTTCAAGGTATTATCCTTTGTGTCTGGCCAGTGGCATTCTGTCTCCCAATCCCAAAGACAATTTCTTGTCTTGTGTTATTGAAATGGGAATTATGGGTGACAGGATTATGAGAATTTTAATGACACCCCTTCGCTGCAATGTCATTATTATCACCTTCTCCGCCAGATATTAAAGAAAAAGTCGTGCTGCTTTGGTTATGTCTACAGTTTACCTATTTCTATATTGTTGTGTACGCAAAGTCAAGAGATGACTACCTGTTTAATAAGGTATCGGTTTACTATCTGTTTGCAAAATATCAGTTGCCCCTTTCCAATAAGCTGAAGGCCTACAACCATATTAATACTTAATTATATAATAAATTGAATTTATATTTAGGGAATAGTAAACACGTGTGTGTGTGTGTTCATGAAAGCTGTCATTCAAATAACATTGTTAATATATATATAGAGGTTTGGTTTGGTAGTTTTGTTTTACGGCATATCAACCCTTTTTGGGTTATTTAATGCCGAATCTGGTCATTATAGTGAAAGTTTTTATGCTTCAAGTTCTTTATATCTTCAAATGTTTAATCATGGTTTTTGGTTTGGTAGTTTTGTTTTACGGCATATCAACCCTTTTTGGGTTATTTAATGCCGAATCTGGTCATTATAGTGAAAGTTTTTATGCTTCAAGTTCTTTATATCTTCAAATGTTTAATCAGGGTTTTTGGTTTGTTAGTTTTGTTTTACGGCATATCAACCCTTTTTGGGTTATTTAATGCCGAATCTGGTCTTGTTTTCTTCTCTTTTTTGTTTCTTTCCCCTTTTAATATCTGTTTCTATTTAACCCATAGTTGGGACCCTAACAGGTACTACCACTCCGGGTCAGGGTGGACCTGGGAGCAATGGTAATTAAGAGGAGGCTCCACATTCCCCAAAGTCCGTAAGCCGGATCTCACCATCGGATGTAGTTTTTGTTTTTGGTTTTGTAGAACATAATTAAGTTTTACAAAAAAAAAAAAAAAACGTCAATGTAGGTGAATTTCGTCTCAGGGAGCCACAGGGCAGCCTGATCTGGTATCACCAGTATATATATATAGAGAGAGAGAAAAATATAGACAGAGAAAAAGACAATATAGAAAAAAAAAACAGATATCATTAACACAATACAACATGAACCTTTATATACAAAAAAGTTATATAAGGTTTCCCTTTTGAATTTTGAATGAAAAGTAAATATGTATAAATTAAATGAATGTCGGATGCATTTTAATTTCTCAGCCTGACTGTTGAATTTTATACACTGATGAAGCCTCCTCATGAATATCAGTGATATTTTGGATATCATTAAAACATATGTTCTTGAAATGGAAGAAATAATTGTCTGTAAATAAAATGTATTTGAACGAAATAGGGAATGTTTCTTTGAATAAATTAGGTTTACATGATGTAAAATTTAGAGCTCTGGTCATAAACTATTGAGCAAGAACATAAACCTTTGTGTTAACTTAAAGAAATTTATATAGAATATATATGTACCCACACATTTGTTTTTGTGTTAAAATCAAAATAGTTAATAAATGTTCCATAAGTATCACAAACACTTTCGATTCTTCATTGAATCATATTTGGGTGATAAAAAAACAAATGAACAAAAAGCTGTAGAAAAGGAGAGAATTAAAAAATAACATTTGAGAACGCCGAATGTACATATAATAATATAGTATATATTATAAATTAATTGAAAAATAACCCAACAAAGTGCTCGATCGTAGGTTCTACAAGAGCTAATATATTTATTTCGCACTTATATATATATTTAATCACGACGGCCTGGTAATAAGAAGCCAGGGTTCATAATACTTGGATCCGGGGTTCGAATTGTCTGACAGGCAGTACAGTTATGTAATTTCACACTGACGAGTGTAGAAAAACATGAAACATATATATGTCTATGGATATTTAAAATATTTACTTATTAAATCATATATATATATATATATATATATATATATATATATATATATATATATATATATATATATATAAGGGAATGGTAGTTTGCTTGAAGCATTGCTAGTAAACAAGTAAATATGAAGGTGAGAATTCCGAGGCAGAAGCAATGCAATGTTGAAAAACCGGAAGGTGGAATAAACAAAAATAAATGACAATAGACGGTAAATCTCAGATCAATTCATTTGTATTTCAAAATTTAAATATAAAGACAGTAAATTGTAAAAAAGGCCTTTTGACATGGCAAGAGTTATGTCCCTAGAAACGGAGCCTTCACCAAGAGATTCACTGATTCTATGCGATATTACAGTCAGCACGTCAGCAGTTAATCTTGCAGAACGAAATCCATATTGCTTATCAATAAGTAGATTAGATTTCTTTAGGTTATTGACAACTTCTTAATTTATCACAGATTCAAAAGACTTACTCGTGATGCACAAGATCCTGGTGGGTCTGTACTGAAATGCAGAAGACAGATCACCAATATTTTAAAATACTTGGCATATCAACAAAGTTTTCCAGGAAGACGCACCATGTTTTCAACACATTTCTTACAAACTAAATCGATTCCTCCTAATTGTAACGAGGCAAATACCATATTTAGAAATCACAGATGTCTAGATAGAAATGGTGGAAGGGTGCAGAGAAAGAGGTAAACCACCAAGAAAATGGCATGATAACGTATGTTCCTGGACTCCCATATTATCTAAACAAAATAGTGAGAGACAGTAGGTATTGGAAACAGTAAGGCCATGATAGATCGTATTCTGCAGTATGCAAAGAAAATGGTTGATGATTATAAGGTATGAACCCTGATCCTAAATGGCTGATTTAGTTATTTGTGTTTGATTATCTTACAGTGATCAAGATATTCTATTTTATTATTTAATTGTTTATGGTCTTTAAATAACGTGTGACAGACTTCAATAAAAAATATATTTGGACTGCAACGCTATTGATGTTGTTCAGAAGTTTTGTTGCCTTGGTGATACCATTGGAGGACAGGGAGGAGCAGGTACTAGTGTGATTGCAATAGTTAGGAACGAATGGAATAAATTCAGGGAACTTCTGCCATTGCTAACACGCAGAGAGTTTGCACTGTCGACAAAGAGAAAAGTCTATCAGGCATAAGTATACAGTGTGATGATGTACGGAAGTGACACCTGGCCACCGACGATTGAGGGCATGCGTTGCATGGAGAGAAATATGAGAATGAAACAATGGATGTGTAATGTGATGCTTAAAGACAAGTTTAGATTTGATTGTCTCAGAGGAAGATTAAATCTTGACAGTATAGATTTATGTGTACAGAACAGGAAACTTCGTTGGTTTGGTAACATTGAAAAAATAGATGAGTGTTCTTGGGTTAGTAGATGTAGAACCTTTAACGTAGCAGGGGCACTGTGAAGAGGTAGGCTACTGAAAATATGGGAGAAAGTGATAAGGATGGATTTGAGAGAAAGAAGGATAAGTAAAGACCTGGGTAAAGATAGGTTTCAGGCTGATAACCTGATCAGCTTCTCTACTGTAGTTTCAATATTATCATATATGTTGATAATTAATTCATACATTATATTGGTATTTGTATGTCATTTTTAAGATCTTGTAAAAGTGTTTCCTATTAAAGTATGTTATCAAAGTGTAAGCCAATAGAAAAGTGCTAAATATCGAATTTAGAATATGTTTTAATAACTATTTCACATAGTTGGATATTCTGTCATGCAGGTTCAGTTCACAGGTGAATGCAAAGGAAAACATGGGAAGAAATGATAAGAATGGACTTTCGAGAAAGAGGGATAAACAAAGACCTGGCCAGAGATAAGTTAGTTTTTAAAGTAAATTTCTAAAAGCCGTCTAACACATGCCAGCATTTAAAACGGACGTTACACCAAATATGATTATAA
This sequence comes from Sepiola atlantica, assembly GCA_963556195.1. Taxonomy (NCBI): domain Eukaryota; kingdom Metazoa; phylum Mollusca; class Cephalopoda; order Sepiida; family Sepiolidae; genus Sepiola; species Sepiola atlantica. The sequence continues at coordinate 47,218,301 of OY744515.1, read as the reverse complement.
TGATGATTACTTGACTTTCTTTCGTAGCCAACATTGTCATTTTATTACAGGCTGCTATTAATTAATTGTTACTTTTTTCATAACCAAAATCGAGACAACATGAAATTGTTCATGATATTAGCCATCTGAATACAATCTTTGCCTGTTAATTCTAGCCCCAAACTCTCTCTCTATTTAAATGGATGATTTAAAAGGGAGTGCTAAAAATACGAGACAGATGGCATGCGTATTAATATGGACAATGTTCACGCGATGAAACGATCTTGTGGGCACGAATTAGGATGTTTATTGAAAACTCTTGTTAAAAAATTGGGAGTTTGTTACGAAAAGGCGAAATGTTGAAAGAACTTTCTTTTTTTTTTTTATTAAGTAAAGCATAATCTAAAGAAATCTTGTCTTCAATTAAAGTGTTTCTTTTCCGTTGTTTTTTAGACAAATATTTTTTCCGCTTCGAATATCTGTTCTTGTTTAAATTCTTGAAACAGGCGGGGCCTTTTTTCTTTTCATCCTTTTATTTTTTTAATCAAAATTTCATCTCGATTTATGAGAAGGGGGGGGGGGGCAACATAGAAGTTGTTTTTTTTTTAAATATTATTATCATTATTTGTATGTTTTGTTTTTCTTCTCCTCTTTCTTTATTCAGCAAATCAATTGAATCTGTCATGTCTAATAACATAATTTTGAACATTTCAATTTTGCCTCTTTTTATTCCAGCTGATTATTCCTGGTTGGAAATTCATGTTTTGTTGCCATTTTTTTCCTATTATTGTTCTTATTATCGTTGGTAAACAGTGAATGACCTTTTGATTAAACGGATGTATTCAAATCTGTCATGCACAGACTTGTTTATTACTTCTTTTTGTCCCCTTTTTATTTTCGTAGCAATAAAATCAACTATTGACAAATACTGTCGACGGAGTATTGACTTCATCTTTTTTTTTCTCAATTTCTTTTTCTTCCTCCATTTGTTTTTTTTTTCGGCTTCAAATAATGCTTTAAATGTTTCATCCACAAACAGTTTTCTTTTTCAGCACCCTCCACTTGCAATTTATTTTTCATGTTTTCAGCCATTCTTTATTATTAAAAAGTAAGTTTTTCTATATTCCTGATTCTTTTTCATTAGTCTATTTATAAAGATAAAACAAACATGCAAAAAAGTGACGTCACGTATATAAATACTATTATTTCTTCGCGTACACTTTTCGATTGATGTCAATCTAGTACACTTCTGATGATCGCTGATTCAGTAAAGTGATAACTGAGTATATTTTATTATAATTTATTATGTATTAATGATATAGCTTTATCTAAATAGGATATCAAGTTGTTTATTTGTCTGAGATCTGTTTCTGTTCTGGTTAAGGGGTTAGTTTTCTTGTTTTATCCCTAAGTGAAAGTAGGGCTATGGAAAGGACTAGGTTCGAACTTGGCATCTCCAGGTCTTTAGTCCGTGTCGTTAATCACTCTTTTTTTTACTGATGGGTCATCACTTATTAAATCCCGGGGGCCAATTGAGGTAACGGGATTAAAGAGATCATCAGTTGAGCGATGATCGCCTGCATGAGAGGATTGGAATGAGCAGAATATCACTTAAGAAGAAATGATTATCCAAGAGGACGGCCCAACAAGTATTTGTTTACATTAGACTTAAAGACGACCATGTTGTAGTCGGCTGGGAAGCAGATTCGTGGTATCTTGTTCCACAGATGAGACGCTCTAGGAAAGAAATTTTGTTTATGGAAGTTCTGTTTGATATTAGGTACAGAAAGAGAGAGAGAGAAAGTTGGTTGTAACTAGACGAGTTCTTGCTGTGAATGTTCGAAAGGGATATCCAGGGGTTTGAGCTCAGCCGAGCATCTACCATCAACATAACGATACAGTAAAGAGAGGCTAGCAACATCTCTTTTGTGTGAAAGAGGATGTCGGGACGCGAAGAGATCACCCTCCTGCCCCCCACACACTAAATAGCGAACTCGATTTTATACTCTATCAAAACAAAGAAAGAGTGCTCTGAGCAGCACCTCCCCAGATATGACAGCAGTACTCCATCTTTGGCCTTTTGGCTAAGATCAAAGTGTAGTATCTGTTCCGATGGATACTGCACCCCATAGACTGGTATTGTCTTGGCCTTCGGGGCTTGATTTATGCCGGTCTATGGGTCTGTCCTGTGCAGTTCTAGGAGGTTCACCCTCCCAGGCTTCGCCTCCCCTCTTTGGGGAGGAGTAAGTTTATTGCTTACTGCCTAAGGCGCCCCTACCGGAGAATGCCGACGGGGCTGCCCAGGCATTTTTTAATGGCTAGAGTGCTCAACTCTCGGGCACTGGCTTTTCAAACCCCACTTTCCCGACCCGACCTTGTGTCACATCTTACTTGTGGGAGTAAGATAAAAACTGGCCTTGTGCCTAACTCCTGGAGAGGAGTAAATCAATACTCCATCTTATGATATATTTGGCTCTTGTAATCACTGTAACTTCCCTACCAAATGAAAGTAGTGCAATGGAACTGGCAGAACTAGGACATAACTAAGACTTGTGAAACATAATATTTTTTAATGGAGAGAGAGAGATGAAATGAGGTCTATTCTATCCTAGTTTCACATTTTTGGAAGTTCTTCAATTTATTTTATTTTAGTAAACTTCTTTCTGACGTCCACTTCCATAAGAAACGGCTTCTTTGACATTAATTCTTACCTTTCATAATCTTCACAGTTGAGTTAACTCTGCGTGTCATAACCGATCTGCTCGCAAAGTTTGGTTTAAATTCAACCAGTAGTTTCTGCGCCTAAAGGGAACAAACAAATAAACAAGCAGACAGACACAGGTTTCATTTCATTCATATAGATAACCAGAAGAATACCTGTCCTAGGACGGGTAAAATGAATTCCACGAACAGAACATGTTTGCACCACATTTATGTCCCCTTACAGAGATTAAATCAAAATCTAATACTATTAAATCTTATGTTTAGAATCCTCATTCGAATTTTGATCCAAATCCATTACATGATTTTGATTCTAGAAAATGTCTAAAAATTAAGGCTTAAGCTTCAGGGGTCTTAAGAAGAAATGAAAATTCAGAGATCCTTGTTTAATTAGTGTCTAATGACTATGGCTCATATTTAATGACAATCTGAAATATTTGATTTTTCAGAAGGGAGGTTGTGCCCATACTATGTCTCTTAAAAATCCAATAAAAAAAACTAAAATTTGGGTAATATTTATTAATTTATATTTAGTATCTATTGTTAGAATTTCACAAAAATCGGATATATCTTAATTTTCTCAAAATGTGTCCACCCCTTTTTTACTCCATTTGATAGAACGAAATTAAACTAAATATAGCCCAAAATTCATAGTGATCGGTTAATTTGTTTAGGAGTAAATCCTGTAGATAGAGATAAATAAACATATAAACCTACCTAATTTTATAAAGATCGATCGTTTGCGTTATCTTCTTTCATTTTCATTCTCTTTCTCATCCAGTTTGTTTTCTTCTTCGATTTAAAAAAATACTTTTTGAAGAATCTTCAATTGCTTTTGTAAATTACTTCAAAGTCAATAATCGTTTCCTCTCTCTTTTATTTTTGAACAACATAAAAACACAAATTAAATCATAAAATTAAATTTCTTTTGTTCCATTCAAAATACGGTACTTTCAAAGACGGAAAGACCAATTCTTTAAGCCTTTTTAGTCTCCTTCACACAAGTGCTCTTTCTTTTGTTGTATTGACTCTGAACTAATAATAAGATTAATATTGTAATTTTCAAGGTTTATTTTAAAAGAACAGACTTTGTTCTAAGTTGATCAATAATGTGTCCATCCATACTTTATATGTGTTTTACTTATAATGATTATATTTACGAGCAGAAGTATACGCTTTCTAGTTGCATATTTTTCTTGTATATATGACGAACGAACATAAGGTACACTGCACCCCAAAGGAGAAAGTAATGCCTGAGAGAAAGGTCTCATGACAACAGATACTACACTACACCCTCTAAAAAATGTGAAGGTAATCGATGGGAGGATGGTATCATGACCACAGAACAGATACTATACTACCCCCTCCCCCAAAAAAACAAAAAACAAAAGAAGGTAATGTCTGAGAGTATTGTATTATAACAACCGAACATATACTACACTGCTCTCCCAAAAGGAGTAGGTAATCAATGAGAGAACGGTTTCATGACAACAGAACAGATACTACACTCCTTCCCCCCAGCAGGAGGAGGTAATGTCTGGGAAGATGTTTCTTGACAACAGAACATATAATACATTACCACCCTCTCAATTTAGCATTAAAATATAGTAAAAGTATAGTTTCGGCTTCAAACAGACAGATACCAAATCTCCATTAATAATAAACGTAATCGTATAATTTCAGCTTCAGAAAGATAGATACCAAATTTCCATTGGTAATCGATTATTGTTTTAATGTTAATACATAGTAAATTAACTTGTTATCGATTAGAAATTACTAATAGGTATTTTTGCTTTTTGCAAATGTCTATAAAAAGATTGACTTTTAATAAACATTGAAATTCATTAAATTAACTTGCAGTACTTACCCGTATTAAGGTGGTCACTAATGTTTATAAATGAGAAATGTTCAAGCTCGATTTCTCTATCGAGTATAGAGCATTATATGTTTCATAAAGAGATGGCTTTGAAAACATCTCTATATATAAAGTTCTTGTCTGTTTTTTTTGTTGTCCACAAACTCCTCTTCAGGTTTAGGAGATAGACCCCAGTAGCCATACATATTCTGAAACGACATTACCCAGGATACTTATATAATTATATTTCAGTTAGATAAAAAGGTGGTAAAACGTTATTTTAGGGTCAAGATTCAGGCGTGACATCCATAAAAAAAACAAAAAACATTTTACACTATTTTATTAATAACTTGAAAATTATAGAAATTAAAAAATCAGAATATAAATGTTAGCAAGGTATTCAGGGTTTGGAGCATGAATGCACAGGGTTCTGATCGATTCCCGGCAAAACGCCGGGTGCATGTGGAGGGGGTTAAAAACTATGAATTTACCTATATATATATATATATATATATATATATATATAAGTAAATTATAACCAAAAGGTAAACTTTTAGAGAGTTGGACCTATTGTGAAATAAGGAAAGCTCAATATACTGGATAGAGCAAAAATATTTTTTTTTTTTTTTTTTTTTTTTTTTTAATTTTTTTTTAAATTTTTAATTTTAAAAGAAAACTTTTTCAAATTTGGAACTTTGACAGTCCTACCCTGTCAACTTATCAATCATAATTTTTCCTCTGATGATAAGATTTTAATCTTTGAAAAACCTGGTTTAAGGAAAGAAAGAGATGAAAAATAAATGTTTTTATTAACTAAATTACTCCTTGTTTTGAACAATTGAAAATACCGATTTGCTTCCATTTGCAGGTCTTATTAATTTTCATTGACGTACTATATATATATATATATATATATATGCATGATGTATTTACATATATATTAATCTTCAAATACGTTTGACTTTCGACTATTCTTCCATTTTATTGGAACCTAATATCCTTTACAATACAATGCAACACTCTAGTGGATTTTTTCTTCAACTCATTATCTATTAAGACTTTCATAATTACAAAGACTTTCTGCTCAATAATATGTGAACATTTTTTATTTATTCTTTTAACTTCATGCACAATTTAAAATTATTCTGTAAAGTTTTCAAATTAATATTTACCAATAATTAGCAATTTATTGGTTTTTCGCCTTCTGAGGATAAGATATATTTCTTTGAAAATTCATTGGTTAAATGACTTTTTAATAATTATATCCTTGTTCAAACATTTTATTATAATAAATTTGTAAAATACCTAACTTTCGTTTGATTATTTCTCTCCCAAGGATTGATGTTTTTTATTAGCCAATGGCTGAGCTTCTCTCAAACAAAGATCCGGTTCCCCTTTACTTGACATCGCTTTTTTTTGTTTTCTTTGGGTGCAGCACAACTTTTTTGAGAATGTGTCGAGTTAACAGTTAACCTTATTTTAGCACGTGTGTGATTTGAACAACTTATTTTTTATTTATTTTGTTATTCATTGCTACTTTAGATACTGATTTAGTTTAGTGTTTTTATTTATTTATTATATTTATTATTTTGTATGTATGTAGTTATCCTGAAGTAAAGTTTTTTCTATGCCTACAGTTGATTGCTATTTCACTTCTACAGTTTAGTAAGTTTTTGGCATTTAAATTTTTTAAAATTTCAAGCTTCTTGTTCAAACATAATCGACACAGGTCGTCTAAATATCTACATGTATTGGCCCATCGTATTATTTTCCACTCAATTATTGGTGAGTGTTCACTTTCTTTGAGTTCCCAGTAATGGTTAGCTGGTGATGTTTTTAATTTCCTGAATGTGCTTTTATGCTTGGATTTAAAATCTAGGGAGATTATACCTTATAGTATTTTTGTTATTTAGATGTTCTCTAGTAAATATTGTGGCTTGCTAAATTATGCTTTTGGTCAGGCAGTTATTTTGTAGTGGACAGAGTGCAGGAGTTTTACAGTTCCACTTTTTGGTACTACTGAAGTAAATAATGAAATCACCATATAATATTATATGTGTATGCATGGAATATTAATAAGGACATAATTTAATATATATATATATATATATATATATAAATTGTTATTATTATTGAGTAGAGCATAAGTTTTCTGTGATAAAATCCACGCAACAGCTGGGCAAAACTTTGAGTTTTAGGTTTTCCGCTTTTCCTTTTTAATTCATACATACATATATGTATCTACAAATTTATTATTAATCCGCAAACTTATATGGATTTTTAGAAAACATAATAAAGAAGTGGTCATTTTTAACGATAAATTTTATTTTTTAGTTCATTGTTTTTGCTTTTCTTGAGATTTTTTCAGAAACACCGACTATGCACCCATTATCATCAAACGGACAGGAAACGAAATGTACAGTCGGGTAACTTTTCAAGATTACCTTTGAAAAAGAAAAAAAGATGGCTACTGTTGCTGCTGTGATTACATTCTGAAAAGCCGAATGTTTATTTTCAGTGATGGCATTAAGAGCTTCAGATGTTGAAGAAGTTAATTGAAGCTTGAATGGATTAAAACCACAAATTATTTCTTTTGGAAACAGAATCAACCTTTTACTTGTTTACTTGTGTCCTTTTGATTTTATATAATTCCGAGAATTTTAGTATTTTTTTAATGTATTCTTATATTTATTTTAAAAATATGGTGTTGATCGAAGAAAGCTTTTGCAAAGGTATGGCTTCTCGGCTCCACAGAACACTTGATCTTCATATTTCACCGTTGAGTAAACATTTCTGGGTGTACCAGATTATTGTTAGATTTTTGAATTGGAGATTCTTTAGTTTTCTTGAAAAATCTTACGTCTGCATGAAAATGTCTACGAGTGTCTGTCTTTTAGATTCTGTTCCCTGTATTATACACTCAATTGAAGCCAAAATATTCTTTTAAATTCTTTTCTTCTCTATATTGTGTTATATTTTCAACCAGTACAGGGGGGGGGGGGCTACGGCGGAGAGGGGGGGGGTCTGGAAGAAGTGGTTTCAGCAACGTTCTGAAAGTCTCTTTGGTTTTATTAATTGTCCCCTTATTCAAAAAGTGTTGCTATAAAAAATTATAGAGACACTTTTAACGATAACAACATATTAAGAACCAAAAGGTTACTTCCTATTTGTTTTCCTCCCCACACAGGCAGAGTTAGACAAAATGTCGGTTTTTAATGTAAGGAAAATCCAGTTCCTCAAATAGGGGCACTCTTGATTGGGAGAAAAATAAAAATTGCCTCAATCTAGAAGGATTCGTTATCACTGATCGAGGACAGAACAGATAAAGTGTAATACAGAACAGATGCTACACTTTGATCTTTGCCAAAAAGCAGGTGTTAGTCTGACTCAAACTTCGATTTGTTGGATAAATACTGAAAATTGGATGAAAATTGTATAATTCCCTGATCAGAAAACATTGCTTTTTTATTTAAAATACTCCAAGTAAGAGTCTTCTTTCGTAGATCTTTTTCTGTGGTATGAGCTCTTATCGCCGGTTCTATTTTCAGCTACACAAAAAACAGGACATATATTTAAAACTTTTACTTACCCCAAATGAGCAACATTTCCACTGAGATGTAAGGGGCTACTGTAAATTAGGGACCATATCCATAGGGGCATCCTAAGTGGGGAGCTGTGCAGCAAGATGTTTGTTCACATTACATTTAAATTTCTGCATGATGGTACAGTCAGCGAAACAGAGAGCAGGGAGGGAATTCCAAAGGCTAGCAGTTCGAGCAAAGAAGCTATTAGAGTAGAAAGTCTTCCGGCATCTGAGGACCTCCGCAGTGAAGGGGTGGGATTTTGCTGATTGTCGGGTTAGTCGGGAGTATTTATATCGAGTGGCACCAGTGCCGAAAGTTCGTCAGGGTACATTCCCTTCAAGTACTTGTAAAACAAGCGCAGGGATGCAACTTTGCGATGATGGGACAGGAGTTAGAGCTTGGTTGACATTGTGGAACCTATTAGATGAGACCATTCACACAATTAATTTACACGTCCACATGTTGGAAATAGAAAACAGTCATTGTTAGGAAAAACACAAATGTTAGATAAGATTTTGAATACTAATTAGTCACCACTAACCAAGGCCAATAGCCACTCAAGAATAAGGGTTAATGAAATTATCAGTTTGGATGCTGAACTATACTGTTAGAGGATTGGACGGAAAGGACAAAAATTGATTACTTAAGAGGACGGCACAACATGTATTTGCTGACATTGGACTTGAAGGTGACCACGTTGTAGTCTACATTGAAGCAATCACGCGGTAGTGTTTTCCACAGCTGGGAAGTTCTTGGAAAGAAATTCTGTTCATGCAAACTCCGTTTGGTTCTAGGTACACAGAGGAAGAATGGAAGGTTCTTCACAGTGAAGGTTCAATGTTATTTCCGTGAACAGCTGCAAAACGACATAAACAATCTAGCCAATTTCCAGTCGCCCTTTGGATGATTTCAAGTTGGATATTGTTCCAAGCTTCCATAAACGTAGTTTTTAAAGATTTTACCCCCCCCCCTTTTACGTAACAAAAGCAAATAGAAGAAACACAATGAAGCAAAAACTGAAGAACTTGTTTAAATTCCTCTTTATATTGCTGCCGTTAATTCCTATTGACTTTGAATGTAAGGTTTTTTCTCCTCCAAAATATTCTATCATATTATTGAAGAGATATAAATCGCATTATTGAGTCTAATGCATCAGATGCTAGCTTAGACCTTTTTGACCTCCTGACTGGTTATGGTTCAGTGACTCGGGCAGTCAACAAAAAATGTAGTCCAGTGTTATGGTTTCGAAAGTGAATTTCAGATCATTATCATGGTGAAAAAAAGAAACAAAAACAAGAAAAATCATGACAACTCATTCAATATCTTTAGATAAATATCCCTATCCATAATTCCCATAATTTAATAGAGAGTATTTTTCAGATGTATAATCTACTAGCATGATGCCCACCTTCGAACTCTCTTGGCTTAACCCGTGTTCTTTACAAGTCTTGCATGACTGGATACAAATGCGCACCCCTCAACATCTAATCTATCTGTAACCATCTAACTCGAATATGTTAAAATTCAATTCATCACATTAAAAGACTTGCAGAAGTTCCATTTCTTTATGCCGTATGTTATTTCATCCTTCATATAATGTTTTTTTTTGCACTATAATCCAATATCAGTGACGATATCATACTTTCAATACTTTGTTATAGGGAATGATATTGATAGCCAACCACCCACCCACCATCAGGATGCCAGTACAATCATCAATTACCTGTTAGAGAGAGTGATTAATGTTCATCATAATATACAATACATAGTTGTGACTGAAATCATTTTGACATTTCGGTTCCTATCAGATCACCAAAGTTAAGCAACGATGGTTAACAATTTGGTAATACCAGGTGTTCTGTAAGCAAACACTCAACCCAGGTGTATATATGGATACCTGCCTTGATGGAAGGTGTAAACGGTGACAGACTAGTGTCCTGTCACTGAGATGATTCAGTTTATCCGTTCTACTCAAAATTCTGCTCAAGGTATTAGACATTTTCACACTTACTGTTGAATTTAAAACATTTATGGACTCCTGTTTTAGAATCACTTATTTAAATCTATATTTCATGTACTACATCTACCTATGTAATAATGCGCTAAGGCATTTCATATTCGTACGTACGTTATCAACTTTCAAACCCATTGAAAAAAATTAGATCTTCCAATCAGTAAAGATGGTAGTTGGTGATTAATCTTATGCCACTAAGGTAAACATTCCGACTATTAAGAATATTAATTGTCAGCTTAATTATAGAATATTAAGCTGACAATTTGTTGTGGTCCTGTTAAAGGGACCGAAATGAAGACAAGAACACGGTATAAAGTAGAAACAAGTGTATTAAGAAAATAGAGTACAGAGGGAAGAAAAATGCGCCTAGTAAGTAGAGTTCGACTATCTTACTGGATTCCGGCGAGAGTTAATTGCCGTTGTCATTTATTGAGTAAAGAGGAAGAGTCCATGTTGTACATAGGTAAGTCACCATAACACAATTCCTTTTTGGTAAGGAAATAGAGATTATTTATTGTTTTAAAAAAGAATTAAATTGCTTCAATTTAAAATAAATAAAGAAGAAACAAATTCATTTTATTTATTTGAAAAAAATTAAGCCGACAATGACCATTATTTTTACAGAAAAAAGAAAGTCATGTCTTCTTAATAGTGTTGACCCTGGGAGACACCTATTACTGAAAAAAGAATATTATTATTAACAGTAAATTATGCAGATTGATGTAAACAGCACTGTAGAATTTCCATGGGTCCCGTTAGTATAGTATATTCTGTCATGATTGGTTTTATTTCCTTAGACTTGGTTACGGTTCCGGAGAGATAATGGGAAACTATAGGTCATTCTGGCCATCCATAACTATGAAAGATTGAGTTTAATACATGAATGCCTGTAGGGAACGTTGACAAAATGAAAAAGAAGCTTCCTTCTTTTCAAAAGAGTTCCATTGCATTCAAGTAAATTGATATGAATCAGAATTATACAACTTTTTTGACAGGTTGGATTCTATTGTTGACATTAGTTTCCTTGATTCTTTCAGGTACTTACATGAGGGGGCACGTTGAGGTTGCCAACATCCATAAATGAAAGTGGTTCCGACTAGATTCGAACTTGGCACACCTATGTCGTCAGTTCACATGTTATCCACCTCACCACTGTCACCTCCCAGAGTTCCATTTATAAAGCCTCATTTAACTGCTGGTACCATTCTACAGCCAACTCATATTGAAACTGTTGGATTGCAGGAATTGAATAAAAATTATGCCTGGTTAGTATTTAGATAGGTAACTGCTTGCGAATGCTAAATGTCATAACGCTCCATCAACGTGTAACTGGATATCAATTAAACTGGGGGTAAAAACCAATGACTGATTAACATCCTATCATGGAATAGGTATTGAACAGGATCAAGTGAGAAAAGAAAGAGAGTATTTCTTTCAACAGGATATCCATATGTAGTACACACACTACGATAGGAAATCCAAGACATAAAGTCTTAGAAGATAAATCGTCACAAAACCCTGATGTTCAGTTTTACTTTGATCAGACGTTAATGTTCGAACCTAGTGAAATTTTATCATGACATCTCACTTCCGACTCTCAGAGAACCAGTCAATGTAGACCCATGATTTGTTTTGAAAATTAGACCTTGGGACAATTTTACTACTTTTTAACACTGGATACCACCATTTTACTTCCAGTCTGCAGTACAATTTTCTCTTTTTCATCTGGATTCGAACTTGGCACACCTATGTCTTCAGTCCGCATTGTTATCCACATCACGACGGTCACCTCCCAGAGTTCCATTTACGAAGCCTCATTTAACTGCTGGTACTATTCTACAGCCAACTCATATTGAAATTCTGTCAAATTGCAGAAGTTGAACAGAATTATGTCTGGTCAGTATTTAGATGGGTAACTGTTTGGTAAATACGCCACCCAGGTGTATAAATGGATACTGGCCTTACTGGGAAGTGTAACTGGCGACAAACTAGCGTCCTCTCACTGAAATGATTCAGACTATCTGTATTAGACTAGAGATAAACCTGAATCCAGGCTGAAAAGGGTCTACTACAATCAAGGTTAACCAAATGTATCTGTTGAATTTGTTCATTAACTAATGCACCATTTTTTATGAGAGAATCGATCTTTTATCCAGTGAATTAAAAAAGTATTTATCCCCCATCACCAATTTGAGTTTTTCCACATATACCTGGGAAGATGGTATCATGGAAGCAGAACAGATACTGTACTACCTCCACACCTCTCAAAAGAGGAGGAGGTAATGCCTGAGAGGATGGTATCATTACAGCAGAACAGATACTAAACTACCTCCACACCTCTCAAATAGAGAGAGGTAATGCATGGGAGGATGGTATTATGACAACAGAGCAGATACTACACTAGACTTTGCTCTGAATTGAGCATTTAAAAATAGTACATTAGTCTGCAATAGTATGTACTATACTATTCCATAATAAGTAAAATAGTCTTTAATAGTATAGTTTTGGCTTCAGACAAACAGACAGATGCATAATCTCCATTATTAATATATATATATATATATATATATATATATATATATATATATATATATATATATATATATATATATATATATATATATATATATATATAATACAAATAAAGGTACAGTGCATCGTTTAAATGGACAAACATGTTTTCATAAAGCAGGAGAGTTGAATTACCTACTAGAAAGCACCCTCGAGTGTCTTCGGTCTCTTTGAAAACCTGACATTAGGATACTTCATCCTACAAGTAAACACTGACCAGATATTCAAAATAACATAGTATTAGAAGCCCAAATAAGATCCCCTCGACACGGCTATACACTGGCTCATACGAGAAATTGTGCACTTCTCCTAGTGATGTTACCTCAAGTAACAGCACTTAGCTTGACACTCCACCAAACCAGATGAATTTTTGTCCTGTAATGCGGTAAGGCCAAGAGACCACAAAAAAGATATACTATAACATAGTTAACTGATCAATTGGGGAGAGAGAAATTAATGTTCTTCACTTCTTTACTAACTCAACATTTGAGAGGTAGAGGAGAATCGTGATTGAATACTCGGATATGTATGTATCTCATATAAAAAGGGTCCCCTTGATTTCTGAGAACTTACTGAAGTAAAATGAAAACAAGAAATATTGAATACCTACTAGATTCTATCCAAGAGTGTCTAAGGTCTCTCTGTACAGGGGTTTGTACGCACAATCTGGCATGAGGATACTCCCCCCCCCCTCCAAGTAAACTCTGACCAAATATTCAAAATTACATAGTATTCAGAGCCCCAAATACGATCCCCTCGACACAGCTATAAACTTGCTCATTCAAGGAATGGTACACCTTCTCCTAGTGATGTTACTTCAAGTAACAGCACTTAGCTGGATACTCCACCAGACAAGATGAATTCTTGTCCAATAATCCGGTACTACCAAGAGACCCTAAGAAATATATACATTAACATATTAAAATGGTCAATTGGAGGGAGGAAAATTAATTATCTTCACTTCTTTACTAACTCAACCTTTGAAAGGTAAAGGATAACTTTAATGGAACACTCGGATATCTATGTATCACATACAGAGATCAAGTGTAAGCCCCAAGAAGGAACCCTTTGATTTCTGAGAACTTACACTGAAATAAAATCGAAAAAAACAGGAATACAATTAAATGAATAGTAATAATTATTTACTGAGATTGTAGCATAGAAAATCTGAAGAGTTGATTTGAACCTGTGCCTACGAATAGAAACCACTTTAAGTCAGTGTGAACATAACTGTTGTCGCAATTCAAATCATTTAAATCTCTCGCTTTGTGGATATTTTATGTTGTTTGTTTTTTACATTTTTTACTTACTTATTTTACCATATCTCCTGAAGTTTTTGTCGGCAGCAAAGTACGCTGAACTTATAATAATTAAACAATGGAATTTAAGCCTAACAGTATTTTAACATGCAGCAGTGCTTCTTAGTCAACAGACGTGTTTGAGTAGACAAATTACGTTAAATAAACATTTTATAATTATTTATGAGGCAGGGAACATAGATAATTATAAGCCATTGAAAACACATTTGTCCAATAAAAAGCAGAACTCTATGTTAAAATACTATGGAAATTCAATTCCATTGTTTACTTATATATACACACACACACACACACACACATATATATATATATATATATATATATATATATATATATATATATATATATATATATATATATGCAGAAGAATGGAAAGGAATTAGAGAAACAAAAGCCAAATCAAAATTCAATTCAATTGCTCAGAGCAAGGTATATTCCGCAAAAAGGCAATTTATTCAAGTTAAATTTTCCTTAAGCCAGGCTTTTCAAAGATCAAAATCTTATCATCAGAGGAAGTCGCTGGGATAGATAAGTTGGCAATGGCCAAGATTTAAAATTTGAAAAAAAGAAATAAAAATTGTAGGGAAAGAAAACGCTGGGCAAAACTCTGC
>OY744515.1:47151147-47201147 GCA_963556195.1 Sepiola atlantica | reverse complement strand
CATTTTTATAAACTATTCTATGTTGTACTATTTAAATATGAAAAATGTTGTCGGCCTGTAAAGGGTCTGGAAGGAAAACACGAACTCGGAGTTTAGAGAAAAACAAGTATATTGAAAAAAGAATAATACAACAGAGAACAAGAGTGATTGTAGGTCAGTCTTGACTGTCAGCATAGACTATTGTGGTCCCAACACTGAGAAGCAGGTGCTCCCAGTATAAATGGTAAGTAGAAGAGTTCAAGTAGTCCGTATAGGTAAGGTACCATAACACCCCCCTCCCAAGCCTTACCTCTTAAGGAGTCACAGTATTATTTTCTTTTTTGCCTGATGCTGTTTTGAGGCTACTTGGAGTATCCGTTTACCAAAATGCTCGTATCCGGTGACCATAAACTTCTTCCTGGGAAGTGCTGTCGGTGTCTTCCGATAGTCGTTCCCTAATTTGATTTAGAACCGTATGCCTATATCAACATAAGACCTGATATCTTCCAGTTTTTTAATTCTATACTTCTTATTTCGGAGCATATCTTTTACCTTGAACAAAATGTCTTCTTTGCCACGACATTCATCTTCAAGACAAATAAGTTTATCTTCCATAGTCTTTAGCTCTTTTAAGACATCTTTAGCGATTCCAGCTCTCGAACCATGAGTTTACTTTCTTTAACCTTCAACTGGTTATCCTAAGAATTTGACATAATTTCTTTCAGTTTAGTTTTAGCTATTTTCAGCATGAATTTTGTATCTTTATGTGCTTTAATTTCTGCAGACAATTTATTTTGAATCCATTTCATACGATTTTTGATGGTTGAAACGAATTCCTTTTTTCGTTTTTCTGACTCAGTCGTCAGATTTCTTATTCTCTGGCAAAAATGTTGGTTGGTAACCCCCATAGGTTGAACCGCTGCATCAAGTCGGTGCTAAATAAATTGTTGGTATTTTTTAATACGAACATTTTTACTTTTGAGGTAGTTCTGTTCAAACTAATATCGGTAATAATTTCGCCTTCGAATTTAATTTTGGTCACCAGTCATTGTTCTGGCTATTTTCCTGGTTCTTAGCATAGTTGGTTTATCCAACCTTCTCCATGTATGCATCTAAAACAGAATCTAATTCTAATTTTACATTTTTATTCAGGATGTTTACTTGTATATATTTTTTTATAATTCTCCCACCACGTTCGTTCGTTTCTGTGGATTTAACCCGAGTTTTATTTCCTCTATTCGTACTGCAATGTGAACTATGGTGTCCGGCTTTATTACAAGCTAGACAGGTTTTAAAACAGTATGGGCAATTCGTTACAAAATGTAGGTATCCACAACGGAAACAGGGGCTAGGCAGTAATTTATCATGTTTTTATTAGGATGGTTTGTTTTTGTAAGAGCGTGGAAATAATTCTTCTTTTAGTTTTGAGTTGTTGTTAAAAAAGAGTTGAATTGTGATGTCTGGCGTACCTTTCTTATGTGCGCAATACCCGACTCTTCAATGTCTTTAGAATCTTGTTTAACACTTACAAATCTTTGGCAGCCTTCGGCTAATTTCTGTAATGTTAAATTTGGCTTACTTTCTAACTTGTTTAGAACCTGTTAAGACAACTAACGAAAACGAATTACCTCCCTTGAATTATTTCGGGAGTTAAGAGTTATCGCCTTGGAAATGGTCTTCTGCCCAGATAGAAAGTAAACACAGATCACGGCTTCGGACTGTTAATATGTCAATCGCGTACAGCGGCAAATTAATTCATTAAATCATTCTGTGTTCAGTTTTAATAAATCTCTTAAACGTTTATCTTGATAGTTCATCCATTTTATTTATAAGTTATTATTTATTTATAACCTAAATGACGAGGCTATAAAAGAACCATATGTCTGATTTCTGCGTCTTTTCCTGATACAAGTTCTTGGACGAAAATTTAACATTTAAAGTTATCCGCACTAAGTTCAGCCAATTTGAAATTGTCACAGTTTTTATTAACGATTGACGCAAAGGTTGCGTAGTCTTCGCCACCTTTTTTGACTAAATTAAAACACTTCCACCGTTTGTGGAACCGAGAAGTTTTTAAGCTAAATAATTCTGTTAAAACTTTAACCGCTTCAGAAAATCTCAAGTTGCTACTTTTTCGGGGTAAAATAAATCAACGAATTTAGTATGTTCGATGGTCCCTAATTTCTGGACTAGTACGAGAAATTTTTTAGAGTCTGACCAATTTTCACAATCTATTTTGTATAGATCCTCATACCTTCTGAAATATGAAGCGAAGGTTTTATCCTCGTCTGGGGAATAAGGGAAATTGTCCAAACGGCATTTGGAGAAAAAGCATATTCGTTCGTTGTATTTTTACTCCTATGCGATATTGTTTGCATTAATACTTCCGTCTTTTGATCGGTTTCTCTTTGTGTTCAAGAAGTCTTTCTTCTTTTTTTGTAGCCTCTCGTCGGCTTCTGTTTTTGTTCTAGTAGAAGCTTTTGAAATATTTGTTCAGTTTTCTGCTGTTATTTTCGCTGTCTTTCTTCAACTTTCTATTGCCTTTCGTCGGCTTTTATTTTTCTAGTTGTTGTTGCATTTGGTATTTAACGTGTTCTGTTATAGTTGCTTTAAAATCATCCATGTTTAGAATGTGTTTTTATTGAGTACGGCTTTTTAGAAGTTCTTTCATTTATATTATGTTGCTAAACGTAATCTTAGTTTTACAAAGAGAAAGAGAGTATAAAACCTTTTATTCTTAGACAAACAAAACAATCCTTCTTTTAGTACGTTTTTAATTAACGGTAGAATGTGCGATCAACACTTTAGTAAACAAGAAAAAATAAGGTTTTAATTTTTTTCTGACGGCGGAAGAACTTTTCTTTCTTTTAGAGAAAAAAAATGCCCATTCTCTTCTTGGTGGAAATGAACAGTGCCGGAATAGCAATAAAAAGAATCATTGACCTTTCTTCTTTGAGAGAAAATGAGTTGGTCTTTTACGTGTTTTCTTCTTTTTGGTCCGCCTGTTAAGTCAGTTTTGAGAACCAAGACGTTGTCGGGTGAATTTACCGTCGATTTCTCCACGTTTGTCCTTTTTTTAGGTTCTAAAATATACTTACTTTTCTTTCCTTGAAACATTTTCTTTCTTCTTTCTATTTTCTTTATTTTATCTATTTTTCATCTTTATTGTAAACCATCTTCCGTTGTTTATTCGGGATTTTCATCTTCTTCTTTCATTTCTATTTTTACCCTTTTTTACATTTTAATCCTTATTTTGTTTCTTCATTCTGACTATTTTCCTAAAGATCTCCTATTCTTTCTTTAACATTTCTTAATGTTCATTTTTCCTTCAACATTTCTTCTTTCTTTCTTTCCTTTTGTTTTCATTTTGCATCATCTTCCTTAAATATATCTCTTTCCTTTGATGTTCTGTTAATTTCCTTTCTTTCACTTTTTCTTATTTTTCTTTCATATTCTTTCCTTTCCTTTTTTAAATTCATTTTCTTTCTGTCTTTTTCTTCTTTTCTTTTCAATATTTTGTCTCCTTCTTTACTCAATTTATTTTTTATTTTCTTATTTTTTCTTCTTCATTCTTTCAACAACTCACTTATTTCACAAGACAGGCGGACAGAGCTACATATTGAGATTACTGGGCGCATCTAAAAATGCTATTTCAAACATAAGCTTAACAGACGGACGAAAATGCTATTCGAAACTTAAGCGTGACAGACCGACAGACAGAGCCGCTTATAAAGATACTTGGATGCATGTAAAAACTCTCTCCGTGATTCTGTTTGTAAATGTCAAAAACGTCCTCACAACATAATAAACCATTTCATCTTTTTCAAAAATAATCATTGCACACCTAATTGAGTAAGATCATATTTGTTCAAAACCGAACGCAACCAGCAACGTCCTTTTTCTTTCTCTAAAGGCTAAAAACTTAAGCCAAAATAATTTAAATAGAAACTAAAAAGTATTATTAAAAGAAAAACAACAAAATGAATTTTTGAATCAAGTGTGTTTAAAAATTTCCACTTGACTAGATTTAGTTTATCGGTTAGCATTCAGATTTCAGTGAAATGGAAAATCATGCAGCTCAAGTCTTTGTCAGAGCCGTGTGTGTCACCAAATAAAAACAAATTACCATTTTAAAAAAAGATAAACATGTTTAAAAAATGTTCAGATTATTATAATCATATAATTTGAAGCAGCCATTTTTACGTATCATTGATTCAGTCATAAACATTACAAGGCTTTGATTTTGAACAATTATTGTTAATAGACTTACAAATCACATACAAAGAGTTGGCTTTTTTCTTTGAAATTCTTTTAATCCGGTGATCATAATAAAATCAGTTTTGATAATAATACCTTCAGTTTTGAAACAAGATTGATGACATTATTATTACAACAAAAATTAACAATGAAAATGTTTCCCTAAAAAAATGATGGATTTAATCGTAATTTTCTTGACAATATTTGCATGTATTATTGCCATGAAATGTGACAAATATGTAAAATATGTTTTTCTTAAATAAGAGTATTCCTAACATATATATATATTCATCTACAAATATACGTATCTCTTTAAATTGTTTTTTTTATTTTCTCTATTTTATACAGGGTTATTTAATGCCTTTCCTGTATGTTTTTATGGAAATCGCTTCAGACAATGCACGATGCCACTTGATGTAAGAAAATAACAAGAAAGAAAGATGATTATCGCAAAGACAGGAAATGCATATTTACCTTAGTCTTGAAAAGACCAAGGATATAGGTAGGAGGAAAAAGAGAGTTCCACAAACCTGCAGTTCTTGGAAATAAGTTACTGGACGAGGAAGCTGTATTAAAATGAGGTATCAAAACAGCAAATTGATGCTGACCATTAGATCAACGAGTCAATCGAGCTGGAACAAAGGAAGAAGAGAATAGATCACACAATTCTGAAGAGCTTTAGTATTTATAGAAAATACTGAAACTAGCTATATCACGCTATATCACGTCTGTGAGAGAGTGTAGCAGAGGAGAAGAAAAAGGGGGTGCAACCAAATTACAGATGCGTTTCTGCACCTTATTTTTCAGTTCTATTCTTTCTCTTTGGACTTCCATCGTCTGCGTCTCCGGGACTTTAGTTGTTTCTAGATTCCTCTTATCTCGGGAACTTTCTTATCCCTGTAACTTTCTACATTTGACATACGTTCGTGATGTGCGTCTTTGACGTCTATGGATTAAAATAAGCGATTTTCATTTGAAATAAGTATACTTTTTATTTTTATTTCATATACAGATACGTTGAACGTTCAAATGACTGACTCTGCTCCTAAAATGTTTACTACATCGAACTTGTTCATCTGTGTTTGCTTCAACAAATCTATGAAAGGATATTACTGTATCTTTATTTTATTTTTAAGCTTTTATAGCTAAAAGTTTCTGATGAGGATTATATACGGAAATATGGTTATTCATCTGTTAGCCTTATATGGACCTGGAATAAAAATTTCGAAACAAATGTAACAAGTCTTATACGAATATTTCTTTATGAAATTTGATTTTAAATGTTTTAAAACTGTCTATAATTACATAATAGATCTAACTCACCTGATAAATTATTGAGATTTTGAATATTTGCATTGACAACTCCAATGTATGTCTTTCCGAAACGACTTTGAATTATATTGTTTAATATGCTTATATATATATATATATATATATATATATATATATATATATATATATATATATATATATTATGTAGTCAGATTTAAAACCAGATAAGCAATGCGAGCATTTTTCAATAAATGAAATATTATTTAAATAAAATATTTCGGCGTAAACCTGTCTTCTTCAGTGTTTACAGACATTTCTTTCGTTTTTTTTTCTTTTTCATTGTCGTAATCAGACCGATCAGAGCTCACAAAATCTCTCGATGGCAATTGACTGATTTTTTTGTCATACTGAGAGTAGCATACACGCTGGTACGTGGCAATTTAATATATATATACACAATTTTCTGTTCAGATTTTGGTAATTAAAAGAAAAACATCAAAAAGATGATTGTCATGGTGTTATTCGATATATTCTTATGTTGAGATTTGATGTTGTATGAGCAAAATAATTAATTCCTCATTAAAACCTGGTTATATATTGACGAGAATAAAAGACCAATCGTGACGATTTTCAAACTAATTGAAAGGAGTTCCATTTATAAAGTCTCATTTAACTGCTGGTACCATTCTATAGCCAACTAACATTGAAACTCTATTGGATTGCAGAAGTTGAATAAAAATTATGCCTGGTTAGTATTTAGATAGGTAACTGCTTGCGAATGCTAAATGTCATAACACTCAATCCACGTGTATAAATGGGTACCAATCTAACTGGGGGTAAAACCCATGACTGATTAACATCCTATCATGGAATAGGTATCGAACAGGATCAAATAAGAAAGGAAAGAGAGTATTTCTTTCAACGGAATATCCATATGTAGTACACACACTACGATAGAAAATCCAAGACATAAGGTCTTAGAAGATAAATCGTCACAAAACCCTGATGTTCAGTTTTACTTTGATCAGACATCAATGTTCGAACTGAGTGAGATTTTATCATGACATCTCACGTTCGACTCTCAGAAGACCAGCCAATGAAAGCTAATGATTTGTTTTAAAAATAAGATCTTGGCACAACTTTATTACTTTTTAACACCGGATACCACCCTTTTATTTCCGGTCTGCCGTACAAGTTTCTTTTTTTCATCTGGATTCCCAGAGTTCCATTTATGAAGCCTCATTTAACTGCTGGTACTATTCTACAGCCAACTCATATTGAAACTCTGTCAAATTGCAGAAGTTTAACAAAATTATGCCTGATCTGTATTTAGATGGGTAACTGCTTGGTAAATACTCCACCTAGGTGTATAAATGGATACTGGCCTTACTGGGAAGTGTAACTGGCGACAAACTAGCGTCCTCTCACTGAAATGATTCAGACTATCTGTATTAGACTAGAGATAAACCTGAATCCAGGCTGAAAAGGGTCTACTACAATCAAGGTTAACCAAATGTATCTGTTGAATTTGTTCATTAACTAATGCACCATTTTTTATGAGAGAACCGATCTTTTATCCAGTGAATAAAAAAAGTATTTATCCCCCACCACCAATTAAGGTTTTTCCACATATACCTGGGAAGATGGTATCATGGAAGCAGAACAGATACTGTACTACCTTCACACCTTTCAAAAGAGGAGGAGGTAATGCCTGGGAGGATGGTATCATTACAACAGAACAGATACTAAACTACCCCCACACCTCTCAAAAAGGGAGAGGTAATGCCTGGGAGGATGGTATCATGACAACAGAACAGATACTACACTACACTTTGCTCTGAATTGAGCATTTGAAAATAGTACATTAGTGTGAAATAGTATGTACTATACTATTTTAAATAAGTACAATAGTCTTAAATAGTATAGTTTTGGCTTCAGACAGACAGATGCATAATCTCCATTATTAATACATATATATATATATATATATATATATATATATATATATATATATATATATATATAAATAAAGGTACAGTGCACCGTTTAAATGGACAAACATGTTTTCATAAAGCAGGATAGTTTGAATTACCTACTAGAAAGAACCCTCGAGTGTCTTCGGTCTCTTTGAAAACCTGACATTAGGATACTTCATCCTACAAGTAAACCCTGACCAGATATTCAAAATAACATAGTATTTGAAGCCCAAATAAGATCCCCTCGACACGGCTATACACTGGCTCATACGATAAATTGTGCACTTCTCCTAGTGATGTTACCTCAAGTAAATTTGAGTTTTTTCGACGTTTTGTCACATTACAGACACAAATTTAAATTTATTTTATTGAGATTTTGTTCACAAACATAGTTCACCATTTTGAAATGGGATGAAAATATTGTTTCTTTTATTGTTCTTTTTGGTACGGTCAGGGAAACAGGAAACAGGAAGAGAATTCCAAAGATACCCAGTTTACTGCTAATGAAGAAACAAACAAGACACTACTTTATGAAAATAAAAGTCTTTCTTTATTTGCTGTATTTGTAACAATACAAAACATAGTTCTTCGATATATGATTCACAATTTCATTGCCAGATGTCATCAAGGTTAAGGAAAAAATTACTGTCGCAGGTTGGTTTATGAATAACACTGAAGTTGTTCTGTTACATATGTCTTCTGAGAATATTTTCTTCTAGGCCTTCATCCCTTACTTTCTGGACAGTGTACACCCACATAATCTCTCCTGATGTATTACTCATCCAAAAATCAGCTATTTGTTCTTCAACTCGTGTAGGTCAATCTTTTTTTTTCCTCTACAACCTCCAACATCAATATTGAAAAAAAATGAGAAATAGGAGGTTGTGAATCAATAAAATAACTATGAAATGAACAAATATTTTTGGGGTCAAACTCAAGCGGTGCTCTTCATTACAAAGAAAGGCATTCATCTTACTTGGAAATACATAAAAATTGATAAAATCGTAAGAATTAGATAGCCCATTCCCTATATTACAGATATATATATATAAATAACTTCTTTGTAATATAGCAGGAAAAATCCCAGCAGAGTGCTCTATTAATTAAGAATTAAAGTTAAAAATTAAAAATAAAGAGCATAATATTTATTTATTTTGGTACAGAAAAATTAGTATAATATTCGTATTTGCTTATGTATGTTTATATTATATATGTTTATATTATATATTTAGTGTAATATAGGTTTAATAAGGTTTTAAAAAAAGGGGGGAAAGTAACAGTTGAGATTTAAACAGGAGAATGTTTACAGAGATATACAAAAATGAAAATAAAAAATACAAAAATAAAAATATTACTATATAAATCCCGTGAACCAATATTATGCACAGTAACGGACAAATATACGATATTCATAATATTGGCTCACAGGATTTATATATATATATATTTATATATATATATATATATATATATATATATATATATATATATATATATATATATATATAAATAACGAGTCCAAACGAGAGTGACACGTGACTTAAAATTTCCGAAACAGATGACAACAGAAGCTGAAGAGAGCCGGATGGCAAAGTCCTTCTGTGCTTGAAACCGACGGTACGAATGTTGTACTAATGTTTCTGTAACAATATATATATATATATATATATATATATATATATATATATATATATATATATATATGAAGGTACAGTGCATCGTTTAGATGGACAAACATGTTTTCATAAAGCAGGAGAGTTTGAATTACCTACTACAAAGCACCCTTGAGTGTCTTCAGTCTCTCTGACAACTTTACCCTACAAGTAAACCCTGACGAAATATTCAAAATAACATAGTATTTGAAGCCCAAATAAGATCCCTTCAACACAGCTATATGCTGGCTCACACGAGAAATGATGCACATTCTCCTAGTGATGTTATCTCAAATAACAGCATTTAGCTTGAAACTCCACCAGATCAGAATAACTTATGTCTTGTAATCCGGTAATTCCAAGAGACCACAAGAAAGATATACTATAAGAAATTTAACTGGTCAATTGGGGAGAGGAAATTTAAGGGTCTTAATTTTTTTACTAACTCAACGGTTGAGAGTTAGAAAAGAATCTGGATTTAACACTCGGATATCTATGTATCTCATATAAAAAAGGGTCTCCTTGATTTCTGAGAACTAACTGAAGTAAAATAAAAACAAGAAATATTGAATGCATACAATCCTTGAGTGTCAAAAGTCTTTATGTACAGGGGTTTTTCATCACCACCTGGAATGAGAATACTTCCCCTAACAAGTAAACTGTGGCGAAATATTCAAAATAACAGTATTCGAAGCCCCAGATAAGATACCCTCGACACGACTATATACTTTCTAATACGAGGAATGGTGCACCTTCTCCTAGTCATGTTACTTCAAGTAACAAAACTTAGCTGTATTTTCCACAAGACAAGATTAATTCTTGTCCTGGAATCCAGAAAGACAAAGAGGCCACAAGAAATATATAGTATAACATATTTCATTGGTCAATTGAAGAGATAAAAATAAACGTTCTTCACTTCTTTACTAACTCAACGTTTGAGAGATAAAGAAGAACTTTAATGGAACACTCGGATATCTATGTATCACATATAGAGATCAAGTGTTAGCCCCAAGAAGGGGCTCTTTAATTTCTGAGAACTTACACTGAAATAAAATGAAAAAAAGGAGGAACATAATTAAATGAATAGTTATAATTATTTACTAAGATTGTAGCATAGAAAATCTGCAAAGAGGATTTGAACCTGTGCCTACGAATAGAAACCACTTTACGCCAGTGTGACCATAACTGCTCTCGCACCGGGTCTAAGGATTTTGAAGGTTGAAATAATATTTTAATAATTCAACCCTCTCGCTTTGTGGATATTTCATGCTTTGCTTTTTACCTTTTTTATTTACATCACCTTACTATATCTTTTCAAGTTTATGGCGGCAGCAAAGTACGGTGAACTTATAATTGAACAATGGAATTAAAGTCTAACAGTATTTTAACATGCAGCAGTGCTTCTTAGTCAACAGACGTGTTTGAGTAGACAAATTACGTTAAATAAACATTTTATAATTATTTATGAGGCAGGGAGCATTGAAATTCAATTCCATTGTTTACTTATATATATATATATATATATATATATATAACAGATATATATATATATATTACATATATATATATATATATATATATATATATATATATATATATATATATATATATATATAACTTCTTTGTAATATAGCAGGAAAAATCACAGCAGAGTGCTCCATTAATTAAGAATTAAAGTTAAAAATTAAAAATAAAGAGCATATTTATTTATTTTGGTACAGAAAAATTAGTACAATATTCGTATTTGCTTATGAGATTAGAGAGAGAGAGAGAGAGAAAGAGAGACATTTTTTAGCTACACATTTTCATACTTAGCTATATATAAGAGATACATGTGTATTTTATCCATCCCGGAAGTGACGAAACGTAATTTATTTTTGAAAGCTTAAGTAACTAAACGTTATTTATTTGGTAGGAAATCATATCTTGCTTATTTTAATTTGGGGATGGGAATGGGTATGAGGAGTTTTCGGGGCGGGGGGGGGGCACAATCTCTAAATTGTACAGTATACAAATAAATGTGCCCATCTTACTCACCGTGTTGTTTAGCATACCTATCTCATAATTTATAATTGTATGTTTACTAGTTCAGGAATTTACGCATGCTTCAGTCTGGATGAAGTTTTATAACATAATATATTTCTAATTTTAATGTACAACAATTTTCTATTAAATTTTTTGTATCTTTGCCTATTTTTGTTTGGAAATGGAACACGCCATGAATGGTAATGTTTACAAAAAGAAAGTGTCTATTTTACTTACTGTGTTGCCTAGACTATATACTCCATAATTCATAATTATCGGTTTAAACGGAAAACAAGTTAAAGTGCAGGAGAAAAACGAAAACAAGAGATTTTTTGACCGGTTTCGTTCGTGGCGAACGTCTTCAGAAAATGAAGATATGGAAATAAATTCATTTTGAAGGCACACACATGGGATGAGGGAAGGATGATCTGATTGGATCATATGGGAAGACATAAAGTGATGTTGGGATATGATAAGTAGGTGACACATTCTTCTACAAGATAATTTGCAAATATTTTATTTACTCTTATTGTTTTGAAAACTCCAAATTGTACTTCATCAGTGTCGTTTATGACATAGAGAAGACCTTTAATAAAACATCAAGTTCCAGTATTATCTGAAAAAAAAACATATATTCATATAATTCTTGAGACAAAACCTCTCAACGTGTTACCACATATTTTTCTATCAGGCAGCTTAAAAAAGTATGCCAATTAAATATCTTAGAAACAGCAAATTCACAGCAAATCAAATAACAAATTAAATGTTTAAAATAGTCACAATATAGAATGAATCAGGAAGAAATAAATAGACAAATAGATAAATATAAAATAATGAAATTAAAATAAGAAAAGTAAGAAAATGGAAGTAAACAATTAATTAAAAAATGATTAGAAAAATATACTAATAATGTTTATTTTATTAAAAAAAAACAAGATATTCTATAGTTTAAATTAACTAAAAGTTAAAATGATTAGAAGATAACATGTCTATAATAGAGTATACATAAACATACTTCGAAATAAAAATATAACTTAATTCTACTCATAAGAAAACAAATTAGTAAAATAATGATTATGACGAATAGAGTAATAAAAATGTATATATTAAAAAATACTAGAGAGGAACAAAAAAATTCAAATTAAAAGTAGGAAAAAATATAAAAAATTGCAAAGTATAAAAAAATTATTTAAATAAAATTAAGAGAATTAAAAGAAAACTTTAAATTTAATAATAAGAGAAAACACAATAATTAAAACAAATAATTAAAAGATAATAAAATAAAAATAGTAATTAGCAAAAATAATAAATAGAAAAAAGGATAATAAATTAATATCTACACACACATGCCCAGATACAAATATATATATACATAAAATCAAATCAAAAGCGCTTTGATATAGAAGACAATACAATTGCTTTTACATTCTCATATATACAAATTATATTTATATATAAAAACCAAGAAAATAAATTAAAAACTTAGAAAATACAATAAAAAGTACAATACAAAAATGAAGAAATTACCAAAAATAATCAGGAAGTAATTAGAAGATGAATAAAAAAGTAAAAAAACAAGAGGTCACCCATACAGAGATTAAAAAAACTTACCAATTATTTAGCAGTGTCCCGTCAATTATTATGTGAGAATGTTATTATGAGATAATACACTCTTAGTTCAGAATATTGCCGATGTGAAATAAATAAATTGTTTTTCATGTTTGTTCTTCTGTGCAAACAAATCTCCATTGTCTTGGTAAGATTATGTTAAAATTCCATTAAGGTACAATACAAAATAAAGACTCTATAGAAATTAAAAATTCCTCATTTATTTCTTTATAAGATAATATTGTTGTGTTTCTGTATCTTCGTCTCAGTTATTGCTCGTTTGCAGTCGGTAAACGCAGTAAGTTACAATATTTTTACTTGCTGGATTCGATTTCGCATGTACTCACACATGGGACCACATGAAGGTTACTAACCTCCCAAATGAAATTGGTGCTATGGAACCGATAGGATGCGAACACGGCATGCTGAGACATCAGTATGCATTGATATCCACTTCACTTCGGCCACCCCTTGCATTTGGTTAAGTGGTTATTTGAAAAACAAACGCACAAATCGTTTGTAGTTTTTTTCCTTTTTATCTCAAGACAAATTTAGACCAAACAAAGATTTTGAAACCGTCTTGAGAATCCAGATTATAATTCCAATTGTCTTCAAATGGCAAATCATTCATATGATTAAAGATTAAAGTAGTTTATTTTCGTTCGTTAGTTTTTACATTGTTTATTTTTTCTCATTCGTGGTCGGTTCATTTATTTCCTACATTGGATTCCTATTTCTTTCTTTCGTCTTCGGAAGTCTTCCTTCTCTTATTTTCCTCTTCTTGTTTGTTAAAGCATTTTTCCTATTTCCCCTTTATTATCATTTGTCGTTTTTTCTTTATAACATTCGTCTACTTCTTTTTCTTGTTCTCCTCTTACCCCTTTTTCGTCTTCTTCTTCGTATTATTTTTCAAATATTGTTTCTTCCCTTTCTTGAAGAATATTAATTTGGTAGAGAGTGTTTATAAAGTTATTATTCAAATGAAACATCGTGATAAGTGTATTTCGAAAGTGTTCTGTTGGTTATATATAATGAATTTTAAAATATATAAATGTACCGTTTAATTAAATAAGCTTAGCGTGTTTATGATATATAAATGAAATAGCCTTTCACATTTATTTATTTAGAAGACAGAAATATAAAACATGACGATTTAAAAAAAAAATATTATCTTTTTTTTGTAATTTAAAAAGCTGTGAAAAGGAGGGCCTATTTTCTTTATTCTTTTTCATGGCAAATGTAAAAAATGTCATCATCGTTGTCAGCGGCGTCAAAAACAACAACAAAAACTGCAAGTCATATTTTTAATTTCAAAATAATCATTTTAAATGTTAAACTTTTTTCATTAAATCCAGTCGATTCCATAATACCACTTTCATG
Source organism: Sepiola atlantica (assembly GCA_963556195.1). Taxonomy (NCBI): domain Eukaryota; kingdom Metazoa; phylum Mollusca; class Cephalopoda; order Sepiida; family Sepiolidae; genus Sepiola; species Sepiola atlantica. The sequence goes on along the minus strand of OY744515.1, from coordinate 47,186,998 downwards.
TAGGGATGTTGGCAACCATTACGTGGTCCCTCCTGCATGAATGCTGACAACAGAATCAGGCCGGTCAACAAAGTTGTACCATTCTGATTCATACAAATTTACTATTAAATCGTTGTTATTAGTATTACTACTACGAAAAAATAATAATATTAATATGAAGAAAACTATTATTATAAGTAAATTGTAGAACAAAAGTAGAAATGAATTGTCCACAATATTAATTAAAGAGTGTTTATAAAATTATAATTCAAATAAAGCATCGTGATGAGTGTGTTACGTATATATAATGTATTTTAAAATATTTAAATGTAAAATTGAATTCAATAAACTTAAGATGTTTTGATATTAATATAGTCAACTGTGTCTCAGAAAGTATTGATGCATCACTCTCTTTAGATCCGAGTGCCCAAATACATGTATTTGGGGATTTTAATGTCGACCAAAGAGATTAGCTTGGTTTCCCGAGCTATGCAGACACAGCTGGTAACATCACAAATAGTTGCTCTATTGCACATTCCCTTTCACAGGCTGTCACTTTCCCACCCCGCCTCCCAGATCGTGAGGATCAGCAAGTTTCACTTCTTGATCTATTCTTGATGATACTACCCGATGCTTGTGTTACGAATGCTCATAGCCCACTCGGGAACGCTGATCACATTGTGATAATGATTGATATCACCCTAAACCTTTGAGTCAAGCAGAAGAACAGTTGCTCAAAACGACTAGATACTACAAGCAGGCTGATTGACAATCCATCAGAGATCACAACAGAGACACCCCATGGAATAAAATCTTTTCTCTCTCTGCTGAGCAGTGTGCAAATGAGGCAACTAAATGGATCAAGGTAGGAATTGAAACACATGTTTCCTCACAGAAACTCTATAGTAAGCCCCACTCTCCACAAGGGTTCACTTCAAACTGCATAGCTTCCATTGCGTATAACCAGAAAGCATTCTGTCGATTCAACCGCCATAAGTCTGACGCAAATAGCCAAAAATTTATAGCATCAAGAAATCATTGCAAGAGTGAAATAGTCGCAGCTAAGAGTAGTTATATCGAGATCACCAGAAAACGCATTGAGTCACATAAATTAGGAACTTGCAATGTCTGGAAAATTTATAATAGTGTGGTGAATAATGGGCAATCATCAATTCCCCCACGATCAAACGATCATGATGTCGCCTAAACGGCATCTGGTATGGCTGAATTGTTTGCCCAGCGGTTCGTCTTGAACTCCACCCCGGACTCCACTAATCACTCCCTCCCAAATTTTCCTCTGCAGACTGAAGCCACACTCGACTATCTGGTCATCAACCCTTTCCAAGTCCAGTATATCATGAAAAAACCATGACACTTCAAAGGCATGTGGGCTTGTTCTTATTGCTGCTCTATTCTTAAAGAAATGCTTCGCTGAGCTAGCCCCTGTCCTCTCTAAACTCTACAACAAATGCCTTGCCTAATTTTGCTTCCCTGGTAGTTGGAAAATTGCCTCGGTTGTACCAATGTTCAAGAATTCTGATGAAAGAACTGACCCGCAAAATTAAGTCCCTATCAGTCTCCTTCTGCTCTTTGCTAAAGTCTTTGAATCATTAATCAATCTAGCGAGTGTTCACCACCTCGCTAATGCTAAACTTCTTTCTGACCCACAATATGGATTTAGGCAAGCCCGTGCTACTGGGGATTTCTTAGCAGTCATCTCAGAACGCATTTACCATACACTGGATAAAGCTGGTGTAGCTGGGGCAGTAGTGCTTGATATATCCAGGGTTAGCATGAAGATCTTCATATGAAAATTAATTTGTACGGTATTACTGAACAAGTATTAAATATAATCAAACCCTTTTTAACTAAAAAAGAGATCCAGGTTCTCCTTGACGGTCATACATCTAAATAACATGATATTAATGCGGGTGTGCCCCAGGGGTCGATCCTTGGACCGTTATTATTCCTGATCTTTATAAATGATGAAATTATGTCCGAGATGGATATATTTGCTGACGACACAATGCTCTATTCTCGACATGTGGGAAAAACAAACACATGTATATTTAAGGCAATGGCTGAATCTTTTAAAAAATGACTTACGGTCGGTAGTGGAATGGGAGCATAAATGGTTGGTAACATTTAATGGTACTAAGACAAAGCTCATTTCCTTCAACAATTATCAGAAACATTTTCAACCATCGGCTTAGAGTATTGTTGTCACAGCTGGGCTGGTACACCAATCACTAGCCTCTCCCTCTTGGACAGGGTTAAAAAAAAGAGTCTCTAATCTAATAGGTTCCACACTATCTAACAAGCTCCAGTCTCTGTCTCATCGCCACAATGTTGCATCCCTGTGCTTGTTTCACAAGTACTTTAATGGACTGTGCTCCTAGGAATGTGCTGCACTAGTGCCCCCTCTATGCAAATACCCCCGATCAACCCATCAGTCAACAAGATCCCACCCTTTCACTGTAGATGTCCCCAGCTGCCGGAGGGCTTTTTAATCTAATAATTTCTATCCTCAAGCTGCTAGCCTTTGGAATTCCTTTCCTGCTTTCTGTTTTCCTGACTGTACCAACATGCCGAAGTTTAAATGTAATGTGAACAAGCATCTTGCTGCACAACTCCCCATTTAGGATGACCCTAATTCACAGTAGCCCCTTACGTCTCAGTGGCGTTGTGCCTTGTTTGGGCTGAACAAAAGAAAAGTTAAAATTTTTCAAAAAGCTGCTACTGGAACTTGCTCCTATTCTTACAAATTATACAATCAATACTTACAGGAGAAATGCTTTCCATTGATTTGGAAAACCTTGTTGGTATTTAAAAATACTGATGATAACACCTCAGTACATACCAATCAGCCTCCTGTATATCATGAGTAAGCTTCTTGAATTTGTGATAAACACAAGAAATTACAAACCACCTCAGCAGAAACGATCTATTTAGTGACAAGCAATACTAGTTTTGTTCTGCAAGGTCAACTGCTGAATGCTAACTGCAATATTGCATAGGATCAGCGAATCTCTTAAAGGAGGAGGGTGTTCTTCTAGAGCAATAGCCTTTGATATATCAAAGGCCTTTGACATGGTCTTGTACAAAAAGTTGCTTCATAAATTTGTCAACTATGGAATATCTGGCAATGTCTTCACAACAATCGAATCTATTCTCTCAAATAGGTTTATAAAAGTAGTTGTTGATGGGTAGGGATCTGAAGCACATAGAATCATCACCAGTGTGCATCGAGTATCTATTCTGGGACCAACACTTTTCTTGATCTTCATTAGTGATCTTCCAAATCATATCCTGACATCATTTGTTGATATCTATGCAGACCACACGACTCTCTATGGCTGCACATCAAAGAGCACTGATTATCAAAATCTCACTGATTCTATTTCTTCGGACTTGGAGCATGTGGTGCACTGGGAAAATATGGCTTGTTACATTTAACATCTTTAAAACCAAGCTTCTCTCTTTTCACCACCAACGATCGGATATGTTTTTCCCCAGTCGAAATAAAGAATCTCTCCTTAATCTCTTGGTTTGATAAGCTCTTAGATCTGACGTTCAGCCCCAGATCTAAAATGGAAGCCATATATCTAGTCCATTGCTAAGGTTTCTGGAAAAATGAGTGGATCATTCTACCGCTCCAGAAAGTACCTGACACAGATGTAATCCTCTCCATATATAAGTCAGATACGTTCAAAGATGGAATGCTGCTGTCACATCTGGGAAGGAGCTCCACAGAGCACTCTTTCCTGCCTTGACCGAGTACAAAATCGACTTCGAAATCTAGTGGAGGTAATCTCTTCTCTTCTCTACAACCTCCATTCTTACGGAAGAAATGTTGCTAGTCTCTCTCTCTCTCTCTCTCTCTCTCTCTTTCTCTCTCTCTACTTTATCGTTATTTCTATGGAAGGTGCTCGACTGAGCTCCAATCTCTACTTCTTCTTTGTAAAATATTCACAGTGAGAACTCATTTTTTTTGCCAAAAAGAAAAAAACAAACTTCTTTTTCTTGATCTATGCGCCTTGTGTAAGACGAACAGAGCTTCTTCATAAAAGCTTTCCGTTTGTGGAACATATACCGCAAGACTGATTCCCTGCTGATTACAACTTGCTCGTCTTCAAATCCAATGTCACCAATTCTTGTCAAAAACCACTCCATAAGTAATAATCAGTTTATACCATTGATCAATGTTAGTATTCCCATAGGGTTTCTCATCTCTCGGCTGACAATCATTTCTATCTCATCTTTATCCTCGAGTGGCTCTTGGCCTTGATAAGTGGTGACTTAATAGTAAAAAGAAAATCTATCTCTATGTCTTCTTTGTCTGTTTGTCTCTTAGTCACTGTTCTGTTAATGTCATTCTCACTTTTCCCATCATTCATTTTACTTCTTTTATTTCTCTTTTAACTTTCTCCATTTTTATTCCATCTCTTCTAATTTTTTTTTTACTTCATCTATTTCTTCCTCTTCTCTCTCTCTCTCTGTGTCTCCGTCTCTTCTCTTTACCCACCTCTATATATCTCTCTATTCCTATTTCCCTGTGTATCCCTCTTTTTTACTATTTCCTCTTTAAGTTCCATCATTTCCTCTTCTCTGTTCTAATTTAGTCATTATTATTAATCCTTAATCCGTTCTCACCATAATTTAAATTTGTTCATATTGCAAATCACGCGCCAAAACAAAAAATAACATGGTTTCTCGCTCCTATAATACACTCCCTTGAACTGCATGTTACAAATCATCAAAACACCCACCACCTCCTCACTTCACCATCCTATTCCATCCTGACAATGACCACACCAAATGTGTACATTTACAAGCACAAATACACGCATATCTAAAATTGACATGCATTGTGTATACACACTTTTAGTAGGAAGGGATAATGCTTCAGCTAAAAAAAAAAAAAACCTAACAAGGGTGAAGCGACAATGAAAAATTATTCAACTCGATTTATTATTTAAAAGAACAATTTATGGCTTTTTTTAAAACATGCATCTTTTTGGGCATCGTTGTTTTTCTGTTGTTTGTCCTTATTTATTTGCTTCCCCACGAAGGCAGAGTTAGATACAAAGTCGGTTTTTATGAGGGGAAAAAATCAAGCTTCCTAAAGAAAGAGGCATCTGGTTTGGGACAAACATAAAAATTGCATAGAAAACTTTTTCTCTGTCACTTACCGAGTACAGGAAAGATGAAGTATAGTATCAGAACAGATACTACACTTTGTATTTTTTTTTGTACATTTTGCTCCTAGCCATAAGGCCAAGTGTCGGAGTACACGTGTCTGTGTATTTCTCGCAGCAGCGTAACGTTGATAAGTACATTATTATTTATTTATTTACTATTAATCTCATGACCTCAAATATTAAATCTGTACAGTATAGGGAGGTGTGTGCAACACAGGAGACTTCGTTGGTATGGTCACATTGGGAGTTCTTTGGTTAGTAGATGTAGCACACAGTTGAAGTATCAAGATCAGTTATTAGAGGAAAGCCAAGGAAACGTGGGAGATAGTGATACGGATAGATTTTGAAGAAAGATAGATGAATAAAGACCTGGCCAGATATAGGTTAGTTTGGAAGTCAATTTCTAAAATCCGTCCAACACATGTCAGCATTTAAAACGAACGTTAAACCGATGCTAGTTGAATACTTATTGAAATCAAATATGCAAAAGTGTGAAATGAAACGAAATTAAAAAAATCCTATTTAAAATAAATAATTTAATTATGAAATTAAATTTATCAGAATTCATTTCGGTTTATTATCTATCTATTTAGTTTTTAAAATGCTCTATTCCCCTTACCTGGCATACCAGATCGACAACACTTAACCTCTTTCTACATTAGTTACGTAAATCTTCGCTCACTCTCTTTTTACAAACCTGCCTGCCTGCTGATAGTGTAAACATGCCAGGTTGCTAAAGATAAAAAAAAACTATCTTTTCTCGATTTTAGTTATAGTTTTATATGCTTCATCTTCACTAACAATCATCAGTTTGTCTTGGATAACTGTACCAACAGTTGAGCGATTTGAACCCTGGACCTGAATAACTTGGATCAAACAGTCCTAAACATTCGGCCACGAGTCATCAATTTTTATTCATACAAACATTTTTGCTACATATGTACATACATGTTTAGGCTCCGACTTTATTCAAGATCTAGCATCATCAGGCTGCTGACAGAGAAGACTCTGGATAGACAAATTAATTTTTTAAAAGATGGCATTCTGATCTATGATCTTGGCCAATTTTAGAAGGGAATGGATGGTAAGAAAATGTATAAAAAAAAGAAAAAAAATCACAGGGAAAAAAGATATTAGAAAAAAGTCAGTCTGAGAAATGTAAGAATGCATACAGGGCACAAGCCTATGTATATATATATATATATATATATATATATATATATATATATATATATATATATTTATATATATATATATATATATAAACAAGTAAATACATATATATATAAATACATATATATATATATTTGTTCTTATATATATATATATATATATATATATATATATATATATAGTCTCGGAAGTTTCTCAACCATTAAAACTATATAAAAAAAAGAATATATATATATAAAAAAAAAACTAAAAAAAAACTTATAGTCTCAAGTCTTCCAGTGGAAAATCACTCATGTAAGTCAATTTATTTTTTACAGTTATTATATTAGTTAGTTTCTAACACTATTTTAAGGGATCATCAGTTGTTTACCATGAAAAACTGTTTATATATATATATATATATATATATATATATATATATATATATATATATTATAACAAGTAAATACATATTCACATATGCAAACATATACATATTCACATGATATATATAGCTCTATATGTTATTGAGCACTATATATAAACACGCAGTTCTATAAGACTAACCCATGTGGACAAAAATGACATAAACACTATCTATCTATCTATCTTATCTATCTCTCTCTTTCTCTCTCCATTTCTTTCTTCTCTCTCTCTCTCTCTCTCTCTCTCTCTCTCTCTGTATATATATATATATATATATATTGTTTCTGGAGTTTTTATGGTTAGAGAGAGCCAGGGAGCGGTTTATAATTATAAGAAACACACTTTTTTTTTCACCTGGTTCCGTTCTCCCAGCTTGAAACTTAAGGTACCATGTTGATCGGAACTTCTGTAATATTAAAATATATATATAACTAGCAAAGCTACCCGGTGTTGCCCAGGTTTGAGTGTGGGATAGCATCATATGCAACATCATGGTAGGGAGAGTTTACTTTACCATCAACCTTGATGCTGTCAGCTAGATATCTTACTCACCGAGCTATTCAGATATTTTTGGCTAAGATCAAAGTGTAGTATCTGTTCCGATGGATACTGCACCCCATACTGGTATTGTCTTGTCCTTCGGGGCTTGACTTACGCCGGTCTATGGGTCTGTCCTGTGCAGTTCTAGGAGGTCCACCCTCCCAGGCTTTGCCTCCCCTCTTTGGGAAGGAGTAAGTTTATTGCTTACTGTCTGAGGCGCCCCTACCGGGGAATGCCGACGGGGCTGCCCAGGCAATTTTTAAACCCCACTTTCCCGACCCGACCTTGGGTCACATCTTACTTGTGGGAGTAAGATAAAAACTGGCCTTGTGCCTAACTCCTGGAGAGGAGTAAATCAATATTCAGATATATGTTAATACTCTTAAACTAACGCTAATAAATAGATTAATTTCATCGTGTAACATGTTTGAAAATTGTCATTAGCTTCTTTAAGGAACAGCCAGAGACACAAAAATACTTCCATTATGTTCACATGTAAATTGTGCTAGTGAATCCAATTATATTGAAAATACACTTCCTAGTATGTCTTTGTTTTTAGGGACAGACATGCATCGGCAGACTAGTGTTCTCCTTGATTATATATATATATATATATATATATATATATATATATATATATATATATACATATATAATAAGTAATAGATAGATGGACAAAGAGTGATAAACATGCACGAATGTCCAAATTTATTTCAAACTTCAAATGTTCAATGCAAGCTACATTCTGTAATAAAATTATGTTTATTGTTCTTTCCTTAAGCCAAGGCTTTTCAAAGATCGAGATCTTATCATCAGAGGAATTATACAGATAGATAAGTTGGCAATAGAAAAGCCAAAGTTCAACATTTGAAAACATATTCAGGAAGAGATGGGTGAAAAAAAGTTCGAGTAAAAAGATATTGGGTTTGTCCAAGTGGTAATTGTCCGCCAATAAGGTGTCCAATGGAAGAAGGTTTCAGTGGAGAAGAAAAAGTTTCGTAGAGGCATCAACAGGAAGGCGTTCAAAAAGAAGTAAATCCAATGGTGAAAAATATAGTTCAAATCGTAGATAGAACGTACTTAAACGGAATTAAAATGAAGATATCTGGCCATTTAGAAAAAGCTTCCTCGGCCGAGAAGAGAATCGTAATTGAATGACGTTGGCAATGGAGAATTGAAGTAGTTCTGAGAAAAAGCTCTAAGTTAAAATCAAGGTCGAATTAGAAGGTGGGGAGGAAAGGTTTAGTTGGAGCAAATGGTGGGAGGGATTGAAAAAAGTCATGACAGCTGATGGAAAAGGGAGTAGATGAGTGAGAGGGGGTTCTGGTGATAAAGTTATTTTTGGCATATGCAGTTTTTAGTGGGGTGGTACCCTCTTATTATTATTAAAATTTGCTGAAATTTTGGGAATAGACATCATTTTTGGTCATTTACCTATTGTTTAAATTTCATTTTTATGGGGGGGGGGGGGCTGATCCTCAGTGTTGAAGTGATATATTTCTTATATAGTCTATGACCTTCACTGAGAGGTCAGTAGTCCACATGCCAATTTCCAAGCAATTCTGTCCAGCGGTGAACATAAGACACAAAGATCAGGCGGACACACACACACACACACACACACACACACACACACACACACAGAGACTGAGTTACTATTTTATATATATAGAAGTTTTTTTTTGAACTGTGTCAGATGAAGATGGCTAACATTTTCAACATATATATATATATATATATATATATATATATATATATATATATATATATATATATATATATATAGAACATATATTTATTATATTCCAATAACCATGGTTAGTTTTATTATTTTTATTTTTGTTTTTATTTTTTCCACATTTCCAAAAATTCCAAATTTCTGTGAGATATATTTAACGGTCCGTTTCATTTGTTTTGTGCCAAACAACATGGTTATTGGAATATAATAAATATATGTTCTATATTTTGCTCTGTTATCAATAATTGACAAACATTGAGCTGAATCTTCTAAGGAGACTACAAACAAAAAGGATCTGATGATATATGAGTATACATATATTGTCTTCAATAATTAATTATATATATATATATATATATAATATTTTCGTTTTGAACTCTGTATCAGATGAAGATGACCAACATTTTTTACATATATATATATATATATATCTATATATATATATATATATATACTATTTTCGTTTTGAACTCTGTATCAGATGAAGATGGCCAACATTTTCAACATATATATATATATATATATATATATATATATATATATATATATAATATTTTCGTTTTGAACTCTGTATCAGATGAAGGTGGCCAACATTTCCAGTCCGTTGTTTTAAAAGTATTTAACTGATTAAAGAATAGTTTTTTTTCTCATCTTTTTTCATCTGTTTACATTTCAGTTGTGCTTTTGTTGACCTTTACACAATTAACCGAAGAATGGTCAAATCAATCTTGTGGAATTATGGCCTAAATTCCCCACACCCATAGCCACCACTACACCACCATACCCAGGCATCCATGCGTGTTATTCTAAGAAGTCTGACCATGGTTGATATTTAGATTTTAATAATACAGGTATTTATTTATTATTTTTCATTTTTCTTTTTCTTCTTCTCTTTTTCTTTTCTTTTGTATCTTAATTGTAAATATCAGAACGAAATTAAAGGTGATGAGTTTTGAAAATGTTTTCCCACCAGCTACAAAAAGAACCGGTTGTTTGTTACAAAGAACACAAATTCAACTCGGCTTTCTTTGGTTTCTGTTTGAACACTTGAAGAAAAAAAAAATCTATAACAGATACTGACAGCAACAGAAATTAAAAGAGCAAATAAAAAAATAAATCTGATGATAATGAAGATTTGGTGTACGTCTGTGACTGAAACTACGTTTTTCAAATATATTCGCCTCACATTCTCAGATTTGATTATTTGACTCTCTATATATAAACTTAGGTATGCGTATATGTTTATATATATACTAGAACAGAATAGTTTCGAACCAGTTTTAGGCTCTGTAAAGATTAAAATCAAGATATAATTCTACTAAACCTTATATCTAAAATTCTTATTTCAATTTTGATAAATATCCATTATATGATTTTGATTCTAGAAAATGTCTCAAATTTAAGGCTTAAGCTTAAGAGGTCTTAAGAGAAAATTGAAATTCAGAGAATCTTGCTTAATTAGTGTCTAACTAAAATGAATCCAATTCAATGCAAATCTGATATATTTGTATTTTCAAATGGGAGGTTTTGCTCGTATTATGCATCCTAAATTCTATATATAAGAGTATTTATTAATTGATGTCTAATATATATTGTTAAAATTTCACAAAAATCAGATGCATCATGAAGGGCTTGTAGCCCTGTTTATCCAGTTTAGAAAAAAACTAAAACTAAATATAGCCCACATTTGGACCCCGTTATACCTAGCAGCTGTGTTCTAAAATTCATAATGATCGGTTAATTAGTTTAAGAGTGAATCCTGTACATACAATTATAGAAACATATATGTATACTTAACTTTATATATATATATATATATATATACATATATATATACATATATATATGTGTATATATATATATATATATATATATATATATATATATATATATACTGTTAATGACTCTTTAAGATTTAGCAGTCTTAATATTAGAGCATTGTTTGGAGTTACAAGACTGTTGCCACTAACGATTATGCAAAGACTCTCGCTCCTGCCTCTCGGGTAAGTGTACGTTAATTTCAATTACTGTCTGCGACGATTTCTCACGACCGTGTGGGCATTGGCGTTAGGCTTGTAATTCTAGGTTGAATCTACAAACTGTGTTCGATCCCATGCGAGCGCCTGCAACTGCCACTCCTGCATTGATGAGGGTTGAAAACCCGAAACGATTTCGTCTGTGGGTATAAAAAACAGTTTAATATTTTAAAATATTTATACTATATATATATATATATATATATATATATATATATATATAGTTTAATATTTTAAAATATGTATACTGTATACTATATATATATATATATATATATATATATATATATGTATATATATATAGGATTCACTCCCAAACTTATAAACCGATCATTATGAATTATGGAATATATATTCTAGGCAACACTGTGAGTTCATAGACATATTATCTTTTTGTAAACTTTACCATTTAGAGAGTGTGCGCCATAATCTTCTCTCTATATATAAAGTTACATATGTGTATATGTTTGTATATATATTTCTATGTATAAGATTCACTCTTAAACTTATGAACCGATCATTATGAATAGTGGAATATATATTCTAGGCAACACGGTGAGTAACGTGGACACATTATTGTTTTTGTAAGCTGTACAATTTTGGGTGTATGTTCTTTCACGCTATTAATAAGAGAGATACAAAAAATTTACTAGAGAAAAGAATTATTCTACATAAAATTTTTAGTTAACTTATGTAATGAAATGTGAGCGTCAATAATCTGTATGTGCGGTTGAACTCCTAAATTAATGAACTGATCATTATGAATTATGGATGCCTATTCTAGGCAACACGGTGGGTAACGTGGGCATATAATTATTATTTTTTAAAACTTTACGGTGTGTTCCCCCGAAACAGCACCCTATGCCCCCCGCCCCCGAAAAAACAGAAAATTAAATACTATGCTATTCTATTCTGCGACAGGTATTCTGCTCGTTCTATCTATATATCTATATAATCTCTATATATAAAACTTAATGTCTGTGTGCCTTTGTGTGTTTGTGTGATGTTTGTGTGTTTTCTATAGAAAGAAGGGTTAGAGAATCTACATAAAATGTAAAAGTGTATTCTTATGTAAAATTTATCAGGAGAGACAATGGAAGTGCACCCTTAAAGGGGCTATGAGGGCGTAACCTTCTTACAACTTCAAATATATATAAGTTTTATGAAATTTAAATCTCATGTATAGAATGTCTACTGCCCCACCTTTAAGTGACCTATTAAAACTTCAAATACGTATATCCGATCTTAATGAAATTTTAACCAGATCTATCGGACACTAATTCAGAGCATTTTTTAACATTTCAGCTTAGTCCAACTATAAAAAAAAAAGGTAAAGGTCGCATAGCCTGGACGCGCACGAGTGTCGTTGCCGACATCGCACACTGCCCATGGCTGTAGCGGCGGTGATTTGTTAAGAATCACCGTGTCTAGGGCACAGCATATGGAAGGCGGAGCCCATCCCTCTCCTTCCGCTGCCTTGAACCTTCCCTGAGTTTTAGTCAGGTACCCATTTACTGCTGGGTGGACAGAGGGAGTTTTCAGACCCGAAAATTCGCATGCCATGAGTGGGATCGAACCCGGGTCGTCCAGCCCAAAGACAAGTGCTATAACCACTCGTCCACAGGCCCTCCCTATGTGTAGCTAAAAGTAAATAGAACTTCCATATTAGGGGACTAAACGGGAAGATGGGGTAAGTAAAAACAAAGAAATTAATATGGTGTGATGAGCATAGTGAAAAACTACATAGTAGTGATCCTTAGTCAATCCCGAGTAACGTAGGGACTTCCTGCTTGTTAATTATAAAAGAGCCAATTTTTGAAGCTAGAAATTCGCAAATGACTTCATGATAGGACTCTGAAAAAAATCTTCTTAACCTAACTGCATATGTTTGCCTCCTACTCACTCTAGAGACAATGGATACCCTCTGAAGGTGTGCCTGAGAAATGAGGAGTACATAGTGAAGCAAGGGTAACACCAACATTGTTAACTTCAGTGATAAGTAGAAATCAAAGATAACTAGGAGCACTGCGGAGATAAGCAGAGAAGGGCGTTATTTCGGGGTTTTTTCTACTCTACTACACTAGTTGTTCTACAGAGGCTTGTGAGTATAGTCTTACCTACTATTTTCCCACAAAACTAGGGCGAGGAGAAGCAGATTCATGTCTTTCACAATGGCAATAAAGAAAGTGACGTCAGTACAGCCACTTCGACTTCTAAACTTACCCTATATGTTCAACTATTCACTCATCTAAGGCTTAACCTTGTTAAACTTAAAAAATCTCACAATTTAATTATATATATATATATATATATATATATATATATATATATATATATATATATAAATGTCTGGAGGTACAAAATTTATAAATACTCTTGAAAACAACTGACAGAAAACTATCTAGAGCCCTTTCAACTATCATTTTGTTAGGACATCCCCATCGGCATTCCCAAGTAGGGGCGCCTCAGGCAGTTCGCAATAAACCAACCCCTTTCCAAAGAGGCAAGGCCTGAGAGGGTTGCCATCCAAGGACTACCCAAGACATTATACCTCAATCCGATAAAGGCTACCAAAATGGCCAGTATCTCTCAGACTGATCGGTGAGAATGTATTCTTGACTGGTATTTAGGCGCCAAAATCATCAGCCAACTTTTGCAGACTGAATCATTTTAGAATGCGTTGTATGCAAGACAGCAAACATTCTATTTTATAGTTACTGGCACAGCACGGATTTTTAACTAAATGCTGACCAATAGCAAAGTCCAAAGTCGCAGAGGAAGGGTGATACAAGTATCCTGCCCTTCCCTTTCTGATATTAGATGGAACATGCTAGTTTATGCGGGTCTGCAAATGCAAGGTAGTACGCCCTATATAACCAGCATCACACTGGCATTTAAAGTGATACACAACATTACTATGATGGATATAGGCCACACTACTCTTACAAAAAGAAGAAAAGACAGGTCTCGTAGCATACACCAAATGCAAGGAAACAGTAGAAGCAATTAATGATACTTCCAACAATATGCTTACCCAGTTTTTTACTATTTACCTTTAGATTTCGTTACAAAAAAAGACCAGTTCACATACAGGCCAGTAAAAGTACTTGATGGCTGACTGGGACAGCCTCAGATCTTTTATATAAGAAATTCCTCTGTATTCCATGTTTGAAAAGAATGTGTCCTGTATCGCATCCGATTAAACTGATTGGCTTATGGTTGTATTGAGAGTTTCATACCCTCCAAAAAATTCCAACAGAAACCAAATTGCCAGCTATGGTACACCCCAGAATGTGCCGCCGCCATTGCTCACAGAAATAACTTTTCCAATTGCTTTCAACGAAATAGATGTTATGAAACAAAGCCGCCATTTAAAACTGAAAAGCAGAGGCTTGGTGCCCATGAGTTTTGGTGAATAATAAACAGTGTTCTGACCAGATACATGATCTCTATTCCAACCATCATCAATGGACCAGAAGCGATTTCTCAGCATCCAATGAAACCAAACTTTTTGCAAAGAACATTGCATCAAATTCTACATTTTGTGTTCAAGACTGCCTACCACTTGAATTTTCCCCATGACTGAAAACACTCTGAGCGAGATTAATATATCTGTCCGAGATGTTCCCAAACTTATAAAGTATCTTGATGCCAGCAAAGGAACTGTCCTGAAAACATTCCAATCATAGTGCTAAAAGAACTGCAACCGGAACTAGCTCTCATTCTTACAAAGCTGCTCAATCGTTGCTTAAAAGGAAAATGCTTCCCATCACCTTGGAAAACTTCATCAGTCTGTCCAGCATTTAAAAATACTAGAGATCGGTCTTCTGCATCTCAGTACAGACCAATCAGTCTCCTGTTCGTCATGAGTAAATTGCTTGAATCTGTGATAAACCAAGAAGATGTCAATCACCTCAGCAGAAACAGCCTACTCAGTGACAAGCAATATGGATTTCGTCCTGCAAGATCAATAGCTGATGTACTGACTGTAATATCACACAGGCTCAGTACATCTATTGATGAGGAGGCTTCGTTTCTAGAGCCATAGCTCTCAATATATCAAAGGCCTTTGATAGGGTTTGGCATGAAAGTTTATTTGACAAGCTTGCTAGCTATGGAATATCTGGAAATGTCCTCTCAACCATACAATCCTTTCTTACTGATAGGTTTATAAAAGTGGTCGTGGATGGGTAGAAGTCTGAAGCACATAGTATCAACGCCGGTGTACTTCAAAAATCCATTCTGGGCCCAACTCCCTTCTTGATCTTCATGAATGATCTCCCAAATCACATTCTAACATCATTCGTTGACATTTATTCGGATGACACAATCATCTATGGCAACATTTCAGAGAGCATTAATGATCAAGATCTTTCTGATTTCCTCTCTTCTGACGTGGAGCACATGGTGCAATGGGGAGAAAGGTGACTAGTTACTTTTAATACATTTAAAACCAAGCTTCTCTCCTTCCACAACAAATGCTCGGATCCTCATTTTGCTCCAATTGAAATAAATGGCTCTCTCCTTGAGGAAGCCTCCTACTTTGATAAGCTTCTAGGACTGACTTTTACTTCAAACTTAAAATGGAAAACTTACATCAAATCCGTTCCTAAGGTCACTGGAAAATTGGTTGGATCATTCTACCGGTCCAGAAGGTATCTCACGTCTGATGCAATCCTCTACCTGTATAAGAGTCAAATACGTCCTAAGATGGAGTACTGTTATCACATCTAAGGAAATGCTGCTCAAAGCACCTTTCCTGCTTTGATAGAGTACAAAACCGACTTCAAAATGTAGTGGAAGATGTCCTCTTCTCTTCCCTACAGTAACTTTCTCACAGAAGAGATAATGCTAGTTTTTCTCTGCTCTGTCGTTATTTTCATAGTAAGTCCTCGACTGAGCTCCAATCTATGGTTCTTCCCTGTAAAACATTCACAATAAAAACTCGTCGAGCTACAACCACTGCCAAAAATTTCCCTTTCTCCCTCTTTGTACCTAAAACTAAACGGAACTTCCATAAGCAAAATTTATTTCCTTGAACTACCCGTCTGTGGAAAACTACTGCGGAACTGCTTCTCAGATGACTACAACATAATGGTTTTCAAGTCCAATGTAAAGAAATTCTTGTTGAGCCCTCTTATTAAATAATCAAATTCTGCAAAGTTTCAATCGTTATTACCAATCATCACGGTGTTGTCTTCACCAACATCTTGACAAACTCATTAACTCTTATCCTTGAGTCGCCTTTGTGCCTTGATAAGCAGTTACTCATTAGTTAAAAAAAATAAAAAATTAAAAAATAATTCCCTAATGATTACTAGCTGACGTACCTGTTAATACTTATCAAGAAAATATACCAGCCTAATGTAGCCGAAATTTCGAGGGTACTTCATATCAAATTTGTTGCAATTCTCACTAGTATATTTGGAACCTATAAGTGATGAATACACACAAATACATGCACGAAATGAAAAGGCTAAATTGTGATAAAGATTATTGATTATAAATTAATAATGATTAATACAATAATATTGTAGCCACCAACATTTATCATATTATTTCAGTCAGTTTAATAAGAGCAACCTGATCTGAACACGATCCTCGATTGCAGTACTTTCTTTCAAGACGACTTTGTAGTCATGTGTCATATCTAAATGAGTTTGTAATATACATTTCAAAGTCAATAGTGAAGGCTATCATGCTGAATCATAGTGAATATGACATTCATTCGACCAGACTATTGTAATTTTGGATGTGCCCACAAAAGATGGTGCTTAGAGTCGCAATTCTTTAATGATGGAGTGTGGTAAAGATGATGGTCTGTGTTTGAGATGATGTACGATGACCACTGATGGAATGAGATGGGGAAGAAAGACCGGGGGGGGGAGGATCGTTACAGATCTAGTATCATATGACATGGAAAGTGGGGAGGGAGACAAAAAAAGAAGGAGAGGTAAAATCTGGAAGGTAAAAAGGAAAAAAGAAAAAAATAGAAGAGAGGAAGAAAGAGGAAAGAAAGAAAAACGAAAGTTAAAAGAGATAAAGAGATAGAGAAAGAGAAAGAGATAAAGAAAGAGAGAGGTCAGGAGAAAGATGAAAAGGAAGAATAAAATCGAAGGGACTAAGAAAATGAGAAGAGGGTTAGTGAGATGATCTCTACTGTTTCATACAGCTTTTTTCTCACAGAAGAGATGTTGCTAGTCTCTTTCTACTCTATCGTTATTTCCATGGAAGATGCTCGACTGAGCTCCAATCTCTGGTCCCTCCTACGAATTCAAAAACTCGTTTTCTACCACAAGGAAAAAAATTATTCCTTCCTTACTCTGAGTGTCTAGTATCAGAAAGAACTTCCACAAACAGTGCTTCTTAAAAGGGCTTATCACCTGTGGAACACGTTACCACGGGACTGCTTCTCTTTCAGATTACAACATGGTCGTCTTCAAATCCAATGTAAACGGATTTCTCCTATGAACCACCTCATTAGTAATTCAAATTTGGTTTATCCCACCAATCTTCCCTAATAAGGTTCTGGATCTCTCAACTGACATCATTCAAGCTCATTAACCCTTATCCTTGAGTGAACCGTGGCCTTGATAAGTGGTGAATCTTTTAGTAAAAAAGAAGAATACATAGAGATAGAGAAAATGGGAGATAGAAAGAGAGTCAAAGATGAGTAGGAGAAGAAAAAAGAGAAATGAAGAGAGGGGAGAAGAGTTTGAGAGAAAAATGACATAGACAATAGATGAAGGAGAAAGGAAAGGAGGGTAGTAGAAACTTAAGCCAAAAAAAAAGCTGAAGAACAAGAAGAAAAATGGATATCGTCATAGACTATGGAATCGGTAATGCCGAGTTTAAATCTTATTTGCTCTTCTGTGTTCACTTACACACTAATACTATTGGGAAAGATATGAATCTACAAATTCACTTCAGTTATGGGTAAAACCTATGTTCAAGAAATCATATGAAATCAATCATTTCTATTATATATATATATATATATATATATATATATATATATATATATATATATATATGTGTATATATATATATATACATATATTTAAATAAATTTTTCGTGGTACAAAATTTAATAACGGCGAGGAATGCAGACGTTTGGACATTTTTTGAGGGGTAGAATGAAATTGAACAAGTATAAAACTTTCTCTCATTTTTATACTTGTTCAATTTCATTCTACCCCCCCCCCAAATGTCCCAAACGTCTGCATTCCTCACCGTTAATATATATATATATATATATATATATATATATATATATATATATATATATATATATATATAAAACCTAATAGAAAGTTGCGGAAATCAGGGAGCTATGTCACTCCAACGTTTAAGATCTGATAGATTGAGAATTGAAGCTTATAAAAAAAAATGATTATTTAGCATAATTAACTGGCTTTACTATTAAAGTTGAAACAGCTACTTTTCCCGAGAGGTTACAGTGGTGAAATGGATAACGACACAAACTGACGACCTTAGTGTGCCAAGTTCGAATCTAATCGGTTCCATAGCACCATCTTCACTATGGATGTTGGCAACCTTCACATGGCAGTGATGAAGTAGATAACGATGCAGACTGACGATCTGGGTGTGCCAAGTTCGAACCTACTTTCACTGATGGATGTTGGCAACCTTCACGTGGTCTCTCCTGTGAAAGAATCGACAGAAACCAATATCAACAACAGAATCAAACCAGTCAAAAAAGTCGTACCTGATGCTGATTAATAAGAATTAACTCGACTTTGATTGTTTTTCCAGTTCACGAACAATGAAATTAATCAGATACTACTTTGAGAAAATTTTCCAACTTTGATTTTACTAAATTCATTTCATCTCGTGTTTTTCTAATATTTGTTTTATTAAATTGGGCTTATATTTCTGTAAAATATACTGTTTAGTACTGATTAATCCCTGTGTTTAACTATTACATGTAATTTAGGTCCTATTATTTCTGTCTTTTTTTATTACAAACCCTTGATTGCCAATTATATTTTCTAGTGCATGGAAGATATATAACACTAGCAAGCATACCCGACCTTGCCCAGTGTACCCTCGTGTACCCTCGTGTACTTTTGCTCTAACCCCCACATTCGAATATTCATTCACATCTTTAAGTTCTATAATTTTAAAGTTTTAATTTTAAGTTTAAATAAAATAAAATAAAACATGGTTTTTACTGTTCGATACAAATGCAGATCCCTCGAAATCATTGCAAAAATTTCTAATATAAAATCAATACCATCACTGCATTCTTGTAAATGTTGTGTTTGATTTTTAGTATATGGCTTTCTTTTCACAAGAATGCCCGGGCAGAAAGATAGGGACAGCACGAATATAATATAGTTATATCTCTCTCCCTTTTCTTCATTTGAAATTGTAGATATTCAGTACTTTCTGTATTTCTCAATAATCTTATTGATTATCGCCATTCATTCAATTTTAGGTATCATATTCTGGCATTAAATAACCCCAATAAATTACGTACCATAAAACAGATAAGTCAAACCAAACCTAAGAAATAAACAAATAAGAAGGAAAAAGAAGGAAAAATAAAAAGAAAAGGAAAGAGATACTAAAAGAAGAAAATTCGTAAAATGAAAAAGAGAGTGAGGGAGAAAAAATATTGACAGAAGAAGAAAAACAAAAGAAATAAAAGAGGAGAAATGAAGTTAAAGAATGCAGATCCTATATTTTAGAGGCAAACAAATAAGACACCTTCAAAAATATATCGTTACATTTTTTGTGCAAACAGAGGCTACAGAGAAAAGAAAGCCAAATTAGGGGGAGGGGGAAAGATCACGTATGGTCCTCTGTACTACGTCCATATAGTTAAACTTCAGGCAACCACGAAATGGATTACGGTTTCGAATTAACAATTTTTTCATTCTCAAAACAGAGCAATTTTGAAGCCGGGCGATCCTGATAAAAACAGAGCAGTAATGACACGAAAAACGGTAGGCTCAGAGGACAGAGACGGTTACGTGTTCTTCTGTTAATTTTTAAATCTTTGAATTTTAAGAGCCTGTTTGATTATACTTTAGCCTGATGCTATTCAAATATTTCATGAATGCATTTGTGTAGCAAAATATATTTGTGTCGTCATCATCATCATCATCATCATCATCATCATCATCATCATCATCATCAGCAGCAGCAGCAGCAGCAACAGCATCATCAGCAGCAGCAACAGCATCATCATCATCATCATCATCATCATCATCAGCAGCAGCAGCAGCAGCAGCAGCAGCAGCAACATCATCGGTTTAACGTCCGTTTTACATGCTGGCATGCGTTGGACGGCTTTAAGAAATTGTCTTCCAAAGTAACCTATCTCTAGCCAAGTCTTCATCACTCTCCCTCTCAGGCCCATTTTTATCATTTCCTCCTATGTTTTCCTTGGCCTCCCTCTGTGAACTGAACCTACTACCTCAACTGTTCTACATCTACTAACCCAAGAACTCTCATCCATCCACATAAAAATAATTTTTTAAATATATAATTAATGTGGATTATCGTAACACTGCAGTTTCATTGTTCATTCAATCCCAGGAAGTCTTGTAAAATATACTATCTAGTACTGACTTATGCCTATGTTTAATTGATAGCCGGAATAAGTATTTTTGAAAGATAACTAAAGTGAAATACATCATTTTGTTGCAAAGAACGTAGGAGAAGGTAAAAAAAGACAAATTAGCTAGGTAGAATCAAATATCGCTTTGTCAGATTCGAGTTTATCAATGAAAATCTTCAAGAAATAGACTGACTCCATATATATATATATATATATATATATACATGTGTGTGTGTGTGCCTTTTTTATTTGTGTATGAATATTATTTAAAATTTTCTGTTCTTTTACTGTTTATGTTATTTCACTTCTTCTCTGTAAGAAGCAATGGTAATTTTCTGGTGCCAAAAATCTCTTTGTTTGTTTGCATCTAAAGAACAAATGTTTGGACTCTTCTTTTTTCTTTCTTCATGCTTAAAACGGAAACACTCGAAAGGTCAGCAAATCAACAAGTTTTTAAAAATATTTTTGTTTTCTTTTTTATTGCTTTATAGTTCCCTTCCCCTTGCTCCTTTGGAGCCCAAAATAGACATGGTCAATTTTGTGACATTTTATTCTTTCTGGCTGAGTTTACTGACACAAACAGAGACAAGCAATTGTGTGAAAGCTGTCATTATTTGTGAAGAGAACAAAAAAAGAAGAAAAAAAATTATTCAGAAAGAGAAAAAAGAATAGATAATAATACTAACCATTTTGAGAGCATTACTTGAAATTCTTTGAAATTGAACATTTCAAACCTGCCATATTCTTGGAGCATATTCTAAGAGTTAACTCTTGTTGTGGCTTCTTCACATTACTCAACAATATAGAAAAAAACGGGTATTTTTACGAAAAATCCATGCTGAAAATGCTATTTCAAACTATGATAAGCTCCTAGGACTGACTTTAATTCTAGATCTAAAATCGAATACTTATATCTAATCTAAAGTCGCTGGAAAAATGATTGGATCATTCCATCTCCCCAGAAAGTACCTGACTCCTAATGCAATATTTTTCCTACGATAAAAGAGTCAGATATGCTTTAAGATGGAGTAATGCAATATTTTGCCTACTATAAAAGAGTCAGATATGCTTAAAGATGGAGTAATGCTACCACATCTGGGCTGGTGCTGCTCAGGACATTCTTTGTTACCTAGACAAAGTTCAAAATCGACTCCGTAATCTAGTGGAAACTATCTCTTCTCTTCTTAACAGCCTCTTTCTCACAGAGCAGATGTTGTTAGTCTCTCTCGACTCTATCGTTATTTCCATGGAAAGAGCTCGATTGAGCTCTAATCTCTGGTTCCTCCTAATCAAACGTTCCCAGTTAGAACTCGTTTTCCATCACAACAAAACAATGTTTTCCTTTCTTCTTCTGTGTGCCTTGTGTCAGACATAATTTACATAAACAGAGCTTCTTTGCAATGGCTTCCCGTCTGTGCAACACATTACCATGGAACTGCTTCCCTTCAGATACAACATTGTCGTCATTAAATACAATGTCAACAAAAATCATTTATGAACCGTTCCCAATATATATATATATATATATATATATATATATATACATTTGTTTGTTATTGCACGCATGCTTCCAGAGAAGTATTTTAAAGATGATTGGTAGTTTGAAGTATACAAACGTTTATGCTTTTATAATTATTATTTTTTTAAATTTAATATTTCGAACATATCCGCGTTCTTCATCAGGAATAGTAAGATAAGAAAAAAGGAAGAAATAGAAAAATGACGGATTGATGAAACCGGAAATGAGATCATCAAAAAAATCATAAAAAATCATAAAAAAATAATAATTACAAAATTAGCAACATCGTTTTTATGCTTCCAACACCACCAATCATCTTTAATATATATATATATATATATATATATATATATATATATATATATATATATACACTGATTTTTTGTTATTCTTTTTCTGATGATAGTCGACGTGCGTTTATCAGTGGTTTTTATTATTTGCTGCTACCCTGAGTGGTTTATTTATTTATAAGAATACGCACAGGACCGCATTTTTAATTCGCCCTTAATCGGACGTGTCATCAATTTTTGTATATATAGATTTTTTAATTAATTAATTAATTAATTAATTTTTGTATATATAGATTTATTTAATTAATTAATAAATTAATTTTTGTATATATAGATTTATTTAATTAATTAATAAATTAATTATTGCCTGAACAAAAGGAAGACATGGACACGTGTTTCTGGCTATGAGCTGTCATCAAATTCAAATTAAAAAAATCTCTCTCTTTCTATGGACCTAACCGATAATTAGTGTGACGTTAAAACGATTCGAAGAAAGATATTTATGGTATCTTTAGATTCCTTGAAAAATTTAACCCTTATTGAAACTTATTTGAATTTTCTGTTAACATATCGAGTTTCATAACGCACAAACAACCATTGACTTTTATATATATAATATATATATATATATGTATATATATATATATATATATTTATGTATATATATATATATATATATATATATATATATATATATATATATATATATATATATATAGTCATCCATAGACAGCTGCTTCGTCGTCTACGACACATTGATGTAGACTAGAGAGTGTATCCATGCTGAAATTCGAAAGTCGAACGGCTTGTCACATCCACACATGATCATCAGACAAGCACCTTATCCATTGTGGCAAACAAACTCTCTACTGACAATAGAAGAAATCATAGTGCTATAGATGTACTTTCTTTGTTTACATATAAATTTGACCAAGCAAGCCATACCCGAAGAATATATTCTTTACAGTAAATTATTGCTCTACTCTAAGTGAAAACTGATATTTCCTCTATCAGAGAGTTCAACCTATATATATATAGGGCGCATTTGTATATATATATATATATATATATATATATATATATATATATATATATATAGTCATCCACAGACGGCTGTTTCGTTGTTTACGACTTATCTGTGTGGCTAGACGTAGAAAGGGTATCGACAATGAAATTTGAAACCCTAACGACTGGACACATCCAAATATAATCAGTAGGGCTCGTTAAATTAAATAGCGGCTCTCAGGAGGTCATTGACTGACACCTCGTTGAACTAACCATATACATAGACATCAAAGAAGTAAATAGACACCACACAAAGATAGTTCATACATGTTTAACGTTTCTGTCTCCTTCTTTGACGGCCAACACTCGGAGCTGGACAAAGCAGTAGTAAAAGTTTGAAACAGATAGTTCATTTTAATTGACATTTATTGTATTTCAGATACTAATATATCTATCCTATATCATCATGTAAATATGACATGGGCCAAAGAAGCATTAGCATTCTCAGAGTCTCACAGGAGCCATATTCTAGGTTAATATGAAGATGGCCAATCAGCTTAAAATCGCTGCAAACCTCGGGATTCTACTTTCCGCTGTTGACTGCATGATTATCTACTTCATCAGAGAGGGGAAATAATCAATATTATCTTGCCTAGGCCCATAAGTACCCTCTAATAGCAGTCTTAATTATTAATTATAATAAGTGTGCCTATTTACTTTGTTCGTGTCTGTGTGTATGTATATATATAGTAGAGCTCCTTAAATATGAACTATTTGAGCTGTCTATTAATTTTGTAGACTGGATAAAATGTTGCATCGGCAAAATATAGGAAATCAAAATTTATTAAACTTAATTATATATTTGTATTATGTTTTCATTACATAAGGTAAAAAAGTTACCTTTTCCTTCAATAATTCATCAAAATATTGAAAAACTTAAAAAAGCTGAATTAAAAAAATATACAGGGTCCGCCATAAGTAACTATATCATTTTATTTCAACATAAACAACGTAACATAGACATGTGACGTATGGACATGATGTATATATGAAATGAAAATGGGAATGAAATAAAATTTGTATCAAAATGTTTATCAAATAAAAATGTACCAGTCCCGCTTTCAAAGAAAATAGAACAGATGCTTAAGTTTTAACAAAGTTACAAACAAAAGAAAAATATATAGTTACTTATAGAAGACCCTGCGTTCTAATATGTATATCGTTTCGTCATTAAAGATTAAATGAAATTTTAAATGTTTTCTTAAAGGAATACGTGCATAAGTTTAGAAATACTTTATTTTTGTAACAAATAGAAAAAGTTCTAAAATGTCTTTCATTCAAATATCTTCCAGACTTCTCTCTTCAGTAGACTTCCTTAAGATCTCTCGGATTTTATTTTATCTTTTTGTTCTTCTCATCTATTTTTGACAAGACAATTTTGAAGTACATGTGCATCTGTGCACTCCTTAATGTAAAATATTGAACCAATTGCTTTTTCTCCGCTGGAATTGACACCGTCTTGCACTCCATCGATGCTCTTCTTGCACCAAATTTAGCATAAACAGCTCTTAGGTATAATATTAGGAATACTGTTAGGTTGTTTTGAAAATAATGACCGATTTCGAGAAGTAAACATTTCTTCATCAAGTTCATGCGGAACGCATTTATCTAGTTTTTCATCTTACTTAATTTTCTTTTCAGACATCATTGAAATACTGACATCAAGTGCCTCAGACAATTCGCTGAGACTTTTATGTGCATTTTGTTATACAATTGCTTTCAAAAGTTCATGGTCGGCCTCTATCTTCTTCACCTTAAAGGCTCTAACTGCTGCTAGGAATTTTTTAGACCACCTTCGTATTGTACCATCTCTTGTGGGCCCTTCTTCACAGGTTCTGTTGATGTTTGTGGCTGTTTATGAAGCATTCTGAGCATTTCTGAACGCATGCAAAAATTCATATGTATTTCTGGTTTTTCATTTTTTTATTTGCAGCTAACACACTTCAAAGTTGTATCCCGAAAGAAATTATTTAAAATTTATTGAAAGGTACACATAAATTATTAATCGTGTAAATTTTGTAAAAATATAAAAAAATGTACAAAACGTTAAAGTAATTTTTAAAAAGTGTATAGAAAAATTAGTCTATAATCTTTTATAGTAAAGCTGTAACAGTCATAAATATTAACATTTTTTCTTCTTGCGGAGAACCGTCCCTGCGAGGTGGTTTGATCATACGATAAACAATCAACCTGCAGGGCATACTAATTTTGACGAATTATTTAAGGACTACTTCCAGACCCTTTGGGATTTAAAGGTCAGACAGAGAGCTTCCGGACACCAATAATGAAACACGTCTTCTCTCCTGTTAAAGCGAAAGGCAGGGAGCGTTCAGTTGTCGAATGACGAAGTTGGAAAAATACTGAAAGAAAGTTTACAGAAGTCACACAAGACAGATATTGAGGATAATACGTGCATTAATAATTAAATTCAAAATAATACAGGAAAAGGTCCTTGCAAAACTAGTTGTGTTTTGCGGCTATAAGAAGTCCAATAAAAAGTTCTTTAACGTCTAAAATTTCTTAGACGGCTCCCTGAAAATGTTCAATTCAAATTCGTGGCAATTCAAATTTAAGGAGAAATTTTCCTTGTTTAACGGCCAGCGATAATGTTCAAAAGAGTAAGAATAGGTTTTTTTTTTAAATTCAGCCCGTCAAATTAAGTGTCCGTTGATTGGTCAAGGAGAATCGTCCTAGCCAATCAAATAGGGCTTTCAGAAACGGAGTGGGGTCATATGGATAAGAGAATTATTTAGGGGAACAAAGGGAGGTAACTACTTTTTTTATACTGTCGCTGTCCACTGATATTATCATTTGAAGATTTACTGCTTTAAGAAAATACTTTCGGCAGCCGAACTTTCTTACTTTATTACTTCCTTCACTGTGACATTGTTATAACTTTCGGCAACCTACATCCAACGGTGTAGGCCACTTAAATAAATGCGTATATTGTTGTTTATAGAAGGGTTTTGTTTTCCTTACAAAATATTATAGGAGTTGGTCTTACAATTCATGTGATGACCAAGTCTCTAGAAAACAAAACCCAAACAATCATCCACAAGTAAAATAGCCTACCCCAAAAGAGGGTTCACTAAAAATTGCTTACTTCTGATTGTCATGATATTTAAACTATATGAAAATTACACCGAATTATGTAGATTCTAGGTTGGACAACTAAGGCGGCTTTTTAACTAGTGATTAATATAAATGTGGGAAAATTATAAAAATATATAATAAAAGAAGCAAAATAAGAATGAAGAAGGCAACGAAAATACAAAAAAAAATCAAAGAATGAAAAATGAGCCAAAATGAAAGGAGTGGAACGGAACCTCTGAAACAGGAATTTTATTCATCCCAATTAAAAACCATCCCTAGAAGAATTTTATTTACCACTTCCATTCTCTGACTGATGGATGGACCTATCCTTAGCAATAATCTCTGTAAAGGTCTTACAAAAAGACCATGGAATTAAGGATCGTCAGTTTTAGTTCTTTGCAATATAATTATTTCACAACATTTTTCTAGGGTCATTTCCATTGCAAGGAGCAAAAATGAAATCAAATATGACTTCTGAAAATGCCAAGATTTGGCATATCTTAGTATCAGTAGGGTTTTACAATATTCAAGGAATGTTTGTTTACCATTCAAGATGTCTTGTATTATACTAGATATTAGTTGATCAACGTTTGTTTCTCTAAGGCTTTTTACCTTTGTAATGTAATAACACAAAATACTTGCTAAATATAATTTAGTTTTGGCATTGAGTCGTGTTTGAAAAAAGATCTGTTTTAATTATTATAATTAGCCGTAAGTTATAATTAATTGAACATGTCACACATTTCTCTCTTAGCTATATATGTACTTCGATCGCTCCCTCTTGATTCAGTCACTCTCTAATATTTCTTAATACTAATGTGAGCATTTAGAGAAAGACTGATTCTCTTTTTACCATCTAGTTTACATGTATATAAATAACATAATAGTATTTATATGATAATAATAATAATAATAATAATAATAATAATAATAATAATAATAATAATAATAATAATAATAATAATAATTGCTAGAAGTTAAAAGTTGAAACAGAGAAAGTAAACAGAGTACTGACGTACATCCCAACATACACTATCAGAGACCTAAACAACTTGATATATGTGGGGGCAAAATCAATAAGTATGAAACTAAAAAGAGAAAAGAAGACTGGCCAAAGAAATGAACAGACGAAATCTGGATGGGAGATCAGACTAGAAATCCAGATCACCAAACTTCAAAAGGAAGCTAAAACCGTAAACAGGATGAAGGAGAACAGTAAACGACGGAAGAGCAGAAATCTGATTCGCAAGGAAAGACTAAATAAGAAATATGAAGAACTAAAACAAAAGATAGCAGCAAAAAAAGGAGATTGAAACGATACAGATACAAATCGGATCAGTACAAACAGAACAGGATCTTTGAAAACAATGAAAGCCAGTTTTACAAAAACGTAAATGAAGAAAAAACAACAACAGAACAACCGGACCTGACAGAAAAAAAAAACATTTCTGGAGCAAGATATGGGAAAAGGCTTAAGATTAAAACAAAAATGCTAAATGGCTGAAAAACATGAAAAATAAACTACAAGACATTAAAGAAGGAACAGAAACATAAATTAATCAAGAAACTATTAAGACAACACTAAAGAAAATGGCAAACTGGAAAGCACCAGGTCATGATGGAATACATGCATACTGGTTCAAAAAATTCACGACCTTACATGAAAGGTTAGCACAGTAACTAAGAGGATGTATCCATAAAACAGAAGTACCAGAGTGGATGACCAAAATAAGGACAACGCTCATACAAAAAGACGCCAAGAAGGGAACGACCCCAAACAACTACAGACCAATAACCTGTTTACCAACAATGTGGAAAATCCTAACAGCACAACTGAAAGAGCAAATTTACCATTCCCTGAACAGCCGTGGACTACTTCTCGAGGAACAAAAAATGATGTCAGAAAGGGAAAAGAGGAACACATGATATGTTATACATAAATCAAAAGATCCTGAAAGAAGTTAAAAGCAAGAAAAAGAACATATCTATGGCATGGATTGACTACAAGAAAGGAGACCTGATGTTATTATACTCGACAAGAAGGAAAAATCTTGTAAAATCGTAGACTTCGTCGTTCCAGCAAAACACAGAGTGAAGATCAAAGACATGAAAAACTAAGCAAATACACAGAACTAGCTAGAGAACTGAAAGGAATATGGAGTATGAAGAACGTTAGTATAATACCAATAATCGTAGGAGCACTAAAAACAATCCCAAAAAACCCGGAGAAAAGACTGGGAGAAAGGGACCATCGAAACCATACAAAAGACGGCAATGATCAAAACAGCTGCAATCTTAAGGAAAATCCTTGAATGCGGAAACCAACCTGCATAAGCTACAAAGGGTAACCAGTCACAAGGAATTTACAACAGGGAGAAAACAAAACCACACGAAGAACACCACAACATGAACCAAGGAACAGAAACTGCAAGAAACATCACTTTATAATCCCCCCCCCCAGTAAATTATACCGGCATTAACTAACAAAACACAAAAATGAACGAAGGAACAGAAATTACAAGAAACACTATAAGCTCTCCCCCTTCCCTCCACACCCCACCCCAAAAAAAGAAAGAAATTAAAAACAAATTTAAAAAGATAAATAAATAAATGATGTCGGCTTAGGCTGACACACGACAAAATATTTGTAGAGGGTTGAGAAGGATGGGAAGACCGAGGAGGGACAGCACAAACCAGATCTCCACTGGAAAAGTGCGGAGAATGCTGGGACCTTGGGGAGGCTTACTGCCACCTAAATCCCAGAGAAGACCAATGGTCCTTACCAGCAAGAAATCAATGGTAAGAGTATGTTGCGATACCGCAAGGTTCTTTGCGGTGGCTATCGAAAAGAGGTGAAGAATACTGGAAATCCAGGGAGGCTTGTTGTCACTCAGACTCCAGGAAATACCACTGGTTATTGTTGGTGAGCAATCACTGACGATGATCTGTGTGAGAACTAGTGAGTACAAATAATAATATAGGGAGTGCTGGAAATCTGGAGAGACTTGTTGTCACTGAAACTCTAGAGAATACCATTTATTATTGCCAGTGAGAAATCAATAATAATGATTTGTGTGAAACTCCAAGTGACTAAATAATGATGATTATCATTATTATTAACGTGCAGGTTTAGAGGTATCATCCACACTGGTGGGCCCCTGTCCAGATAGCTGGCTAGCATGAAGCTAGCCAGCTATCTGGTTATATTAAAGATAATATAGAAGTAAATCGACTTATTACTTTTAGTTATGAAAACAAAATGTCCTAACAGATATGTCACAGTTTATGAATTTTCAAATGAAAACAAAGTAGAATAAATAATGGTAGTGATTGTGACTCAACGGGTCATGGGTATGACTAGTATACATTTTCATTCTATTTCAGTGTAAGTTCTCAGAAATCAATGGACCCCTTCCTGGGGCTAACACTTGATCTTTATATGAGATACATAGATATTCGAGTGTTTCATTAAAGTTCTCCTTTACCTCTCAAACGGTGACTTAGTAAAGAAGAATATTGTTTTTTTCTCTGCTTATCTAACCGCTTAACTATGTTATAGTGTATCTTAATTTCTTGGTCTTACCGGATTCCAGAACAAGAATTCATCTAGTTTGGTTGAGTATCCAGCATAGTGCTGTTATTAGCAGCAACATCACTAGGAGAAGGTGCACTATTCCTCGTATAGGCCAGTGTGTAGCCATACCGAAATAATCTTATTTGGGCTCCGAATACTATGTTATTTTGCATATTTGGTCAGGGTTTACTTGTAGGGAAAAGTATCCTCGTGCCAGATTGTCCTGACAAACCCGTGTACAGAGAGACCTTAGAAACTCAAGTATGGTGTCAAGTAGGCATTCAAATTTTCTCCAGTAGGCATTCAAATTCTCTCTCTTTTTTGTTTCATTTTCCTTCAGTCGAAGTTCTCAGAAATCGAGGGATCCATTTCTGGAGTTAACACTTAATCTCTATATGAGATACATAGATATTTGAATATTCTATTAAAGTTCTCTTTACCTGTCAAACGTTGAGTTAGTAAAGAAGTTAATAATATTAATTTTCCTCTCCCCTATGTTACAGTATATCTTTCTTGTTGTCTCTTGGTCTTACCGGATTCCAGGAGAAGAATTCATCTAGTCTGGTAGAGTGTCCAGTAGAGTAGTGTTACTTGAGGTAACATTACTTGGAGAAGGTGCACCATACCTCTATGAGCCAGTGTATAGCTGTGTCGAGAGGATCTTATTTTGGGCTTCGAATACTATGTTATCTTGAATATTTTGTCAGGGTTTCTTTATAAGGTTAAGTACCATCATGCCAGGTTTTCCTTACAAACCCTTGTACAGAGAGACCGAAGACACCCGAGGATAGTATCTAGTAGGTAATTCAAACTCTCTCTCTATATATAAACTAGTATAGTCAGCAAAGATTCCTTGAAAATTGCAAAACCAAACTATGGTGAAAATATTTCTCAGATGAGGTGTTATTTTTATTTACATTATGTATGTTTCTTGTTAAAACCTGTTTGTTTGTTTTTGTTTTCATCCTACCATCGCTAGTAACCAAAAAAAATGATTATTTTATGAATCTAATAGATGGTCGTTGCAAAAACATAAAATAAATAGTAATCCTTGTTAAAAGGAAATATTAAATAAAATCTTATAAAATTTAAATGTATCAGACGTCTTTTAAAATATTCAATAATTAAGTTTAGACATTTTAACTACTCGGCACGACACGAGAATTATTTTACTTGAAAATTTCTTCAGCAAACAAATCTTTCATTGAAATAAAATATTTTTTCATAAACATCTATATTTATTAAGTAAAATGTAATTAACACAGTATAGTTTAGTCATTAATGTATGAACAATTATAAAATTTTGCTCGATCGCAAAAGAATTAATTTTCAGATGGCAGTTTAAATTTTTCAAAATAACCTGAAAATTCTGAGTAGTCACAGATAAAAAGACACCAGAATGAAAATAAATTGTGAATAAGTAATCTTATATATGATAACTTTTTGAATTTAATTCTTCACAGTCTTAATGTAAATAAAGTAATAGAACTGAATATCTACACACTCAGTGATTATAGACACCATTTTGAAAAAATGAAGCATTTTAATTGGATAAACACGTCTGTTGATTATCCAATGAAAATTAATGATGAATCTTGTGAAGTGTATCCTACTGAATGAATTATTGGGCTTGATAAAATATGTAATCGATGAAATCCATTGGAATTTCTTTGTGTTATATAAAGAACAGAGACTGAAAATTTCCTATAATTCACTGAATAGGCAGAATCAAATATCAATTTATCAGATATAATGCTCTTCCGGTCTAATTTTGAGAATCTGACTGACTTTTCTTTATATATTAAATAATTTGTGCCTGTGTGTGTGTATAACTAAACTTATATGATATGCTTTTGCTCTGATCCCACCTGAAAAGAATAAAGCAGTTCCAGACAACCTGATGCATTATGTATTCCTTGCTTGGAAATTTCTGTTACTTTTTGGTCTGAATTTTCTCTTGTCAGACATGACGAAGTCTCAGTAGACTAATTTAAGCACCTTGATACACAGACAATCCTGCCTAATACAATATTATGAAACGCACTTTTCATTGTTTCTTTTTATATATCCTTTGCCAATTCTGAAAGTATAAGAAGTGATCATAATGTCAAAGGCAGATCTATTTCTCCGCCAAAGTAGATTACATGAAAGCGAAAGTAAACTCTAAAGACACAAATAAGCAGACGCTGGGTCTGATTGCAAAATTAATCTTATAATGTTTTTATAACACACTTATGATATGTTTATAAAGAAAGAAAGTAATAATTAGATAGAGATGCGGTATGACTAAGGTTTGCTAGCTAAAATCAAGAGGCATCTTTTGTTGAGAGAAATAAAACAACAAAAGGATTAGCCACAAGAGGAAAGAAAAGAAGTCATGTTTATTTTTATTCAATTTTCTGAATATTAATTATTCAAATGTTCATAACTTCGAAGCATGAATTCAATGTGTTGATTGACAGAAAAAACAATTTACACTTTTATTTTTCAAACAGGATTTTTCTTGTTTGTTAATGAATTTACTTCATGAGTTGATCTAAATGACATAGATTGAACATTATGCAGTGAATATATCAGGTCAAGAATCAGACATCTTGAGTTATTCTTTATTTTAGTGTATTTGATAGTTTGTTTATCATATATGTATATCTAAAGTATATATAATGTTAGGTATATATATATATATATATATATATATATATATATATATATATATATATATATATATATATATATATATAGTGTAATCTCCTAAACTAATGAACGATCAGCATGAATGTTGGAATATATATTCTAAAAAATTTAGAAAAAAGTTATTTTTTAAATTTATTTTCTTTTAAAAACCGATCATTATGAATTTTGGAATATATATTCTCGGCAACTCATGAGTAACATGGGCACATTATTTTCTTTGTTAATTTTAACCATTTAGGGGTGCGCCAACCCAGACTAACACTCAAACTGGAACGGGCATTCTTCTATATTTCTATATTTCTATGTGCAGAATAATCTCCCAAACTAATAAACAGATTATTATGAATTTTGATACATGTATATTCTAGGCAACACGGTGGGTAACATGGGCACATTATTTATTTGTGAATTTTAACATTTAGGGTTTGCATATATATAAAGTTAGGTATGTGCATATGTTTATATATATTTCTTTGTACAGGATAACCGCCTAAACTAATGAACCGATTATTATGAATTTTCGAACACAATTCCTTGGCATAAGTGTAAGTAATATAGGCTATATTCAGTTTAATTTAGTTTCATACAAAGGGTGCAAAAAGGATGTAGAAGCCCTTCGTGAAAATTTAGATAGCTCTGATTTTTGTGAAATTCTTACAATAGCTATTAGACATCAATTAATAAATATTCCCCAAATTGCAATTTCTTTGAAGTATTTGATAAGATTTGTAGTGGGCATAATATAGACACAACCTCTTATCTGAAAATTTAAATATGTCAGATTTATATTCATAGTCATTAGACACTAATTATGCAATATTTCCTGAATTTTCATTTCTTCTTAACACACCTTATGCTTAAGACATTTTCTAGAATCAAAATTATGTAATGGAGTTTGACAAAAAGTGAAATAAAAATTTAGAAATAAGGGGACATAAATGTGGTGCAAAACTGTTCTGTTCTGGGAATTAATTTCATCCGTCTTGAGACGTGTATTCTTCTAGTATACATATATATATATATATATATATATATATATATATATATATATATAATTTTTGTTCTAATATAAGTACAAAGATATCCGTTGCAATTAAATTTGTGAAACCAAATCAGGTTAAGTTTAGATCAAAGAATCAGCTAGAAAAAATTATACCGAGCAACTAAATTAATAATCAGAAAAGTTAGGCCACATGACCGATTAGGTGTTAGAATTTGATTCGTCCATTGAAAAAAAATGTTGTAAATAATTTGCACAAGCGAAATAATCCTCAAATATCAGAATTGACGATTGGATCTTCTCAAAGAATAAAAGTATAGCAAAGAAGGGAATGAAAGAGAGACTTTGGTAACAGGATTCCTTGGATAAGTTCTTAGAAATGTTCTAGCTTGAATGTCTACAAGTTATGTCGAACAGGAACTTCAAAGGCACGCACAGGATCGCTGAAATATTTGACTAAGGTGTTGACGGTTAACCTGGATGTTGGAGTTGGGTGCCTTACATATTTGGATATTCTCAAATAGATGAAATCACACACCTACACCCTCCATATATATATATATATATATATATATATATATATATATATATATATATATATATATATAATGTGAGTGTATTTAGGCAGCATTCTTTAATTTAAGTAAACATTGTTAAACATAACAGAATTCTACTGCTTTTTTATACTTTTTTATTTAAGATTTTTTCTAATGATCTTTTTTGTGTTAAAATCAAATAAATTAATGACTTCGAAAGTATATCTTGAACAATGTATGCCACATCTTCGAAGGTATATCATGAATAATGTATGCCACATCTTCGAAAATATATCTGGAATAAAGTATGCCACATCTTCGAAGGTATATCATGAACAATGTATGCCACATCTTCGAAGGTATATCATGAACAATGTATGTCACATCTTCGAAAATATATCGAATGTATTCTTTGAACAATATATGTTATACTGTCGAAACTATATTTTAAATAATGTGTGTCACATCTTTGAAATTATATCTTGAACAATGAATGCTGAATCTTTAAAAAACTATCTAGTACAATATATGCAGCTTTTTAGAAAACATTCTTTGACCAATCTAAACCGCATCTTTTTAAAGCATATCTTGATCAATGTATGTCTCAATTTATTTAGGATATATCTTATTAGAAAGATCTTATTTATGTGTCTCCGAAGCATGTGGTCATACAGAAGTTTCCCGCGTTTTTATGCAGGCCTTTTAATTATTGTTGTACTCTGTCAGTTCTTTAAAGTTGCACTTGTTGAGCAGTAGAAATCAGATAAGGCAGTTTTGTATCGTATGGTCCTCTTCACATTCGTAAATTATTTGGTCAGTTTTGTAGCCCCATCTGGGTTTAACAAGTTTTGATCGCCACATTCCATTTCTCAGGCAGTTGAGTATTTTCTGCTGGACCCAGAGTGCTTCTGAGCCAGAGAGATCATTTTTCATAATTATAATCTAGATTGGTCACCTAAAACAACAACTCAGCCAATAGATGTTTGCCAGGCTAATGTCTCCAAATGTAAGAAAATGATAAACTAAGATTTTTTAAAATATTTTTATGGAAAGCACTCCAGACAAGTCATGAAGCCACTTGATGTAAAGAACTAAAAAGAACAAAAGATCATTATCACAAAGACAGGAGATTTCTATTGACATTACTTTTCACAACACGACTGTCCAAACCAAGAACCACTCAATCAACCGCGGCACAACCACACAGACAGATCATTACGCACATATTTATATTCTACACAAGAGAGATATTGAAACTTGAATGTTAAGCATTTAATTTATGAAGAAAACACTCTTCCAATTGCACCATTTTTCAGTCCTTAATGATCTTTTAATTGAAATTGTTTTTGCAAATCTAGGATATCAGCTGCTAAGATAGAGAAAGTTTTCTATCAATAAAAAAAATCTTCTGAGTTATAT
>OY744515.1:47058647-47146147 GCA_963556195.1 Sepiola atlantica | reverse complement strand
TCTGAGATACCGTTTGGGAAAGAAGATAAGGATTCTGTAAGATCTGATTTGATGGCAAAGCCAAAACCTGATTGACTGCGTTCTTCTTCGCCTTTGCCAAAACAGAAGAAAGTATGATACCTCCACCTCCTCTAATTGGAAAAATCATACAAAACGAGTTTCACTCAGAGCAGCATTTGATATATTTTGCCTTTTAAGGGAAAGAGCCACGAGTCCTGTTTCACATTAGAGAGCTGTATTTTTGTCTTGATGTGTGCGGACATTCGAAGCACCAAGATTGAATTTCATGTTTTGCTTCTTCTTTGGACAGTGATAATGGATAACTAGATAGCTGCAGCAGACTACCAGGAATGTGTCATGAGCAAGCAGTGTTTTGGGCTCCTTTTCCCGCGCCCTCCCTGGATTGAAAAAATGAGTGCTGTATCTGAAAAAGACCTGCTTTGTCACTACTGGAGAACACGGACAACACAATTGCTCATTGGTTTGTGATTGAAGTGTTATCACCTAGTGGTTGCCACTGTGTAGAGATCCAGCTAGAGACTGCCAGTAATACCATTTACCTGTCTACGTCACCCTCGCTGTTTTGCCAGCGGTTCTGTTGCAAAGTGTGTTAAACTGATCGAACTGTGTATTGCTGTTAGACTGACACAAAAGTGTCGAAAGATTTAAAGATTTATCTCTCTTCCTTCATTTATCTTTATAATTGTTCTATCTCGTATATTGAGTTTAAACCATTTCACTATAAATTAATTTCTCTAAAAGTATACTTTTAGTCTCATATTATATATATATATATATATATATATATATATATATATATATATATA
The DNA here is from genome assembly GCA_963556195.1 of Sepiola atlantica. Lineage (NCBI taxonomy): Eukaryota > Metazoa > Mollusca > Cephalopoda > Sepiida > Sepiolidae > Sepiola > Sepiola atlantica. The sequence goes on along the minus strand of OY744515.1, from coordinate 47,145,320 downwards.
TATATATATACTTTCAGCTCAACAACAGAGGTCAGGCCATCACTAGCTGCCAGATGCTAGATTTGTACACAAAGTCTTCATCGTATCCTTGACAGAGTGGCTTCCGGATACTATGCCTTGCCAAAGGGCTACCCGCGATTTTATCTGCCAATGCTTATTGGATACTTGCAGCTAGCCTTTATATTCAAAGGCCGTTCTCCTATCTGCAACCTGGCGAGCCGATGGATGGGAGATTTTCTTCACCACATCATGTGCTCTCCGCAATATGAAAGATTTCTGGTGTTCCTCTAGCGCCGCCAAACTCCAACAGACAGTGGCCAAGAAGGATACGAAAGCCTTCTATTAGGGCTTAAAGATTGTTCATGGTACAAGGGAAAGTGGGAACTCTCAAGTATTCTCTACTGATGGCAGAACACTCAAAACGAGCAAAAAGGATGTATTATTGCATTAGAGGGAACACTTTGAATCCGTTCTTAATTCCAATTTTGAAGTGGATGAAGACGTCATGGCCTCAATTCCCTAGTGATCAGAAATACCCCTTCTTTCTTAATTTCTACACTTTAAGGAAATTAAAGATGTAATCAAGCAAATCTTGTCAGGCAAGGCCCACGTTAAGGACGGAATTCCACCCGAGATCTATAAATATAGTGATACAAAACTGATAAAAAAAATTTATGATCTCTTAATTGTCATTTAGAAGCATGGGTATGTACCACAAGATTACAGGGACCCCCTCATAAAACATCTTTTCAAAAACAAAGTTGTCGAAGCGTCTGTGACAACTCCCGGGAGATCTCTTTGCTGTCAATTGCAGGGAAGATTTTAGCTTGACTTATTCTTAACAGAATAATTCAGCATCTTGTCGTAGAAATTTATCCGGGATTGCAGTGTGGCTTGGTGTAATCGACATGATCTGCTCCCTTTGTCAGGTTGCCAAGTAAGTGAGAGAAAAAAATCAGAAATTGTACATGGTTTTTGTGGACTTAACCAAGGCCTTCGACACCGTGAACAGAGAGGCATTGTGGAAAGTGCTCAAGAAAACTCGGTATTCCTGACAACATGCTCAGTGTCATTGTGTCTTTTCACCAGTGTATGAGGAGTGCTGTTGTGTCTGATGGGAAGGTTTCTGAATCGTTCTATGTTTCCAATGGTACAAAGCAGGATTGTGTCATGGATCTGGTTCTCTTTGCATTGGTTTTCTCGGTGATACTTCAATATGTTTGTGCTGATTTGACTTGTGGTGTTCAGTTCCAATTTCGCACAAGTGGTGGCCTCTTTAACCATCAGCGTTTCAGAGCAAGAACTCGTGTATGCCTGAGCGTCATATGCAATATCTCTTAAGAGGGCTCAATATAAGGAAAACTGAGGTGTGTGCATCAGCCTCCCCCTACTCCCAAACACATCCCAAATATACCAATAACAGTAGATGGTAAATGCCTGAAGTATGTGAAATCTTTCACATATTTGGGAAGTACTGTGAACGCGCAGGCATCGTTGGATGATGAAATTATCAACCGGATATCAACATTTTACTACATCACTGGCCATCACTGTTGCGACTGCATGATAAACTTTTCCTTATCAACCCATCATGTCAACCCAATATTTCGATGTATTTGCATGACATTTTTCTTAAAATTATCATCCTGAGGAAGTCTTACAATAAAGACGAAACGTTGATGAATATATAAAAAAATATCTCTTGGTTTTTCCCTTTTCATTTCCCATTACGTCGGATTACTCTCCTCCTTCCTTTCTCATATATATATATATATATATATATATATATATATATATATATATATAAATTTAGTCGGTTGGATTTTCAAAGACAGACAGAAATAGCAGTCCGTCTCATATATTGTTACTTGATTCGGATTAGCCTTAGTTAAACCGAAGTTCATTAACTTGGAACAATTCAGTTGTCTGCTTCTTGCTTACATAACCAAAGAAAACTGTATTAATACTACTTCTTGAGTATGTATAAAATATGTCTCTTTGATTTCAAGTACAATTATTATATAGGAGATGAAGAAATAAATATTGGAATTCACACAGGATCCCACTTGTATGTATACATACATGAAAGAAGAAAACAAAATGATAGACAGACCAAGAGAAAAAAAAAGAGAGAGACAGGATAGAATATACAGAGAAACAGAGAGAGAAAGGCAGAGAGATAATGAGAGAGACGGGATAATTGCTAGAAAGAGAGAAATGTTATCATACACTCTTTAGTTGGTAGGAGTCAAATGTTGGATTCCTTTCAAACATAATTTTAAACATGGCCTTTTATCTTGACTCACTTGAAAGTTTAATGAAGCAAGCATAAACTTGTCAGCATTTCAGGGACCGATCCCACCCTCGTTGAGGGTGGATAGGGTAAAGGGAAATACGAAGATGAAGGTTAGAAGAAGGGTGTAAATCAAATTGGAAAAAGGATAGGCATAGGCTGGAGTGCACATTTTGGGCCAGCTGGAGTTTCACCACATTATAAACCAACCTTGTGTCTAACTTTGCCCTCATGGAGAGGCAAGTAAATGGGAAGATATATAGAAAGCTAGATAGATATACTGGGAGAGGTGAACCCAGGCTACAATAGATAGATAGATAGATAGATAGATAGATAGATAGATAGATAGATAGATAGATAGATAGATAGATAAATAGATAGATAGATAGAGAAGTGAGGGCAGGCTACAATAGATATAAAGAGTGGTGGGATGTGTCTATATATTATGATAGACAGATACAAAGATAAAGCAAAAGAACGAGGCTACAATACACATATAGAAAAAGAGAAAGAGATAGAGAACCATGCTACAAATTATATATATATATATATATATATATATATATATACACTGCAGCCATATTTGCCATCAGAGAAAACTAGAAAGGATGAACTTGTGAACCTTACAATATGTATTTAATAGTACTCAATAACAAGTAGAACTGAACATGTGCATACGGTTTTAAGAAATTGACTTCCAAACTAACCTATCTCTGGCAGGTGTTTCCTTCAAGTCAATTTTTATTACGTTCTCCCATGTTTTTATTGCTCTTCAACTGTGAACTGAACCTTCTTCCTCAACTGTTCTACATCTGCTAACCTAGGAACTCTCATCCATTCTTTCAATGTGGCCATACAATCGAAGTTTCCTATTATACTCTTCAGATTTAATCTTCTTCTGAAATCATCAGATCTAAGCCTGTTTTTAAGACTCACATTATTAGACATCTATTGTATCATCCTCATATCATTTCCCTTCATGCGACATATATCCTCCACCCTCACTGGCCAGGTTTCACTTCCATACATCATCACACTGCATGCACATGCTTGATAGACTCTTCCCTTGGTTGACAGTGGTAATGCTCTGCTGGTTAGTAATAGTAGAAGTTCCCTGAACTTACTCTATCCACTCCTAATTTTTGCAATCACACTAGCATCTGCTAGTAAAGTAGTTCGTCCTTATTTTCCAATCACTCTGTGTAACTCCAATCGTTTATAAATCAAAGACATTCCCAGAACCCTGTTTTGTTTATTCATTCTTTCCATTTCCTCTGTGTTAAGTTTTTTTTTTCTTTTAAGGGGGGTGCAGACTAAAAAAGATAGAACAACATAAACAGTAATACGTTGATAAAGTTTAATATTTGATCTTGCCGGCTGGGAAAAAATATCCACATTTGAATGGCCTTTATGAATTAAAACAAATAAAACATGATCAACAACAAAAAATGGGGAAAATATGGGTGTATTGAAATATGGCGTTGGCGAAAAAGGTGGGGACGTGGGAAAATTAAAGGTTGTATCATGTGAAGTTTATGCTGGGATTTAATCATTTTCACTTCAACAAATAATATATATATATATATATATATATATGGAAAAATGGAAAATTAGTTTATGGAATAGTGGCTAAGCAAGTCAACATGTTAGTAGAAATAAGAAGACAAACACATCACCAAAGCTGGACTAAAATATTTCACTCAAGTAGTTCGACCATATTCATTTATCAAATGAATATGGTCGAATGAGTCGATCGACATATCTTGGTCCACCATTAATGATGTTTTTGTGTTCTTATTTCTATTAGCATATTGCCTTGCTTAGCCACGATTTCATAAACTAATTTTCCACTATTTTATGAGTTAAACAATCTAATGTGACCTCAACGTGTCACATTCCTGATGTTTTTACCTGTTACAATTTTAATTCTAGTGAAATAAAAGTTAATATTAAAGAGTATATTAATGCTAATATATATATATATATATATATATATATATATATATATATATATATATATATACATATCTGTGTTTTTTAATAAGTAGATAAACGAATAATTCTGATCTTTATTTGTCTATATTGGTTTTCTTAAGTCGACTTAGTCAAAATGGTGGTAATTTGTTGTCTATGAAATGGGAGATGTCTGCTTTTTCCTAGAGTTTGTATAAATGGATTGGCTATTTCGTCTTTATGGATGTTGTCATTGTGTCGGTTATGTTTAATTATTTCTGTACTCAATAGTTTTTTTTTGTTTCTGTCCTCGTTATTTCATGAGTTTTTTTTCTTTCCTGTTGGTGCTTCGTATGATAGTTTACTATAATGTTGCTCTGATGTGTGCAGATTTGATTATGGAAGACGTGGTATTTTGGTCAGTACTCTGAGAGAGCCATCAATTTAATAACTGTTCTGTTTTGAAATCTTCGAAACAGTTACATAGAAAACCGCTGATGATCTCCCTTTTCTATTTCCTGTTTTAGGGTTAGGTCCCCTGTTTATGTTTCACGAGTGATATAGACTAGAGACCTTTAGTATTTTGTGAATTTTACAGCAGATAAATCGGCTTATAAGAGTTTTGAGTCTGCAATATACAGATATTCTAAGTATCCCAGTGATCTAAACACTTTGAAGACTTATATTAGAGTACTGCTGTCACTAGGAATGCGGAAGAGAGGAGTGCTTCTGTATTGTTAGCAGTGGGGACTGTTTTCGTGGATGGCGTTTCTTGTGGATGGCCACTATTAATTGTTTTTTAGGGCTTGCATTATATTATTAATGTTGAATAAGTATATATTGTGTTTTTCCATGCATAAATGACTAAAAGATTTTGTTGAATATATATATATATATATATATATATATATATATTAAAGAAAGAAAGATGAAGATAAAGAATTGTACATAAATTAATACAAATTTTATTACATCGAAAGTTCAGATGCAAGGAGTTACATATATATATATACATTACAAAATTAGATTCCAATAACCATGTCGGTATTCGTTTTTAAAAAGATCCAGTTCTTGACAGACCGTTTCGTCATCACTGGAACAACCAAAATAGAGAGTTATACAAGAGTCCTGGCGATATTGTTAGCATTAGGACTTCAGTATGTTAAACCCAACATCTATGTCAAGTAGACCAGATTGTGTGTAGTTTATGCTTTTGTACATTCGTTTTATGTTATCTTACATTAAACAAATCGAAATTGTCCTCAAAATATCTTTGGATTTACACTTTTTTCACAGAAAATTGACTGCCCTCCTCAACATACACTCCACAACGTTGACATCTAAAATCCAGAAACCAACCAGCCTCAGCATACACATTTTCATTGAAGAAAAGCAAAAATAAAATACATGCAAACAGAAAATAGATATGGATTTGTATATAAATTATTAACGAAGGGTGAAGTATTATTTCTTTTCAGTTTAAATCTTTAGTTTTTGTACATATTTTAGACTTTATTATGTTAAAAATATATTTGAAAATTTTTTTAATTAAAGCACAATCAAAATGAATGATAAAAAAAGCCATTTTTTTGGACACATTTTTGTATAAATTCTTTCGAAAGATTTGAATAAAATAAATCTGGTTTTCGTATTTAAACATATTTTATGCAAATTAGATGTCAAATCAATTCGTAAAAATAAAAAAAAAAATAGTATTTGAGCGATATTTCAGTTGGATCGCGTGTAATTGTGATTTGAAATCAATAATGTTTCTTATTATAATAGTGATAGTGATGATGATGATGATGATGATGATGATGATGATGATGATGATGATGACTTCTCTTTACGCATGAATTTGTTTTTTGGCAACACTCTCTCCCGAGAGTGATCCTTGATTCAAAAATACTGCTAAGGATCGAAAAGGCTAGCAGAGTCGTTGGTAGGTTTGATCAGAAAAAGCTATTACCATCAAAACAAAGTGTGTACAAATCGTGCGTCTTATGTATTCTCCTGTATTTGGACCATGTAGTGCCAACACATCAAGCCCCTGGAAAGGTTCCACTAAACATACTTTAAGAGGACCCTAAACGTTAACTGATAATGACTCATGCCAGCGACCACTGTTCTACAGCAACTGGTGTGTCAGACATAGACGTGCACATTATATGGACGTGCGCATTATACGTAGTCAGATGTGCTGGGAAAGGCACCTGGCGAGAATGGAACAGTACAGGCTCCATAACCAACCGTTATATGGAGAACTGCAATAAACCAAACAGATGTTTTAAGAATATAGTCAAAGAAAATCTGAAAATTCTTAGCATAGAATGTGGAGGTTTGGAAAGGATTGCCTCCGAGCTTTCGGTTTGGTGTAAGTGTGTCTATGACAGTTGCCAGAGATTTGAGGCAAAATGAATAGTGTACTCCATCTTGAAACATGCTTTGCAAAAGTGGTCAGTGTTGAACGTCAAAAACTTATTTTAGCCCGGTGATGTATGCGTTTCATGTGGAAGAGCCTGTCTCTCAAGGACTGGGCTCCGAATCACAGGAGACCCTATAGTGGTAACAAACTATGTGAGTGTCAAACAGGAATAGAACAATGTACAATGTACAAGCAAAACCCAATTGTCTCATGTGTCATATCTGCAGGAAGACTTGTACAAATAAATTGGTCACTCTGTATATAACAATAATAAATAAAAACGAGTGGCCTATCTTAAGACTTTTATTATCGTTTATTATTGTTATGAAGCTTCATCTGAAAGGATATTGAGCCCTTTTTGTGTGAAGGGTGTGTTTTCTTGCTTGGCTCGGTTCTGATTTTGCAAAGATGATTTTCATGCTATATATATATATATATATATATATATATATAAAGAAAAAAGAAAACAGAAATTGGGACTTATTTTGCTTATAAAAATGTTCAATGCACAAAGAATGTAATAGTAAGTTACACATTTATTTTCTCATTTTTTCGCCTAATTGTATGCTTATGTCTTTTCTGCCAACTGATTACACCGTTACACCCCCATATATATATATATATATATATATATATATATATATATATATTAAAATATATATATAGCAAGTAAGTTACATAGCGGCATGTCCATGTTTCATTTCCATAGGAAATCATTAGACTAAATTCATAGATATTTTGTTTGTAATTATATCTAAGTAGTGTTCAAGTAACCAATCAGATTCGTTGTTATTACTTCCTCTTGGGCTAATATTTTAATTGGCCCATGGCTGAACACCTGTCAAACAAAGGCCTTGTTGCCCTTTTGTTTGACACTCTTTTTTGGTCTGAGGGTCGATTTAGAGCGCCTCGTTTTTAAGTAGTTCAAAGTGTTTTTTATAAGATTTAAGAATTCGTTGCCATGTTTAGTTTTTAGCATCTAGTTATAGAGTAGGGTTTACCAAAATATTAGAAAAATACCCGTTGTAGGACGTGTTTAAGAAATAAAAATCACATTAGTTTTAAATGTTAATATCTTTTCTTTGCGGGGTATGCTACGGTTTCTTTATCATTTAGATTATAAAGTTTACAATAGAAACTAAAATGTGCCAACGTTACTCATTTTGTTGCCTCGAATACATATTCTATAATTCATAATGATAAGTTCAATAGTTTAGGATTTTACCAAGCACATCCATATTAACACTCATCGATCTTTTTAAAAATGTATTACCTTATGCAACTCAAAATTTGATGGCATGTGCGTGGGAAGATGAAAAAGGTGTTAATTGGAAAAAAGAAAAAGGGAAAACAGATAATAACAATAAAAATGAGTGATCATTATTTTGGGGTCGGTGTTCGTTCTCCTGTCTTTAAGTTTTTTCCCATTTTGTCTTTCACTTCGCGGCCGCACGGCCATAGACGTTAGGCCTGTGTTTCTAGGCTGAATCTACAAACTGTGTTCGATCCCATGCAACCGCTTGAAATCGCTACTCCTGCACTAATGAGGGTAAAAAAAAACGAAACGATATCGTCTGTAGGTACAAAACCACTCTAATATTTAAAAATATTTACAGTATATATATATATATATATATATATATATATATATATATATATATATATATATATCATCTGATAATATAATGCCTGTTCCAAATTTAATGACTTTACAGTATATATATATATATATATATATATATATATATATATATATATATATATATATCATCTGATAATATAATGCCTGTTCCAAATTTAATGACTTTCAAGTTTTCTTCAAACATTATTTTTCTCTAGGAAGTATGGTATACAAGAGGTGTGGAATTCTCAGCCCTTTTCCACCCACCTTAAGGCAAGCTGAATTGGTAGTGGGTCATTCCTACTAAAGTTCAGGTTTCTATGTCTCGCAACTTAAAAGTAGTTAAGAGACAGAGAGACAGAAAACATGTCTCTGATATACATTTCCTGGATTAAAATAAAAAACACAAAAAGGAAAAATATTGGAACTTTGAAATATGTGAATGGTGGCAGCGTGGGAAGAGAGAGTAAAGTCTAGGTCATGTGAAGTTTACACTGGGGTTTTGTCATTTGCAGTTAAACATAGACTATATGGATACAATTCATGTAATTTATATATATATATATATATATATATATATATATATATATATATTTATTTATTTTGGTACAGAAAAATTAGTACAACATTCGTACCGTCGGTTTCAAGCACTGAAGGACTTAGCCATCCGGCTCTCTTCAGCTTCTGTTGTCATCTGTTTCGGAAATGTGAAGTCACGTGTTACTCCCGTTTGGACGCGTTATTTGCTTAGAGTGTTATGTATGTTTGTTTAAATTTAGTGTAAGGAAGGTTTAATAAGGTTTGAATGAAAAGGGAGAGGGGTGAAAAGTAATAGTTGAGATTTAAACCGGAAAAGATTTAAAGAGATATAAAAAATTAAAAAAAACAAAAAATATTTCTATATAAATCCTGTGAGTCAATGTTTATGAGTAGCGTATATTTGGCCGTTACTGTTTTGGGGTTATGTATATATATATATACTAAAACCAAGACGGGTAAAATTGATTCCCCTGAACAAAACGATTTTGTACCACTTTTATGTCCTCATATGAAGATTAAAATCAAGATATAATGATATTCAACCTTATGTTTATGATAATTATTCTGATGTTAATCAACATCCATTACATGATTTTGATTCTAGGAAGTGTTTAAAATTTAAGGCTTAAGCTTAAGGTGTCTTGAAGAGAAATTGAAATTCAGATAATCTTACTTAATTGGTGTCTAATGACTATGAATCAAATGCAATTCAAATCTGATATACAGCTCAATATTTAGTGAGATAAAGCTAAGTATATGTACGTATTATAGACGATTTAAATTATTTTCAAATGATATTCCAAATAAAGAGAATACCCAAAGGTATAAAAGTTACTTACACCTGTTTCAAGATGATCTTTATTTTTAGGCATACAATACAATATAAAATTTATTCACACATCAATTTTCATCAGAACGGACTTTCGCATGTACCCAGAAAAAAATATACCAATGTCCGAAGAAAAGTCCATGCTCCAATCCCCTCCACAAAAAGATTTTGCAATATATATATATATATATATATATATATATATATATATATATATATATATATATATATATATATGCCGACCCATGAACCGTTGGTCCAGCGTTGGTACAATGTACATTAGAAAATCTATTTCGTGCCCTTAACCAATAGTGAAGGTAAGTTAATATTTTGAAAGTGTATCCAGAGAATAAAGTTACCATCTGCTTTTAATTTTATGGAAATTAGTGAGATTTCATAAAATTCCATGCACGTAGCCTTACGATTTTCTATGGGGATGAAACGCAGACGTCTCTGTGTAGCTTAATTGCCATAAATATATTTTCATACCTTACTACCTAGGTCTACTCACGTATCGAGCACTATTGAAGTAAATATTGAAAATCTATACATAATATATTATATCTCCTTACAATATTACATGCATGTGTATACATTAAATGATAATAATAATAATAATAATAATAATATATATATTTATATGTAGAAAGAGAGAGAGAGAGTGTGTGAGATATAGAGGTAGAGAGAGAGTGTATATGTATATATGTGTGTGTGTTTATTGTAGGTGTATATATGTTTTAGACTATCCGCTATATAAAAAGTTACACTTATGCACTTTTATGGGTCCCTATTTGCTTGGCTCACCACAAGGGCAGAGTTAGACACAAGGGCGGTTTTTAATGAGGTGAAAATCCAGTGCTCCAAATATAGGCGCTCTGGAATGGGACAAAAATTTAAAAAATTGATTCACTGACCGGGGACAGAAAAGATGAAGTATATTATTAGAACAGATACTACACTTTGTTCTTAGTGAAAAAGGCATGAGTAGTCTCTTCAAAAACCAGGGTATATTGCAAAAATGTGACACAAGGTCGTTTTGATGTGGGAGACCCAAGAATTTTTCTACAGTCAGAATCATTTACAAAAATCCCTGTCTTTTAACAAATCTTCCTCATTGGAAAGTGCCAGAAGAAGCGAGTTCATCAAATACCAGGTACAAATAAAAAATGCATATGTATTGCTATTATTGTTATTGTAATTATAGTCACTTATTTGTTTTACTAAATATTGACCTTCAAAAGAAAGATATATCCAAGTACCAATTTATACTGGCTTCCTGACCTAAAATGCACCAAACATTGATGTTATTGTTTTTTGTCTTTTCCTTTGCAAAACTCAATCATGTTCTGCAAAGCCCAAAACAAAAACAACAATTTTCCTCTATGAAACAACAAAACCAAACTAAAATTTTTCTCTACAAAACAACCAAATCAAACAACAGGAATAAAGATTCTAAGATATAAAAAAACTTTAAGCACATTTATTTTACCAAAGTGACCGGATTTGGAATTAAATAACCCGAAAAGGATTGATATTTTGTAAAACAAAATAACGAAACTAAACAACATGAATAAATATTTGAAGACATAAAGAACTTTAAGCATAATTTTTTTTACCAAAATGACCGGATTTGGAATTAAATAACCCGAAAAGAGTTGATAATCCGTAAAACAAAACAACCAAACCAAACCAAACCAAATCAAGTACCGATTTCATATGGCCTCAAAAAATACCTTTTGAAATTGGTCTAATCTGATATGAGTATATCTCATTGCTCCTCCACCCTCTCCCTATAAAAGTCGTTCTTGATGGACCCATTGTTTAAATTGTAGAAACAAATGCGATAAACATGGTTAAAAAGAAAGGAAATGAAAAAGGAAAAGAAGCATACATTTAAGCGAAGTCGAGTGTTTGAAAGTGAACCAAAATTGAAGTGAATGTCACATAAGACAAAATCTTGGCAGCCATTCGGTTAATTTACAGGCCCAGTTCAACTTTGACCCGGCCACCATTTATTCTACACTTAGCATATATCAGCCTGAGTGCTTGGCAAGACCAGTGTCATAACCATGCTCATTGCTCAATCACAGAAATACAAGCGAACAATATCTACAAACACTGGCTAAAAATATGGACTTGTTTGTTTTTCTTTTGTCTGGTTGCATATCAACCCTTTTGTGGTTATTTTATACCGAATTCATACATTTTAGTAAACGTGCTTCCAGTTCATAATATCTTCCATATGCATTCATAGAGTTTGCTTTTACCAGCTTTTCAGAATGTACATTTATGTATGTACTGCCGGGTCCAGTTTCATGTCATATTAAGGACATATTCTATTTAATTGATGAGTTGAACCCTGACAAGTACAAACACTCTGGGTCAGAGTGCACATGGTAACTAAGAAGTGATTTCACACTCTCCAAAGTTTTAGTTATTTTATACTAATGAGACCACTTACCAAGGCCAAAATCACCCCGAAAAGGGTTAATGAGATTATCAGTTGGATAATGAACAATACTATGAAGGGATTGAAAACAATGGATGCAATGGACAAAATCTGATTACTTAAGAATTTGTTAACATTGGACTTGAAAAAAATCATGGTGTAGACAGCTGGGAAGCACCCCTGTGGAATTGTGTTCTCCAGATGGGAAGTTCTTGGAAAACAACTATGTAAATGAAAGTTTCATTTGGTTTTATGTACACAGTGGAAGAACAGAAAGTTTTTTTGCAGTGGTTGTAGCTAGACGAGTTTTTCTATGAATCTTTTACAAGACGGAGGGAAACTAGAGATTGAAGTTCAATCCAACACTTACAATGAAAGTAACGATAGAGTAGAGAAAGACTAACAATGTCTATGAGAAAGGGGTTGTATGGAAGAGAAGAGATCATCTGCCACTAGATTGCCAATTCGATTTTGTAGACCACATCAAGGCAAGAAAGAGTGCTATCAGCTGCATTTCCCCAGATGTGACAGCAGTGATCTATCTTAGGACGTATCTGACTCTTATATAGGTCGAGGATTGCGCCAGGAAGCAGGTACTTTCTAGAGCAGTAGAAGGATACAAGCATTATTCCTATATCCCAGATAAATAAACAAACCTCAAATGAAAATAATTTATTTTAATTTATAATCGAGATTTTTTCAACAGCAGGTAGATAAATAAAATTATGGTACCACTAAATTACTCTCGTCACTCTCGCTTTCCTTATTTTGTCTATATGTGGCATGGATTTTGAGAGGCTGGGAAAGAGGAGGGAGGGAAGAAACTGTGTGTTTAACATGTAGGTGGTATCATAGTTGTAGAAAAAGATTTGAAGAAATGAAGACAACTTTGAAAATGGGGGGGGTAAGAATATGATTGAAATGGTCAAAAGGGTTGGAGAGGTGAAAGGGGTGAGGTGAGATTTTTGTTGATTGAGGTTGCCATTATTCTAAATCTATTTATATACCCACATTCCACATAGCATTCGATGAGAATCACTGGACGAGGAGCAACCACTTGACACGTCTTGCTCAATTAAGTCCAATACAGTAGAGCAAGAGACTTTCTCAGTTTTCATATATGTGATGTCACAAAAACATGTAATTCCATCAAGTCTCTCTATCCCTAAAATATCCCGTACTTCTCTCTCCTATTGACCGAATTTGTAAGCTGGTATGCTATCAATATAAACTGGGTCGCCTCTGTGAATGAGTCTGATGTTGCAAAACCTGTAGCACTTAGGATTTCAGATTTAAAACACCACTGACGTTATCCGATATATTTTACAACTATATATATATATATGAAGGAAGATCATTTCTATCTATCGATGAAAGCACATTACTATCTATCTATCTGAAGACATATATCTCTCCATCTATCGATATATCTATATATCTATCAAGTTATATAGCTATTTATCTTTCTATCTATCTATCTATCTATCTATCTATATATATATATGTATCTATATATATATATATATATATATATATATATGTATCTATATATCTATCTATCTATCTATCTCTCTCTCTCTCTCTATATATATATATATATATATATAATTATTTTTATTTATACAGACATGTACAAAAAGCTGCTATACTGGCATGTCGATGTTATCAATCAATAGTTATTAGAAACTAAGATCTCATCAGGTGGAAAAAAGTTTATCCTTCGCTCAGATGTTCATATTGGGAAAGAATGAAAAGAAAAGAAAAAGGAAAGCCAAATTCAAAACCGGGATGTCACATGGTCAAATTTAAAACACTTGAAAAAAAACATTTGTGAGCTTAGGTGAAGAGTTAAAAAGGTTGAAAGGTTAATCTATTTATAACATATTTTTAAGATCCCAGATATTAAGTTTAGATGGGAAGGGAAGTTGTAAGTTAAGAGGAAGGAGTGGGGTGATTGCTTTGCTCTGCTGGGTTTAAGGGTTTAACAAAATTTGCATTGGAGGGAATGGGTTGACGGACATTAGGTATGGTGAGCAAAGTTTGCCTGTCTGGTTTTTAGTGGTAAAGGGGGATGGGGGTCTATCAAGTAATGATGCCGTTTATTTCAATTGTTTTAAATTTGACCATGTGACCTCTCGGTTTTGAATTTGACTTTTCTATTTCTTTTCATTTCCTTCTTTCCCAATGTGATCATAATCATCATTATCATCATCATTGGTTTAACGTCCGTTTTACATGCTGGCATGTGTATGATGACTTTTAGAAATTGACTTCCAAACTAACCAGGTCTATTCATCCTTCTTTCTCTCAAGTCGATCTTTATCACTAACATCCAACCATCCACTTGTGAACTGAACCTGCTACCTAAACTGTTCTAAATCTACTAACCCAAGAACTTCCATCCATTTTTTAAATGTAGCCATACCATCGATGTCTCCTGTTCTGCACATAGCTCTTTATACTATCTAGATTTAATCTTCTTCCTAAGTTATCTGATCTAAGCCTGTCTTTAAGACTCAACATACACATCCATTGCATCATTCTCATATCGTCATCTCTATATTGGTCGCATAATCTTAGACCTTGTCTCGATATAGTTTGTGCTATTATGTTCGCAAAAAATAAAAATGTTTTTTATATTTCGTCTCCATTATGGAGTGGTGTATTATTGTAGTTATCTGCCTCACAGTTAGACATCTTTTACTTAATTATGGAAGAGAGAAAGTGGAAAAAAGTGATACATGCCAGGTGTGGTTGAGAAGGCTGATTATTCATGGTCTGCGTTATTCTTACAGATGTCCCTACTCTTTTGTCATGTGCCTCTGTGTAGTATATTGGAACAGTGCGCATGCATGAATACCTCTCAGCTAACGTGATTCTATATAATGTTTTTCCAACAATATATGTTCAACTATTATTAAATATTGTATGTATGTCAGCTAATAATCATTTACAGATTTATGTTCAACGATAGAATGTTGTTAAGTTAAGAAGGATGTTAGGGTCGGCAACAGGTCAACCAGTTTACCTTTGCGGTCATTGTTCTTCTGTCGAAACAATAGCTAGAGGATGTGACGTCAGACAAGATAGGGGAGAGGGAAGATCTACAAGTCTTATTTGGGAATCCAACACTATTGGACGCAAACAAAATAACTGAAGAATCAATAGTAAATGAAAAGTAAGGGTCGAGACCCAAAATCTGTAGGCCCAATCTTTCTTCTTCACTGCTAGGAAGATGTAGGCAAATTCAACAGCCTAAGTAAAAATTGATCTTCCGCTAAATTGATTGCCTTCGTTTGTATATTCTTGGACCCGACTTCAATTCCAGAACGAGAGTGTCCACAGTCTGGGGGATCATAGCAGGGACCGTGAACGTTGAGATGCAAAAATATCTCAGGTAAGATTTTAACTTACATTGATTATAACTGTTAGGGATCGGAATCTCTCCTAAGATTGTTACGATCTATGAGATATTTTTTGTATCGTATTAAAGTGTAATAAAATCTACATTGGACAGGGTTTGAATTTCTAGTTTCCTTTTAATTTATTACACTGTTGACATCATTCAGTCTGAAGTCCCCCCCCCTACAGAACAGGCTCTTCCTCTCCAGTGGGTTCGGAGGTAGCTACTGGTCGGTCTGTTACCAATGATTGATCGACAAGTTGAAGTCCGAAAAAAGTAATAACAAAATTTGCAAACAAAATTATCTAAGTAGACTGACCGACACAACTATTTGCCCAAATGATTGCAATTGTCACCATTATGAATATTTCTAATTTTTATTTTATTTTTTAGGCAAACATAAAAAGAGAGTGACCAGTGTCCAGCTGGGTGATCACTCACTGCCATCAAAGAGTCTCTGTTTATCTTCCTGAGAGGGTTTTTGCGATATATATATATATATATATATATATATATATATATATATAACTGTCTCAATATATCTGTCCGTTCCAATATTCCTAATGTATTAATAAGGCTGAACGCATTGGGCTAAACAATGAGAAAATAGCAGTTTGATATTTCGGAAAAGGTGAATTTAGAGGTCACTGATTCTCTGGGTGACCTTTACAATGGCACAAACGGTGTGGCAAGTTTTATGTTAAAAATGTTTGCCGTCATTTTGAGTAATATGTTGTAAACTCAAGCCTGAAGAAAGGGCAGATCTAATGGGTATCTGAATTTAGATATGGTTGCATTAAAAATTACTATTACTAAGGATTTTTAAATGTTGAGTGTGTCGGCTAGGAGGGAGACCCTTAAGTCTGCTTCAGGTCTTATAATATACTTTTTATGGCTACTCAGTGCGAGGATTGGTATAGTATACATCTTACTGATAAAAAAAATAATTAATTAATGGATCGACCATAGTTGAGGGCAGCCTGAAAGCCCTCTTTTCATATGCTACTACATTGAGATGTAAGGGAGGATGCCACTTTTTCCCTGGATTAGCCTATTTACCCTTGATCATCACTTTATAATGCATAATGTTTAGCAAAGAAGCATTAAGTACATATTTTTGAGTTTTTTGTATAAAGTTAGTTTAGGAGTGAATCCTATAGATAGAAATAAATAAAAATATACATATACCTAACTTTATATACATATAAAGATAGAGATGCTTAGAGACAACATGAAATTGAAGGTTTATTCATCAATTGTTAAAAGCGTTCTTTCTAAGTAGTTTTCAAGATTAATTTTAACTGAAACATTTAACAAAAAAAAGATATTTATGTACAGTAAAATAAAATCAATTTAAAAAAAATCTTAATAGCATTTTTAGAATGTTTAAAACATTAATCTTTGTAAAACGTTAACATTTAATGTTTTAAAAGTTTTTTTTTTCAAATAGACTTTTTAAAGTAACAATATTAAAGCAGACCGAAGAAAAATGTTTTCAGTTTATTTGAAAGTGTTTTGTGTCATTTGGTACACTGATTGGCTGACAACGTTTATTTAAAAAAAGTTAAATTTTAAATTTTCATATTCTCTGAATTTCTGAAGTTTATGAAACATCAACTGATAAGCTAAAGTCGAGAGCCGTCACGTAAAAGCATACGAAAGATTTATTTTGGGGGAAGTTTTATGGCTTTCTCATGATATTTATACATGAAAAACTGTTGCTAATATGTAGCATGTGATCTTTGTTGAACAACGCGTGTCATCCTGGAAAACAAACGTTAAACCGGTTGTTGGACGGTAATTATAATAATAATATGTATTTATTGTTATTACTACGATATAACACATTTAAAAAGTTAATTTAGAGTTTCTGCAGTATTTTATAGAACATTTTACATGTTTTATATCTGATGTGTATTTTTTAATGAACTACTAATAATTCTGTTTAGAATATAATTTCGAATCATATAAGACCTCAATAGCATAGATGATGAAATAAGAAAGGTATATATTTTCAGTGCATGCATCATTCTTCACAAAAAAGCCGGCAATGTTAACAAGGCATTGGGAGAAGGGTCCACAATTGATTAGGCAGTAAGAAGAGTATTTAAAAAATATGTCGTAGTATTGAATGCTTGAAGATGGAAAAGGTAGAGGACAACCATGCACTCTAAACAATGGACATCTTGAAGGGAACTGTTGAATAAACTCCAGTGTCAGAGAAATTTCAAAGGCACTTGACATTAGTATTTGAATGATGTCCGACCATCTGAAGAAAATTGGTGAGGTGGAAAAGTTGAGAAATGGGTTCAAGAATAAATATTTGTTTCTGACATTGGTCACTATTTTCCGAGCAACTTAATAGTTTTACTTACAGACAAACACCAAATCTCAATTATAATAGGATGATAGACAATTTCAAAATTGCCAATCAATTTTTACTCAGAGACAATTAATCTATGTCTTTTCGTTCGACGTTTTGCAATTTTCTTTACTCTCTCATCTAATAGATTGACCTCCCTAATGAGTTGGCCACCTTGTTTACTTATATCTTTCTTTATTAGTTCAGTTATTACAGATGGGCTATTAGTTAACGGTTAACTTTTGAAGCCCGCATCAGCAGTCTTGCAGCACATTGTTCAAACAGGAGTGGACGTTTGAAAGATGACCATAAATGCCAGTCGCCAGAGCCAGAACAACTTTGTATCCATTACGTATATTTACATATACGTCATTATATCATGTACTAATGAGATTTTAGGAACCATTGCATAGTAAAATTCCAGAGCTACATGTTTACCATATGTGGAGGAAGAGGCGTATTTAAATACTAGCAACATGGTAACTGGGAACGGTTTAGGTGTTAAGTCGTTTAAAAAGCGTTCCGTCAACTGTCGTCTTGGATACATCATCTACTAAACAAGCCACTCTCACAGTATTTTGAAAACAAAGGAACGCTTCTGTGTCAATTACTTTATCTTCTTTTCTCACGAGTTTTCTAATGCAACAATTGTGTTCAATAGAAATATAAAATCTACTGATTTTTTTCGTTAATTCATATGTGACAAATTTCATAGTGGGATTATTATTTTGTTATAAAATAGTATCCCAACATCACTAAAATTACTTTTTAATTCTCTAGCTGTTGTGAGACAGTACACCTTTTGGCTATATCTACCGAATCAACTAACACTACTTATCTTAATTTGAAATGTAAAATCTGTGGTGTCTTTGTCTGTCTGTCTGTCTGTCTGGGGATGCAACTAAAAACAAATAATATCATGAGGCCTCCATAAAGAGCGAAGAAAACTTTTAATTCACTTTATTTATACCTTGAAAATTAAAAATTATAAAAATTAAAAAATAATAATCAATGTGTCATATGATATTATGGGATCATACTTTTCTTATAAAAGAGAATCCCAACATCAGTAAAAATTACTTTTTAATTCTGTACCTGTTATGAGACAGTACACTTTTTCAGATATACCTACCAAATCCACTGGAACTACTTATCCGAATTTTAAATGTAAACTGTTAATATATATATATGCTATTTGGGATATCTTTGTCTGTCTGTCTGTCTGTCTGTCTGTCTGGGATGCAATTGAAAACAAATAATATCATGAGGCCTCAATAAAAAGAAAAGACAATGTTTTTATTTCATTTTATTTATACCTTGAAAATTGAAAATGATAAAAAAAAATAAGAATAAAGATGGTAATATGGGGTTCAGGACTGGGAGCAGGAGTACACGTGGGTCTACATTCAATGCAACACCGGGTGTGTCTGCTAGTTTATCTAACTGCAAACATTTAGTTGGAAACTTATAGACTCATGCATATGTCACAGTGCAATGCAGGATTAGTATTTCCGAAGTTACATGTTTATCATAGTGGGGTTTGGATGACTATACATACGTATGCTAGCTTTTTAGTAACTTGTCGGTTCCACAGTACCACTTTCACTTAGGGATGTTGGCAACCTTCTGGTGGCCATTCCTGTAAGTACCCGATGTCTTTCTAGAAAGATTTCTAACTAGAAAAACATCGGGGAACTAATGCCAACACCAGAATCATCTGATTCACACGAAAGAAGAAGAAGTAACTTGGAATTGTTCCGGTATAACGTCATTGAAGGAGTGGTCTTTCAATGGTCATCTTGGATAGAGTGTTTTTTATATAATAATGAGTCACCGCCTGTCAAGATCTTAAAGCCACTCGAGGATAAATGTTAATGAGTTTGTCAGTTGGACAATGAGACAACACCTTGAGAGGATTGGAAACAATGGAGGCAAGGACGGCTTGACAAGAATTCGTTGACATTGGACTTGAAAACGACCATTTTGTAGTTAGCTGGGAAGCAGCCTCATGGTATTGTGTTCTACAGATGGGAAGTTCTTTGTAAGAAACTTTATTCATGGAAGCTTAGTTTTACATATACACAAGAAAGAGGAAAATTATTCTAAACCATTTATTCAAACATGTAGTTTTGAAAGAAAGAGAACATTTATTTGTTATTTTTATCTAAAAACTCCCGATTTCTTAACAGTCATTTAATCCTCACATAATGTTCGATGGAAATGTAAAATGTCTTAATTTAGTATTAATTCACATGTGTCAAATTCCATCATGGGATTCAATTGTGTTATAAAAAGGAAATCCCAACATTAATGAAATTACTGTTTTTAGACAGTAAACTTTTTTGGATACATCTACTGAAGCTCACTGGAACAACATATGTTTTTTTTAAAAACTTTATTTAACCTCAAACAAGGCATATTGCCACTGAGACGTGAGAGGCTACTGTGATTAGGGGCCAGATTTATAGGGAGCATCCTAAGTGGGGAGTTGTGCAGCAAGATTTTTTGTTTACATTACATTAAAATGTCAGCATGTTGGTACAGCCAGGAAAAACAGGGAGCAGAGAGGGAATTCCAAAGGCAAGCAGCTCAAGGAAAAAAGCTATTAGAGTAGAAAGTTTTTTAGTATTTGAAGATTTATATAGTTAAGAGATGGGATTTTGTTGAATATTAGAATAAGAAAAAATGCAAAAAACAAAGAAAGGCAAAAAATATTAACAAGAAGAGAAGATACAAGGTATATTGCCACTGAGACGTAAGAGGCTACTGTTATTAGGGGCCAGATTTATAGTGGGCATCTTAAGTGGGGGGTTGTGCAGCAAAATGTTTGTTTACATTACATTTGAATTTCTACATGTTGGTACAGGTAGGGAAAGCAGAGAGAATTCCATTTGGTCTGAAGAAAGAAGCTATTTGAATAGAAAGTTTTTCGGCATCTGGGGACCTCAACAGTAGAGGGGTAGGATTTTGCTGCTAGTCGAGTTGGTCAGGGGTATTTACAAGTGAGGGAGTTCGTCAGAGCACATTTTGTGAAAGTACTTGTAAAACAAGCACAGAGATGCAACACTGCGGTAGGGGCTGGAGTTTGGTAGACAGTGCGGGGCCTATAAGGTTAGAGACTCTCTTTTTCACTCTGGAGGAGAGACTAGTGGTTGGTGCACCAGCCCGGATGTGCCAACAATAGTCCTTTATAGAGGTATAGGATACTGACAGGTGTGAGAAGTTGTCTAGCACGGTAGAGGGGTGTATTATTTCGTATTGTTGGAATTCAGAAAGCCTCTATTTCTATGCTATGACCCACTTAATTATTGGTAATACTTTATTTCCTTTGTGCATTGATTATGTTATGACTACGATTCGTCATATAAATGTAAATGAAATTGAATTTTATTGTGTAATTATATTTATTGTAGGCATGTCTTCTACATGAACACAATGCGTTACAGAAATAGCTAAGAGAAGAATGACAGAAAATCAGACTACTTGACAAAAGACAATTTTAAGATAGCGTTTTACATTCTACTGTAAGAGTCAGGATTAGGGTTAGGGTTAGGGTTAGGGTTAGGGTTAGGGTTAGGGTTAAGGTAAGGGTAAGGATTAGGGTTCGGATAAGGATTAGGATTAGGGTTAGGGTTAGGGTTCGGGTAAGGATTAGGGTTAGGGTTAGGGTTAAGGTTAGGGTTCAGGTAAGGATTAGGGTTAGGGTTAGGGTTAAGGTTAGGGTTAGGGTTAGGGTAAGGATTAGGGTTAGGGTTAGGGTTAGGGATCGGGTAAGGATTAGGGTTAGGGTTAGGGTTAGGGTTAGGGTTAGGGTTAGGGTTAGGGTTAGGGTTCGGGTAAGGATTAGGGTTAGGGTTATGGTTAGGGTTCGAGTAAGGATTAGGGTTAGGGTTCGGGTAAGGATTAGGGTTAGGGTTAGGGTTCGGGTAAGGATTAGGGTTAGGGTTAGGGTTAGGGTAAGGATTAGGGTTAGGGTTATGGTTATGGTTAGGGTTAGGGCTAGATTGTAAATGGTTGGGGTTGAAGACAGGTAATTTCACAGTTTAGATGAACTAGAAATGAATGCTTTAGTGAAAACTGCAGCAAGATTTCAGTTTTAGATGAAAATCTGTGTATTCGAAACAATGGCATTCAGATGGGGGCAGCATCCAGATTCAGAAGGGGGAATCCAATCATATTCAAACTATCACCCTTTCTCATAATATTTCTCAGTACTAGGACTTATACCTGAATCTTTCGGGCATACAACCAAGGAGATTACCCGTTCATCACTAGGGCATCACCAGACCGCTGCACACCACTGGTTAAACACAGTTTTATGATTATTATAATTATTATCATTATTATTATTATTATTAGCTATTGCTTATATGTTATTTTGATCGGCTAACAAAATGGCTCAGTTTACCACTTCAGCCCCAAAGGGTTACAAAAACAGGTAAGAAAACTATGACAGAAAAAGAGACAAAATATATTTTAAAATAACAATTGACATTTGACTTGAAATAGACAAGATCTTAAGAGTTTATAAACAGAGTAGTAGAAAATGAATATTAAAGTTGAAACTGCTTTCGTGAAAGTTGTGGCAATATTTTGGTAAGATAAAAGAATCTGGATGTCTGCAACATTATCAGCATTATTGTTGACGAATCATTAGATATTATTTTGATCACCGAAATCAAGGATAAATTCACCACTTACAATGGGTTACAAAAAGAGGCAAGAGAAGAAGTACTGAAAAGCACATTATTCTACGAATGACATTTTACTTGAAGAAAACAATATGGCAAGAAGTTTGGAAATACAGATGGGGAATTTATTCTTACAATTTTTATAGAAAATAGGCAAAATGCCTTAGAAACCATGAATATTTTTACAAATAATTGTCATAAACCGTTTTCTTAAGTAATCGAATTTTGTCCATTCCATGTATCGTCTTCAATCCTCTCATAGTATTGTTCATCATACAACGATAATCTCATTAACCTATATTCTCGAGTGTCTTTTGACCTTGATAAGTAACAACTAAATAGTATATAAAAAAGAACAAGTCCACTGGAAGACCTTTGAATTGTCCTAATATATAGGTCATCTTTGCAGAATAAATTCAACTCTAGAGCTAATATCTTCTTCAATATTATGGCCGTAGCGAACAGCATTGCAGTGACATCGGATAGTCTCATCGTAGGTAATCGCAATTAACAGCTATATATACTACGAGAGTTGTCCAGCGTTCATGATGGGGTATGAAATTACACCACATGCAACAGTATAGTAAGCACTAAGGAACAGTTATGGCTACATTTATGTGAGAAGGTTCTACCCTCTTTACTCCCCTGAAATAAAAAAAGAAAAACATTGCTCATCACTTTCCCCATAACAACGTCTATATATGTTCCAAATCTCATAAAATAAGTTTTTTAATCTATGGTAGAATTTATTTTCAGGAGGGGGGGGGGGTCATTGTTCTCTTCGAAAATAAGTCAAACATAACTCATCAGAGCTTATGTCTACTATCTATGTAAACAATTTCATAAAAAATTGTGCAATAGTTTTTGAATCCATGAGTACATTAATTTTAAAGGGGTGGGTTGGGACAGGGGCTGGGTGGGTTCAGCCCTTGTCTCTCCTCAAAATAAATCAAACCAAACTCATTAGATTACTCTTCATGTTGAAAGAACAATTGATACAGTACGAGAGACTGTGCATCCATTATATACGATTAGGACTCTTATACATAAACTTATTCAAAATATATATTTACACACATGTATATATATATATATATATATATATATATATATATATATATATATATATATATATATATATATATATATATATATATATATAATACAAATATATACATAGGGTGCTTGTGTTTATTGTAAGAATATACAATACTTTGGTTTCTCACGAGAATCTTAGGAGAGAGTTTTTGTTTTTACAACGCATGAGCCTTAAGCAGCTGCAGGATATTTTTTTAGACAAGGAAAGTATCCAAAACAATAAAGTAAAATACTATAAAGTTAAGGACAGGCAAGGAATAAACAAAGAAAAACTTTAGGCAGGAAGAAAGCAGTGTCCAGAAAAGTCCCTATTGTGAATATATGCAATTAAACAATCAACTATGTCATTAAAATATGCCATTAAACTATCAACAACAATATAAAAAAAAACATTTAACACAACGATGAATTAATCAGCAGGGTATGAGATTGACCTACTCGATACCATTGTGAAGTATTCAATCAAATAAGCCAAATTTAGATCTTATTAGATTTATTGTGTTCTATTATACTGGAACTAGCTGTATTTACCCGGCGTTGCCCAGGTGAAGACATATTGGAGAGCTTGGAGAAAAATAATTTTTTAAACATACTCATGTTTATCATTTTTAAAAAAAATTCATTTAAGTTTGGACTAATTTTATTTTTGCTTTCAATAAATATTAGATTAACAGTAAATAACCCTAAAAAATTCAAAATGTATTTATCAAAGTTAGGTATAGGCGAGGGACACACACAGACACACAAGATCTGTTATCTGATAATTTTATTCATGAAGAGAAAAAATTGAGTTATGAACTCAGAATTCCACTCAACAATAGGGAAAAATAACAACTTGTATTGAAGTAATAGTATACAATGGATTGTTTTCAATGTATATTGTATTTTGGTATTAGACAAACCAAATTGAAAAAAAAAACACTACAGATATTTATTCATACGATCTTAAATTACTATTAAATAATAGCAATAATAAATATAAAATATTATCTAATAAATACATAATTCAACATTTGACAAAAAAATGAATATTAGATTTAAATTTAAAAGTTCATGAAACTCATTTTTAACCATCAAATTTTAAAAGCCTATATTCGAAACATCAGGAAGTTTCATCGGATGGCTTCTTGGCTTGGCACGCCGAGAGCAGGATCAAGTCATTCCCTTCAGTAATGGTGTAGGGGAGCCGCTTGTAGAGCCAAGTAAACACATACAATTTTTTTCATGGAAATCGCTCCAGACAAGGTATGAAGCCGCTTGATGTAAGCAGCTAAAAAAAATACTACTTCAAGGTCAAAAACTAGCCAACGATTAGATGGATATATTCTGACCCAGAAAACAGTAATTCTTCCCTCTTTGTCAAAAACATCGCTCATGGAATGTAAGGACTAAAGGACAAAATAAGGGAAGCGAGAGTTACATTTTTCTATAGTCTAGATAGTCTGAACATTAACCAAAGTACACATCTCTGCTTATTTTGTTAAGTACAATTTCCTTCTGTTTAATTTTTTTTATTTCCGATAATTTTTATAACAAAATAATACAAAAGATAGAGCTAAAGTGAGAAGTTGGAAAGTGAGTAAGGGAGATAAATCCGATAAACGGATGGGTTCAGCTGTTTTGTTTATAACAAAGAAGGAGGCAGAGGAAGAAGGGGTCTACAAGGTAACCCTATTTTCAGCCTAAAGAAAAACATATGTAGACACAACTGAAAGGATTTTAATACAAAAAAGAGAGATCCTAAATAAAGAAACAAATGAGGAATAGAGGAATATCAGAAAAAAAGAAACAGAAAGGATATAAAGGTTAACAGCATAGAATAGTAGCAAGAAATTGAAAAAGAATTTTTATACGACACAGACGCATGCAAAAATTCATGGTTTCGTTAGTTTATAAGCACAAATATATCATAATACTTTTGCCTTTATACTTGAATTTGAGTCAGCAAATTTACTTTTTTGGCTCAAAGTGTAGTATATGTTCTGTCTTCGGGCAGAGGAGGAGAAGTCCTTCTTGACTGGGGAAATTTTAATTTTTGTGCCATCTAGAGTGCCCCTTTTGAGGTAGCTAGATATCCCCCACATAAAACCCAATCTGGTGTATAACTTTGCCTTCGTGAGAAGGCAAGTAAATAGGGACTTTTTTAATGACTTCAAAATCATTTTCGAATTTCGGATGATCACGAAGTAAACACATCTCAGCCAGTTTGCATGCATTGTGGCAAGCTCGATTAAACAAAATAAGTTACTTGCTTGTGAAGACACGGCCTTTCCTTCTCATGCTTGCTTCATTATTTTCTTTTCTTCGCTTTTCTTCGCCTTTTTTTCCTTTGCTTATAGCAACGCTCATAATAAGTAGAAATGGGAGATACAAAGAACAATAGTTTACAGTTACGTCAGCATAAACAGGTCATATAAACAAATTACAATAAAATAATAATTGAATGTTGATAAACCAATCAAAATGCTTCTCTCATGATTCAAAACAAGTCTAGGAGTTGACCGATTGAGATAAAATTAAACAAGCTTGTTAATGACAGATAGTTTTTCCAACTGACATCAAAGCGTTTACACAACAGAATGCTAAAGACAATGGCGTGCATTCAAACGAGACACCAGTGTAATTCACACACAGTAGACGACACAACTGTCTATGGCTCCACCTTGAAGAGCACTAGAGATTAAGATCTCGCTGACTTACTCTTTAGATATACACTTTTAGGACTGACATTCACTCCAGATCTAAAATAGAAGACGTATATCTATTCTGGAAAACTAGCACTTCAGAAAGTACCTGACTGCAAATGCAGCCCTCTACCTATACAAGATTAAGGGTGCTTATGCAGTTTACGGACCGGGCTATTTTTAGATAGAGTTTTCAAGTTAAATTCAATTTTTATAGTATCGTTTGTTTATTAAATTGTTAGATGAAAATATAGAATAGTTAATGAACGCCCCCACCTCGCCACGTTAAGAATGAGTTTCTAAATTATAATGTTATTATTTCAGCCCGGTCCGTAAACTGCATAAGTACCAGATTTAGATACGTCCAAAGATGGATTACTGCTGCCACAACTGGGGAGGTGGCACACAATGTAATCTTTCTTGCCTAGACAAAGTACAGAACAAACTTCGAAATGTAGTGGGTGATGATATCTTCGCTTTTCTACAACACTTTTTTCACAGAAGAAACATTGCTAGTCTCTCTCTCTCCTCCATCGTTATTTCCATAAAAGGTGCCCGACTGAGCTCCAATCTTTAGTTCCTACTTGTAAGGCATTCACAGCAAGAATGTGTCTTCTGCCACCGCAAGGGAATGTGACTTTCCTTTCTCTCTTCCGTGTGCCTAGTGTCAGGTGGAATTTCCATGGACAGATCTTCTTTGCAAGAGCTTCCCAACTGTCGAAGACATTGCCACAGAACTGCTTCCCTACTGATTACAACTTGGTCATCTTCAAATCCAATGTCAATAAATTCCTGTCACAAACCGCCTCAAAACTAATAAAAGGCAGTTCATACCATCGATCAATGTTAGTGCTTCCATGGTGTCCCTCATCTTTCGGCTGGCATCCATTTCCATCTCATTAACACTTATCCTCCAGTGGTTCTTGGCCTTGATAAGCGGTGACTTTGAAAGTAAAATTAACAAAAATAATAGCAATGAACATTAAAAGAAAATGATAAATATTTGCAATTAATAAAAAGGAAAGTATATAAATAAAATTCATGTTTTGTTCGTTGTAAATTCAACCTTTTTTAAATGTTGTCGATTAGAAATTAATTTAAAGTTTAAAGGCAACATTCAAGTATCATGGTTTATCTGTGCTACTGAACGAAAGGAAAGCATGAATATTTGCATACACTGATGTTTCATAAAAAAGATGAGGAAACAATGAACAATTTAAAAAATGTAAACAAAAAGGAAAGAAATAACAGATAACAAAAACAAAAAAGTCGAATTGTATTATTTTGCTTATTTTGATTACTATTCTCATCTTGGATCTTATTCTCATAACGTTTCGGCCGATGTAACCTCTACATGGACATGTAGTGCAACGGATAAAAAGGTTGATTGAAAATCATTTCTACGTGAAAGTCTTCTGGAGGTTGAAGGTTCAATCTTCACTATAGGCGATACTAATTAAGAATAACAAATAAAATTTATTTACTTAACACTTCTACTCGGTCATGGCTGATGGAGCGAGAACAATCTACCCACCTTAAATAAAGGCTTCAATTCGAAATTCCGTATAGATTCCCGAGTTCGACAAAAATTCCTGAGAATAAGATCGAAACGTTGTGAGAACGTCATTCAAGATGAGAACAGTAGTCCGAATAATTCAAATATTAATTATATAAACATAAAGAAAGAGGCAAAATGCCTTCAAAGAACCATGTGTTAGATGCAGATATTTTTTATAAAAATCAAAACATTTTTTTTTCTTTTCCATCTTGATTTTTTTATCTAATATTTCGCTTGATATAACAAGCCTCGACAGAGCTTTAGACAAATAAAAGGTATTAACCTTTTTTTAAAGTCCGATGTTGTGTGGACTAACGGTGCAAATGTCTCTTTTAAATTGAACTTAAATCGCGCATGATCGCTGGTAGGTATAAATTTGAGAAAGTTCATTTTTTAAGCATCTTTAGAATTTTAAACTTTAAGAAAGAGGCAAAATGCCTTCAAAGAAACATGTGTTAGATGCAGATATTTTTTATTAAAATCAAAATTAAAAATTAAAACATTTTTTTTTCTTTTTCATCTTGCTTTTTTAAATCTAATATTTCGCTTGATATAACAAGCCTCGACAGAGCTTTAGACATATAACATTATTAATCCTCAACTAAAAAATTCTGAAACATAAAAGTCGATTATTAGGTGACGAAAAAGGCGTTATTTTATTTTATTTTTTTTACTAAATAGTCACCACTTATCAAGGCCCAAAGGCCACTCGAGGATAACGGTTTATGAGTGTCAGGTGAACGGTAGGACAACACCGCGATGATCGGTAATGGTGGTGGAAGTTTGGCAGAGTTTGATTATTTAGGAGGACGGCTTAACAAGAACAGCCACAACCAGGGTACGGGTGGTTACAGGTGACGTCACAATCGATACATCGATCTCGACTTTCGAGTTCTAGTTCATTGTGTTTCACACTCTTCTGGAGTTTTCTCAGGATGAAACGTGCATTGCTAACCTCTGTTAGATGTTGATGACTTGGCAAAGAAAGGTACAATTGAAGAGTTCGAATGCAAAACGCGATACATCCAATTTGTTCAAATTGAGACCTTAGTAAATAATAAAACAAATATATTAAATATAGACTTCGAATGTTAGCTTATTTTAGTTGACAGCAAAAATTAATTATTCCGGTATCATATTATGTAAAACATAATTTAAGTGTGTGGTCGAGTGTTGAAATGTAACACTTTTTATAGTGCTAACTTCGTAATTTTTTAAATGGCGTTTATCGCGTTTTGCATTCGAACTCTTCAATTTTAAGATCACAAGAAATAAAATTATTTGGTTCCAATGATAACTTGTTTATTCACGTAACCTAAGACAAAAGTTGTTTGTATAAATGTTAGTGGCTGAAGTTAAATATGTAAGTATTACAATTCAAGATTGTATAAATTTAAGTGAATATCTCAAGCACTATGACATACAAGACTCTCACTTTGGCTTTCGACCTGGTAGAAAATTTACAGTAGCACTCGGCAAGCTTCGACGAGTGACAATTAACTTGTTTGGTATCACCGGCTACCAGCTTTCTCTTTCCTTCATTTCTTTGTTTGCCTCGTGTTTTTTATTAAAATACCTTTCTGATGGAATGGCGCATGAGATAAGTGGGGTATCGGACTTCCTTTCATCCTTAATTTCTCTGACCAACAAGATCTTTCGCGTCGCCCAAACATAGAAGTTGATAGTTTAGTTTGGAAAAGCCAATTTTAGTCTGAAGTTTAAATCGAGAAGAAAATCAGATTGACGAACTTACTTGGAAGAATAATTCGTCTGACCAAATCTGAATGAAATATAATAACCAAACGGAATCACCATTCCTCACGAAATAAACGATGGCTTCACAACTAAAGAGATATGCAGGTTTATTTACAGGAAACACAGGAACAGAACAAGGATGATACATTTGGTTTAGTGAATATAGACAAGACGAAATAAACTTTATCCTGGAGTTTGTCGATTCTTCTGCCGTCAGCCCGGCAAAATACGCAGGATCACATGTTGTTTATTTGGGATACAGTCTCGAACTGAAGTGTTCTGTTGATCACGTGATTTTGATTTAGCACCAAGATGATTTATCGTGCATGAATTTTTTTACACGCAGACATGCTATATGCGCATATTGTGAACAGGCGATGATAACATAACCGCCAAGTCGAACACAACTCATGTAGATTGACAGAAAATAGTTCATTCATGTAACTGCTACAATAGCCTGTGTCTATCTTTCTCTCCCCTCACTTGATTCTCAAGGAATTATGCACAAGATTACTTGGGTATGATTGACAATATAAGAGTAGAGAGGCTAATTGGTTGGCTTAATCATGTGAATAGAAAGTACAGATTTTAATTGTTAGACATTTGAAGTTTGATTATAGTGGAGAAACATGTAAGATACGAGTAGATAGGGGTTTAGATTCCGTCTTTCTAAAGATAGCCAGAAGCAACTCATAGATAAGAAAATAGATCTATACATTTCATAAAGCTTATAATTTAAAGTTTGAATTGTCATCGTCCCTTTCTTCCATGAATGCCCATACAAATATATAAACATATACTTAACTTTATATAAATAGAGAGATGAATCAAGCTCTTCTCAAACTTGACAATGTTTTTCGGATTGTCAACCTTGAGAAAAGCTCGATTCATATCTTTATTTATATAAAATTAGGTATGTGTATATGTTTATATATTTGTATGTACAGAATTGATTCATAAGCTAAGTAACTGATCATTATGAATTTTCAAACTAAACTGCTAGGTGTAAGAGGTCATAATTTGGGCTATATTTAGTTTAATTTATTTTTATGCAAAAAGGTGGTAAAAAGAGTGGTGGAAGCCTATTGTGAAAATTTTGATACCTTTGACTTTTGTGAAATTATAACGATTTTAATAAATATTCCAAAAATTTCAGTTTCTTTGGATTTAAAAGGATTTAAAAGGTTTTTAAAGGGTTTTTAGAGGGCATAATATGGGCACAACCTCTCATGTAAAAATTAAAATATTTCAGATTTTCATTAAATTTGATCCATAGTCATGAGACGCCAGTTAAGTTAAATTTCCTGAATATCAATGTCTTCTTAAGATCCCTTAAGCCTTACATTTTAGACATTTTCTAGAATAAAAATCATATAATGGATTTTGATCAAAATTGGAACAAGGATTCTAGGCATAAGGTTTAGTTACGTTATATCTGGATTTTAATCTTCATAAGGGGACATACAAGTGGTGCAAAATGTTCTGTTTGGCGAATTAATTTTAGCCATATTGAGACGGGTATTCTTCTAGTATATATATATATATATATATATATATATATATATATATATATATATATATAAATGTATATAATTAGATTAAACTAGAGACCAGCCAATTTGTAAAATATATTAACATATTATGCTGAGATTTGAATCAATGACATTTTGTCTAGTTGTTCAGCATAATAATTTGACTCTTTGCAAAATTCCTGTGTCAAATATAAGCCTAAATTTTTTAACCTTTACAGCAACTATTTTAGTGGAGTATTTAGCGTGTAATTCACAGTTAATAGTTAATAAATGATTAAGCATTCTCAATTTTTATCAGAATCATTTATCGGTGAGTAGCAAAAAGTTAACACACAGCATAAATGCACCATGTGAAATTGTAATTCTCATATGGCATGGCAATCTTATACCAATATCACAACATATAATATTCTGAATCAATTAAGTGTTTGTTTTTCCTGAGTATTGATTTACTCCTCTCCAGGAGTTAGGCACAAGGCCAGTTTTTATCTTACTCCCACAAGTAAGATGTAACCCAAGTTCGGGTCGGGAAAGTGGGGTTTAAAAATTGCCTGAGTAGGGGCGCCTCAGGCAGTAAGCAATAAACTTACTCCCACCCAAAGAGGGGAGGCGAAGCCTGGGAGGGTGGACCTCCTAGAACTGCACAGGACAGACCCGTAGACAGGCGTAAATCAAGACCCCGAAGGCCAAGACAATACCAGTCTATGGGGTGTAGTATCCATCGGAACAGATACTACACTTTGATCTTAGCCAAAAGGCCAAGAAAATATCATTGCATATAACTGCAAAAAACGCTATCAAGTAGTTTTCCAAGCGGAAGTTAAAATAAAGTAAAACCTTTAATGATCATTACAAATATACATATTTGATTATGTGATTTTTCCTATTATCAGTAAAAATGAGTCTTTTGTTATCAGTAATTATTTTACTACTACTACTATTACTACTACTACTACTACAAATAATAATTAGAACAGAGAAATTGAATCGCTACTGACAGCTGCACAGAACAATGTGATTAGAACTAACTATATGAAAGCTAAAATAGACAAAACCCAGGAAGACAGAAAATGCAGGCTTTGTGGAAAGAGACGAAACGGTAAATCATATAATATACAAATGCATAAAACTAGCACAAACGAATACAAAAACAGACACGACTTTGTGGGAAAGGCAGTACACTGGGAACTATGCAAACGGCTGCATTTTGAACATACAGAAAAATGGTACTGACACAACTCAGAGACAGCACTGGAAAACGAAAATAACAAAATCCTCTGGGGCATGGAGGTACAAACAGACAAACTACTCTAAGCAATAGGCTTCCTCCTTTGCATAAAATGTTAGAATAATCAACAAAAAGATTTTTTAAAAACCTGCCTGATCGTAGATTTTGCCATCCCGGCATATTACAGGGTGAAGATCAGAGAGACAGAAAAACAAAGCAAACATACAGAACTTGCCAGAGAACGGAAGAAATTCATGATAATACCAATAATCGTAGGAGCACAAGATGAGAGAAATTAGAATCAAAGGGAAGACTGAGACTATACAACGGACGACAATGATGAAAACAGCTGAAATCTTAAGGAACATCCTCGAAGGCAGAAACCAACCCACATAAACTACGAACAATAACCAGCCATATAGAAGTTGCAATAGAAATGAAACAAAAAAAGAACATGAGACTAAAAGAACTGAAATTGCAATAAATATCATACCCTCCACACACAAAAAAAATGTGATGGCACCAGCTTCACCTGATACTACACAAAATGGTAGTGAATGACCAAGGAATAATAGAAAGACCGAGGAGGAAGAGCACTAACCAGACCTCGACTGGAGGGGTATGGAGAGTACTGAGATCTTGGAGAGGCTTACTGCTACTTAAATACCAAAATTCCAGAAAAAAAAATGGTCGTTACCAGCGGGAAATCAATGGTAAGTGGCTATTGCAACAACGCAAAATCATTTGAAATGGTCATTGAAAGAGGTAGAGAGTACTGGAAATCTGGGGAGACTGGTGATCACTCAGACTCCAGGGAACACCACCAGTTATGGCCAAGGTGAAAACTCCTAGTGAGTAAATAATAATATGAAGAAGACCAATGTATTCTCTCTAAAAGGTCTATCTCTTCTTTTTCTTTATCTGTTTTCCTACTTTGTCAGTTCCACCTTTTCCTCATTTATTTCATTTTACTTGTCCCTATTTACCTGCCTCCCTACGAGGGCAAACTTAGGAACAAGGTCTGTTTTTAATGTAGGGAAAATCCAGCTGCCAAAGAAAGGGACACTCTGGATGTGGGAAAAAATTTTTTTTTAAATTGCCTCACTCTAGAAGAATTTCTTCTCCTCTAACTGAGGACAGAACAGATATTACATGTTGATCTTGCCCGAAGGCCGGACCGCCAGTCACTTCTGTTGTATATGTTCTCTTTTTGTTCACCTCAATCTACGCCTCATGCTTCTAATTACACTTTTCCCCCTTTCTCTTCTCCTCGATGTATTTCTCTTTCTTCCTTTTTTTGCTACCTTCTCATTCTCTTTACTTTCTCTTTCCTTTCA
This sequence comes from Sepiola atlantica, assembly GCA_963556195.1. Lineage (NCBI taxonomy): Eukaryota > Metazoa > Mollusca > Cephalopoda > Sepiida > Sepiolidae > Sepiola > Sepiola atlantica. The sequence goes on along the minus strand of OY744515.1, from coordinate 47,111,562 downwards.
CTTACTCACCTCCCTCTCCCCTTCTCTCTCTCTTTCTCTCTTATAAGAATTATCTATTATTTCTCAAAAACTATACCATCTTTTTCTTCATCCCTTTTACCCTAATTTTAAATCTTCCTCTTCTTTGTTCTCTTTATATTTTCCTTCTTTTTTGATATCCTTTTCTGTTTTCTTTTTTCTTTTTTCTCTCTCTTCTCTTCACCTATCACTCTTAGCCTTACCCTTCTAATTAAACAGTTCCCTTTCTCCTTCTTCTTCTTCTTCTTCTTCTTCTTCTTCTTCTTCTTCTTCTTCTTCTTCTTCTTCTTCTTCTTCTTCTTCTTCTTCTTCTTCTTCTCCTTTTTCTTCTTCTTCTTCTTCGTCTTCTTCGTCTTCTTCGTCTTCTTCTTCTTCTTCTCTAAGTAGTTCTGTTCCCCTCCCCCTTCCTCCTTTCCCTCACTACCTTTTCCTTTCTCTCTCCCTACCCTCACACTTTATCACCTCACGGTAATAAGAGCAATGGCGATAATGGTATGATGGGTGGCATAGCTGCTTCTTATTGATAACTAATTTGTCTAAAATTATCCTGATCCAGGATTTATCAGCAACGGGTACGGATCAGCAATCCATTCTGATTCCATTCAATCTGCCCGGCTTTTCATCTTGCCCATGTCTCTCTCTATGCTTACTTGAAGCTCATCCACCTCTTCACCTGGTAAGTGATCCATCTCTACGTCTGCTCTGCCGAGGCATCATGGGAGGCCAACAGCAGGGGAAGTAATCTCGTCTCCGTACCATTTCATTGCACATGAGTGTTATTTATTGTACTATCAAATGTCACCCAAACGATTCTGTGGTTAACCAATGATTATTTCTTAATGCCAAGGCATAGAAAAATGGGATACCTTCCTTCCTCACCCCAATGCAATTTTCATTTTAAAATTAAAACAAAAAACATGGAGGTGCATGAGTGGCTTAATGGATACCATCACAGACTATAGAATCAGCTATGCAGGATTTAAATCTGATCGGATCCATTGTTTTCAATTATGCACTTATTTCATGTAGAAAGGTATGAACCCACTATTTTCCCCTTCAGCTACGAGTAAAATAGTGACTTGTGTTTAACTAATCATCTACATAATAATATGCTAAGGCATTTCGTGTTCATACGCACGTTATCACCTTTCATCCACATTTACAAATAATGAGATCGTTCGATCAGCAAAAATGGTGCTTGGTGATTAATCTGATGTCGCTAAAGTAAACGATTCCGACTCTACCCATTTTAAAATGAATTGTTCCAAAATCTAATCAAGTCATCCCGTCGGCTAAAAGAGTACAATTTTTAATAAATACATTTCAAAAAGTGACATCCGTTTTATTGATTTGAAGAATATTTAGGTCACAATTATAAAAAGAAGACAGAATATTTATCGTTTTTAAAAGAATGAAATTGCTACAATTTTAAATAAATAGAGAAAGAAGAGACATATTCGGTTTGTTTATTTAAAGAATATTAAGCTTACAATAACAATTATGTTTAGGGAAGAATAAAGAGACATATTTTATTAATAGTATTGATTCAAAAGGAATATTATTATTGCAGGTAAAACAGTAGAATTTCAAATAAATACTTTTAAAAAATAACATTTGTTTTATTGATTCTAAGAATATTAAGCTGACAATTATTTTTACTGTAAAATGACAAAGAATATTTATTGTTTTAAAAAGAATTAAATAACTACAATTTTAAATTAATAAATACAGAAGAGACATATTTGTTTTAGTTATTTAAACAATATTTAGCTGATATTGCCAATCATTTCTGTGGAAGAAGAAACAGTCATTTTTTTTTCGTAATAGTATTGCCACTAGCATACGTTTATTATTTCAAAGGAATATTATTTTTAATAGTAAATTATACAGATTGATGTAGATAGCACCGTGGAATTTCCATGGGTTCTTGCTATTGTAAAATTAATTTATGACAATATGTATTGTGTTTGGCATTAAACAGGAGTTCATATGCCATAAAATAAACCAAGCAAACGAACAAACATTGGTTAAAACATGTTCCCCTTGACTGAAGTCATACATGACTAACTATAAAAATTCGTATGCCATTACTCTAAATATATGCAAACATCAGGATATTCTCTGTAATTGTTCTTGTGAGAGAAAATTATATTGAGGCAAGAGTTGCATAATCAACAACTGCAGTTTTCTTGAAGTTCAGTGGTAAAGAAAGGTCTAGATAAATTGGTGAATCTCTGTCCCATTTGAAGATTCTTGATAACGTTCAGAAACGTATCTGTAATTTGATTGGCCTCACCCTTTCTTTATTTCCGCACCCTCTCTCTCTCTCTCACACACAGATGTGATGTTGCTAGGCTCAGTCTTTTCTATAAATACTATTATAGCATGTGTTCTTCAGAATTGTCTAATCTATTCACTGCTTCTTTTGTTTCAGCTCGTTTGACTTGTTAGTCTAGTGGTCTCTATGAATTCACTGTTTTGATACCTCATTGTAATACAGTAGCTTCTTTCCAAGAACTGCATGTTTGTGGAATAGTCTTCCTGCTGTTTTCCACCTACCTATAGTCTTGTCTTTTTTCAAGACTAAAGTCAATAGGCATCTTCTGTCTTTGCAGTAATCATCTTTAATTCTTGTATATTTCTAACATCAAGTGGCTTCATGCCTTGTCTGAGGCTATTTCCATTAAAAAAAAACAATGACGGGATAAGACTGGTATTATTTTTGAGTTTTTATTCTCCTAAAATGAAATAAAATAAAATTTATCGGAAAAATATAGCAAAGTGCAACAAGCCATGTAAAAGACAGAAGATGTTTGCATCTCGTATATACAGTCTGAATGTCTGTCCAAGTCGATTTTAAACCTGGATATGGTTGGCATCGCCACTATCCTCTCTGTAGATTGTTCCATGGAGCAGAAACACAGGCAGCGAATGCTGCCTTTCTGCTATTTGGAGAAAAGTGCGCATGATATATCTTTGGCAGGATCCCATGGAGACAATTTGCCTCTGGGGTGAGAAACTCCACATAAGATTGATTTAAATTCCCGTTGATGATGTTAGACTTGCTACAGAACGAAGGCTTGAGAGTCTAGTCTACTCTACTATTACACTCATAGAGGGAGGGACGACATATGGATTCATACATTTCCCAATGCTATTAGTAAAAGTAATGCAGTAGCTCCAACAGAACTCGAACCCGGAACCACTACACCATGCCACTTCCATCTCTGATCATTACCGGAGTTCAAATCCTATCATATCTATTATGCTAAATTATGAACTAATACTATTGGAAAAGGTATGAACCCACAATGTCCCCATAGCTATTTGTAAACAAGTGACTTGTGTTTAACTAATTGTATACAATTAATCATTGACAATAGGCATTGTTTTTTGGCATTAAGTAAAACAAAACGGATTTATAAGCTAATAAACGACCCATGACCCGTTAGGTAAACGTTGGTACATTGTACATGTTTTCTCTGCTTCCTCTTTTTACTCATTTCCTCTTACTCTCCTTCTTTTCTTTTCCTTTTCTTCTTTATTTACACCATTTATTTATTTACATACTCTCTTACTCTCCTGTTATGCTGCTGCTATACTACCTCTATTTCGCCCCTTCACCTATTTGTAGTCTCATTCGCCCTTCACGGCCAAACATACACTATGATGCTACTGTACTTCTTAATATATATTTACTTCTTAATTTACGTTATTTATTTATTGGTTTACTCTACTTCTCTTACGCTACTGCTGATACTACTACACCCTATATTTTCTATCTTTCCCCTACTTTTCGTCTCATTAGCCCTTCCTCCCACTATCTAAAACATCAACGTGCAATCAACTAACCAAGCAAGTGTTACATTACTTCCTCTGTCAGTGGAGGTCTAATGTCGCACAATCAGAACCAAATAAAATGTGTGGACATTCAAAAACATACAGCGTGTCTCCCACGTTCAACTACAGTAATCCTTCATCACTGAAGCAGTCATTCCACGTTCGTCTCAATGGAATAAAAGTTGGACATAACAACACAATAAAAATAGGAGTTCGAAGAAAGAAACTTTTATTGGGCTGCCGTCATTACCTTCTCTTTTGCCAGCGGCTGTGTGCGGTCTGGCAACGGATCTTTGGGGCTGTTTGCCCTATAATTTACCAGTGATGAAATTTTCTACTCGTGGTGTTCGCCTAAAAAACTTCCAAAAACTTCTACCTCTCTCACTCTCTCCTTTTTGCCTCATGTGGCATACAATTTATATTCAATGCCAAAACAAACTATAACTTGTCAATGACACTAAGTGACCGATGCATAATCTTGAAGCTAGTAAAAGGGACAAGATTTAAACTTTAGTATGCAATAAATATAAATATATAACGTTATTAATAAAAGCGTGAGGATATTTTTAAACTAGGATATTTAAACATTTTGAATTACTAATAATATTGTATGTGTTTGTTTAAAATTTGAAATAATACAGATAATGAGTTATACTTATTAGTGTTTAAAATTATATGAGAATTAAGAGTTAATTACAACGTAAAAATGTAAATTATTATTGATATTATTTGATTTTGTTTAAAGTTTGAAATGCTATAGATAAATACCTACTTCGTTTTAAAACTATATGGCAATTTATACTGAATATTTGAATATAAGTATTTTTTCTCTTTATTTCTTTCTTTATTTTATTTATATTTTTATTTATTTGTTTTGTACTACTAATTTATTAATTTTTAATTATTTACGTTTTAATAATTTGCAATTATTTAATTATTATTTCAGTATTTACTACTTTTCCTTAATGAAAACATAAATAACAAAGTAAATATTTATTCATGTGCCTACACTTGGTTAGAAAATGTTTAATAATTTATTTTGTTTTTAAGTTTATAAGTTGATATATTTACTCTAAACATAATTTCAATTTTATAAAATTTATATTACAAGAAAGTGCTTATTTTAAAATTTCCGAATTAATATTACTATTTATGTTTTTACTTTTTGATTACTATATATATATTTAGATAATGTAGTATTATTTTTATATTTTTCATTATCGAATGTCATAATAAGATAAACCTTAGATAGATTCCCTAAAGCTCCCATATATTTTTCCTTTCGTTATTAATATTGTTATTTACGATGGCTGTGTATAACACATTAGATGCTAAACATTTATTCATCAATGGGCAATTGTTTTTGATTCTGCAATTACATAAATTGGTATTAGTATCACTATTAAGATGCTTATTATTAATACTCCTATTATTATTATTATTTACTCACTAGGAGTTATCACACTGGTCATCGTCAGTGATCGCCCACTGCCAACAACCTGTGGTATTCCCTGGAGTCTGAGTGACAACAAGTCTCCTCAGACTTCCAGTATGCTCCACTTCTTTCCGTTCATCACCACTGATGACCTTGCGGTATCGCAACAGCCACCTACCACCGATTTCCCGCTGATAAGGGCCATTGGTCCCCTCTGGGGCCCGAGTGGCAACAAGCCTCCCCAAGGTCCCAGAGCTGTCTGCGCTCTTCCAGTGAAGGTCTGGTTTACACTTTCCCTCCTCAACCCTCTGTCCATAATTTTCGTGGTGTCAGCCTATGCTTGCGCCTCTCTCGTGCGGTTGTATTTTCCCCGGTTCTGTTGTCTTGTGCTTCCATGTGTTTGTTCTCCATTCGTTGCTTATGTGGATTGGTTTTCGCATTCGAGGACATTTCTCAGGATTGTAGCTGTTTTGATCATTACTGTCCTTTGTATGGTCTCAGTTATCCCTTTGATTCCTATTTCTCCTAGTCTTTTCTCCATGTTTTTGGGGACTGTTCCTAGTGCTCCTATGATTATTAGTGTTATACTGACTTTCTTCATGTTCCATATTCCTTTCAATTCTCTGGCAAGTTCAGTATATTTGCTTCTTTTTTCCGTCTCTTTGATCTTCACTCTGTGGTCCGCTGGAACGGCAAAGTCTACGATTTTGCAGAATTTTTCTTTCTTGTTGATTATTATCATATCTGGTCTCCTTGCTGTTATGGGTTTGTCTGTTTGTACATTCATATCCCATATGATTTTGTGTTTTTCGTTTTCTAGTAAAGTTTCTGGTTTGTGTTTGTACCGTTTTTTTACATATTCGAAATTCAGTTGTTTGCACATTTCCCGGTGTACTTCTTTCCCCACGCTGTCATGTCTGTTCTTGTATTCCTTTTGGGCTAGCTTGCTGCATTCACTTATTATATGATTTATCGTTGCGTCTCTTTGTCCACACAATCGGCATTTGCTGTTTTCCTGGGTTTTATCTATTAGGAAATCGCATTGTTCTGTGCGGCCGTCAGCAGAGATTCCGTTTCTCTGTTCAAGTGTCCTTTTCTTAGCCATGCCCAGCTGTTTTCATTGGCTTCATTGCTTGTGAGTCTTATAAAGCGTCCATGTAGTTGTTTTCTTCCCACTTTTCCTTTCTTGTCTTTTTGTTTCTGGTTTCAGTGCTTCCGGAGTTGTTTGTTGGGCTGGTGTCTCTTGCTGTGGTGATCAGTCTTTCCGTGTTCTGGGTTACATATTTCTCCAGCTCTTTTTTGGTGTCTTCCACACAGTCTTCTATACTTACCAGTCCTCTACCTCCTTCATTTCTTTTCATGTAGAGTCTGTCCGTATCGTCTTTTGGGCGCAATGCATTGTGCATAATCATTAGTTTTCTAGTCCTCTGGTCAAGGTGCCTGAGTTCTTCTTTGGTCCAGCCTATGAATGGTCCAGAGTATCTTATTAGTGATAAAGCCCATGTGTTTATCCCTTTTACTAGGTTTCTGCTATATAGTTTAGTTTCTTCTTCTTCTTATTATTATTGTTATTATTATTATTATTATTAGTAGTAGTAGTAGTAGTAGTAGTGTTACCATTGATACTAATTATTATTATTATTGTTATATAAAAAAATAATTGTTTTATTGGAAAGATGTTTTCCTGCTGATATCCCCTCTTTCATCAACTTATAAAATGCCAAAAAGAACTATTTGTAGCAGATGGTTGAACACAAAAAATGGACACAATTTGCAAGATTCTGTATTATTTCTTACATGCTATTATAAAAATGGATAAATGAGTTATTACTTCTTCTTTGATAGAATTGGTAATGAAGATTTTCTTGTAATCTTTTCTGCAAACAACAAAAACATGACGATAGACCTGGAATTCAGTACAACATAGAAAAACTATTTCTCTGCCGAAAATGAGTCAAAGTTTAGAAATCAAAGGTGAACTGCAACATCTTCTAAAAGTCGATCGAAATAGAATTTGATGTTTCTAACAACATATAGAAAAATACTATTGGCCCCACATGCTTTATCTGTGGCCGTTCATTTGAGTCTTTATAAGGGCTTAGAAGTCATCTTGGTAGCCATGCCAGACGAGCATAAGATCAGGTTTCGTAGCAAAGGAAGGGAATATGCGCAAAGATAAATGATGACTGCAACTATGTATAAAATAAATACTTTTCCATCAAACTAATTGAGTTCTCTTAGATTACCAGTGACGTAGAATGTAGACAAAAGAAAAAATATAGTTGTTCTACTATCAGTAGCCGATTTGTTAGCACAGGAGGAAGATGCCCAATAATTACAGTTGGAAGTGAGCTGACGTTCGGGTTTCGGATATCGGCATAGATATACTTGCTGTGTCTAGCCACACCGAAAAGTCGTGATAAGACGAAAGAGTTGTCTGTGGATGATTATATTTTATTATGTATATATAACAAATCTGACTATATTGTATTATATATATCTAAAGACTTTTTCTTCGAAAATCGATGAATTAAGGATAATTAGACTACTTGCTTTTGAACTTCTGATGTTTTAATGAATATTGTATTTTTATTTTTATCATTCATTTTCTGAATTTATTGCTCTATTCACTATATTGAGCTTTCTATTATCACGATGGATTATCATTTAAGGATAGATAATTTATCATTAAATTCGTATTCAATGTTATATATATATATATATATATATATATATATATATATATATATATATATATATATATATATATATATATACAGCATGTCGCGAAACAAAAGAAAAGATTCTTTTAATCAGTTGGAAGTGATAGTTTGAATTTTTATGGCAGATAATTGAAGTATAGAAAGTTCAAATAAAGTAGTTTTAGGCAATTTAAGAACTATCTTTCGGATAAGAGAATATGATTTCGAGAGTATGCAAAAGTAGTTGGCCGCTTCGCTCTCCCGCCCTCACACAGGTGGGCTTCTGGTTTAGAGGCACCTTGAGGGTCAGAGTATTTCATTACTAGCAACCGAGAAGCCTGGAAAAACTTCAAAATCATATTGAAGAAACATGCACTCTTATTTATTTATATTTTTATACCTTTTCAATTGTTGACATTATGGTAAACTTTTTTTACCAACTTATCTTATCGTTAGAGGGGATTCGAACAGATATCATCTTTGAAAAGTCATGGTTTAAGGAAGGAATAATGAAATAATTTTCTTTATAAATCCCTTGTTTTGAACTGTTGATGATTTAATAGATATTGTATTCTACACAATTTTTATTTTCATCATTAACTTATATATATATATATATATATATATATATATATATATATATATATATATATATATATATATATATATATATATATATATACTAGCAGGACCCGTGCCCCGGCGTTGTCCCGGATAGATATAAATTAAATTTTTAAAAATGTAAGTATTAGAGTATTTATTCGTCAAAAAGCATTTTAAAACAACCTTGTAATTTAGGTGATTAAAGTAAGATTTATCGATGTTTTAGATTCATACAAAATAGATTTCTCTATGTTTTGGGTGACTGCTTCATCCATTTACGTTTGTAAGTAGCGGTTTATTCCACCAAATAAAAACACTACCGCCCCTAAAGTAAATATGATCCAAAAATGTTCGTGAAGGTTTCCAAAGTCAGTGAAGGAAAAATACTTCTAGATTGAGGCAATTTTTATCTCAATCCGTAATGCCCATTCAGAATTTACTAACATTAAAAATCGACTGTTGTCTAACTCTGGCTTTGATTGAAATATATAACGATTGATTTAAGGCATTTTTGTGGTTATTTTGTTTTCGCGACTGTTAACTAATCTACACTTTTACCATTTACTATGTTGTTGCTATTTCGTTGCCTCTCCTCAAAGGGAGGGTTATACAATAGTAATGTTTAATGTTTTGAAAATCAATCTTCTGGGGGAAAAATTGCCGCAGTCTAGAAAAATGTCTCTTTCACTGACCGAGAAGAGGAAAGACAACGTAACGGATATTTCACTTAAAGTTGAAGTATATTTAGAAAAGTAGAAATTAATATTTTTGGAATATCAGTAGCAGTTTTAGCGTCGAAGAAAATATGTAAAAAAGTCATGAAATAAATTTGAATAATGTTCGGTATGAATTAATATCGAATAATGTTCGATGAATAGGAAAATGTAGATGAACATAATGATTTTAAATGTTTAGCCGGTCTGTGTTCGAAATTGATTTAACTGTCGTGAATTAAGCAAAGGAATGTTATAAAAATATACTTAAATAAATCGACGAATGCTAATGTAAATCGAATGTGAGCAGAATAAAGGTACTGTTGATTGCTACGATTATTTAAGTCGGCGAAAAAATAAACACATTTTTTTAGAAATCGTTGCGAATTAATAGAGAGAGGGAGGAGGAGGAAGAGTGAGAGAGAGAAAGAGAATGGGCGGTTATCATAGGTAAATGTAAAGAAAAAAGGAAAACGTCTTACGTAAAATGCCCCCTAATGAAAAAAAGAGTACCTAACAAAAATGAAAACACGAATGCTAAATTAATGTTAGGTATGTATGTATCGTCAAAAGGTAAACAATGAACTTATGTTGAATGTTAATTAGTAGCGGAAGGTTCGTAGAGAAACTGATATTACGTGCTTTCATTGAATTGTTATTAACAATTGCATGTCGCCGAAATAAACACTGCAGTTCGTTTTACGCTGTAAGTATTTTGAAAAAGATTTTTAAGCTTTAAAAGTGTTATATATTAAATTGTCTAAGTGTTTAAGTTAAAAATGAAATTATACCTGAAGCAAACGAAGATTGCTAAGGGAAATGTCTAAAGTCGATTCGATTAAGAGATTGTAGCTGCCATTTCGAATCAATGTACAGTATGAATGATTAAGTTCGTTAAATGTATTCCGTGAATTCCGGAATGAGATGAAGTCTATGTGTAATAGTTAGAAATAACGTAATCCAGTATTCTCGAAAATCAGTGAAATATGAGGGAGCGTCTATTAAATTTGTGCGGAATCTATTAAGTTAATAGAAGATGAATAGAAAATAATAACATTTACGTTTTTCTTAAGTATCCGTTGTTTATTTCTCCCCGGTGAAGAAGGGGAGAGTGTTAGTATGAAAATATTAGAGGGAAAAGTTTTTGCTACCATCTCTATAGAGTATGTTTTGGGGAGAGTCTGTGAAGGTGGTCAAAAATTAGTATTTAGGGTTAGCTGGAAAAAATAATAATAAATTTCTTCAAACACGCTCGAGTTAATAAGCTGAATAGAGTGGTGAGTTTAGTAGTCTATGGTGCATGTGGTTATTTTCTTACTCTCGCCGAAGGTACAGGTGAAAAAACGTCTTCACTTTATATATATATATATATATATATATATATATATATATATATATATATATATATATATATATATATATATGTGTGTGTGTGTGTGTGTGTAATTTGATTTAGCTTTTGCTTCTCTAATTCCTTTCCATTCTTCTTCATATATATATATATATATATAATAAAAGTTTTTAAAAAGGTTTAAGGCAATGCGAAGATCCGGGTTGCTGGAAGCTGTGAAGAACAAAAACAGAACAAAACCGAAATAAGTCGGATATAGATCGAAAGGTTTGTTTATTTTTCTAGACAGCAAGGGTGTTAGTTTGTAATGTCCGGATTATCAAGAATCAATTTGATATTTCGAGAGATTTTTTTTTTTTCTTCTTCCTCTCCTTGTCAAAAATAAATAAAAGAAAAATCCCGGGTACCGAAAAAATGCCAGGAGCGCTGGGGGGTTAAACCGGAAGTGTTCAGAGTAAAGTATTCAGAGGAAAACTAAATAGATTCTTTTTATTTATTTATTTTTTTTTTTTTAAATATATATATATATATATATACACCCATATATATATGTAATTGTCTGTTGTTTCTATTTATTTAATTTTTATTTATATATTTACTATTATTGTTATTTGTTTTTTTTTGTTTTTTTTGTTTTTTTTGTTTTGTTTTTTTTTCGTATATAAAACGTAGTTATTACTTATAGTATATATGTTTGTCAACAGGCTGATTCCGGCATTAGATTTTAAATGTGTTGTAGATAGCTAATTATTTGTTGTCGGTGCAGTATATTAAAATTTAGTTATGTCTGGTTAAGTTTAATCCTTATTTATTGGTTTTAATTTATCTCTTAAATGCCTATTGTTTTAGGTATGGAAAGTTTGCTGGTTAAGGGGAGACAAATCTCTTATTTTTGGTATTCTGTTATTCTGTTAATTGGCTTTGTATGTTGAATTTATTTAACTAAAGTAATGGTCAATTCTTAGTATAACGGATATGATTTGTGCAAATAGTGTTTATTATGGGGGGGGGTATTATCTGGGGATGGGTTCGGGGGGGGGGTAGGTTATATGATGAAGGTAGAATTTAATTCATGTCTTTGATTCAAAAATGGGCTAAGTTTGGAAATGAGAATAGCTTCCATCAGTCTTAGGTCGCCTAGGTTCCTGGTCGAGGCTAAAATGGAAACTTTTATGTCTTGTTGTGTAGTATTGCATGAGGAAGTATGTTTGAAGAAGGAAGATATATTTGTATTCATGTGTTCTTTTATACGTTGGTGTAATTGTCTTGTAGTATATCCAATATAGGAGTGGTTACAAATAGTGCATGATATATTGTATACACAGTTAGTGCGGTGGCATAGTCCAGTGGTAGGAATGGGACAATTGGCTAGGGAGCATGGTTCTTGGGTGCGTGTAGTGCGTTTTTTGGAAAGGTGTTGGCGTAAGGTGGTGCCGGTGTGGGTGAGTTGAATGTCTAGTTTTTCTTTATGTATTGCACTGCGGATGGCATTAGTGATTCTGTCGTTAAAGAAAGGTAGTTTTAGGAAGCATGTGTTGAAGAGTGTGTTGTGTCTGCGTGATCTGGTCTTGCTGAGGTGGGTTATTGTGGAAGTGGGGTAGCCGTTGGTGATTAGGGTTTGATGGAAGTCTTTGGTGTGTTTAATTTTATTGGCAGTAGATGAGCATTTATTTTGTATGCGGGTAATTTCATTACGGGCATAGTCTAGTTTGGCTTTAAGGGGCAGGGCAGATTTAAAATGAACAAATAGGTTTTTACAGGCAGGTTTTCTGTAGAAGTTGGTCTGTATAGAACCGTCTTCTGTGATTTTGAGGTTGAAATCGAGGAGAGATAGTGAGCCGGAGTCGCTAGGGTGTTCAATAGTAAATTTTATATGGGGGTCGGTGTTGTTGAAAATGTCGAAACAGCATTTTCGACATTTTCAACAACACCGACCCCCATATAAAATTTACTATTGAACACCCTAGCGACTCCGGCTCACTATCTCTCCTCGATTTCAACCTCAAAATCACAGAAGACGGTTCTATACAGACCAACTTCTACAGAAAACCTGCCTGTAAAAACCTATTTGTTCATTTTAAATCTGCCCTGCCCCTTAAAGCCAAACTAGACTATGCCCGTAATGAAATTACCCGCATACAAAATAAATGCTCATCTACTGCCAATAAAATTAAACACACCAAAGACTTCCATCAAACCCTAATCACCAACGGCTACCCCACTTCCACAATAACCCACCTCAGCAAGACCAGATCACGCAGACACAACACACTCTCCAACACATGCTTCCTAAAACTACCTTTCTTTAACGACAGAATCACTAATGCCATCCGCAGTGCAATACATAAAGAAAAACTAGACATTCAACTCACCCACACCGGCACCACCTTACGCCAACACCTTTCCAAAAAACGCACTACACGCACCCAAGAACCATGCTCCCTAGCCAATTGTCCCATTCCTACCACTGGACTATGCCACCGCACTAACTGTGTATACAATATATCATGCACTATTTGTAACCACTCCTATATTGGATATACTACAAGACAATTACACCAACGTATAAAAGAACACATGAATACAAATATATCTTCCTTCTTCAAACATACTTCCTCATGCAATACTACACAACAAGACATAAAAGTTTCCATTTTAGCCTCGACCAGGAACCTAGGCGACCTAAGACTGATGGAAGCTATTCTCATTTCCAAACTTAGCCCATTTTTGAATCAAAGACATGAATTAAATTCTACCTTCATCATATAACCTACCCCCCCCCCCCCCGAACCCATCCCCAGATAATACCCCCCCCCCCATAATAAACACTATTTGCACAAATCATATCCGTTATACTAAGAATTGACCATTACTTTAGTTAAATAAATTCAACATACAAAGCCAATTAACAGAATAACAGAATACCAAAAATAAGAGATTTGTCTCCCCTTAACCAGCAAACTTTCCATACCTAAAACAATAGGCATTTAAGAGATAAATTAAAACCAATAAATAAGGATTAAACTTAACCAGACATAACTAAATTTTAATATACTGCACCGACAACAAATAATTAGCTATCTACAACACATTTAAAATCTAATGCCGGAATCAGCCTGTTGACAAACATATATACTATAAGTAATAACTACGTTTTATATACGAAAAAACAAAAAAACAAAAAAAAAAAAACAAAAAAAAAAACAAATAACAATAATAGTAAATATATAAATAAAAATTAAATAAATAGAAACAACAGACAATTACATATATATATGGGTGTATATATATATATATATATATATTAAAAAAAAAAAAATAAATAAATAAAAAGAATCTATTTAGTTTTCCTCTGAATACTTTACTCTGAACACTTCCGGTTTAACCCCCCAGCGCTCCTGGCATTTTCTCGGTACCCGGGATTTTTCTTTTATTTATTTTTGACAAGGAGAGGAAGAAGAAAAAAAAAAATCTCTCGAAATATCAAATTGATTCTTGATAATCCGGACATTACAAACTAACACCCTTGCTGTCTAGAAAAATAAACAAACCTTTCGATCTATATCCGACTTATTTCGGTTTTGTTCTGTTTTTGTTCTTCACAGCTTCCAGCAACCCGGATCTTCGCATTGCCTTAAACCTTTTTAAAAACTTTTATTATTACTCCCAGCAATGCTTACAGCAAACTACCAATTTCTATTATATATATATATATATATATATATATATATATATATATATATATATGTTGCGAAACAAAATAAAAGTTTCTTTTAATCCGTAAGAAGTGATAGCTTGAATTTTTATTTTATAGTGTCCGGTCGGGTTAGCCGGGTTTCATCCATCTGGTCATTCTCGATTTGGGTAAAAATTTGGCCACTTCTTTCTTCAGATAGACTCATCAGTCTCGTTTCATACGGCAGTTTAATGAAATGCCTGAAACCGGAAGTTGATTTATTTTTATTTCAGGATCACCAGCAATGTATAGTATTTAAATAAAATAGTTTATATTAGCTTTTGTATGACCCACGATTTTGCAGTTTGATTATTTTTTCTACTAACTTGTGACATATATATATATATATAAATATATATATATATATATATATATATATATATATATATAATTATTACTTTAATAAATACTATTTTAATATATATGATACCCAATATTGCTGCTAACAGTTGGAAGTGATCTGCTATTCAGGTTTCGAATCTCGGTGTGTATACGCTTGCTACGTCTTGCTACACTGAAGAGTCGTGATACGACGAAACAACTGTCTGCGGATGAATATATATATCAAAAAGGAATAATTGCTTTTCTGGAAATTTCTTTAAAGATTTTTTTCGTGATGATGTTCCCATCCCCCGCCCCAACTTATGAAGCGGAAAAAGAACCATCTGTTAGCAGGTGGTTGAAGAAAATAAAAAAATGGCTATTATTTGTTAGGATCCCGTATTGTTTGTTACATGCTACGGTAAAAAGATGAAAAAAATAATGGATAAATGAGTTATATTCTTCTTCTTTGATGGAATTGGTGATAAAGAAATTCGGCATAGGATCTTCTCGTTTATCTTTTGTCCAAGTAAAAACAAAAAAAGAAAGATTTTTTTTTCTGTAGGGACCGAGAGAGTGGGTGAGAGCAAGGGTTTCTGCTTACAAAAATACTGAAGTCAACTGATAGCAATTCTTTCATAAATCTCAAGTAGCAAAACAGGCGGAATCAAAGACAAGACATATTCCAAGGAATGGTAAATAAGAATGGAAATAATAAAGAAACGAGTAGCTATTCTTCTTGTTAATTTTGTTTTGTTATCTTACATAAATGTATATATATATGAATGTGTTTTCATTTATGTGTATTCTATTGTGTATATGTATATATGAATATGTATATATGTATGCATATATATGCCTAATAATATGTATAGATATGTATGCATATATATATATATATTTAGTAAAACAAAAGTATGAATCACAATGCAAACTACATCACAAGCCATTAGAGATATCACTAGCAATCAAAAATCCAAAACATTACGCCAACAAATAATGCTGGCATTTATTTACTTTCATGTAAAAAATTCCACAAAAAATACATCGGTAAAACACAACGTAACTCGGATAAAATTATATACGATCATAAATGAACTATTAAATTACGATCACAGACACGGCCTTTTCTCTTACATGATAAATTTCAACCACACTTTCGATTTTACTCAAACCACAGTAATAAGATCAATCCACAATAATAATAATCGGTAACTGAATCACTTATCATTCCAACATTTAACAACATTATAAGACAACGAATAGGTTTCTACTATATCACACCTAGTTTAGCTAAAATTATAATCCGCGAAAACAATATTAAATTCGATAACGGCTGAAAATAAAAATATTTTTTGTTTTTCTCAAATCACGTGATCACACCTGAAAAAAATTACAATGATTCTCTTTTCCGCTCACTCGGATGTCTGCAAAAATATTAATTCCCATCATATGAAATAACTTTTCTATCTTTATTTCTGTTTTTCTTTATCCTTTTCTACCATAACCTATTTCCTATTCGGTCGGCAAGTAGATCATTTTTAAAACCGCTTATAATTTACATCTCTCCCTCACCCTTATACTATCTTTCTCGCTTTCTTTATTGCTTTCAATTCAGTCCTTATATTTTCTTATGTTTTTATTTCAAAATGTGTTAATATCTAAATGATAACTCATTCCTGACGAAGTCTTTTGTAAAATAAAGTCGAAATATTAAATTCCTAACGGGGTTAAATTTGATTGGATTGTGTTGGTATATTTGCTTCTTTCTATGTTTCTTCTACAACACACACACACACACATATATATATAATATATATATATATAATATATATATATATATATATATGAAGTCGTAGTTTCTGCCTGTTTCTTCGTTTAAGAACCTCTCCTAGGGTTTTGGAGATCAAGCCTCACTACTATATATATTCTGAAACTAAATTAACCAGGTTAACTGAATGAGTATATTTCATTTGGATTAAATAAGGTACAATAATATTGTGGGGACTGTGTTCACGCCAGACGTTCGTGCTAAGGAAGTATAACCTTTAATTTTATATTATTTTATTTATAACTTGAAAATCATAGAAATGATTATATAAGAGTAGTAATGGTAATAAAGGATCTAGGAAAATCTGGGTGTACATCGACGAGATTTCAGACGATAAATTTACCAAACTTACTTCAATTAATGTCATTTGACTTCTACGCAATGTTGAGTATACCCTTTTACCCCAAAATTGAATATTTTTTAAAATGTGAAAAATAAGAATAAAAATATGGTGTTATGAGCTAGGCGGTAAACAGATAAACTTTCTCATTCAATGCTAGGTCTCCCAGCTAGTATATAATATATATATATATATATATATATATATATATATATATATATATATATATATATATATATGTATATAAACATTTTTTTGAAAAACCATAACAATGTAATTTGTCGAAATAAATAAATAACATTTATTTATTTTAAACCGAGCTTTCGAATATAAAATATTCCTCGTTAGAGAGTTTTTTTTTCTTCTTTTTTTCATCGTCTGGTGGTATTGACTTGGTGAGAAAGAATGTCCGTGTCTTAAGGCGCGGTTAAGCCATTTTGAATAGAAAGGAGTAGACACATTATTATAAAACATTGTTTCGTAAAGGTATAAACATTTTTTTGAAAAACCATAACAATATAATTTGTCGAAATAAATAAATAACATTTATTTATTTTAAACTGAGCTTTCGAATATAAAATATTATTCAAAATGGCTTAACCGTGCCTTAAGACACGGACATTCTTTCTCACCAAGTCAATACCACCAGACGATGAAAAAAAGAAGAAAAAAAAACTCTCTGACGAGGAATATTTGATATTGTTTTTATTTAGAATAGTAATATATTTATGTGGTTGTTAAAGCAATTTTCAATTATTTTTTAAAGTTTTCTAGGAATATTAGTTTTTACATTATAAGAATATGGAGGATTAAACCAAGTATTGTATTTCCTTCTGTAAAGTTTACATGGATTCCATGTTCATAGGTGCGATTATTAGGATGTTCAGCTGTGTTTAAGATGCTAGCTTAGATAAGTTAACGAAATTTCCATTCTCAGTATTAGAATTACTTATATTATTTCTTGTGTTTAGGTATTGTTGCCTATGCTTTGTTATTCTATTTTTAGATCATCTTAGCGTCATATTATAGGTTATTATATTTGAGTTATTTATGTCTATTTGCTAGAAAGTAATTTTATCTTCATATATAAGGATATTAAACTCTTCTAGTAAACAAATCTATGTTCAAACTAAGATAATAGTTTTGTTTGTTTTTTATAAACTATATATATATATAAATTTAAATATAAATATTTAATGTAGCGTTTTCTAATATATCATTATATATTACATATATCTATACATATACACATTTATGTGTATACAGTTTAAGAATATGTAAATATTCGTATATATATTTATAGTTTTTATTTTTTCTAGTATACATATATATATATATATGTGTATATATATATATGTATATATATATATATATATATATATATATATATATATATGAATGATCATATATCTTTATGTGTTAATCGTTTTCACTCACATTTTACTTTATATGTATATATGCAATAAATATTTCATATAATGTTTTCAAATCTATCAATATATATTACATCTATACATATATACATTTATGTATGTATATACTTTTTCAGAATATATATGTGTATATATATATATATATATATATATATATATATAGAGTCATATATATATACATTTTATAGTTTTTAGTAGCATGATTATATATCTTTATAAGTTTTAATTGTTTTCACTTTATATATATATCAAATATAATATATGCTATATATATATATATACGTGTGTATTTGTGCGTCATTAATAATGTGTATTTATGTATGTATATTAATATCAAATGTCTTTTGTAAATGTTTTTCTCCAAGCCTCAAGACATATAATACCGCCATTTTTGGTATGAGTAAGTTGTCCATTCAGTGTCCATGCAGAACGCAAGTCCTTACGGCTGAAATCAAGTGAAAGAAATCACGTTCGAGGCGCACTCATGTAGAAGCAATACAAGAAACATCGGCATTTCTTGTCAATTTTGCCTATCTTTATCTCCATAAATTCCTTCCGACACAAAAGGAACTCTCTTTATATTTTTCTTTTTTGATTTCTCCATTTTGTTTTATTTCAGGTAGGAATTGAAAAACAAAAAAGCAAGAACAGAGACAAAGAACTAGAGTATAATAGATGGACGGCCAGATTGTTAAATAGGATAGACTGAAACGTAGAGTAGCAGGGTAGCCTGCTGTAGAAAATGTTACTGAGTGGTGGTCATCGTGGTTGTTGTGGGAGTAGGGTTAGGGTTAGGTGTAGGTGTAGGTGGTTGCATGATCGTTCAGTACTAGGCTTTCATTTTGTGGGGTCATCCTTATGATGTTAATTGTTTACTATGGATGTCCTAAGTATGTAGAGGAGTACGATGCCTTCCTACATTCTTCAGATTCTTTTTGTTTTTTTAACACAAAGACATTTAATATGAATAAAAGAAAAAATCCGACATCTAATAGGAATACAATATATCACAAGAAAAAGAACAAATCATTCATTTTCTTGAAATACTTGCCTGATAATTCCATTTTCAAAAGAAAACTAATGTTTGATTCCATGTAATTTCACTCTATTTTAAATGTATTCGCTTACTTTTTTGGTCACATCCTCTAAACTGCTCTTACACAACACCCCTCCTTCTATAGATGTGCAGCGACCATAATAAGAAATATAAGACACCTAAAACCCCAGTCATGGTCTGTTGCACAGAAGAAGGGATTATTTTATTGCTACCACTATTCTAAGTTTTCCAAGTAGAGCAAAACATCGAATGAGATTCTAACCGAGAAGGCTAATGAAAAAAAACATAGAAAACTATGTGGCGAATATACCCGGTGAACCAACTGCAAGAAAGAGCTAGACAATTGCACTTAAAGGGACGGTTACAGTCTTAAAATGTTTTCTCGGTTGAAGTCTCTGAAATAGTGAAGGTTTTGCATTCAGTAGGATGCCCCATCCCACACAAAAGACAAAGAGAAAAAATTGGAAAAATAGGTAGTAAAGAAACAGAGACATTATCACTGAGTCTCTTTGATCTCTCTGTACAACGTGACATAAGGAGTTTGGCCTTACAAGTAAACCCTGACAAAATATTCGTAAAGACAGTAGTCGAAGGCCAAATAAGATCTCCTGGGAATTGCTACACATTTGCCCATACGAGGAATGGTGTACTTTCTCCTAGTGATGCTACCACAATTAACAACACTAAGCTGAATATTCCACCAGACCAGATGAATTGTCGTCCTGAAATCCAGAAATACCAGGCGAAGACCACAAGAAAAATAAACTACAACATAGTTAAGTGGAACATTAGGGAGAGGAAAATGGTTATTATTCAATGCTTTATTTACTCACGGCTTGAGAAGTAGAGAAGAACCTTAAATAAACACTTGGATATCTATGTATCTCATAAAAGAATCAAGTGTTAGCCTCAGGAAGTGGCCTTTTGGTTTCTGAGAGCTGAGTAGATATAATTCATCTAGCCTGCCTTCTTGTCTCAGTTCTGTCTTTTCTTTTCTTAATGTCCTCACTACGATATAATTATTCTTTTTAATGGTTAATCCAGCCCTGGATTGTTGGATTATTCTTACAGACAGTTGTTGTGGCTTGCATTCTATATTGTAAACATATAATTTACAATGTGTTTGATACAATCTGTAGTAGTGGTCATCATTAATTCAGTAGATAAGCACTATGGTAATAAAATTGTGTGACTACTTCTTGTGTGTCTGCTTTTATCATTATATTTTTTAGTATTCATTTATTATTTATTGAAAACAAAAATATTATAGCATAAAGTACTAGAACTTTTTTTAAAAAAATCATATTAAAAATAGTATTTACTTACGAAATTAAATCCACCAGAATGCATTTTCGTTTTCGTCGTAAACAAATCAGTCATTTTAATCTTTTAATTAATAGTTGAAAATAAAAAGAATTGGTTACTTTGTGACCCTTCGAAATGTGAAAGAACTTTGGAAGCATTTAAATTTTTGAATAGAAAATTATATTTTGGCTTAAAAGTTCTAAGAAAATCCTTATGTATCTAAAATATTGAAAGTTTTAGAAGCTATTTACATCCACCAATTTCATGAATAGGGATTAAAATCACCTTAGCAAAATTACTTATAGTTTTATAACAATTGGGTTCAATGAATAATTTAATGACCAAACGATACTGTATAAATTTAATCTTCAAAATCCTACTTAAAAGGATGTGACATAATTAAAAAAAAACGAAACAAAAATGAAAATAAAACGATTCCCGGGCAACACCGGTTAGATACAACTAGCTTATAATATTATTTTGCTATTTATTCTAGATAGTTGTTGCATATTTTGTTAGTTATTGATCATTTATAACCTACATAGAAAATCAGGAACGTTCCCTTGCGCGGTCTGCCTAAGTGGTACAGAGAGAAACTCCATCTTTTGCCCTGTCTGTTTCTACTGGTGGTCTACTCCGACCGGATCAGCAATACAGGTGTCCTCGTTAAGTGGACACAGCTAGACCAATCGACGGCAGGCCAGTGAAAGAGGTCGCGGTTGGGGATAATAAACTGGAAGCTGTAGCTGATTTCTGCTACCTGGGCGACTCCCTTTCAGCTGATGGTGGTTGTGAGACTGCTGCTATTACCCGATGCAAATAGGCCTGGAGGGGCTTTAGAGAACTCCTTCCAATCTTGACAAATAAGCATCTGGCAATCACAACTAGAGGACAGGTGTACACCAGTTGTGTGAGGAGTGTCATGCTTTATGGCTCTGAGACATGGGCTGCATCGGCAAGAACTCTCAAGAGACTGCAATGTAATAAAAGGGCCATGTCAAGCCGGACGACGACACTCTCCTCTAGACTCTTCTCTAGGCTTGGTATACAAGAAATATCTGATATCCTTAAGCTGGACATAATGAGATGGCTTGGCCATGTCGAGCGAAGCTCCAGTTGGATCTCCCAGGTCAGAAACATGTCCATCGCATCAAGTCAGCAGGCCAGAAGACCACAGCTCTCTTGGGATGAACTGTGTAAACGCGATTGTGCATCCCTGGGGATTGCAAACTTAGATCCTCACGACCATCGAGCCTGGAGAGGAAGACTTCGATCAAGACTGACAGACAGGTCTCATTTTCTTATAGAGGACCAATCAAAGGCCTGTTAAAAATAAATCGGATGATGATGATGATGATGATGATGATGATGATGATGACAGGAGATTTGTTAGTGAAAGTAATGGTGCTTCCTGAATGTGTATAAAATACAAGCTATTTCGGCAAGTGTTGTAGATTACAATTGTTGTTGTAATTATTGTTGGGGTTGTATAAGGCCCAAGACAGTTGTCTTGTTTTTGTCTAGCTTCATTTCGATACGTTCTTAACAATTCAAAGGGAAATATATTTTACGTTTTAAGTGTTTTACATTTTTAGGTTTTACGTTTTTATTCTTCAAGTAAAAAAATTCAAAGACAAAAAACAAAGAAAAGGAGAATTATAGATGGATATACCAAATATATAAATAGGAGGGTAGTTGCTGTAAACAATGGTTCTATGTGCATGACCTACCTCTGAACATAAATATTTTTATTAGTTTAGTCACATTTCTTTGTATATCTTCCAATTTTAATATGATATATTAATTCGCAGATGCTCAGGATTGAATACAATATTCTATATGAGGTCTTATTAAAGTCTTAAATATTCTAACTACATTTTCTCTCCTTGAAATAAAATGTCTAATCATACAAGGAAGCATGTTATTTGCATTTGAGTTCCTAATAACCCCAAAATAACCCTGTTTTAACTTTTACATGTATCTTATTTTTAATTTCAGGTAGAAATTAAAAGACAGAAAAACAGTAACTACGCTAAGAAACTCCTAGAAATGAAATTATATAGCAGTAATCTAGTAAAAGTTATAAACACCTGGACAGTAGCACTCATAAGACTATTGACCATTAATAGGCTGGACCAAAGAAGAACTCAGGCACTTTGACTAGAGGACTAGAAAATTAATGACCATGCACAACGCACTGCACCCAAAAGACGATACGGACAGACTCTACATGAAAACACGAAGGTGGAAGAGGACTGGTAAGTATAGAAGATTGTGTGGAAGACACAAAACAGGAGTTGGAGAAATATGTAATTCAAAGCACGGAAATCTTTATCACTGCAGCAAGAGACACCGTTCCAACAAGCAACTCAGGAAGCACCGAAACTAGAAACAAAACGACAAGAAAAGAAAAGTGGGGAGAAAAACAACTACATAGACGCTTCAGAAGACTGGCAAGAGAAGAAACCAACGAAAATAGATTGCATGGCTAAGAAAAGGACACTCGAACAGAGAAACGGAATCTTTACTGATGGCTGCACAGAACAATGCAATTAGGACAAACTACATTGAAGCTGAAATAGATAAAATCCAGGAAAACAGAAAATGCAGACTGTGTGGACAAAGAGACGAAACAGTAAATCATATAATAAGTGAATGTAGCAAACTAGCCCAAAAAGAAACGGAAAAACAAAGCAAATATGCGAAACTAGCCAGAGAACTGAAAGGAATATGGAGCCTGAAGAAAATCAGTATAAAACCAATAATCGTAGTAGCACTAGGAACAATCCCCAAAAACATGGAGCAAAGACTGTGAGAAATTGGAATTAAAGTGATCGTTGAAACTATACAAAAGAAAACAATGATCAAAACAGCTGCAATCTTAAGAAAAATCCTCAAATGCAGAAACCAACCCGCATAAGCTACGAAGAGTCACATGGTAACTACAACAGGAAGAAGAAAAATCACAGAAAGAACACCACATCACAAACCAAAGAATGCAAGAAACATCACTTCATGAGCTCCCCGCCCCCAATAAATTACCCCGGCCTCAGCTGACACGACACTAAAATGAACTAATGAACAGAAATAGCAAGAAACATCATAAGCTCCCCAACTCCCCCCTAAAAAATCTTAAAAAAATTTGTTTTAATGCTACCAGCCTAGGCTGACACCACACAAAATATTTGCATAGGGTCAAGGAGGATGAGAAGACCGAGGAGGGACAGCACAGACCAGACCTCCACTGGAAGTGCAGAGAGTGTTGGGGCCTTAAGGAGACTTATTGCCACCCAAATCCCAGAGAAGACCAATGGTCCTTACCAGCAGTAAATCAATGGTAAACGGCTGTTACGATACTGCAAGGTTATTTGTGGTGGCTATCGGAAAGAGGTGGAGAATACTGTACATCTGGGAAGACTTGTTGTCACTCAGACTCCAGGAAATACCACCAGTTGTTGGTGAGCAATCACTGATGACCTGTGTGAGAACTCCTAGTGTGTACAAATAATAATAATAATAATAATAATAATAATAATAATAATAATAATAATAATAATAATAATAATAATAGTAATAAGCCTGCCCCTTTCGATACCAGAGTGCAGGAGAAAGAACACGAAAAAATAATTAAATATCAAGATCTAAAATGGGAATTAGTTGGACTATGGAAATGTAAAGAAGTAAAGGTGATTCCTGTTGTAATTGGAACGCTTGGAACTATAACAAAAAGCTACCATAAATGGCTTAAACAGATTGACAAGACAATTTCTTTTCTAATTCTGTAGGAACCGCGAAAGTGTTAAGGTACAGCTTGAATGTTTAAAGTAAAGGAAATTGACTTGGTGTCCAAAAAAGAAAACTCCAACTAAAAACATCAAAAAGTTGAGACAATTATGAAATAATAATAACAGCAACAACAACAACAACTACAATAAAAACAACAACAACAACAACAACAACAATAATAATAATAATAATAATAATAATAATAATAATAATAATAATAATAATAATAATAATAATAATAATAATAATAGACAAACAAGCAAACTGATTAATAGAGTAGACTAATGTATAGATCATGTTTCAAAATTCATAAAGATCGGTTAATTAGTTTAGGAGTAAACACTGTACATACACATTTATACACATACACATTTATACACATACACATTTATACACATACACATATATACACATACACATATACACATATACACACACCTAATTTTATATTTATAGATATACACACAGACATGAAAGAAAGAAATACAAACCCCACTAAAATAGTCCATACATGTCTAAAGTTCCTTTTTCCTTCGCTGACAGCTATATCCTGGTGACGTACAAAGCAGCAGTAAAAGTTTTAAATATCGATATGTTGTACTAATTCACACTTTTTTGTGCTTCAGGTATTAATATATCCATCATATATAGCCATTTAAGTATGACACCAGTCAATGAAACATTAGCATTTCCAGAGTTTCAGAGGAGCCATATTTTTGGTTAATATGAAGGTGAACGTAATCACCGTCAAATCGCTGCAAACCTCAAAATTAAACTTTCTTTTATAAACTGAGTAATTGCCCAATTCGTCACTAAGAAAAAATAAAATTCATATTTTTGTGTTTTAGTTATCAATATATATCATACACCCAAACAGGCCAAGAAAGCATTAGAATTTTCAGAGCTTCAGAAGAGATTTAATATAGGTAAAATTGAAGCTGTCATTAATCAGTATACTATAGCTGCCAACTTCTAGATCCAAGTTCCCATTGCTTACTGGGTTATTGTCTAGTCAGTCTGATAGGGAAATAATCAATTTATCTCATCTAGGTTAATCAGGACACTCTGACAGTCGCACAGAGCAGCTGTTACATTTTGAAACATTGATATTTTATACTAATTGAGATGTTTTGTGTTTCAGATATCAATATACCGTCTGATTGGATGGAGGTTGTTAGCTTAGTGGATCATAGTACATAAGATAGTCGGGTTATTATTGAAGAGTTTGTTGTTAGTGCTAATTATATTTGTAGGGTGCACAGAGTGCAAAATAGTTGCTGTAGTATTTGTGTGCATTATGGTTCGGAATTGATGATGCACAAAACTGTTATATTCTTACAATTGTTAATATTGCCTGGCATCGAGATGTCTTTATTATATATAATACTAGCAAAAATATGCGACAAGAGGGAGCATATTTTTGTTAGCATGGGAGGATGATATCATGCTGAAAGAACATATTCTACACTGACCCCCAAAGAAGGAGGTAATGACTGAGAGAATAGTGTCATGAAAAACGCACCCCCCCAAAAAAAGGAGTTAATGCATGGGAGGATGATATGATGACAACAGAACAGATAGTACACTAGCCCCCTCAAACGAAGAAGATAATCATGGAAGGATGGTATCATGACGAACGAACAAATACTATACAACCCCCCAAAAGAGGAGGTAATAACTAGGACGATCGCCCCATAAAAGGAGAAGGTAATGCTTGTGAGCATGGTATCATGGAAACGGAACAGATACTACACTACTCCCTCCCCCCCCCAAAAAAAAAAGGAGAAGGTAGTCTCTGGGAAGATGGTCTCATGACACCAGAACAGATATTACATTATTCCTCTCCCAAAGAAGGATCTAATACCTTGGAGGATTATCCCACCCCTTAAAAAGGAAGTAATTCCTGGGAGGACAGTCTTATTACAACAGAACCGATACTACACTACCCACCCCTATTAAAAGATAATACAATAAAAAATTAAATCTTTTTTTTCATTCATCTAAAAATGACTAACCATAAAAACATTATTTTTATGGTTACTTGGCCTTTTGGCTAAGATCAAAGTGTAGTATCTGTTCTCAGCATCTCGGCGACCTCACATGTTTTACTATCGACGAAAATATTGCGTATATAAGAACATATGACAATGCAAAATTACAACTGTATATTACAGAATATTAATTTACTAGAAGCTGTTTATATAATAAATATGTAAATTAGGAAAACCTAAATGTGGTTGAGGGTATTTACAGTTTCCTATATATACGGTATTTTAAAAAAATTTCAGGTATGGATAATATACAACATTGTATTGGATTAATTGTTACAAATAATTGTCACCAATAAATACTTTAAGTGACATATTGTAACAGCAAGCAATCTGGGGCAAAATATCTCGGAAGATGAGTAGTACAGGCGAATGTATTTATTATACGCGCACGTGGCCAACACTAAATATGACACCATTTTCTCACCATAAAACTCTATTTTACCAAGCTACTTGTCCCAGAACGACCAACGTCTAACGCAAGCTCATCGAACATCCGAATCTCATGCTGGCTGATTTGAAAAAGACCGCTTCTGAGCAAGCAGGCGGTGTTGAGGCAAGACAGTTCCCCATGCGTATGTCTTCTGGAAGAGGACAGTGCTGAAGACAAAATGTCCCCTTTCTGAATTTTGACCGACTAACATAGAAAACTGTTGCATTCACATATATATATATATCCTTTAGTGATGTTGCTAAACATCAAGAACCTTGATGCTAACCATGCAACTAGTCCTGACAATATTCTAACCATTGTGTTTGCGAATCTGCAGCCAGAACTATGTCCTATCCTTACAAAGCTGTTCAATCGTTGCTCAAAGGAAAAATTCTTTCCATCTCCATGGAAAACTTCGTCAATCTGTTCAGTATTTAAAAATGCTGGAGATCGGTTTTCTGCAACTTAGAAGAGACCGATCAGTCTCCTGTGTGTCATGAGCAAATTCTTTCAATCTGTGATAAACCAAGAAGTTGTAATTCCCCTCAGTAAAAGTGATATATTTAGCGACACGCAATATGTATTTCGTCCTACAAGATCAACAGCTGACATTCTGAGTGTAATATCGGATAGGATAAGTGAATCTATCAATGAGTGCTTTGTTTGACATATCAAAGGCCTTTGATGGGGCTTAGTACAAAGGTTTGCTCCACAAGCTTGCCAGCTATGGAATAATTGGAAACGTATTTCACAACAATCAGATCCTTTCGCCCTAATTAGTCTATGAAAGTAGTTGTTGATAGAAGGATGTCTGAAACACATGTAATCAACGCCAGCATGCCTCAAGGATCTATTCTGTGGTGAACAACCTTCTTCCTGATCTTCACCACAACCTTCTAAATCATATTCTGAGATTATTCGTCAACATCTATGCAGAGGATACATCTGTCTATGGCAACACTTCAAGGAGCACTGATGATCAAAATCTTGCTGATCTTCTCTCTTCTGACATGGAGCACGTAGTGAAATGAGGAAAAAGCGGTTTGTTACTTTTAACACTTGTAAAACTAAACTTCTCCTTTCATCTCTAATGCTTGGATCCCCATTTTTCTTCAGTTGAAATTAATTACTTTTTCCTTGAGGATGCCTCTTGCTTTGATAGGCTCCAAGAACTGACTTTCACTCTGGACTTGAAGTGGAAGTCTGATATTAAATTTGTTTCTAGAGTCACTGGGAAAATGGTGGGATCATTTTACTACTTCAATAGTCGTCTTCAAGTCCAATGTCAACAAATTGTTATCAAATCCTGCCCTTTTCACCTTTATAATAATATTGTGCATCATTTAATTGACAATCTAATATGATCTTATCCTCGAGTGACCTTAAGGTCTTGATAAATGGTGATTCATTAGTATAAAAAAACAACAGAGGAGCAGGTGTTAGTGTAGTTGCAAGAATGAAGAATGGATTACAGAAGTTCAGAGAACTTCTGCCATTACTAACCAGCACAGCAATGTGACTGTCTACCAAGGGAAGAGTCTATCAGTACATGACATATACTGATAGACTCGATATGTACAAAGTGTTATGCTGTATGGAAGTGAAACCTAGCCAGCGAGGGTTAAGAACATGCGTTTGATGGAGAGAAGTAATATGAGAATGATACGATAGATGTGTACTATGAGTCTTAAAGACAGGTTTAGATCTGATGACATCACAGGAATATTAAATCGGGATAATATAAGGATGTGTGTGCAGAACAGGAGACTTCAATGGTACGTATGGTCACGTTGAAATAATGGATGAAAGTTTTGGGGTTAGTAGATGTAGATCAGTTGAGGTAGCAGGATCTGTTGGCAGGGAAAGGCCAAGAAAAACATGGCAGAATGTGATAAGCATAGATTTGAGAAAAAGAGGGATAAATAAAGAACTGGCAAAAAATATGTTAGCTTGGAATTCAATTTCTAAAAGTCATCTAACACATGCCAGCATGTCAAACGGACGTTAAATCGATGATGATGATGATGATGATGATGATGATGATGATGATGATGATGATGATAGTGATGATGATGATGATGACTTTACTTATATTTACATATATAAAAAAATAGTAGAATACCCATGCCAGGACAGGTAAAATGATTTCCCCGAACAGAATAGTTGTGCACCACTTTTATGTCCCTCTCATCATTAAACGTTTTCTCTGCTAGCTGCAAAATACACACTAACATGACTGAGTATTTTCCAAGTTCTACGATCTTGGGCCAATATGTCTGCTTTGTTTATGTTCATGTTTTTCCATTCACAAACGTTGTCTATCCATCTTTTCTTTCGACCGGCTTCTTTGTATTATGCCCTCAACTCTAAACGTGCCCAAACAATCTCAAGACTTTACATTTGATGACAGAGGATATTGATGGGATGCCAGTGAGTTTTCACAACTCTGCGATACTGATGATTAGTATATCCCTATACGAAGATTAACATCGAGATATAATGATACTAAGCCTTATGTCTAGATTCCTTATTCCAATTTGGATCATAATTCATAACATGACTTTGATACTGGAAAATGTCTAAAACTTAAGGCTTGAGCTTAAGTGTTCTTAAAAAGAAATCGAAATTCCAGCAATTTTGCTTTATTTAAATTGAATGACTATGGATCAAATTCAATGAAAATCTGATGTATTTGAATTTGTGTTGTGCTCATAGCATTCCCCTAAAACTCTTTTAAAATACTCTAAAGAAACTAAAATTGATGTCTTATACCTATGATTAAAATTTCACAAAAATTGGAGGTATCTGAATTTTCATGAAAAGTACCACCCTCTCTTGATCACTTTTGCATAAAAATAAATTAAACTAAATATAGCCCACATTAGGACTCATTACATCTAGCAGCTCTGTTCCAAAATTCGTAATGATTGGTTAATTAGTTTAAAAGTGAATCCTATACATACAAATATATCAGCATATACACATACCTAACTTTATATATCTTATGTTTTCACTCAGCAGTGTGTGTATAAACCATTATACACTTGTGTAGTTGTCGTGAACCCAGGTCCTTGCCTGTCTGTGGATACAATCACTCGGACACCGATGTTTAGTTTTGAATAAAAGTTTATTACAAAGAGTAGAACAGTTACAGAAAAAATTCAGAGCGTGTGAGTAAGAGAGAAAGACAGAGAGATAGAGAGATAGCTCGTCCCATTACACCTAGTTACATTGTGCACGTCCGGACCCTTTTGAGGACAGAACCCTGGACACGTCTTCCTTACTTGAAATATCGTCAGACAAGAGACAGAAAGTCTCCGTCCAGACGTCACGTGATTCAGGTAACTTCCGTTCTGGTGTCACCTCTGATCCTCAATGTGTCACTCGAACTTTCTATTCAAATATGTAACATATAGATAGAGATAATGATGAATAATTCTCAGTGTAAATGAGAACAACAGATCCGAGGGTATTTGATATTGGAATAACAGATTCCATAGGCTACGTAGGTATATACTTGGCTAACCCTAACCCTGCAAGATTAGAGGGTAGGTTCTACTCTATTTCATTTATGTTTATTGTCAAAAGATAATTTGCAGGAGATTTCTTAATGTTTGGAGCAAATTATATTTTAAACTACAGACGATTCGTCTCTAATAAAACAAATCTTGAACAATGAAAATTCATTCAAATAAGTCATTTAATTTGTGTCACCTCATTTTAATTGATTGATTGATTTATGCAGAAAGTGATCTTTTTTCTGAATCATTTATTATGTTCGACCGTCATTTACTCAATGCCCATTTCATACAATTCTTGTCACTTTTTGCTCGTAAAGATTCTCATGGTTAATTTAAGTGCTACATTTTGATAAGGTCATAAAAGTAATTATAAAATCTGTCAAATTGAGCTCACCTTTTATTTTTGGCGCAGGGAATTAAAAAAATATCTTCATTATAAAATAGTCTAATCATTGGGTTAAATGTTAAATATTTATTTATTAAAAGCATTTTGTTAACTGTTGTTCTAATATATATATATATATATATATATATATATATATATATATATATATATATATATATTGTTTTTATCTACATACGTATACGTTTAATCCTTACAAGAATCGTCAGGGTAGAGATGATTATTCATACCGGTCACAGGACTCGAACCTCGGAACACCAGTCATATTTATAACTCAAATTCCGACGCTTTAGCCTTCGCGGCCACTATCAACAACCCGATAAATCAGTGAGAGATTAAACCTATTAAAAATAGCCATCAAGAGAGTGTTCAACTGATGAAGGAACGTATTATAAATTTAATAATTAAATATTTATCCACATGCAGACTGTTTTGCTGTATCACCGCTCTTCAGTGTGGCTAGATAAGCAACTACTTAAAACCGTGACCGAAACCTAACTTCTAGTGGTCTATTTTTTACAAAGTACATTGCCTTATTGTTAATAATAGCTAGCAATCTCCCTTACCAGTGTTCTCAATCCAAAAAGGTTGATGCATCCAGAGAAAAACTATTTCACTGTATCATAGTTCATCAGTGTATTTAGAAAATGAAGTACTACAAGCTCAAATCGAAACACGACCATTTTGTCAACAGTCCGACTCTTTATTACATTTTAATGTTTCATTGGTGCAGTGCAAAGCTTGAATGTGACGTTTTGAATTTTCAGGATGAAACCTCAGCACCAAAGAGTGTAACACCCTCCATTTGACAGGCTCATTCTTTCGTGGTATCTTCTCTTTAACTTGCACAAATACGTCTGCTTCAGTTTAACTTGCACGTTTTACTCCAGGATAAGAAAGCATAATATGCGAAAAATGTTACTTATTTTCTTCATAGTTAGAATCTATAAACAAATACATCAATTTTGACAATTTTTTTTTAAAAGATGCATTCTGATATGACAGCTGTCACAACAGATTCAAAAATGTTCTTCAAGGAAGTTAGTTAAAACCAAATGTTCTTAATGCCATCAAACAATAAAAATAACCATCATTTTAGCCGTTTATATTTATATAAAAGTAAATATCAATCTCTGTCTGTCTGCCAGTATGCCAGCCTGTATGTCTGTCTCTCTATACCTCTCTCCTTCTCTCTCTCACTATATATATATATATATATATATGTATATCCATCTATGATAATCATCTTAATATTGGAAGTTTAAACATTGTAATGTAAACAAAGCACAGACAAAAACTAAAAGAACACATATATATATATATATATATATATATATATATATTTATTATTTCATGTATACACATATAATATTATAAGGTGATATAATATATTGTGCATAGATTTTCAATATAAATATGATTGCAATATATGAATATACACACATACAAACATCAGCATGACGACTCTGCGTAGCGATGAAACGCGGGCAACTCTGTGTAGCTTCATTGCCATATTTTTTATACTTTACTATGTATATATATATATATATATATATATATATATATATATATATATATATATATATATGTATATATAGTACATGTATTATATTAGTTTCTTTAGATGCAAACCCGTTGAAACTCCAGTGTTTATAAAAAGTGCTCAATAACAATTAGAGCTGTTTTTTAGTATAATTTTTTTATTTATACAAACATTATTGATTACATATGTGCATACATGTTTCGGTGGTCTGAAAGGGTGGACTTTCTGTGAAAAGTATAACCGAAACATGTATGCACATATGTAACCAATAATGTTTGTATAAATATAAATTTATATATATATATATATATATATATATATATATATATTTATATACAAGAAAACATCTGAACCATTGGGTCACCCATTGAGTTTTGGTTAGATTGTTTAAATCGAGGAAAAATTAGTTTGAAAAGCTACTATAAGTTAAAAAAGAAAAGAAAAAAATCCCAAATTAGTCTATTTCTGCTCGCTGCATCTCCCTCTTCTTTAACTTTCTCCATCTATTTCTTTCTTGCCTCTCCAGCTGTGCGTTAGATAATATTACTACTTATAATGTTATTCATTTGGTTTTTATTGGACTTGTAGAATTACCTCCCTATTCTCAACACAATTACATACTCTACACCAGAGGGCGTCAGACCTGTGTTATCTCCACTTTCCTTGATGGCAGGTTGTGCTACGATCTGTCTTAAAAAGGGATGCACAGACTGCCTCCCTCTCATTTTCATCCAGGATAGGCTGCAGACAACATCAGACAGACCATCTCTGTCTTCCTTCGGTCTGACTACTATAAAGACACTTGCAACCATGTGCACGCTGACGAACGCACTTTACTTGGTATGTAAGATTTCTCCTCTCTGTTTACACACGCACAAACATCATTCTACTCAGACTTTGTTGAACACATTCTCACAACTTCCTAGCGAACTCAGTCAGGTTTGAGAACAATAAAAATTTTGTTTGTCTTCGAATTGTTACTATTTTTCATGTGGCATGCTTGTATACTGAACGTATATAGACTATTTCAATCTTAAGTTTATAAGTTGTTTAATTAACTTTGACGATTAATAAGCAGAGAGGGGGAGAGTGACAGAAGCGAGAGTGATAGACACTACATAAAATAAGAGCAAGGGGCAAACAATATACAATGAGTGAGAGATGGATTGCTTGGTTGATTTAATTGCAAAACGGCTAATTAGAACATAACTCCATCCCAAAACTACGAAATATTTTTGCATATATTTTGTATAATTAAAGTACATGAGAAAACAGCCTTAGGGAAATTAATGTTGATAAATTCAGCTTTATATATATATATATATATATATATATATATATATATATATATATATATATATTTATTTATTTATTTATTTATTTATACAGACATATACATAAGCCACGACACTGGTATGTCGATGTTATCGATCAAAAGCTATTAGAAACTGAGATCTCATCAGGCAGAACGAAAATCTAATCCTTCCGTCATATCACATTTTATAATAGCTGTTGATCGATAACATCAACATGCCTGTGGTGCGGCTTCTTACATGTCTGTATTAATAAAAATAATTATACATAAAAGCTGTATTTAATATTGAGCACACTTTATAAGCCCGGTTGAAATTCTTTGGATTTTTATCCTGTGGACGTTTACTTTACCTGGATTACTATATATATATATATATATATATATATATATATATATATATATATATATATATATATATAAAATAAAAAATAAAAAATAAAAATAATATAATATATATATATAAAAATAAAAAGGCTTTCAGATCGGGGTTCAGATCATGCGACCGTCAGGGATGGTCTCCTCCCATACTGATGATTGCAGGTTTGGTATGAAACAACTGTATATATTGGTCGATTTGAAAATAATATTTATTTATAAATAATTGTTCAAAGCTCTCGCTAGCTGGGGCACTTTAGTAGGTTGATGAAAAGCAGTCATTGTATCATAATTCCATAGTCTAGGCCTCGCCTATTGTGTTCTGTTTGACAGCTTGCTGATATGCCTGGTGAATTTGTCATTTAGAGTTTAATCTAATCTGCAATTTCCACGGAAATGCGTGTTGGTTGCAACGATTACCTCTCTGACTACTGAGTCCAAATTTAATTGCGTATTGGGGTTCAGATTGTGCGACCGGCAGGGATTGTCTCCTCCCATACTGATGATTGCAGGTTTGGCATGAAACACATATCTATATGGGTCAATTTGAAAATAATATTTATTTATACATAATTATATATATATATATATAGATAGATACATATTATTTGTAGGCTGGGCTCTGTAGCGAGTAGTATTAACACAGCTGTAATCGTGGCGTCAATGCAATGTTCCTTTCAGTAGTAGAACACTTTACGACAGCTGCCTTTAAACAGGATTAATCTCTTGCTGATTTGTTCACAACGTCCGTGCGGGCTAGGATGTTGGAATTTGAGTTTTTGATATAACTTGTTCTAGTCTGGCGACCGGTATGAATAATTCTTTTCTACATTGACGATCCTCTTAAAGGATGAAACGTATACGTATGTAGATAAAACAAATATTTATAATTATATAAATATATATATATATATATATATATATATATATATACACGTGTGTTAGAACTTTTTAAATAATTCAAAATACAGCCTACTCTTTTATACTGGACATTCAATTTGCTCATACTATTAAAATATACAAACGCGTAAAGCATAAAACATGAGTTATAAGTAAAACCAATGTGATGTTCACCCTACGACTTCCAAATAAAAAGTGTTTGAAAATTATGTATGCATATGGCACTATGCAACATTTCCGGTAAATTCAATAAATACCAAAATGTTTATTTGTAACACAATCAAACGTGTCTATACTTTAATAAAAAGTGGTGTTTGGCGAGCACTTGGGATTTCATCAATTTTATAAAAAGTTACAAAATCCCTAAATAAAACCAGTAGGATTTCGAGGTTCGAGTCTGTTTCAGTATTTCAATGTGCATTACTTCAAACTCTCCCTCGATGCAGCCATCTCCATTCACCTCACCAAACTTAAGCGTCTCTATTTAAAGAGCAAGTATCTTTTCTTCCTCTACCTTTCTGATGACACCTATGTTGAACTCTTCTTAAAGCAATTGCTACTAAGCCTTTTCACACTTACATGCTACTATAGACAGTCACACACACGTCCTACTATATAGAGATACACTTAGTTCTTGCTATAGACAAGTGGCCATGCATGTCACAGCCACAACACTCAAACTTAAAAAATTTTTATGATTGTACAGATTTCACACCAGGACATTTTTTTATTTTCTTCCAAGAAATGTCATCTTAAGCATCAAATCCTGTCTCCTGGGGAGTGGGGGGCGCTTTGTTTCTAAGGCGATAGCTTTTGACATATCAAATGCATAAGCTTGCTAGCTATGGAATATTTGGAATTGTCTTCGCAACCGTCAGATCTTGTCTCTCTGATAGGTCTATAAAAGTGGTTGTTGATGAGCAAAAGTCGAAAGCACGTGGTATACATATCGGCCTGCCTCAAGGATCCATTCTGGGTCAATCCCTCTTCCTGATATTCATCAATGATCTTCCTAATCATATTCTGAAATCTTTCATTGAGACCTTTGCAGACGACACACCCATATACGGCACCACTTAAAAAGTACTGATGAACAGAATCTTTCTTTTTCTCTCTTTTCCGACCTAGAACATGTAGTGTAATTGGGGAAAAGTGGCTTGCTACTTTTAATACCTCTAAAACCAAGCTTCTCTCCTTTCAACACTAACACACGACCCTCTCTTTATTCCAATCTAAATGAATGTCTCTATCCTTTGATAAGCTCCTAGGACGGAGCTTCACTACAAACCTAATTTCTCTGGGAAAATGGTTGGATCATTCTACTGCTCCAGAAAGTTCTTCAATCCTGACACAATCGCCTACCTGTATAAGAATCAGATACGTCCTAAGATGAACTACTGTTGCCATATCTAAAAATGTGCCACTGATGATCTCTCCTCTTCCCTACAGACTCTTTCTCACAGAAGAGACGTTGCAAGTCTTTCTCCACTCTATTGTTATTTTTATGGTAGGTGCTCAACTGAGCTCCAATCTCTGTTTCCCTCCCCCCCCCCGTAAAATATTCGCAACAAAATCTCGTCTGGCTACAACCGAAGCAAAGAATTGTCTTTTCTTCCTCTATATACCTAAAACTAAATGGAACTTTTATGAACGAATTTTCTCCCCAAGAACTTCCCATCTGCGGAATACGATTTTATGAGGCTGCTTCCACATGGTCCTTTTCAAGTCAAATATTAACGAATTCTGTTGAGTTGTCTTCTTAAATAATCAATTGCACCCATCGTTTCGAATCCTCTCTGTGTATTGTTCATCGCCATCTAGCAATCTCACTAACCCTTATCCTCATGTGGCCTCTGGGCCTTGATAAGTGGTGACTTACTAGTAAAAGAAAAGATTATATCTAAATATATATATATATAAAATTTGTTATTGTATACATCTGCTTTTGTATTCCCTGATTTATTGTGTATTTTATTAACATTGAGAGTGAGATATCTCTGCAAGGTTCTACACTTGAATGACTCCCCTCATTTAGTTACTCCCTCACATGAATACACGTGAAAACCCCTATAACTATGAACTTCAAACACCATATTTGCAATGTTGAAATTTTCTTTTTCAAATAAATGTTTTTCTGCTTCCAGAGTTCAACACACTCCCTCATCCTTCACTCCCGTATATAAAATGAGAAACGCCAAATCATGTAGGACTTTGAGAATATTACTAACTCAAACGTTTTGACAGGTCATCTAGGATTTTTTCTAACTGTTTCCCATAACATGTCTACTGCCCTTGGTTCAATGCAAGATGAATTATTTGGTTTAAAAAAAAAAACCAAAAATGGAAATAGAAACCCATACTCAAAAAAAAAAAGAAAAAAAAGAATGTCAGTAAATGATTTAAATAAACAATCTGTTCCCAGGAAAGAATTCCATTCTTCATTATAATTACCAATTACCAAATTATCAAAGTCTAAAAGAAAAAAAACAAGAAAGAAATTGTTAAAAGCAAGTGGCTTTTGCCAAGTAAAGGTCACTTTGACTGAAATAGACTGTTTTATGTTAGAAAGTGTAAACAAAAATATACTTTGACATTAGAGAGTTCCAATATGATGGACCACCCAATGTAGTTAAACCTGTAATTGCAAATCATACAAGTATCACTCCCTAAATGTCAAAGAGTCACAATTGTAAAACAGAATTATGATAATATAACTTATTCTAGAAACTAAAAAAACAAACAATAATAAGCGCAGTGGATATAGTACTAAGTATAATTCAGTTCTAAGTGACAGTCATTTGAAGGTTGAAGGTTCAATCCCCAGTTCGAAGAATTGCGAATTACTGAAGACTTCTTCCCAGTCATGGCAGATGGAACGTGAGCATGCTACCCCCGTCGATTAAATAAAGGATTCCGTTCGAAATTCTGTTCAGATTCCCAAGTTCTACAGAAAGATTCCCGAGTTCGACAAAGTACACCTGAAGAAGGTTGGAGATTGTATCCGCCGAAACGTTGTGATGAAAACACCCAAGATGAGAGCAGTAGTCCGAATATACCAAATTCTACGAATTATCAACCCTCATCTAAAAAATTCCGAAGCATAAAACAATAATAAATTGGGTTATAATGCAAGATGGAGTATTTGGTTTTAAAAAAGGAAAAAAAAAAAAAGCATGGATGTATAATAATTTTTTAGTGATACATTTCAAAATCGTTGCAATATTATCAGTCAACTAATAGTTATTGCCTACAATATTGCAATGCCTACAACAGCCTGATTTGTTTTTGAGAGTTCCAATATGATGGTCCACCCAATATAGTTAAAACTGTAATTATAAACGATACAAGTATCACTCCGTAAATATCAAAGAGTCACAATTATAAAACAGAATTATGATGGTATAACATATTCTAAAAAAACAATGATAATAAGTTAGATCATAATGCAAAATAGATTATTTGGTTTGAAAAAAGGTTA
Source organism: Sepiola atlantica (assembly GCA_963556195.1). Taxonomy (NCBI): domain Eukaryota; kingdom Metazoa; phylum Mollusca; class Cephalopoda; order Sepiida; family Sepiolidae; genus Sepiola; species Sepiola atlantica. The sequence continues at coordinate 47,073,075 of OY744515.1, read as the reverse complement.
AACAAAGCAGAAATGAATCATAAGTTTTTAGTGATACAACATTTCAAAATCACTGTAATATGGATTATAACATAATAAGTTGTTCAAATATTATCAGTCAACCTAATGGCGATTGCCACTTCTTTATAGAAGAAGGTTATTTCTATAAGATTGCAATGTCCACAACCGGGCATGCAGACGGCTCAGCAGCTCTAATTTAGTTTTACAGGTCTTGCTGCAGATATGACATATGAAACCATTGGTTTTTTGGGATTTAAACAATTCTTTTTTTATTTACCTCCCCAGGAGGTTAGGCACAAGGCCAGTTTTATCTTACTCCCACAAGATAAGATGTGACCCAAGGTCGGGTCGGGAAATTGGGACTTGAAAAGCCAGCGCCCGAAAAGGTGAGCACTCTGGCCATTAAAAATTGCCTGGGCAGCCCCGTCGGCATTCCCCTGTAGGAGCGCATCAGGCAATAAGCAATAAACTTACTCCTCCCCAAAGAGGGGAGACAAAGCCTGGGAGGGTGGACCTCCTAGAACTGCACAGGACCGTCCCATAGACCGGCGTAAATCAAGCCCCGAAGGCCAAGACGATACCAGTCTATGGAGTACAGTATCCATCGGAACAGATACTACACTTTGATCTTGACCAAAAGGCTGAGAAAGACGATTTTAATTTACCTCTTCGTCAGGACGTTAGGCACAAGGCCAGTTTTATCTTACTCCCACAAGGTAAGATGTGACCCAAGGTTGGGTCGAGAAAGTGGGGCTTGAAAAGCCAGCGCCCGAGAAGGTGAGCACTCTGACCATTAAAAATTGTCTGGGCAGCCCCGTCGGCATTCCCCGGTAGGGGCGCCTCAGGCAGTAAGCAATAAACTTACTCCTCCCCAAAGAGGGAAGGCGAAGCCTGGGAGGGTGGACCTCCTAAAACTGCACAGGACAGACCCACAGACCGGCGGAATCAAGCCTGAATGCCAAGACAATACCGGTCTGTAGGGTGCAGTATCCATCGTAACAGATACTACACTTTGATCTTAGCCAAAAGATATAGGTATGCTCTCCTCCTGTTTGACACTCGCATAGTTGGTTGCTGCCATGGGATCTCATGTGGCTCAATAGACCAGATCTTGATAGACAAGCTCTGTCATATATACCACACCTATGTGTCTGATACCTTTGACACTAACCGCTTCCACAAAGCTCATTTCAAGATGGAATATTCTATTTGCTTTGCCTCAAATCTTCTGCAGCCATCATAGATACACTTATGCCAAACTGATCGCTCTGAAACTTTCCTCGCCCATGTTCATAAGAGAGGGTGGTATGCTGAAAAAATACATCGGGGTGACACTATGTGGTCAAGAATTGGATGAACAATAACACTTTCTGGTCACGAAGTAGGTGATCATTTTATATTATATTTACATCGTAAAATGAACCGTCACTCGAAAATCTAAAATACTCTACCACATATTTACAAGGTGTTGACATGCAATCACAGACAAGAACAGATGATTAATTAACCTCATTTTTATTTTCATGTTAACAGCATGGGGGCCAAGGGTACTACATATCAAGGCGAAAAGCCACTCAATGATAAGGATTAATGAGATGGAATGATTGCTAGTTGAAAGATAAAGAACCTCATGAGAAGATTGATTGATGATTAATGGAATGAACTAAGGTTGGTTACTTGTAGGAACGGTTTATGACACTAATCTGTTGGTATTGGATTTGAAGCCGACCATTTTGTAATCTGCAGGGAAGCAGTCCCGCAGAAATGTATTCCACACATGAGAAGAAGCTCTGTTCATGAAAATTTAGGCATACAGAGGAAGAAAGGATAGTTTTTTTTTTTCCTTTTTCATAGCAAAATGAGTTCTTGGTGTGAATGTTTTACAAGGGGAAACCAGAGATTGGAGCTCAGTCGAGTATCCTCCAAGGAAATAACGAGAGAGTACAGAGAGTTAATTCTCATTAGAAAAGATCGAATTTATTTTGCTGCTGAAAAAGTATAATTATTTTGAAACAGTTTTTATTTTTATGAACTCCTGCTTGGAAAACTGCCGCCATTCTTCAGGGAATGGCTACAAAAGTCTTTAAATAATAATGTAAATTCCTCAACTTTGAAACGAAGTAACAGAAGTTACCAACTTGTCGTGCTTTTTTGTTCGTTTTTATTCGTGGAAATGATTATGATGTTCTCATCAGTCAAAAGTTGAAGATTTATACGGGCATTCGTCTTTATTAAAAACACATCAAAATATATTTCTTTCAACTCAAGCTGAAAAAATAGTTAGATTTTTTTTTTTTAAAACTGTATTTTAACTGATCCTAATAGAAAAATAATAGACCTGCCAGTTTAAAAAAAAACAACTATAGATTTAGATCTACGACAAGGTCAGTGGCAAATCTAGATTTCTCAGGCTCAACAGTTTGAAGTGTTATGAGGCTCCTTTAGAATCTACAAGAAAAACAAGTAACCACTGTTAACTATTTGAATGCAAGTCTGTATGGCAGATCACGGAAATGTTTTCTTCCTTTAAATCTAACCATTACACTCAAAATTTTGATTAGAATTACTCTACTGAGTTATCTCCCCTTTTAATAGTGAAATGAATAAAACATATTATGTGCTGTATTGTTCTGGGGATGAACATTAGCAAATTCAAATGCCTAGTTAATCAATATATATGACTTTTTCACTATGTATTTTTATCACATGCTAAAATATTTTAATTTTGGGATTAAATTATATTTTTAAAAACACTTCCATTTTAACTGCTATAATTAATCATTATTTACAATTTATCCATCTCTTACTAACTTTTTATCTATCATTTTCATCCTCTCTCACTGGATGCTGTTTGACCTCCAGCTCTTATGAACAATAAAAAAACAACAATATTATGTCTGTTTTAAGAATTTTAAACGGAAAACAATTTGAGAAACCAATAAAAAAATGTTTTGAAAACAATAAAATAAAAAAAACAAATAAACTATTTTTTAAATGGATTCGGTATTCTGTTAATTATTTGTTTATTACGAAATATAAGTAATACATTCGATTGATTATTTGTGAAATAATTTTATCTAGATATTAACTTAAATAATAACCACAGTTTTACATGCCTTACTATCAAAACGTTTCTGATTATGCACGTCGTTTTTTTGTTTGTTTATGCTAAGCTGAATATGATGATAGACAAGTCTCAAATTAATATGAATTAAAAGAAAATATTTTCATCATTTCTGGTCATCCGTATATGATAGGAAGCGTCATTTACTGCAGAGTAAAACCGGAAGCCACAATAAGGGATAAACTGCAAAAATCCTCCTTCTCCTCGTCGTCGTCGTCGTCATCATCATTATCATCATCATCATCATCACCACCACCACCACCACCACCACCACCACCACCACCACCACCACACAAAGGAACAGAAAATGCAAGAAACATCACTTCATGAGCCCCCCCCCCCTCCAATAAATTACACCGGCCTTAGCTGGCACGACACAAAAATGAACCAATGAACAGAAATAGCAAGAAACCCCCTAAACTCGGCTGCCCCTCCTCCTAAAAAAAAGAAGGCAAAAAAATGATACTAGCCTAAGCTGACACCACACAAAATATTTGCATAGGGTCAAGGAGGATGAGAATACGGAGGAGGGACAGCACAAACCAGACCTCCACTGGAAGTGCAGAGAGTGCTGGGACCTTGGGGAGGCTTATTGTGACACAAATCCCACAGAAGACCAATGGTCTTTACCAGCGAGAAATCAATGGCAAACGGCTGTTGCGATACTGCAAGGTTATTTGCGGTGGCTATCAAAAAGAGGTAAAGAATACTGGAAATCTTGAGAGACTTGTTGTCACTCAGACTCCAGAGAATACCATCGGTTGTGGATGAGCAATCACTGGTGACCTGTGTGAGAACTCCTAGTGAGTACAAATAATAATAATAAAAGTCGTACCACACAAAATGATCATAAAGAGTCAAGGAGGATAGAAAAATCTAGAAGGGAGAGCACCAACTAGACCTACTGGAAATTCACGGATAATACTGTAGTAGATGGAGTGTACGATTTGAGAGTGGGTTTGATAATACATGTAGGGCAAATAATCATATTTTGACCATTGTATCGAGGGCAAATAGAATGATCAGGTTGATGGTTAGGAATATTATTTTGAGGGAGACAAATGTTGTGTAAAGGATATATAAAGCTCTAATAAGACTTCATATAGAATACTGCACCCAGACCTAGGCTCCAGCGACTAGACATGGAAATTGGAATGTAATATTGAAACTGGAAGGCGTACAAAGAATGGTGACAAAACTAATAAGTAAAGTAAAGGAGTGCAGTCCAACGTTCAAACTACTAGGACTGACATTCTCAGGCAACATGAGTTGGAATACGTATATAGAAGATGTTGCCAAATCTGCTGCAAATAAGATGGACTTCCTTTAACGGGCTAGAAAACTTCTTACACTTGCTAGTATCTTATATCTCTATAAAGCCACTATTCACCTGTGCATGGACCACTGTTGCCACATTTGGGCTAATGCACTAGCCATTAGCCTATCGCTCTTGGACAGGGTGCAAAAAAGAATCTCTCACCTGATAAAATCTGCACTGTCTGACAAGGTCGATCCCCTGTCACTTAGCTGCACTGTCTGACAAGGTCGATCCCCTGTCACTTTGCTGCAGTGTTGCATCGTTGTGCTTGTTTTACAAGTACTTCCACGGACTGTTCTCCAATCAACTTACTGAACGTACCTCCCCTCGAAGTAAAACTCCCCGACCCATCCGACCCACCCGACCCACCCGACTAGCAGAAAAAACTCATCCCTAAATACTGGAAGATTTTCTACTCTGATACCTTCTTTCTTCAAACCGATTGCCTTCAGAATTTTCTCCCTGCTCCCTGTTTCCCAACTGTACCAACATGCAGACATTTTAATGTAATGTGAACAAACATCTTGCTGCCCAGTTTTTCCCTATAACTCTGACCGCTATCACAGTAGCCCCTTACGTTTCAGTGGCAATATGCCTAGTTTGGGGTTAACAAAAGTAAAATAAAAATTTGAAATGTGAATGGGAGGTATGGACCAACAATATATTCTAAGCAGAGGCCATTTTGAAAGGGAAAGCAAGACCAAGACCAAGACCAAGTAGTGACACTTAACTTTCAACATTCCCTGTCTTTTAAATACCTTACATGTTAATTTTTCTCAAGTGCCTTCACCAGGGATTGAACCTAAAATGTCTAAATCGAATTCACTTTTAATCAGTGCTTTACAGAAAGGAGCACGCTCATGGAGAACACTCTTTTTTTTGCTGCAGCCAGGGAGCTAAGGGCTCATTCTTTATCCAGAGGTAAGTAAATAGCAACTTATTTGAAAACAATGTTGGAAATGTGTTGAATTTTTCAACAGGTTATTTTAAGGTGCAAATTTAGTGGGGAAAAGAGCGGCTCCCTTTTTTTTTTTTAGGAGCTAGAGTGCAAGCGCGAGCGGCTCCCAAACTAATGAAGCCGGTAACGCCCTGTTCTTAACCAAATCGTAGAAACTGGTTGACAATGGAGCAAAAATAGAACCTATTTTTCAGGAAAAATTACAAGTTAGATAACAGTCAGAATGATAAAACATTGTTTTTTGTTTTGTTTTGTTTTTCTCTAAGTAAATGTCATCATTAATTGCAAGTTTCACCGGCACTTTTTTGGCTGGCGGGAATATTTTCTTTCTTGTTTCAAAATTGCTTTTGTTGAACAGAATACTTGGTTACAAGCATTGGTATTTGTCAACATTATTGTAGATTCCAGACTTATCTTGATGCAGAAAAAAAAACATGAAGCAAGGTAAGAATAATGAACAATGTTTTCATATCCCCCCCCCCCCAAGAAATGATTGGAGTCAATGTTTTCTTCTTGTCTTCTATAACAGAGCAAAATAGGACACTTATGTACTAATAGATAAATGAAGCTCAAAACAAAGTAAAGATAATTTATTGTTAAATTTAGTTTGACATATTAGTGAAATACTAGCTGTGACCTGTGGAAATTCCACAGATTGTTACGGATATCTTTATTGCGATCACCCTACATATGTTGAAGTTTTACAAGTCATTGTTCACTCTTGTATTAGTACATATTACTTTAGCCTGGATATCTTTCATCATTCATTGTTTTTTGACTGAAGACAGAACAGATACTACACTTTGAAATATTTATCTGCACAAAATATAAAATTTTACATTTGGAACAAATTAGGCACAAGGCCATCAAAAGTGTGGGGTAATGGGTGCCGTTGGTTATCCTTTATCAAAAATCATTTAAAAAAATGTCTATCCCACTCTTACCTACACTCATCTCAATCACCACAATACCACATATACTCTAGGGCCATCCTACTGAAGATCTTTGTCAGATACTGCACTTCTGAGTTTGGAAGCTAGGTAGCATCAATAACTTTTTATCATGTCAGAATTTTATTTATAACGTTATATTCAATTTTGGAACAATTTGTTTTAAAATGGGTAAAGTCTAAATTTGTACACATAGTGACATCAGATGATCATCAATTACATTTTTTTTTATTTTGATGATTGGACGATCTCATTTTTTTAAATGGGTGTGGAAAGTAATAAACAAAGGTATATGCATAATATTATACAGACAAGCAATGGAAATTCCACAGTTTATTACCTACAATCTTCTCTTTCTACTTACCATAACAATACTTGTCAGCTAAATATTTTTTAAATAAATAAAACGAACGTGTTAACTTTTAATTTATTTATTTAATTTGACAATTTAAATTGTGTCGACACTTTTGTGCCCTCGTCAGTGATAGACTCGGCAACAAACCCTGGACATGCAGCAACGTCAGCAGAGAGCCGCAAGCGGTCAAAATATGTTAATCTTCTTGACAAATTTGTATTTCAACCGATCGCTGTGGAGACGAGTGGAGTGATTGGCTCTGCCACACGCGACTTCCTCGGCAGCCTTGGTCTATTAATGACGTGCAACACCGGAGACAATTGCGAATTGTCTTGGCTTTACGAGCGCCTCTCTATCATCATTATTCGTGGAAACGCCTTGAGTCTACTCAACTATGGACTGTGATACAATTATATATAAGGAATCAGGATTTCTCGATATTGTGTAAAAACAATTAACCGAGATTTATTTTTTTAGAGCTTACAAATGGTACTCATTTATTGAACAACAGACTTGCAGCTGAAAGACTTTTGCCCGACCAACTCAAAAAATTAAGTGATTAACTTATTTAAATAATTTCTTTCTTCTTGTCAACTAAATAATCTTTAAATAAATTAAATGAATGTCACTTTTAAGTCGACGACGGCAGAATATTATTTATGACGTTTTATTCAATTTTGGAGCAAAATTGGTAAACTCTTAATTTTTGATACCACTGACATCAGATATTCCTCAATTAATTTTTACTGCATTTGGAGATCAGACGATCTCATTTTTTTAACTGGGTGTTTAATGTGATAACATACATATAAAGAAGGTACACACATATTGGTGCAGGTTGTGCTTTATTTATACAGATAAAGACCTAGTGGAACTAAAAAGTAGCCCAAAGTTAGACTGCTTGAATAAAAAAAGGGTCACCCGTTCTCAATTGTGACTAAGAAACCTTTTTACACTTTTTGAGTAATAAGATATAAACCCAAAGTAAAAGATGGCGATTGATTAAAATTGGTTGTACTAAGTTATAGAATCAAAGTCAGAATTAAAAAAATAGTATTGAATCTCAATTAGGACAAAGCACCGGTTACAATTGTATAGTACTAAATTATAAGCTTAATTAAAAATAAGATATAATTTATGACAAAAGCACGTCTTAAGTTTTTTGATACCAATTTATAAAACCAAAGTAAAATTAATTTTTTTAATGTACTAACGAGTCACCGCTTATCAAGACCCAAAGGCCACTTGAGGATAAGGGTTAATGAGTTTGTCATGTGGACAGTGAGACAACACTGTGAGGATTGGCTGAAACTGGGCAGAATTTGATTATTTAAGAGGAAGACTCAACAAGAATTTGTTAACATTAGACTTGAAAACGACCATGTTGTAGTAAGCTAAGAAGCAGCCCCGTGGTATTGTGTTCCACAGACAGGCAGTTCTTGGGCTCATAGACGTTCCATATCATTTAAAGTACACAGAGGAAGAAAGGGAAATTATTTACTGTGGTTGTAGCTAAATGAGTTTTTGTTGTGAATGTTTTACAGGGAGGAACCATAGATTGGAGCTCAGTCGAGCACCTATCTTGAAAATAACGATAGAGTAGAGAAGGACTAGCATCGTCTCTTCTGTGAGAAAGAATAGTACTTGATCTTTATTATGACAGAATCATTTCTTGTACTTTTGTAATTCTAATTTATAAATCAACGTCAGAATTAAAACTGCTAATAACACCTCTTGCAATTTATTATTACTAAGTTAGGAACATAAAGCAAAATAGTTCATTTTAAAATTAATTGTTCCAAAATCGAATATAACGTCATAAATGAAATTCTGATGTGATCAAAAAGTATCTGCACTACCTGGCTGTCAGACTAGAAGCAAAGTGAAGTATCTGTTCTGTATTTAGTACTAAATTATTTAGTAATAAGTTATAAAACTAAAGTCAGAATAAAAAATGAAATTCTTGAACTTAGTTATGTAAAAGACACCTCTTACTCTTTTTAGTACTAAATTAAAACAAAAGTCAGAATTAAACAATCCCTATTACTTTTTTTGTCTTTTATTAATGTGTCACCGCTTATCAAGGCCCAAAAAACACTTGAGGATAAAGGTTAAAGAGATTCTTAGTTGGTGATGAACAACACCTTGAGAGGATTGGAAGCGATTGGTAAAATTGATTATTTAAGTGGACAGCTTGAATTTGTTAACATTGAACTTGAAAGCAACCATGGTGTAGTCAACTGGGAAGTATTCCATGGAAGTTCCGTTTAGTTTTAGCTACACAGTTTGGCTAAGATCAAAGTGTAGTATCTGTTCCGATGGATACTGCACCCCATAGACTGGTATTGTCTTGGCCTTCGGGGCTTGATTTACGCCGGTCTATGGGTCTGTCCTGTGCAGTTCTAGGAGGTCCACCCTCCCAGGATTCGCCTCCCCTCTTTGGGGAGGAGTAAGTTTATTGCTTACTGCCTGGGGTGCCCCTACCGAGGAATGCCGACAGGGCTTCCCAGGCAATTTTTAATGGTCAGAGTGCTCACCTCTCGGGTGCTGGCTTTTCTAAACCCCACTTTCCCGACCCGACCCTGGGTCACATCTTACTTGTGAGAGTAAGATAAAAACTGGCCTTGTGCCTAACTCCTGGAGAGGAGTAAATCCATACACAGAGGAAGAAAGGAAAATTTCTTTACTCGAATAATGTTGAAACTTGACCTATTAATCCCAACTTTTATAGGATTGTAGCGTGAAAAATAAGAAAACGTGCAATTTTCTACACTGGGTAGGGGAGCATTTTTCAGTCTTCCTCAGGAGAAAACAGAGTTTTCCTGGGTGCCATCAGTACGTGTTCACTTTAAATAACCATTAACTTTTGGTGAATTTTAACGAAAATTTACTCAAAGACATTGTAGATATTTGCAAAAAATTACCATTTCGGACTATTTGAGGGCATTTAATGGGAACAGATCGAAGGTTTACCAAAGATTTTGCCTAATATTTTTCTCCTTTGTTCATCGATTTTTTTTTTTACTAATGATTCACCACATATCAAGGTCGAGAGACTACTCGAGGATAAGGGTTAAAGAGCTCGGCAGTTGGATGATGAGCACCACTATGTGAAGACTGGAAACAACCGGTGGAATGGGCATTAGATTTCATAAGAGGAACTGCTTACCCAAGAGGATTGCTCAACAAGTATTTGTTTACATTAGACTTGAAGACGACCATGTTATAGTCGGCTAGGAAACAGCTTTGTGGTATTTTGTTCCACAGATGGGACGCTCTAGGAAAGAAACTTTGTTCATGGAAGTTCAGCTTGGTCTTTGGTACAGAGAAAGGAAAGTTCTCTGCTGTGGTTGTAGCCAGGCGGGTTCTTGTTGTGAATGTTTTACAAGGGGGAAAGGGATTGGAGCTCAGTCGAGCACCTACCATGAACATAATGATACATTAGAGAGAGTCTAGCAATATCTCATCTGTGCCAAAGGGGCTGCGGGGAAGAAAAGAGATCATCCCTCACTAGATTATAAAGTCGATTTTGTACTCTGTTAAGGCAGGAAAGAGTGCTCTGAACGATTATACTAAAGCTGATTTAATAAACGTTTGTTTCCCTAAGGCTTTTTTCTTATATATTTTAATCATACAAAAAAAATAAATGCTAAAATATTCCTCATATTGTTAGATTGAATTATGTTTGAAAAAAATTGATATTTTAATTCTTATAATAATCCGTAATTTGCAATTTACTTATCTGTTACTGTCTATCTATCACTTTTATCTTCTCTTACAGGATATTGTTTGCCTTTCACTCTTATTCTATTCTATTTCTCTCTCTCTCTCTCTCTCTCTCTCTTTCTCTCTCTCTCTCTCTTTCTCTCTCTCTCTCTAAGTTTATTAACAGTCGAATGTAATAAGGAAAAAGAATAAAAAGATTGTAATAGTCCACTATGAACTAAAAGGAATATTACCACAAGCAGTAATACTATACAACCCATAGTTGAAGAGGAAGAGAGAGAGAGAGAGAAGGAGAGAAAGTGATAGAGAGAAAGAGAGAGATACAGCGAGAAGAAAGAAACTAATTTTGAATTTTATCTCTTTATTTTTGAAATATTTAACTGGCTGTGCAAACACACTTTATTTCTTATTCAAACAATTTAAGCCGAACTCAATGAGTGAACCAATGAGTCTAATCTTGTCTCGTAGTCATGAACTTTATGTAAAATTTGATGAAAAAATAATGATCCAATTTTAAGAAGATTAGAAGAACGACTGAATAATAGACAGTAATAAAAACATAATTCTTTTCCGATTAACACTGGACGCAAAAATAGTACCTGATCTAAATTAGGATAATGGCACCTCTTTTTTAGTACTAAGCTACAAATGTCCGTTACTCAATAAACCTGAGATTCTGTTATTCTTCTGATTTTCTCATGAAGTTATGTGACCATGAACATAAAAAAAAGTTACAGCTTACTTTTAATTATATAAAAAATATACCTTGAGCAGCTTTTTCTTACTAAGTGACCTCTGCTTTAAAATCGGAACTAACCAAAACTGCTCCACACCATAATCAAAAGTTGCAAAAACTGCTTGGCATCAAAATGGGAATTAAATCATGAAAAAAGGGTCTGAAACGCGTTAAATCAAAGATGATTAAATGAAGTCACTTCAGTTCGTTTTTATGCTGAGGCAATCAAGATTTATCTCCCCTGTTTGCAAAGGTTTATATGAAACACTTTTGATTCTTTATTTTTCACCTTAACTTTATATCTTTATCAATCAAGGTTGCTCTCTTATCAAATTCGGACACACCTTTTTTTATTTTCACACACACACACACACACACACACACACACACACACACACACATATATATATATTATATTTTTTATATATGCGTACTTGGTTCTATGAAAGTCTGTGATTACCAATTTTTTTTTCAAAGATACTAATTGGAATTAATTATTCCGTCTCAGAATGAATTCCAATTAATATTCAGGTAAGTATCAAAGGTGTAGAAGCTGTTACTTTTGTGTCAGTTGTGTGCATTGATTTGTTTATTTTTATAAATTTAGACAAATGATAATAAACAATGGAATGTGATATAGAATAATATTATAATTAATAATGACTTACTCGGTGAGAATTAAATCCACACATGTGAACGTAGACACACCAACGTAAAGATATATACACATATGCATAGATATGCATAATTTACACATACTCCCTTCACACACATACTCATATACATACACATACATACACTGACACTCATTCACACAGTTGTACCCACATACTGATCCACAAATTGTATATATATTTACTAATGATTCACAACTAATCATGTTGAAAAGCCACTTGAGGATAAGGGTTAACAAGATGGGTGAATTGTCAGTGGAATGATGAAGAATATTATGAGAGGATTGAAAATGATTAATTGAATGAATGGAGTTTGATTAATTACAGGGACGGTTAATTACAAGTATTTGTTCAAATTGGATTTGAAGACAACCATTTTGTAGTCTGCTGGGAAGCATAGCCATGGTAATGTGTTCCACAGATGGAAAGTTCTGTGAAAGAAACTCTGTTCATGAAAATTCTGCCTGACGATAGGCATATGGAGGAAAATAAAAACGTTCAGGACAACAACATAATTTTTAAAATACTTTTTTTTTAATTAAGAAATGTATTTCAATAAACATTGCTGCACGTTTTGTGTCCGGTTGAGTCATTCCCAAGCGTTCAACCTTGGTTACCAAATTATCCATATTCTCACCATATCAGTGTATGATGTACCGATTTTTCATCGACTTGAATTTGTGTTGAATGTTTGCTGGAACATCATTTAGGCAACTAAGAACGCCAGAATACCATTGTCGCCCATGGAGCCCCCACACAATGTCACATTCATCATCATCAGCATCTTCTTCCTCTTCACTGTCACTCCAGTCATTATCATCCTCCCCTTCATCATATGTTTGTCCGTTGTCATCCTCATCGTGGAACTGTTCGAATTGTACAGTTGTTTCTTCTTGATCTGTTTTCTTTCCCTTTTTTGACTCTGTTTTGATAAGTGACTTGTCAATTCCCTTCAATTGCAAGCTGTTTTCACAGAATTGCGAAACAGTGCATTCAGTGCATGTCCATACATATGGAAGAACTTCGTTGCCTTTGATGACAATACTGTGCAGCTTTGAGATATTAGGTATCACAAGTTCCTGTTTGGCTGTTTTCCTCTCAATGAAATCAAATTTAACCACTTTAAGAAAAGAGAACTTTTTGGCTGAAGCCTTCAGTTTTGATGTAATTAGTACAATTACTCCCGATAAGTCGGCGATTCCTTCATCTTTTTTAACATGTCGTCTAGAATCGCAACATTGCATGAGATGAGCAACGATTCAGCTACGGGGCTTTGTAATATGTTTTACATCCAGAACTGCAAAATCTGGTTTTGGATTTGATCATTGAGATTGTGGAATATATCACTTAAGCGAGAAATTCTATACATGTACTTCCTCTGTTCTGTGAAAAGAAAAGAGTTCAACTTCATGAGCTGAATTGAGAATTCATTTTGAAGAGGGGATTTCCTATTGAATAAGTAAAGCAGTTAATGGTTATCAACACTGGTTGTAGTGAACATTCTTCTAAGTCTACAATTTGCATGGTAAAATATAGCCCCGCCAATCAAGCACAGTGTGCGCACACACACTTGACTTAATTTTGTGAGTCTTGTCTCTACATCCGTCAGGTTAGGGATGAGTATTAGGCGATGGGTTAAGTTAGGGTTACGGCCCAAGTCTCCACGTTGAGATCGATGAAACCCTGATTTATCGGTGTACAAAATGCAAAATAAACGCCATTGTGGAACGCATCGAGGAATAGTGGGCAGCTATCGGGGTGAGATTATGTGCAAGCATAAATACAAGGGAAACGATTATCTGTGAATCATTTAATTTGAATTCTTTTGCATTCACGATTTACATGAAAGGTGATATAGTCGTCAGCATCGTTCTTTGTTAGTCTTAGGCGCTTATAACGGACGTTGAAAGGAGATTGCTGAACGCTAAACATGTCTGTAAGATGTTCGAACAGCATCAGGACTAAGGATCGAGTCACTTTGGGAATTGTTGGTGGATTCCTAATTGATCTCCATATTACTGTTATCACTGACTGTCAGTTTCCTTAGGGGATGCAAATCGTAACTTAGCTGCTACAGCTGACTTAGCTGACCGACGCTGTTTCCTTTGTTTTTCCCTCATCAGATGGTGCTACCGCCCTCAAATGAAGTTGGAGTCATTGCCACCAGTCCAATCTAATCATTTCCACCAGCCCCTGGGAACCTAACTTTCTGCAGCCCCCCAGTAAATACATTTAACTGTGTATTTGAGTTCATTTTATACTTCTAGGGGAGGGTTTTCATTATTTGAAAGTGTCATTTGGGGCTCAGTCCACCCAGGCAAAACATCTAAAATTTATTTTCTTGTGAGATTATTTTTTTTACGGACCCAATGTTTTTTTCAAACATTTCAATGCAGAAAAACTGATTTTCAAAAAATGACCCCCTCTGATAGGTTAACTTTGGGGTTTTAAACATTTTTGAGACTCTTATGTGTTATTCTCTGAGGATAATATCAATTTGACATCAAATTCAAGTAAACACACCTGAATTTTGACAAAATATATAAATATTTGTGAAAAAAAGTTCAAAATTTTCAAAATTTCTGTA